>VSMA01000032.1:0-591930 GCA_009194965.1 Coniochaeta sp. 2T2.1
AAGAGTACTGGCGAGGCAGCAGGAGACGAGCTGGGTCGGATGAAGCCTTTCTTTAGGTTATCCTCAAGCCATTCCTTAAGGGCCCTCAGCTCGTCGCGGGACATCGGGTACAGAGGTCCAAAGGGCGGTGTCGCTCCCTCAATAAGCTTGATCTCGTGGTCGTACCGACGGTGTGGCGGTAGCTTGTCTGCTTCCTTCGGGGAAAAGACGTCACGGAAGTCTCGAAGCTCTAGTGGCAGTAGTTCTTCCAGGTCCGGTGCGTCGTGTTGGCTAAGCTGTTGTTCTATGTCCTCTATGGTGACAGAAAACATCTGGTAGTTCCTTCGGGCGTACGCTGAGCAGGCTCGCATTGAAACTTCTGCGATATCCATGTGTTCTAGTCCGGTGGGGCGGGGCGGTAGGTAGGTCGGGCGGTCTCTTTTCGGCACGTCGTGCAATGCTCTGATCTTGGACGGGCGGGCGGGGGTGTTGCAGTTCTTCTGGCAGTACTGGCTGTCAAAGGTGAAGGTATGGCTGGCGAACCCGACCCTCGGGTCGTGTTCCTTTAGCCATGGCATTCCTAGTATGACGGGGTAATACGCTAGCTGCGTGACGTATAGTCTGATCTCTTTCTCGAAGTGGTCCTCAATCCTCAGGCTGGTGATAACATAGTGGGTGACCTTCCCACTCTCGGATTCTCGGCCGTCAAAGACCTCCAGGGCGAACGGTCTCTTCAGTTTCTTTAGCGGGAGCTCGTGGCTCTCGGCCCAGCTCTGGTCAACAAATCCCTTTCCTTCGGCGCCAGAGTCGGCTAAGGCGTAGGTAGGCAGTTTCCGGTCTCCTAATTCCAGGGTGGCGGGTAATATCATTAGGTGGGATCTCATGTCCTCTTCTTCGCGGACCGAGAGACCCTTGACGGCGGCAGCAGAGATCTTCAGCGTTCTTAGTGCGCGGTTCGGTTGGTGTCGTGTTGTGCGCTCTATAGGAGCCTGTGTGCGACTTAACGCAGGCTCGCTCCGTTTACCGAGACCTCAATGCTCGGCTGCGGGCTGCGGGATCTGGACGAGGACAAGCTGGCGGGGGAACCGGAACGGGCCACTCTGGCTTGTAGGCGGGAGCGAGTATCGGGGTGGGGGCAATCGGCAACGCGGTGGCTCTGAGAACCGCAACGGAAGCATTCTCCTCTCTCTCGTCGGCCTCCAGGGACGAACCGTGACCCTCGCTGCGCGCTGAGGTCCATAGGCTCGCCGCGTTCGGCCCTCGTCTCCGGTCCCTTCGCGGGCGGGGAGATGGTCTGCGGCCGGTTGGTGCTCGGGGCCGGGGCGGTGTAAGATCTTCCAAGGGTCGGCACGGGTTGGTTAAAGCGTTGACGGCGGTTTTCTAGATTCTGTAGGAAGGCAGCGTACTGGTGATATTCCCGACTGGGCGGTTCGTGGTGAAGCAGCATGCTACGCAGTTCTCGGGAGATGGCTTGTTCTAGGAGCGTCGGTAGGGCTTCTTCTGACATCTGTCCCTCGAGGGCGAGGCGCTGGAATTCGGCGAAGAACGTGCTGAAGTCCTTGTTTGATTGGCGCAGGCGGAAGAGGTCGTTTCGGGCATTGTTGACGAGGTTCGGGTCTCCAAAGGCGCGGTCCAGCTGGTCCAGGATCTTGTCGTAGTCGGAAAGCTGACAGACGCCTTCCTTGATGTGCGGGAGAATCTGGGCATAGGCAGGGCCCTTCAGTCGGTTGGTAACATAGGCCATACGGCTCTGGGGTGTGGGGAAGCGGTCGCGGTTAGCCTTCATCTTCTCGTGTATCTGGGAGACGAAGCGGCGTAGGTCCTTGCGTTCTCCTTCGAACTTGTCGGGGTCAGGGAGTCTCTCGGACAGGCGCTGGGAGCCATTGGATTGTGTGTCGACGGGGGTGTTGGTTCCGGGGGTAGTGACGAGTGCCGGTACGGTGACGGTAGCGGTCTGCGACTTAGCTCGGTGTTCGGCGAGGACTCGTCCCGCTTTGGCTTCGATAAGAAGATCCCGGAGCTTATCCAGTTCCTTCTCCTGATAGTTGGCGACTGCGTTGGAGCTCGTCAGCTCCTTCTGTAAGCGCTGGGTTTCCTCTTCTAGTTCCAAGATCCTCTGGCCTTGCTGTTCGATCTTGGCGTAGACTTCCTGGTCGTCGGTCTCCTTCCGGGCGATATAGTCGTAAGCCAGGCGGAAATACTCGTACCATTGGGAAATATGCCCCATTACGTGGGCGGCAAAGGACTCGTCGTCTTCCGGCAGGAACGGTGGTAGCGGGCGGTTCGCCATTGCAGCAGTAGTGATGGCGGTAGGGGTAGGAGCTACGTAATGTCACGGGACTGTCAGGCTGAGAGCGGAGTAAGGCTAAACAGATGGTATTTGCTACGGACAGACTCAATCCCGTGGTTGCGGGCAGGCTGATGATAAGACGTAGCTCGAAGAGCTACAAAATATAATGGACAGAATCAATATAAAGATATTTCTTTGTCGCGGGCCCGCACTAGGCCTACCACGTGACAGGGTCACGTGGCTCAATTACCTGGGGCCTCAGCGCCGTGACAGTCGGCCGGCCATTCTGCGGAGGAGGGTGGTTCTAAGGATATTGTAAATCTTTACAACGGCCCGGACACTTAATTCTGGGTCTTGTTCGATAGCCTGAATTGCTAAGAGTATCCTGCTTTCTACAGAAGTGGATTCCATTGTTTGTTGCGGAGAAATGTCGCATTGAATGTGGAAGATGGGTTTTTGGTTGGAGGTGGTCCACTCGCTATGATGGTCCACTCGCTATGCACCTACGTTATTTTTAAAAACTTTTAACTCTTATTGTTTCGTACCTGCTTATATACCGTGGAACGCCTAAGGGCTTAAACTTGCGTGACTCGGATATCTAGGATGATAACGAAGGACCTTATAAAGGGGGGGGGGGGGACCACATCTTCAGGAAAGGGATTCCGGGCGAAATCAACTGCTGAAATCCTTGTCCCCAAGGGTCAATTGCAAAACTATGCTTGGCTGTTACGGGCTGGCGCGCTGTCCCCCGTAACAGGTCCTATATATCCTGTATTGGGAGTCCAATTGCCAACTTGGAATCCTAAGTCCTTTTTCCTTCAGTGGGTACAGGGACCTGTAAGGTTAAGCCGTGACATTATTCCAAGTTACCCTTACTTATCTGGTCAAATAATACTTTGTAGAGAAGTAGTGTTAACTATGGGACCTCTGGTAAAACCACGTTCACGTAGCTAGTAA
Organism: Coniochaeta sp. 2T2.1; assembly: GCA_009194965.1. Taxonomy (NCBI): domain Eukaryota; kingdom Fungi; phylum Ascomycota; class Sordariomycetes; order Coniochaetales; family Coniochaetaceae; genus Coniochaeta; species Coniochaeta sp. 2T2.1. The sequence continues at coordinate 3,227 of VSMA01000032.1, forward strand.
CCAAGACTCTCGTTACATCTACTTATGAGCGAGAGAGCTTCTCCTTGATACACTCTGCGGATCGAGATACGGACGCTCTCCCAGACCGACAGCTCTGTTGCCGAACCTTTCTCCGTAGCCGTCGTAGTCAAAAGTAGCAGAGTGGAACACACTGCGGTTGTCCCAGATAGCTAGACGAAGCGACAGGATTAGCAAGCTTCTCAGTGGAGACAATATGTGCACCCCGACGGACAGGAGGGTTTGTACCTATGTCATTTGGACTTTTCCACTTCAGGCGGACCTGGAGATCATGGTTGCGATAGACAAGATCAAGAAACCAGGACAACAGCTTGGCACTCTCCTCACTTGTCAAGCCGTTGATATGTTTCACGTGCCCGCCAACGGGGAATATGCTCTTCCATCCAGTCACAGGGTTTGTACGCACGACGGGATGGATTGCTTTGAGCTCGGTGCCAACATTTTCCGGGGCACCTCGCTGTTTGTCGTATAGCTTGAACCCAGCACGTTCGGCAACCTTTCCGAAGCCTGGCTGCTCGAAGGTGGCGGTCAAGCTTTCCAAGAACTTCTGGTAGGGCTCGCTGATGCGGTCGTAGATCTCGTAGCCAGATGCCCAGAGTGTATCTGAAAGTGGTATATCAACACACATGTTCGGGTTATGCAGAATCCCATGGAGGAGAGTTACTCACCGCCTCCGGTCTCGGGGAGCTCGACAAGGCGCAGAGAAGTGTAATCGGCCGGAACCGGCTCAAAGGCGATATCGCTATGCCACTGGGCAGAGCTCTGCTTCTTGGGACTCAGCTCGTCTGAGTCCTGCTTCATATAGAACTTGTTGTGTTGAACAGAGCTGATGGTACTGATCTCTGGATCACTTCCCCCAAGCTCGCGCTCGGAGTTCAGAATGGGATGGATATGCAGACCGGATGTAGCAGGTCTTCCGGTAAGCTCCCCCAGTCTCAGAATGAGCTTTTTCTGGAGGTCATTCGTGAGGTTGTCCTGGGCTCGGAAGAAGACCACACCACGCTGAGAGACTGCGGTAAAAGTCAGCCCGTACATCAATGAGGTGGGTTCTCAGGAAGAGCAGCGTCTTACTCGTGATTGCCAAGTCCCGTAATAAGTCATCGGAGTTTGGGGCATCCAGCCACTCCACGAGATTCGCTGTCGGGAACTCCTTGCCGATGACAGGAGTTACGTCGAAGGACTCATAGTTGTTAAGAACCCCTGATAGCTGAAGTGGTTGCCGTCGCCAACCCTTGGAAGCTACCTGGGCGTCGAGATCAACGGCTGAAGGGGCCATTGCGGACAGTTCTTGGAGGCGTGTATTTGCCGCGTGATTTGATGTGAAATGGCAGCGAAAGTCGCACTAAGACGTCAAGGTGTCGATTATGAGACGCTGCTCGGTATCTGGGCTGGGTTCATAAACTGATGGCACAAAGGATGTTGACTTATATATGACTGAATTGATGGTGTCGTTGATATAAGTCGCTGCTATCTAATCCCAGGCCATATGCATGTCGCAATACTGGAAGCCGACCATGACATTGGACGACGGCGTATAGGGTGTCAATAAAGATCTTGCGACACTTCAAAGTGAATCCCGTCATCACGGCATTTTGAAGCCTGACCAAGAGACAGACTGTGGTCAGAATTTCGTTCGCGCGCCGGTGTCTACCTTATCTTCATCGCGGACGCCGACTACCGATACCACCAGTACCATGATAATAGTGGCTTTGGTCAATTCCATCTTTGCGTGCCGAAGGATACATTGTCAGGCTGGAAGTATTCAACATTGTAGGCACTAACTGCATGTAGTTCTTGACCCCAGTCATGTCGCAATTCGTTCTCTCGGCCCGGCCCTCGATAGTCGGCCAAGTGTCCGCTTGGGGAATGGAGAGAAAATTGCTCCCGAGGACGACGATACTCGGGTATGTAGCTACCTGGCGTGGGGGTCACTGACTATATTCCTTTTGTTGTCCAGCCCGCCACGGACCACCTCCATTGCACAATTCCAACCGGCGATGGTGAGCATCTGCCACTGTTCTCCCCCTCACCCCTCGCATCCGAGTTTCAATGAATTTCTTGCAGATAAGGTAACCTCGAACCAATCTGTCAGGCTTGTCTTATCATTCTACTTACGTCAACCCGACAGGAAGCACGTCGTTGTCACGCCATCGATTAAGCATGTACATTTGCTATAGCAGCGCATTCTCCATTCAGTAACGGTAATCGGTCCTCAGGAAACCGTGTAACAGGACAGCGTTCTGAAGCCCGGAATTGAGGGCCACCACAGGAGGCCTTTTAGTCTCTCATTGCTGAGGGCATACGGCGCGCTACAAAGAGGTCAGGTTGAGGCCCTACAACTGTGAAATGATAGACCTACCTTAGTCACTATCGGTCATTGGGAAACATGGTAAGGTATTGCTAGGAGAGCTTGTCAAGCTCATTGTGAAGACAACGCTATTCAGCTAGGTGAATTCATCCTCCGCATCATGCAATATCTACTGGGTGGTCTAGCACATGGCTTTTGTCCTTGGTCCAGATTGGAGTAATGGGGAGACGGGCAGGCCGCAGTGTTGAGTGGCGTTGAGTGACAAGGGAGATATGGCAAGCTGGGAACTGTTCACCTCAGGAGCGAAGACGCAGACCCAAAGGTGTATCGGATGTTGCGGTGGCGATGGAGAGCACACCTAGTGGTGCGCTGCTGTTGATGATGCCACCGGCCCAGACCGCGACTCCTGCAGCCCTCCACATCTGGTGTATCTCGCCGTCACACACGCCATAGTGTGGGTTGTATGCGCCATATGATATGCTTGGCTGAGTTGGCGCTGGCGTGCTCTCATGGCCTCAGTGCTGGGATGACATCCATAAATGTCATGTATCCGTCCCAGTACGGAAAGGGGAATCTCCAGACATCTTACCATACCGAACAGAACAACACGGGTCCACGACCGACAACAGACGCATTCCCAGCCATGGCAACAGTCCTAACCAAAGAGAAAGCCGTGTTGGTGGCACAGCAGACAAATTCCTCAACTACGTCACTCAGTAGCAACCCCCCCCCCTTGGGAGCGCCGCTCGAGGAGAAGCGCTTTTGGTTCCAACGCGTCGCATCCTATGATCCTGATGCGGTTGCCACTCAAGCGAGCGTTTTCGATGACCCAGATACGGCGGAAAAGTACCAACCCAGAGCCGATTGGTAGGTTTTGCGCCCACAAGGACACCTCGCCTGCTTCGCATGCTAAAACACCCCAAGGGAAAACCTACACCGCTTCGATCCGCAGGCAAGATGGACCTGGGGAGAGGAACATCGCCTACTGCGCAAGATAGACCTTAGAATCATGGTCTGGGCTTGTATTATGTTCATGGCGCTTGAGCTGGATCGGGCGAATATCGGACAAGCCCTCACTGACAACTTCCTGCCCGAGCTGAAGATGACGACAGATGGTACGCATCTCTACCGCTTATTGTCGGTCCTTGGCCGTATAAGTCGACTGACTCTCATCCCAGACTATAACCTGGGAAATACCGTTTTCAAGCTCAGTTTTCTGTGCGCCGAGTTGCCGTCTCAGCTGGTATCAAAATGGGTCGGGCCGGACAGATGGATCCCTGCGCAGATGGTCCTGTGGTCCATCGTTGCCAGCTCACAGTATTGCCTGACGGGAAGAAAGTCGTTCCTGGTCACCAGGGCTCTCCTCGGTATCCTTCAAGGCGGCTTCATCCCCGATGTCAGTTCAGCATGCCCCAGCGTGTGTCTTGCGCAGACAACAATTGCTAATCACACGCCCCTTACAGGTGATCTTATATCTGTCATACTTCTACAAGCATCACGAGCTGTCTCTGCGGCTTGGGTTCTTCTGGACGGCCATGAGCATTGCCGATATCCTCTCTGCCATCTTCGCGTACGGACTCCTTCACATGAGGGGAGTTCAAGGCCAGTCGGGGTGGAAGTGGCTATTTCTGGTTGAGGTAAAAAATCTCTGCAGCAGTAGGTTGGTGCTGGGTTAGAGGCGAATGGCTGACGAACGATGATAGGGTCTTCTCACACTCGTAATTGGAGGCTTTTCATTTCTGCTGATGCCTGCTGGGCCCTGTGACACTGCCAGTTGGTTCAGGGGGAAGAAGGGCTGGTTTACCGAGAGGCGAGTCGAACTCCCACTCGTCCGATGCGCGTCCCAAAGGAAAGCTTCTGACAGATTCCAGGGAGGAGAAGATTATCGTCAACAGAGTGTTGCGTGAAGACCCGAGCAAGAGTAGCATGCACAACCGTCAGCCGGTCACACCTAAGCTCCTCTGGCAAAGTCTCAAGGACTATGACCTCTGGTGAGTTCGGCTTCAGGAAGAAACGGGAAGCCGACCGCTCGTATACTGACGTTAGATACAGGCCACTCTACATCCTCGGCTTGTCCTTCCAGATACCCATGACGCCGCCGGCGCAGTACCTGACATTGTCCCTCAAAGGCCTGGGATTTGACACTTTTCAGACCAACTTGTTGACGATTCCGTACACCGTGCTCCACAGTGAGTTCCCAATTGAGACCCCGTGATGTCGAGGCGCGAGACGATACTGACAGAGGACAGTGGTAACGATGTTGGGTATCACGTACTTGGGCGAGATCATCGGGGAGTTGACCTTTGTGTCCCTGTCTGGCCAGATATGGGCACTTCCATTCCTCATTTACTTGACCGTGGCAAACACGGGGTCGGTCAGCAGATGGGTTATATACGCCGTGACCACGCTATTGCTCGCCTATCCGAACCGTAAGTGCAAGCCAGGAGTTCTCGCGCGAAACTCCTTTTGGACTACTCTGGCTGACAGATGCCGGCGTCGCCAGCACACCCCATCCAGGTTGGCTGGAACTCGCGGAACTCCAACACGGTCAGGTCCAGAACCGTGTCCGCAGCCTGCTATAACATGTTTGTGCAGGCAAGCGGTATCATCTCGTCAAATATCTACCGCAAAGGTGAGGCCCTCTCGACTGCCGAGTCCGTGGTGTATCGCTCTTTTGGTCTTTGCATTGACCGTGCTTGCAGACGACGCACCTCTGTACAGGCGGGGAAACAGACAGCTCCTTGCAATCAACTGCATGAACATCGTCCTGTACCTGCTCGTCAAGGCCTACTATGTTGGACGCAACAAGCAGCGGGACCGAAAGTGGGAGGCGATGAGTGAGGACCAGAGGCTGGAATACCTCGCCACAACCAAGGAGGAAGGAAATAAGCGCCTGGACTTTCGGTTCCAGCATTAAGAGCTTGACCCCGCCGGCCTATATGTAGGTCGGCGCCTGTTGATAGTCGTGGCGCTCTGATTGTCGGGGGAACTTAGGTACCGATGGAGCAGGTCAGTTGTGGTAGGACCCGACTGAACACCGTGGTAGGACCCGACTAAACACAAGAACCCGACTTTGGGGATCGGGCTTCCCCCGCCTGTTCCGGTCTCCGCGCCGGCTTCTCCTGAACCTGGCACGCTTATCGCTCGCAAGTACTTTGTGTGCGTATACCAGATCTTCAAACTTGGTGGAAGGGAGTAGATGGGATGTGCAGAGTCGAAGCGCTGCATCGCCAACCAGCAGGCCCGGCGTGGAGCGGTTCATGGCAGCATTACCGACAAGGCGCACTTAGTTAGACTAGACTCTTGAAGTTATGGCCCGGAGAACGGGTTGGGGGAGATGCAAGCGAGAATGCAACCTTGTCAGGAACCCCGGCCCCGTCGGTCGCACGGCTTCTGCCCCTGACATGTCCGAAGCATAAACGGGGATAGACGTGCATAAAGCTGATACGTAGCCCACAACGGAGCGGTTGATCTTCTCTCTGAACCACGGCGGTATAGCCCAAGACAAACCCTATTGTGTGAGAAGTCCACCAAGGGCCAGGTCGTGGGTGTTGCGATTGAATGAATCATTACACTACCGCTTGCGCAATTGTCTGCTTCGGCCAGAGAGGATGAACGAGGGTCCAAGCATGATGCTGACGCAAGCAGGACGGGTTGACCTCCGGTGCTGTGTAACTCCGTACCGAAATCACAATCATGAAACATGGCCAGTCAAGCTTGACCTTGCCGCAGAGTCCAGCCCTTGCATTCCGGTCTCGAGGACTGTTATTCCAATATTCGCGCGCCGTCACTTTGGTGTAGCGCGAGGCGTTTGTTGCGTTCCTCGTCGGGTTGGATGCTTCCTTGGACACGTCCCGGTGGCTTGCAACGAATAAGCAAACCGCAAGATCAGCTCGGCACGACCTAATAAACGTCAGGCAGGGCCAGGACTACTGCCGTTTGATGATTGTGGACCGAGTCTGGGTCACGGTTTTAGCCGGACATGTGGGAGCAACCGGCCGGAGACAGAAAGAACATTGAACCTATACGGGCACGTCGGCAGCTCAAGTTGACAGCGACATACGGCCGACCACAGGTGCACAGCTGCCCTCAGCCTACCTTAGGAGCCGTCATGAGGTGGTGATGACTTTGTTTGTGGTCCACTCCCCACTCCCGTGCCTTAACTTTGGGTATTTCGACACGAGAAAGAATGCCGATGATAAAGTATGGCCATCATACGGTATCATACCATGGGGCAGAGGGACAGATTCAGTCCTTCCGGCCGAAATGCTGTGAAAATGCGCAGGACAGACGGTTTCTGTACATCGTATGCGTGCTCCGGGAACACATGCCCGCCGGGGCTCTTGAATGCCGCCGGAACATGACGAAAAGCAGCAATTCAATTGTGATGACGAGAACTCGCCCCGGAGACCGGAAATTGCGGATCTCGCTGAGAATGGGGGAAACTTGGCATTGCTGCGGGACTGTAAGACTGCGAGTCTCTGGCTGAGGCCAAGAGGCCGCAGCTGAGAGGGTGATCAGCCGGCGGCAGTTTCTGAGTTGATGATGGTGTCTCGGCAGCTTGCAAGGGCAGGTAGTCGTCGGTCTGGCAGTCTGGCAAAAGAGCTTGGGCGGATAAAGGCCGCCGACCTCATTGAATACCTTATGCAAGGTACCTCATGCACACTTACGCGCTGTGGTGTACACATGTTGCCATTCTCGTCAGCCGTCCGAAGTAAGGTACCGGCACGACGGGATCCATGACAATGGCCCCCGTGTTGAAACTCGATAATAGCTCGGCCCCTGCCTTGTTCCATGCACAACCCGACTGCAATGGGGGTAATGGGTGGTGAAGATAGATTGTGCGGACTAGACGGTATTGTCTACTGCATTTCAAGTCGTCAACATGTCCTCTTCAACAACAGCTGGTAGTAGGTGGAATAATGATCGGGTCGGCCGGCCATTTTTGAGGCAAGACAAAAGAGAAGGTGGAGCCCCTCGGTTTGGAGACGGAGGGCCGGAGGTACTTCTGAATGGTTGGTGGTGGACCGTGAGAATGAATCCCGGTCCGTGTCAGGAAGCGCCAGAAAGTAGAAACGGCGAGACGGTTCAAAAGAATGGAAGGCACCGCCCGCTCGACCTCGAGAATTTCCAGGCTCCCTCCCACCCCGTCAGATGATGCAGTCACTGCCGGCAGGAGCAGCAGATGATATTGATGCCCATACGATAAAAAGGGGACACGAGGCTGGTGTAACTGTCAATCAAGTCATTTCGGAGGCTTTCCCACCGTGCGTGCAGCCGGCGCCAGTGACCTGCAATGGCTGCATCCCCCCAGTTCGCAAATGGGGAATAAAAGGAAAAAGAGATCAGTCTGATGAGAGAGGGAAAGAAGCTGAACAGTTGTGTGCAATGCTCTCTTTTTGAGGTACTGCAGTGGGAAAGTGTAACCTAAGATCAGCTCTGTTTGTATCACCGGAAGGAACGCTATTTAAAAAAAAAAAAGCAAAGCCAGAGGAAGGAACGGCCGGGCGTCGAGAGCCACAACAAGCCCCATCGCAATGGGAGTCGCAGGTTCAGGCCCCACTTTCCGACTTTCGCTGGGCCGCGTCCAGCCCCGGCACCATCAGCCGATCCGTCCGCTTTCGCTGTGGAATCTCCCTCGTACCTTCTCCTTCCTTGGTCCTGCCGCCGCCTCTCCCTCCTTCGCTTCCTGAGCGCCTGAACATCTCGAGCTCCGCCCGTGTTCCTCCTTGTTACCCCATTATTCCCTCCTTCCCCCATCCCGCCTGCCGTTCTTCCCTTTCCACATCACCTTTTCTCCTCCATCACCCGCTCTCTCTCTCTCTGTTGACACCGACTACCCCGGCCTTCATCCCTCCGATCCGCAAAAAGCAAATCGACAGCGGCGTCACAAAACTCGATGCGTACATCAGTTTTATTCTAACCTTTTTCTTCTTCTCGTTGCGACCTGGTTTTCCTCCGTTTGCGCGTCCATCTTTCCAGTTCTTCAGACCCGCAGTTACCGGCCGGCGCGGGTTCCCGCGCGGTGTTTTCCTGAAAACTCGGAAGCTTTCTGAATCACAATCACATCATCACAAAACATCGCGCTTCCGAATCATCATCCTCGCAAAACCGACGCTACCAGCCATGTCGTCGTCGTCGTCAGTTGTTCGGTCTACGGCTCTGCGCGCCGGTGGTGCGTGTGTGCGCTGTCGCAAAGGCAAGACAAAATGCGTCTACGACAACGGCCGAGCACCGTGTAAGAATTGCGCCAAGGGAATGCACGAGTGTTATTTGCCTTCGGAGTCCATGAGCCATGGCGGTCATCATGTCACGCCAGTCCGGGCTCCTGCGAGGTCTCGTGAGTCTCTCCCCAGCGAGAGACACAATGGTGCCGCCAGTTCCAGTGACCGTCCCGGTCCATCAGCCTCATCAGTGTCTCGCCACGTCTCATCGACTAGCGAAAAGTACGTCCTTTTTCGTTTCATTAATTCCACCTCATTTTCTGTCTGTCTGTCTTCCTGTGTCCTGCTGTCCATGCTTGTTGGCATTTTCTGCACTTTGTTTTGTTGCGAATGCACTGTCTGCCTGGCCAGTGGCGGGCGGGTCAGCCGGTTTGCGGAATATCCCCCAGCTTTCCGGGCCTTTCTGCGCTGGGCTTTTTCGATCTGGGCAAACGCGTGCCCTCTTGTGTCGCCTTTTTCGTGGCGTCTCGGAGCTGTGTTGCCCCAGTTTTTCCCGTCGCCCGGGCCTCCAATCTCCCAGAAGGAGGGCTCGCACATGCTCCGTGCACAGTTTCCCCCGTCCTCCCGATCTCACCTGGCCCACTTTAAAACGGACCCCAGCTGGCGCCGGCCATGTCGGTCGACCGGCAACATGTCCAACATTTCTCACCCTTACGTCCCGAGTAGATACTCGTCGACCTGCCCTTACCACTCAGTCCGGATAACTCGGCGCCTTCCAACCATGTGGTAGCACAGAGCAGTCTCTTCTTTTCTATCACAGCAGCGATGCATTTTTAGCTAACCAGCCTTCGATTCAAGGCTTACTCCCGAGCTGATGCAAGAATGCGAGCGGGTTATTTCAAAGACCCTTCCAGCATGCATCGCCTTCCACAAGCCGTCATTTCTCCAGCAGCTGAGGAGTGCCACCTTGGATCCTACCATGGTCAATGCCTTACTCACCACTGCAGCACGGTAAGCAGCACTGCCTCGTCTCTGGACTCGGGCCTTCATGCTGACCTGTGTGACATAGCCATTCTCCGCACATGATCCGCCGGTATGGCGGTCACGGCGGCGGTTCTGCTGCAGCCGAGCACTTTGCGACCAAAACCATCAACTCCATCATGCAGGCCCTCGACCAACCCAGCCTCGCCGACATTCAGTCCCTCTGCTTGCTGGTAATCCATGAGTGGGGCTGCCGCAATGCTGTTCGTGCCTACATCTACCTCGGTCAGGCCGCGCGCATGGCCCAAATGTACCGCATTGTCCACACCCATCACCACACCACCGAACCTGAGCAGTTCCTTCAGGACGAGTCCTTCCGGCGGACACTGTGGCTCATCTACATCCTCGATTGTTTCCTCACCAGCAGCCCTGGTCGCCATCCTGCCCTGTCGTCGCTCGACGTGCGTGACGTTTCACTACCATGCCCGGATATGAACTACCACTTCGGGAGCCCCGTGTTCGTCCGGACTCTGAACGGATCGCCTCCTTCAACCGTCACGGATCCGTCTGCCGCCCTCAGTGACGTGGGCGAGTACGGCCACATCGTGTTGGCCACCAAGGCATGGCGCAATGTTGTGGAAATGATGACGACGACTTCTCTTGACAGCTTCTCCGAGGACCAGTGTCTGGCTTTGGAAGATGACATTGAGGCGATCCGGCAGTCGCTACCCGTGCACTTCGCCGACAAGCCCGGCCAGATTAACCTTCACATCACCATGGGAAGCGGTTATACCTACGCCATGATCCACTGCCTGCTTAACTGTGGCACCATCTTTGTCAATCGGCGTCGCATCCTCCAATTGGTTTCGGCCGACTCATTCACGCTGGAGGCTTGGAAGCTTTCGTCCCATACGCACCTGCAGACTGTCGACCGGATCTTCGATGCCTCCCATAGCATCATCCACAGCCTCTTGTCCCTCGAGCACGGCGCCGACAAGGATATCATTCTCTGCTTCCCCATCTTCATGCTCTTCTCGGCCTTCACTGCCGGGTCGACCGTTGCCTACCTAGCCCTCAAGGGTCTCGCGCCGGCCAACGTCTCCGAGTCGGCTTCGGCCATTGTTAGGGACAGTCTTCGATTCATGCATGACGGGGCAGAGTCCTGGCCACTGGTGGTTCCCTGGCAGAGGCATCTTGCCGTGATGGCCAAGGTACTCGGCGATGTTCACAACTCTACCCGAGACCGCGACATCCGGGAAGGCAGCACCAAGGCCAATCATCAGCGGTCGCCGTCGGTTAAGGACGACAATGGCAGCCAGCCCGACACCAGCATGGACGCAGTGGAATATGATCCTTCGCAACCCCGGGACTCGCAAGGTCCTGTGCCGCAGTCCGAGAGGCCAGAGAGCGAACCCCCCGTGCCGAGGCGACCTGGAATTACCACTATCAATGGTGGCTCCGCTGGCGCATCGACACCGGCGACTGGCAGCCCAGCTGCTGGTCCGCCCATGAAGGCAGATTCCCCGGAGCCAGCTTCTTCCAACTCTGCCGTCGGGGGTCCAATGCCTGGCGGCTCGAACAACATCGGCTCGGATTTCGACATGACCTCACTGGAGCTCTGTGCGGCCTTCGAACGCCAGTTATTGGAACTGGACGATCTTGCAGCGTTCATGGGCGGCGGCGTGTGAGTCACTCGTGTGGAGCCCTTTCCGCCTCAACTGCTAACTCCTGTGGAGCAGTGCCCCGAACTAGGTTGAGTGTTTGTACGATATAGACTCCATGCCTCAGGTCTGGCTGCATTTTGGGTGGGGTGGGCGTATTAGCAGGCACTTTTCTTGCCTTCTCGACAGTCTTTGGCTGGGTGTATTGATATTTCCGACTGGTGTGCTCTCAGAGTTCGTTCTGCGTATTTTGTTCCTCGTTCAGGAACGATGGTCTCTCATCTCCTTTGTCACGCAGTGGGTGCGCTTGTGGGTTGGCATACCTGGGTAGTGTGCGTGTTTGGCGAGTCAAAGGCAAAATGTGCCGGGTTCGGGGGCGAGACTGCCCCCAACACAGATATGATAGATGTTGCTAGGGTTCGCGATCACGGGGCGTGGGCCGATTGTACAATATTTAGCTGGCACTAGGGCAGACAAAAGAGCTTCCAATGTTTTCAAGCTTGCGTCTTCCGAGTTGGTTTTGCGAAGAGTGGGTGGTGGGTATGTGAGTGACATTTTTGGACTGTCGGGATCACTAATGATATGAGTACAGCCAGAGTGCCCCCTTCTGGAGGATTGAACATTTGCAGTGTGGGAGTCAGACAGGGCGGAGACAAGTTATACCTTTTATTTTGTACTTTTGTACTGTGTAAGGATGGGACCGCAGATCCTTGCAGGCACTCTGGATACACTTTGTTCCGGAGAGCAGTTTGAACCTGGAAATAAGCTATTGCGGAAGGGAAAGCTTAAGCATTATTGGCTGCTTACCTTTGCGCGGGGAAAGGAGTGGGTGTGGACGAGGTCAAGATAACCGACCTCTCGATGATCAGGCGACAAGCAGTCGCAAGAACCGGACTGATGCTAGTACCGACAATCGCCTACCAGACGGCTCGCCTCGTACATGATGCTACCACCTCAATATGATATCAGACCAGTCGAGAAAAATCCCGAAAGCAAATGCTACGAGCTTTCTCATGAGATAGGTCTGCATGAGGTCCCCCCATTCGCATGATGATTCCGATTCCAGCTTCCAGAGGAATCCCCCCGAGAGGGGACACACCAGAGACGGGAGTGTAGAACTTATCTGTCGTACGATGCGAGGGGTGGGTGCCTATGGCTTCATGCCCTGATGGGGTCACGGCGTCACCGAGGACAAGGACTGACATGTTCCCCAATCCCGTTCTCCTTACCCGTTCTCCCCGCCTCGTCAACGACGTATCATTCCCATGCGACGTCAACGCTCCCACCGCCCATGATATGAGCGTGCACTGCTGCACCATCTGACCCCGCATCGGAAGAGATCTGCAGTCTTGCTGACGCCCTCACCCCTCAAACATTGGTGGTCTTTTTCTTCTGTGCGAGAGGGGGAGAGACAAGGGGAAGCGCCAGGGAGATAGATGTTGTACTCGGTCGAGGTATTTATTATTAAGGGTGGCCCCCAGCCCTCAATATCCCCATGAGCCTTAGGTTGGTTCTCTTTTTAAGAGTCCGTCTCTACATTGATACTATCCTCGTCGACCTTTCTCTTGCGCCAAAATGGCAACCGACACGGAGAAACCGAGCGTTGACGCCGCGCATAACGGCGACCATGACAGGCACTTTATTCAACAGGACCATCCTCCTCACCATGGCATGTCACCGGCCAAGTACTTGGCAACCCGCTTCAGCAGTCTCAAGCCACCCATGACGTCCGCCCCGAACCCGATTACACTCCTCCGCATGATCAATGGCCGTCAGTGGGCGTTTTTCGGAGTTGCGTTCATCGCTTGGGTATGGACTATCATTAGCCAGAATGCCGGCCACGCATCGTCTTGACAGCAGGCATCGTTGAAAATATGTTGCTGACCCTTGAGTGGATATTGACAGACATGGGATGCGTTCGATTTCTTCACAGTCTCGTTGACTGTCAGCGATCTCGCAAAGACTTTCGATCGCAGCAACACTGACATCACCTGGGGCATCACACTGGTGCTCATGTTCCGTTCGGTCGGCTCCATCATCTTCGGTATTGCCGCCGATCGCTATGGCCGGAAGTGGCCCTTCATCGTGAACAACATTTTGTTCATCGTCTTGGAGCTGGTGAGCAATAATTCAGACCCCTTCACTTCCACTAACATCCATGTCGAGCTCGGCATTGCATGGCGTCATTATTCAAGCTTCCGGCTTCCCTAGCGCGTGCTTGAGTACGCCACTCTCGCTTGGCGTGGTACTGCCAAGTCGCAAGTGCCGACCGTTTCAACTGGTGAAGACAAGGGGTGCTGCCACTTGCACATGATGGGACAAGCTGACCAAGATGTTGTAATTCACTGCAGGGTACCGGTTTCTGCAACACTTACAGTCAATTTCTGGCTTGCCGAGCGCTGTTCGGTATTGCTGTACGTATCCTCGAATCGTGGTGAATTCGAGTCTAGTTCGTGACTGACCCTTGAACCCAGATGGGCGGCTTGTATGGCAATGCTGCAGCGACGGCATTGGAAGACCTGCCAGAGGAGACTCGCGGCTTGATGTCGGGTATCCTCCAACAAGGATATGCATTCGGCTATCTCCTGGCCACCGCTTTTGCCAGGGGCTTGGTTAACACAACATCCCATGGCTGGCGACCGCTCTTCTGGTTTGGCGCCGGCCCACCAGTGCTCATCATCCTGTGGCGTCTCATGCTACCGGAGACCAAAATCTATCAGCAACACGAAAGTGTTCGGCGTACCGCCCAGACGGGCGGACAAAGCGTGTCCAAGACGTTCCTGCTCGAAGGCAAGGTTGCCTTGCGCCGCCACTGGTTGCTCCTGACCTATCTCGTGTTGCTGATGGCAGGCTTCAACTTCATGTCGCATGGCTCACAGGATCTCTATCCCACCATGTTGACAAACCAGTACAACTTCAACGCGAACCAAGTGACCGTCACCCAGGTCGTGGCGAACCTCGGAGCAATGCTGGGTGGCACGGTTGTCGGGTTCTACTCCCAGGTGTTCGGTCGACGCTTCAGCATCATCGTCATGTCCATCATTGGCGGTGCACTACTCTACCCCTACACTTTCGTCTCGACAGAAGCGATAATGGCGGCCGCCTTCTTCGAGCAGTTCTGTGTGCAGGGTGCCTGGGGTGTTATTCCGATTCATCTTATGGAACTGTCTCCTGGCGCTTTCAGGACCTTTGTCGTGGGCACGTCGTACCAGCTCGGCAATCTCGTATCGTCGGCTTCTTCGACCATCGAGAGCACAATCGGCGAGCGTTTCCCGCTTCCGCCAAAGGGCAAGACGCTAAGGTACAAGTACGGCATCGTTATCTGCATCTTTATGGGATGTGTGTTTGCCTACGTCATCCTTCTGACTTTCATCGGACCGGAGCACCTCCGGCGCAAGTTTGACGTCGCCCATGACGCAGACGTGCGCGAGGTTGCTGGGGAGGACGCAATTACCGAAGCCATCCATCGACGCGAACGCATGGGCATGGGGCTCAGCGATGAGGACTTGGAGGACGCAGCTGAGGTGCGAAGGGAGCGGGAGCGCGAGGCCGCCGGGGAAAGGGAGAAGGCCACAACACAGCATCTTTAGGTGTTGATATTCCATGGCCGCATATTATGTTACGCGTTGCCATTTGTGATTGGTGATGGGAGGTTCTTTTTGGACTGATGTCAGTTCACTTTCGTGTCCACATCTCTTGGACGATATCGATACCCAAGTTTGTCATTACCCTGGCAGGATTCCGCGTAGGACTTGAGTGAATGAGGGTGTTGTCTTAGTCTTTTTCTTGCTTAGGAGTTTGGTCAGAGAATTAATACCGCGAAACAATGGCACTCGCCTGCATATCGGACCGACAGGTCATTAGGTCTGCTGTGGTACAAGGCAGTTCGTTAAATACTGCGCTTGGCAGCCGTCCCCTTCAACACGTGCCAATCAATGGCTGCAATAGGGAGAGCGGCGGATCCGTGATGCAGTAAAGCGCTGAAGCACCGTCGACTGCTATTCACTATTCAGAGTCATATAACGGGACCATTTTCTCTTCCAATTTTACTGAGAAATTTTCCATGCCTGCTATCAAACCACAGCAAAAAGAACTTCGCGGATGCCAAGGACAAGGGTTTAGAATCAGGGAAGGACAGTCTTGCAGTTGACACCCCTGGATCCTTCAGAGCAAAATTGCCACCGAAAGGGCCGCTAACTCCCGACCTTATTTGCCCGGTCATTCAGAACATCCGACAGTCGTAGCCATAATGCCATCCGTGACATGTTAAGACTGAGAGCCATTGCCCTGGCCGAGATTGACGGCCTTGTGCAGCTGTTCGATCATCTCTTTCAGCTTTTCCACCTCGCCTTGTAGTTTCCTGACTTCAAGGACGGCGGCCTCCTCTTCGACGTTGGGCTTGGCCGACTCGACGTGCTTGTTCCATCCGTCGGCCTCGAAATCGACCTCGGATGCCATTTGCTCCCACTCTTCCACCGTGTCGTCGTCTTCCTCGCCGCGCGAACGATTGCTTCTGATATCTCTGGCAGTCCGCGTCTCGAAGTATGCGGCCGCAATAAGTAGAGGGGAGTAGATGATACCCATGACAATGTCGTTCACACGCTCGTATCGCTTCTTGCTCATCCACCATTCCAGAGGTATCGCCAGAAGAAATACCTCGATGAGGTTGAAGGGAGGGATGAAGACGTTTTCGTCTGGTGCCCGGACAAACTGCATGGTCTTTTGCGAGAAAAGAGCCAAGAACTCATCATTAGCGTTCTCGTATATATCCTCGTACGCCGAGTTGTACAGGGCAATCAGAACGTTGAGGAGGATGACCTATAGGTATACAAGTCAGCAAGGAGGAACTGGGGCCTAGCCTGGCGAGAACAACATACCATGACGATGAAAGTGAAGCAATAGTAGAGTATGAGGCCAAAAGGATGTTGAAACTTGTCAAAGCCGCTGAAGTCGGGGGCCTGCATGATGGCGTTCGCCATGGACTTGATGATAAACGCGACATCTCCGGCCACCTGGTCGTCGGCATAATCCAGTCCGATAAAGGACTGCAGAAAACCGATGATGATGACGAACAGCAGGGCAAAGAAAATGATGGACTCCTTCATCATGACTTTGAGGACCACCAGCATTGCTCCGAAGAATCGGTAGCTGTCCAGGTACAGTAGGAGGCGTATCCAGAACATGGGGGCACTGACGGCCAGAAAGTTGTAGCTCATGGTGTTGTAGTGATGCCGCAGCCCATCGGGATCGTGGGAGGCGTGAGTGAAAGCCATGAAGCGCAGTACCAAGCTAACGGTGAGCAAGCCATAGAGCAGGTTATTGAAGGCATTCCAGAAGCCCAGGATGTGATAACCCGCCTTCCAAAACTTTGTAGCTTCGTCGAATATAAATCCGAGCGTGAAGATGTAGAGAAGAGCTTCGATGACGTCGATATCTCCGCCCGGGTTGACGGTGTTGATAGCGACTGTGTAGAGACCAAGGTAGATCAGGGAGAACATCATCTGCGCCGCATTCTGGTACCTCGGGGCTCTCATTCGATCGGGGTCCAGATGGGCGAAATATGAGATGTCGTCCTTGCCCTTGTAGTCGACAAAGCTAGCAGGGTCATTCTCGTCTTGTACAAGCCAGCCCCTCCAGAGGTACTTGATGCATTTCTGATAGCCGGAACTGGCAATGACACGGAGGGCGTGCATGTCGACGGCTTTTTCGATGACGTTGGACGGTGGCGTTGCGCGGCCTCCGATCATGATGGAATAACGTTTGAGCAGGACGGCGTGGAGCAGGTAAGACATGTCTTCCTCACCCTCGATGCTGTTTGAGTAAAAGAAATCAGGTTAGCAAAACCAGAAACAGGCAGACGATATCCGAGCAGTGCGTAAGGGAGTGTGTAAGGTAGTACTAACATGGCTTTAGCGATCACCTCGCACGCCACGGCTCTGACTTTGTGGAGGTCGGCATCCCATAGCTCAGCCTCGGACTGGTGCTTCCACCACCGCTTGTTGACGAGGAGGCAGTAGACGACACAAGCGCGGTGTTCGGTGCCTCCAGCTTCCCTGGCAGCCTGGATGACTTTCTTGGTGATGATCTGGCTGTGCGGGCGAGTGATCTGTTCCTCCTCGAGCTCGCATGGAACGCACTCTTCAATGAGATGGCGGAGTCTCAGTGCAACTTTGGTAACGGCTGGCGCGGGGATGGCGGACTCGACAGACTCATGCTGGTAAGCTGGAAGCACTTCATAGCCGGCCAAGAGGGGGCCATTCGGTCAGCTGCTTCATTCCGATTTCACAAGACGTGTGGTAATCGACTCACGACTTCGACGGGACTCGCGCCACCAGTGGTCCTCATGGTTATGGGCCGCGTGGTTATCCCAGCCCAAGAGACGATTCAAGTTGAACCTGCCCGGCATCTTGCTTCGAAATTCAATATCCTGAGCGATTAGCTGATTGCGCAGCTTTCAACCGCCAGAAATATCGGTGTGGGGGATAGGAAGAAGCAAAAGAGAAAACATGTGAGGATGTAGTCGGAACGATATAACTTGCTGGGAGCTTGGAGCTCAGCTTCTTGTTTGGACGGCTTGGCACCGCTGCTAAATGACGTCGATCACCAACAATGCATGGCAGGGGCCCGAGTTAGTGGCATAACAATAGCCGGCGCTAAGCCATGGTATCCTTGTTAATGTTCTACTAGTTCTCGCGAATGTGCGAAGTAGCGCCAGTGCATGAACAAGGGTCATGAAACAACCCCTCCCAGCGCCGGCTGAACAGGGAACTTTATTACAACCTCCAGCTTCATGAAGCAAGACAGTCAGCGTTAACAACCCACCCCTTGGCCATGCGAAAAGAAGCATCAGGGACATGTGAATTCGGTTGCTAGATGTCTCGACATGCCTCGTCAATTCGCTATGGACGCTATCGAAAAGCTCTCTCTAAAGATTCTCTCCTTCATCAACTGCTCCCTCGGGAGATCATGGAGATGCATATGAGATGCTCAACCCCAGCACTGAACACTCTGCAGCCCGCGTCTGGAAAACCACCAGCCACTCCTCGATCTTCTGTGACAGTCACCAGCAAAGCAGTGTTATGTGCCCAGTCAGGCTGCCATTGAGTTTGTTCCACACGAAAACCCCCCCCCAAAGAGTTAGAAATAGCTCCTCCTAGCGTCCTGGTAACCCGTACCTCCCTTCAGATCCCGATCGAAGCTCATCTGGACCTCGACAACTTGTTTGATATGGTCCATCGACAGAGGCTCTCTTTTGTTGATCGCGAGCGCTTGAGCAGTACGCACCGTGTTCTTGATCTGGCGCCCGTTGAGATCATACCGGGCGAGGACATCGAAGTCATCCTCCGTAAACGGCATGAGATCGATCTTTTCCAGAACACGGACCCGCTCAATGAACAACTTGAAGATGGCCTTCTTAGCCTTGAGATCAAGACCATCGTAGCGCAGTGCGATGTGAATGCGCGACTGGAAGGCGTCGTCGAAGGTCTAGCAATCTCTTGTCAGCCGACGTCCACGTTGCACACCATCGAAAGAAGGGGACCACAGTGCGGGCCACAATCTGCTTACCTCGACACGGTTCGTTGTGAGAAACAATATTCCCTGGAAATACTCCAGTTGCCGCAGGAAAACGCTCACGAGGGCATTCCGATGCACGTCCTGCACGTTGCGTTTCTCTAAGTAGACATCAGCTTCATCTACAAGCAAGATCGCGCCCCATGCATGGCAAATGTCCAGGATTCTCTCAAGCTCAGCCTCAAGATGCTTGGAACTGGTACTGAGCTCACCAGCCGAGGCGACGTAGAGGGGACACTTCAGCAGCTCACTGATGCCTTCGGCCGTGAGCGTCTTCCCGGTTCCTGGAGGACCATGGAGGACGGCTAGAGAGTGGGGTTGTTAGCAACCTGAGTCCCGAGCGCAACATGGATTGTACAAGGGAGACATACCGACGAGACCTTTGCCCTTGCCCTGTATCACATCGTCAATGCTCTCCGCTGCATGGTACTTGTGTGATTCGACCAGCGCCTTCACTATGCCCTTGGTCTTTGGTTCAAGTACCAACGATGGGTAGGCGTTCTCGTTCCACTGGATGTCCTTAACACCAGAGACGGCGAACTCTAGCCACATCTTCTCTCCCAGGGCGAAACCAAGAACGACCGACGAAGCAATGAGGTAGTCTTCGTCCATGAACTCAGGCGGGGTCTTCTCCGAATCCGGAGCAGGAGTGGCGGAGTCGCCGCTCTTGCTCTCAGACCCGTCTTCGTTGTCGGACACCCGAGCGAGGTCTGTGTTGAGCTCGTCGTCGCTGTCACTCTCAGGAACGAGAAGAAGCTTCACCTTGCCCTTCTCATCTGTGAACGTCTTGGTTACGTATTTCACGTTCTCTGCGCCGTCTTCAGGTTCGATTTCTGAATCAAAATCGTCGCCCAAGTCCTCGTCGGCGTCGTCGTCGTCGTCGTCTGACACCACATCCTGATCCCTTG
The DNA here is from genome assembly GCA_009194965.1 of Coniochaeta sp. 2T2.1. Classification (NCBI taxonomy): domain Eukaryota; kingdom Fungi; phylum Ascomycota; class Sordariomycetes; order Coniochaetales; family Coniochaetaceae; genus Coniochaeta; species Coniochaeta sp. 2T2.1. Next base: position 22,839 of record VSMA01000032.1, read on the forward strand.
GTCGAACGGTAGGGACCGGGTAGTTCGCATTGACACGACGATGATTCTTCGGGTCCACCATGATGCGGCCGTTGATGTTGAACTTGAGAATACCCTTTTTGTGCTTGCTGTAGGCCATGCCCTGGAAAGCCTTGTACTGCACGCCGCTTAATGCCACAAACTTCTTTCCACGCCGGATCAGATCATGACGCAGTTGGGTCTCGTTCTTGTGGTGCTGCAAGGGGTAACAAGAAAGACTGGTGATCTTCCTGGCGCCTTGAAACTCGTCGATCTGGGCCATCAACCTACCGTACCCGAACTGCCTCCCGTCATATTCGAGGTAGTTCGCCTCGACGAGGAAGTAATCTTGCCCTTTCAGGGGATTGTGATGCTTCTCGGCCGCAACCACCTTAGCCGCTCTGGGCTCGTCTTGCGAGCCGTAGGTGGTCGTATAGGCTAGCGTGTCTGGCTTGAACAGTGCCCACAGGAGATCGAAAGTGATGAGACCGTTCTCGAGCATGGGATAGAGGCTAAGGTCGCGTTAGTGTTAGGGCAACCATAGCAATTGATCGGCATGAAGGGCGAGACGCAGAGGAGCTCTGAATTAGGCAAATAGCTACCTTTTCTTCACATCAGCATAGTCCGTGTCGAGATACCTAACGAGCACCTTCAAGTGCTGTTGCTTAGACTTCAGATGAACACGCTCCTTCTTGCGTTGCCTCTTACTGCCGCCAGAAGGCTTCTGTTCTTTCAAGCCTCGCCGGAAAGTGCGAAGTTCCTCGAGGTACCTGTTGAGGCATTAGCCGGACCGGAAGTATGAATGTTCTGCACGATGATGGCAACTTACAGAAAGAGCGTGTTCGGGTCGATTTTTGGGATCCCTTCTACCAAGTTGATGCCCCTGACGTTTCCCATGATAGCTTGCAAACATTCGCGGAGCGGCTCGCTCTTGATGTCTACGAGGGTCGCCTTGTACCTCCCGTTGTAGTCAAACACTCTGCGTACCTGGAAGGGGACGTCGTCGGCAATAAGGGCCTTGGGCTCAGCCGTATCCTGCAGCTTGAAATCATGAATATGGTTGTCCCAGAACTGATCCACGCGCCTGAAGTCGGAACGCTTGGGTGCCTTATGCCCTGCCGCCTGCTTCTTAAGCTGTGTCTGGGTGCCATCGACGCTTGGGTCGACATCAGCACCGATGTCAGAGGGACCATCTCCAAGTGCACCCGAAGAGCGCCTACGTTCGCGTGCTGCCCGGGACCTAGCCAGGGTGGCAGAAGCATCGCGAAAAGAGGACTGGGCGGTTCCACCCACACGGATCTTACCCGGCGGCGGTTGCTCATAGTCAGAGCTGCGCAGGTCGAAGTCCTGTCTGAGGCGCAGGATCTCGTCTTGCACAAACTGTACCCGCTTGCTTAGGACCCGTAGAGTAGCTGCTCCGCCGTCGTCCGAGGTGGAGTCATACTCCGTGTTTGCCTGGGCAACTCCAGATGTGGCGCTATACGGTGTTAGTCATGATTCGATAGGAGGTAATGAAGGACTAGGGGGTCAGGGAAGTGATGAGATACCTGTCGCGTCTGCCGGCCTTTCGATTCTTTGACTCCTTGGCGGCGGCGCGCTTCTTGGAGTGCTTTTTCTTCCTCCTGGATGCCGGCTCGCTTTCACTGGACTGGGTATCGGAGGAAGACGTGTCCGAGTCGGTGTCGGACGAGTCGGATGAAGTGTCGCGAGCCACCAAATGCTTCTTGAACTTCTTATGCCCAGGTTTCGAGGACTTCGCGAGGTGGCTCGTGGACTTCTTCTTCGCCTTTGAGCGACCATTTGGCTTACCCTCTACCTTGATTACCTTGGCAGCTTTGGTGGTGGTTGCGGTTTGGGGACTCTGGCCCTCGGCGGGATCCGGGGCGTTATCCTCTGGGACTGCTGGCGCAGTCTTGTCCAGAGACTCCATGGTTCCTAAGGACGGAGTCGGATGATGCGAGGTATGAATATTGAACTGGTAGCAAATGCTACGGAGTGACGATATTAAGGACTTGGGGATTTTACCGGAGGCGGGGTTGTGGCCAAAGAGATAGATGGTGAGGAAGAGGAAAGAGCAAAGAGGAAGAGAAAGAGCAAAGCTATCTATCCTTTATCGAGCGGTTACCTCTACCTACCGCTTTGCTGCCTTGGTGAAAAAGCCTTGGGCAGCCCCGCGTTGGTGAAATGCAGAAAGCACAGAGGCACGCAGACTGCAGGTCTTCGTCTGCCTCCAGGACGCCTTAACCACTTCGTTCGGTAACGATTCCGCTTTTGATAGGTTGGCGATTGACTCATTGGCCGTGGGCCGCTGGCGCTGCCCTGCCCTGTGCTTCGTTCCCCACACTTCATTCTCCTCTGCGTGAGAACGATATGTCTTGTCCGAGCAGGCTGGCTTGTGCCTTTCCATGTTGACAAAGAGTGTGCGAATCTCTGTGACAAACAATGATAAGTATTTGATGATTCTGGTGTCGTTGCAGATACGGGTCAGGTTGAGCGAAGGGTGGAGAACAAGCCCGCTACTTCCCCGGCTTTCGGGACCGGGCCGGGCGCCCAGAACTGGTTCCAGCCCATCCCGGACACGACGTTATCGATAAGCCCGTGCGGTACTGTCCTGTGTAAGTCCGTGTGCACAGCGGGAGTCTTGAGGTATCGGCACTCAGCCTCGTGGTAACACATTATGAATAAGGGTACCTTACCTTGGAGCTTCGGTGAATTTGACAAGGCAGGGCACACATGAGACCAATGGCTTCATTGTTCTCATTGGACCATTGGAAGGGTTAGACTGTAACCGATTGCAGCGAGACCTGCAGTCAATAAAGATGCATGTGCCAGTCTGATTGTGCCTTTTGAGAAACCATCATCTTGCATTCCACGCTGTCGTCAGAAAGGGGCGGCGTTGGACTATTGGCGTGGAGAACCACGGAAAACATCTCCCTAGTAAATAAACGGCCCTCATCTCCGCACCACCATCCCCCACCCCGCCTGGACCATTCCAACCCGGAAGTCTTAGCCGTGCTAGACCTCTACATCCACTTTGGCCCATTTCAACTATATATGCGATGCCGTCAGGACTGGAAACGATGTCGATGCTATTCCTCACCTATTTCCAGCTATCAAATACCCCAAGAATTCTCCAGACTGATAGACGAGATGGCTGGCGAAAAGAGGGCTCTAATCTTTGGAGCCAGTGGTGTGTCGGGATGGGCCATGGCCAATGAGATCTTGCAAGATTATCCCAAAAAGGGCATCTGGGGTGGAGTTGTGGCCCTGACAAACAGACCGTTGAGCCTCGAACAATCATACTGGCCAAAGGACAGCAGGCTGTCCATCGTCTCGGGCATTGATATTCTCGCCGGCAGTCAGCAAGACCTGGAGAACACCCTCAAGGAGAAAGTCCCAGAGATCAGCTCCATCACCCACATGATATACCTTGGTACATTGAACCCGCGGGCCAATATCTGCTCAGATGAACCCGCAGCTAACACAGCCATCATAGCATACAGGGCCCAGAAAGATATTCAGGCCGAGCTCAAGGATGCTGTCGAGATGTTCCAGCGCGCCACAACCGCCATAGACGCACTGTCGCCCGCACTGGAGTTCGTCGTCCTGCAGACTGGCGCCAAACATTACGGCTGCCACCTGCTGCACAACCGGCCAGCAATCATGAAGCCGCCACTTTCCGAGAAGCTGCCCAAGCTTCCATCGCCCTATGCCGAGAACCTGTTCTACAACCCGCAGATCGACTGGTTGACCGATTTCTCCGCTGACAAGCGCTGGGGTTGGGCAGACACCCGTCCGGACATCATTATCGGATTTGTACCCAACCAAAACTTCTACTCCCTCGGAACTGTGATAGGCATCTACCTCAGTCTCAGGCGCGAGATTGACGGTGAGGGAGCCGAGTGCCCATTCCCCGGCACTGACGCGAGTTGGAAGGCGCTCAGCATCGATTCCAGCTCCGACATGATTGCACGCCAGACTCTCCACATCGCCACGACGAGCCCCTGGAAGGACAGGAAGGGGGAGGCGTTCAACGTCGCCGATGAGAGGAACCCCAGGAGCTGGAGCGAGAAGTGGCCTGTCTTCTGCGAGTACTTCGGCCTCAAGGGCGTCAAGGCTCCCGAGGACAATCCGGTCGAGGTGCGCAAGTATATCCGGGACAACATCGAGACGTGGAACAAGATGGAGAAGAAGTACGGGCTGCAGACGGACCAGGCTGACAATCCACGCATCTTCCCCGGCTTTGAGTACTTCCTGTTGACCCAGTTCGATACGGACCGTCAGTACGACATGACAAAGATGTACGACGAGGCCGGCTTCAAGGAGGAGAGGGCGCCCATAGTTGCTTGGGGCGGCGTCTGGGATCGGATGCGGAAGGCCAAAGTCATCCCGAGCGAGTTTCACTAGTTCACTTAGACAGAGTCAGTCATGAGTAGACAATACGTACATATCACTTATCACCGTCACAGACTGTGAAAGGCATGTCGCCCGGGGTTATTTGCAACTTTACCTTGAGCATTCATGCTGGAGGAGGCCACTGGAGGCATCAGCGGAAAGGAGGTGAAGTGGAGGAAAGAGGGGATCCACGGCCCTACCGTGTAGATCGCCAAGATAAGCGAAGCTTGGCCGAATTGACCAATCAATCCATGGTCCATTGCTGGGGAAATCAGGATCTCCACTGTATCAACTATCAAGACAGTTCGAGCTTCCTCTCCGAACACTGTCACGGTATACTATATGCACTTAGGCCATCTCATTTGTAGGTTCTCGAAATGACCAGATTTGATCTTCGCCATATCAAATGAAAAGGTCTACTGTGCCGCTATGGGTCTGAGGCAACCCCAGCACAATGAGCTCTACCAACCTGAAGAGGAAAGCCCCGAATGACGAGGCAGTCGTTGCGTCCGAGCCAGTCGGACAGCGGGCGTTCCCCGGATCCGACCTCTCGGCCGTGAAGGACAGCTACTATGCGAACCTGTACACGAAGGAAGTTGACTTCCGAAGTCTAAGCAAGCAGGATCCCGAGTTTGCTGCCGTGTAAGCAAGCATCCTGCCATAGCCGTGCCTCCATGCAATAAGCAGAACCGTACTGATGGCGCATTGACAGAACAAAGGGGAACGGTCAACTAGACTTTAGTGACCCTGCAGCGGTTATGCAACTCACAAAGACACTCCTCAAGCTCGACTTTGGCTTGAAGATTGAGTTACCCCACGACCGACTCTGTCCTCCAGTGAGTGATGTCCGTCCTCATCGGGTAATCATGTCACACTAATAAGCGCCTAGGTACCCATTCGCCACAACTACATCCTGTGGTTGAAGGAGCTCATGGACACGTCATCCTACAGTGAGCCCGGACGGAAACTGACGGGTGTTGATATTGGTACGGGCGCCAGCTGCATCTACCCTCTTCTTGGGGTCACGCAGAGACCCTGGTACTTCATAGCAACAGGTAAGCAATCCAAGTTCCGCGTAAAGCCCTCGTGCTGACACTACCTTAGACATCGACCACAGGAGTCTAGACTATGCTCGCCGAAACGTGTCGATCAACGGACTGGAAGACCGCATACGCGTTGTGGCCAAGAGCAAGGACGATGCGCATATCGTCCCGCTGGACGAGTGTGGCGTCGACAGAGTGGACTTCACCATGACCAACCCGCCGTTTTACGAGTCGGAGGCCGACCTGACACGATCAGCCGCCAAAAAGGCACGTCCTCCAAGCTCGGCATGTACCGGTGCTCCGGTGGAAATGGTGGTCGAAGGCGGAGAAGCCGCGTTCGTGGGACGCTTGCTCCAGGAGTCCCTCCTCTTCCGTGATCGAGTGCAATGGTACACTTCCATGTTCGGCAAGCTGGGGAGCTTGCAGGAGTTCATCGAGAAGCTCCGAGAGAATGAGATTGACAACTATGCCGTGACGGAATTCGTGCAGGGGAAGCAGACGAAGAGGTGGGCGGTTGGTTGGAGCTTTGGCGATATGCGGCCTTCCGAGAAGGCTGCGCGAGGGGTGAAGGCCGCGACGTGGAGGTCTCTCCTTCCACATGCCACGTTGGTGGAGACTTGTGCGTTCCCGGTGGATACAGGAGTTTCGCGGATAGAGGTGCGGATCGGCGAGATGATGGCGTCTTTGGACCTGATTTCCTGGGTATGGGAGAGAGAAAAACTGCAGGGCATCGGACGCGCGCGAGAGAATGTATGGGCTAGGGCTTGGAGGAGGAAGAAGAAGCGAGAGGAGCAGGCCTTGGCCGATGGTGGTACTATTCCTTCGCATATACAGGATGTGGAAGAGATATGCAAGCTGGGGTTTCTTGTCAGTATCCGCATCTCGAAATCCGAGGCCACAGTTGCTATCCGGTGGCTCGAGGGTCATGATAGTGGCTTGTTTGAGAGCCTGTCGGGATTTATTAGAAGTCAATTGAATGACCTATCTTAGGCTCGTCTGCGTATGCTTTGCTTGGAAATGCTCTTGACTCTGCTGTCCGTGTAACTCAGTGGCTGGGGTACTCGGTGGTGAAAGGCTTCGACCGGCATTACCCACGTTAGACTTCTAGACTTAGATTCAAGCCACACTTGACCAAGATCCACATTAAAGGCGGATCGGGTACGTACCTTCCTTGGCGCAACCGCGACTACCATCATTCCAGGTTGGAACCTCCATCCTGTTCAACATCTTGTTCCAAGAAAAACCTTGTGGTTACTTGCACATTTTTGCAACCACGACTTGCCTGTTCCCTTTCGCTTATCCCGGATAGCGAGCTCATGGGGATACATTCTTTCTACCACAACCATGTCGGACGCGCAGCCATCGCGGTTCACGTCATCCAACAAGACGACGCATGAAAGATTGACCTCCACCACGGTTGGACTCGTTGCACTCTCCGATTTCCGTAAGCGACGAGCCGAGGTCCTAGAGCAGCAAGAGAGGGAAGCGCGCGAGGCCGCCTTGGCCGTTACGAATGCAACTTCTACCCCGGATCGGTCACTCAATGCGACGCCCAACAACGCCACCAGCGATCAGAGCGAACCCGAGAAGCATGCCAAGAAGAAGAAGAAGAAGCGGAAAGTCCTGCTGTCATTCGGAGACGACGAGGCAGCCGAGGATGATGGAGACGTGAAGGCGGACAAGAAGAAGAATGCCGAAACAGCGTCCGAAACAGAAAGCGATGCCGGTCGGGACAAGAAGGCCGCTGGCGCAAAGGTCATCAACAGCTCTGTTGCCGTTGTACCTCGTGCCTTGACAAAAGCAGCTCTTCGACGCGAGGCGGCCGAGCGCGATGCTCTGCGGAAGCAGTTCCTACTGTTACAGGCGGCTGTCAAGGCTACGGAGATTGCCATTCCGTTCGTTTTCTACGACGGCACGAATATACCTGGTGGAATTGTCCGAGTCAAGAAGGGCGATTTCATCTGGGTTTTCCTCGACAAAAGCAGGAAAGTCGGCGCCGACTTGGGAGTTGGCGGCGAGAAGACGGCCAATGTCAGGAGAGAATGGGCTCGCGTTGGAGTTGACGACTTAATGCTAGTCCGGGGGACTATTATCATTCCACATGTGAGTTTTTTCCTATCTACACCCAGTCCGTGTTTCAGTATCACTCTGCTAACAAAATGCAGCACTATGAGTTCTACTTCTTCATTATGAATAAAACTCTCGGCCCCGGCAACAAGCGTTTGTTCGACTACAGTGCCGAAGCTCCCTCAGCCAAGGAGGCCGACAAGCCAGCCGCTGGGATGTCGGTTCCGTCCAAGAGCGGAGACAAGGACCTGACCGACTTGAGTACATTGGAGGGCTCAAATGACGACCCGACGTACACCAAGGTCGTGGATCGCAGGTGGTTTGAGCGGAACAAGCACATTTACCCCGCGAGCGTCTGGCAGGAGTTTGACCCCGAAAAGGACTACCAGAACGAGATCCGGCGCGATTTAGGCGGGAATACGTTCTTCTTTTCGAAGTGATTCCTGGGTCATCGGATGAGTGGCACTTGTGCCTGGCTCCAGTCCGGGGCTAAACCAAGCTGGTCTAACATGGTGTTTTTTTTTTGCTGTGATCACCTACATCACCAGTGTGAGTCACACTTATCCCGTCGCCGAACAAAGTTAGGGTCATGACTTACTCTTCACGTAGCCCAAATGCTGAGACCCCAAACTGCAGCGGCTATGAGAAGCCATCCGGGCCAGAAGACCATCAAAAACAAGTTGTTTCCGCTCGGACTCAGGATTAGCACGAAGAATTCGAATTCGATCCGCTTGCGCAACCTCCTGATCTTCCCCGAATTCCAGACGGCGAGGTACGCGGACTTGAGGGCTGAGGCCGTCCTGACTGCGGCGAATCGTGAAGCGAGATAGGACTGGGACGTCAAGATCTGTGTCACGAAGACGACATAATAGACGACAAAGCTGGCAGCGAAATAGGCCCCCAGGAACAGGTATTGTGAAAGGGATCGAATGGCTTGTTGCGTCTGGAAGGCGAACCGGAGGACTTGGCTCGTTATGGGAGCATGGTTGGATCCTTGGTGGAGGCCGACTTTCGGCTCCGTTGTTGAGGCAGCGAGGATCGCCATGTTGAACTCCCTTCTATTCCAGGAGCCGCAGTGGCGAGGATAGTGGACGTCGAGATGGGGATGGTGGATGAAGAGGTGGTTGCTTCCCGAGAAAGTCTTGATTTTGGCATGATGGGAAAGTTTCTGTCGAAATGGAGAAGTTCTCTCGTCTATTTCTATAACAACAGACAGAACAGACCCTTCGGCGGCTCGGAGAGCATTTATCACGAGCCATCAGGTAATAATCGAGATCGAATCTTCAAGAGGTGGATCACCCGGATGAACATAGTCTTAGGGGTCTTCACGCACTGTGTCCTACTGCACAAACACAGCGTGTTGTACAGTGTGAAGACCGCTCTAACGGTCTCAGCAAATGCGGGACTGGGCCTTGGGCTGGGCAACGGGGGGCCATTTTGGGCGTTAAGAGCGGCAGTGACGTGATGTTCCATTCGGACCTTTGACCAGACCCACGTGGATGGTGCGAAAGGCTCGACCCGCTCCTCCAACTTTATCACCCCTCTGCCGCTTTCAGCGAGCCAAAAGCTGTGTAGCTCCCTCGTGAATCCGTCAAGGCCTCTGACATGACGGCAGGGCTCAGCGCTTGTCCTGTTGGTGTACATAGACTGTATCTACATATTGAGATATGGGTGCTTACGGAGTCTTGTGTTAACATCGAGACAGAATATTGTATGACCCCAGTGGACCTCACTGTTGCCGTAAAGCCAAGACTAACAATGTTCCTCGAGTAAAATCTAGCACTTTCCTCAAACGTGGCATCGGCGAGCATTCTATTGGTTCGATGAAACCAAGAGTTTAATGGTTGTCCCCCCCTCTTCAACTTTCTGAACAACACCACAGGTACGGCATGACCAGCAGTCCTTCCTCACTACACGAGCTTCAATGTCATCATCGCTATTATCTGAGATATGGATTTACCGTCTCGAGTCTGCGATATCGTCTGTCTGGGGAGAAGGCTACAACACGCGAACGGGATTAGACTGAAGCTACTGAGGGCAGGTGACTGACACCATGACGTCGCTCCGACTCCACCCGGACTTGTTCCGGGGCTGGTTTCAACTCAAAGCACAACCCCACGATGGAAGGTAAACCATTTCCGATTGAGGCAATGACGGCAGTCCGAGACAAATCACCCAAATCCATGGACCATAATATGACTGAGGTCATTGACCAGCATCGACCATGGAAAGGGGTCGGATGAGACGGGTAGCTAGTCGTCTGTTTCCTTGCCCCTGAACTCACGACAGCATCCGAGAGACCTGCAACTTAGGATCTGCATCAGGTGGTCGGCCTTCTAACCATCGCGACACTGAAGTCGGCGGTCGACGGCCCGGTTTACCTGACGGGTCACGACCGGGCAGTCGCCCTCCCAACCATGATATCACCAAAATGTCGCCGGATGTCGAGAGATACTCACCGAGAGCATAACTTCGACAGACACCAGAAAGGGAATAACGTCAAACAGCTTGGGTATTTCGCATAGCCATCCTGATCTACCAGTTCCTACGCCCTCCCCGGCCACGGCCGTGGCCAAAGTTCCCCCTACCGCCGCCGCCTCCCATGCCCTGCTGCTGGTTATAGCCGTAACCCTGCCCTTGATTGCCATCGAACCCTCCACCACCGAAATTCTGCCCTTGCCCGCCCTGCGGCCCCTGCCCACCGGCGCCGCCCGCACCCTGCATGCCGGCAAACATGGCCGACATGGCACTGGGGTCCATCTGGCTCGGGTCCATCCCGCCCGCCATCATCTGCTGCATCATGGCCTGCATCTCCGGCGGCACACCGTCCATTCCAGGCATGCCCACAGCAGCCGCAGCGACGGCTGGTGCACCGCCCGGACCGGGAGCTGCACCGCCCATGCCGGGCATCATACCGGGTAGCATCATCAGGCTGCCCATCTCTTCCAGCATCTTCCTGTTCTTCTGCGCCAAGGCATCCTGGTTGTACTCGCCCCGCAGCGTCTCCTGCTTCTGTGCGTAGAGCGCCCAAGTGAACTCGTCGAAGCCGTAGTTGAAATAGTCAGATAGGTCGGTGCCTGGTTTGCGCCAGGGCTTGTCGTTGTCTGCGAGGTCTGTTTGCGCAAACCAGTCAGTAAGGGTTATATCGTCAGCGACCGGAGGCATCTGCGATGCATAACTGACCTTCGTCAATGTTGACTTGTGTTATGGGCTTCCCGGTGGCCTTGTGTATGGGTATGGCATTGATGTCGACTTTGGATGTTGACACGGCAGGCAGGTCAGCCCCTGACACGGAAGGCTTTCGCTCTTCTTTTTTGATGGGCGCCGCCTTGACCGTGGCATCGTTTGCGGTTGACCGTTGTGGTATGTTTCTTATATCGCTGTACCGTGATTGTCTGCAGGAGAATCTGTCAGCATCGAAGCAGGACGTGACAGGCAGTGCAAGATTTCAGAGGCACCTACGATGGAGGGGGAGCCTTTGTTCCGTCTTTCCTCTCCGTGACAATCTCTACATCCTGTCCGAGAGTTAGTACCATCGGCGCTCATAGCAAACGGCAATACATTGGCATGGTACCGAATCATCACTGTCGTCCTCGTCCATCTCTCCGCCCTCATCTTCTTCCTCGCCCTCTTCTAGCTCGTCTGTCTGCTGTTCGGTCTTTGTCTCGGTCGCAGCAGGGGCATGGGCAGGCGCAGCTGCAGAGGGCTCTGCTGTTGTTGTTTGCGCCTCAGACTCCTCTGGAGCGTAGAAATCGTCATCTTCATCGATATCCATTTCGAGGATGTGCTGAAACAAGCGACGTTGGGGTGGTTGTTTGTTGGAGAAAGAGAGGTTGATGGCTGTAGCTTTTGTTTGACTGAACGTCACTCCGCAGTACTAGGTCTACACCCAAGCTAAGGTAGGCGAATTGGCAGTTGGTCCAAGCTCACCGTAGCCGTATTGGGAAGGCGGTGAGGCGCGTTTTCCCAACCTTAATGCTGCTTGCGTGCCCAGCAGGCGCGTTAGTGGAGCTCAAGCTTGCAGTTCCCATTGTTGGCGTCTCGAGCAAAGGGATCGCAAGATAGTACCTCCTTGTTGACAAACACATTCCTGCAACGCGCAATCGCCTGGCTCATCCCTTGCCGCAGCTTTGTCCGACAGTCAAACGGCACCATGCTTTCTCGGTCGGCAAGCGGCCCTGGTGGGCTCAGCATTAACACCGGCAGCGCAAACCTCTTGTAAGCTCAAGCTGCCACTCTCCACTTCTCCATTATTCTGGATCAAGTTCTCCACGCAAGGATGAAGATGTACCACAGTACGGATTCCTGACCAGAGCAAACGTTTTTAGTGGCAGTTCCTCGAGTCAGCCTCCAGCTGCAGGCGGTCTCTTTGGCAGCAGTACCAGCAACACAAGCCAACCCGCCCAGTCTGGTGGTCTCTTCGGCAACACAGCAACATCATCACAACCTCAAGCAACTACCGGAGGCCTATTCGGAAGCGCCCCTTCTCAGCCGCAGCAGACAGGTGGGCTATTCGGGAACACACAAGCCACGGCGCAGAGCGGCCAGCAGCAACAACAGACCGGTGGTTTGTTCGGATCGACCGCTCAGTCACAACCACAGCAGTCGGGGGGAGGCTTGTTTGGGTCAAGCATAGCCCAACCTCAGCAGACGACAGGTGGTTTGTTCGGCTCTACGAACACCGCGCAGCCGCAACAGAGTGGTGGACTATTCGGCAGTCTGGGTCAACAGCAACAACAGCAGCAACCACAACAACAACAAGGCGGAGGCATGTTCGGCTCGACCATGAACCAGACTCAGCAACAGCCGAGTGGTGGCTTGTTCGGATCAAGCACTACTCAACCGCAGCAGCAACAAACCGGAGGGCTGTTCGGACAGTCGCAAAACAACCAGCAGCAACAAACAGGTGGACTATTCGGGAACAAGCCTGCTCAGACAACCACCAGCGGTCTGTTCGGCCAGTCCAAACCTGCTGGAGGTCTATTGTACGTATTGTATTCCATTTGGGAGACCGTATTGGTTCTGGGCTAACGTGACAACAGCGGCCAATCGACAGCCCAACCTCAAACCAATGGGTTCGGACAGTCTGCGCTTGGCCCCGGCCTGACCATGGGCCAATCCACCAACAATCAGCAATCCCAAGGCCAACAACAAGTCGTACCCGGCGTGACGATAGACGTCAGCAACATCCGATCGACGACGCGCTTCAACGACCTCCAGGAGGACCTACAGAAGCAGATTGCCGACATCGACAAGGCCATCCAAGGCTTCATTAGCCAGAAGAACGAACTGGATGCCTTCATGCCCGCCCACGGAGAGCAACTGTCGTCGATACCGACAGACGTCGCTTTTGTCTCGCGCAAGGCTGCCGGTGTTGAAGCCGCCCTTGCCTCTGATGCCGTGGCAGTTAATCAGCTACGTGAGCTCGTCAAGGTGGATGCGGACAACGCCAAGCTCTCGTTCAAGGCGGTCGACAACCTCAAGCTCCCTACATCATACCACCAGGCGGGGCTATGGTCCACTCGCGGGCAGCAAGCGGCCGGAGCAGGCGGATCGGGTGATGTCGATGGCGAGGGCAGCTCGGACCTCGTCAGTTTCTTTTCGCGGACAGCGGACGAGATGGGCGAGACCATGAAGAAATTCGAGAGGAATCTGGGCGAGATTGAGTCTCATCTGCACGGTGTCCAGGGCAACGTGCTGGAGCAGCTGCAAAGGGTGGCTGCCACGCCGAAGGACGGCGTACAGGGGGGCAGCGACGAGAAGATTGTGGAGTTGGCGGCTGTGCTGCGGGACTTTGAGGAGAGCATACTCAAGGTTGCAGGCGTTGTTGGGGGAGCGAGAGAGGGTGTCACGCAGTTGCAGCTCGGAGAGTTTTTGGGTAATGGTGCTAATGGAGCATACTGAGGGCGTGGGGGAAACACAATATGGCGTGTGGTGTAGGAACATTACTGTACAATAGGTGTATCTGGATCCTCACGACATGGAGCGCCGTGGGTGGGCGCACGATGGAATGAATGCCGAGGCATACTGGTGTACTTCCAGACGTGATCTTTATTTTGCCTTCAAATACGAATGCCGCCCAGTAATACAAACTAACTCCTATACCTAACAATGACCGAGGCCTGGTATGAGCCCCCCTTAACGCCACGCCGATGCAATCCCGCAGCCATATCCCGATGGAGCTTCTGGCTAGGCTAGATTAAAGCCTTGCTCTTCGATGCTGCCTTCCCGCCGTCCATCATGATCCTCACCACTGTGAGTGCCTCCTAGAGAGTCACTACCGTACTAGATATACTCTTCGCCACCCCCATCCCCGTCGTCATCATAGTCCTCGTCGGCATCGCCTCCTTCAAAGTACTGCTCCGCATTGTAATCGTTGTCCGACTCGTCATCAAACTCGTCTTCCGGGTCGTCAACCGCCTCCTCACCGTCTTCATTGGTGCGCACCCAGTCGTCGTCGTCGTCGAGTAGCAGCTCGTCGGGATTATCGTCATCGCCAAGCTTGTCGAGCAGTTCCAGCGCCTTGGCCTGATCTTGATCTGGCATGAAGATATCTGCAGCCGTCCGCAAGCTGGTGATGTTCGACAACGCCAGCGTCTTCTTGCCGTTCAACCTGCGCCGCTTGGCCCCGCCCGCAGCGGGTGTGTCTTCGCCATCGAGAGTGGCGTGCAGCTCTGGAGGGAAGAACTCCTTGGCGAAAGGGCGGTTGGCGAGGTCGGGCAGGGCGCGTTCCTGCTTGATGAAGCGCTGCGAGTAGGTGGGCATGGCGAGGAATGGGTCGACGGTGGCCTTGTTCTTGACGCCGTAGCGCTTGTTGATCTGCTCCTGGCCATAGACCCGGGTGGGCTCGCTGGTGTCGGCGGTGAATGTGCGTGTGTGGGTGTAGAGTGGCCCGTCGTGGACCTGTTCGCGGAAGAGCAGGAAGTAGGACACCTGCTTCTCTTCCTTCTTGATGAGGGGTGCCGCTACTGGGACGTTGTAGGGCTATATTGTTGGACAGGGAGTCAGTAGCTGGACCCCTGATTGATGTGAAGGCAGAGACGACTGGTGGAACTCACTGGGAATAGTTCTGAAGGGCGTCCATCGACTCCTTGGAAGTTTGGGTCATTAGCCCATGGGTTGTCGCCGCCTCCTCCGCCGCGTCCGCCCCTGCCACCAAATCCGCCACCTCGGCCTCCTCGAGACATGTCTGCGTTGCTGATTTATGCCGTCACTACTTCAAGTCCGTAAGCCAGTGTGTAGGAAGCGTAGGTCGAGCCACATGAGGTTGCTGGATAGGCAGTCGGTGCCCTTCAAGCTAGGTACCATTTGGGTGAGTCGTCAATCGTTATCGCATGTCGAAAACGCCGTAAATTTTTGGCGGGGTTGGGCCCGGCACGTTGGAGCGCCAAGGTTTTGAAAACGTGCAGCAGGGCCCGCCTAATATGCACCATGCCGGCCCGCCCGATCCATTAGCGACCCCGCATCGACCTTCAAGGGTCTCTGCAGGCGCTCCAAGTCTTACGTCTGCTCCTCTTCAACTCCCATCTGGTTCGTCGATCGTCCAAAGCGCATGTCGTGTTGACTTGGAACTCTTCTGTATTTCTCTGTACAGCCATAGCTTTGACTCCAGTCTGGTCTCCCTAAGACCGTCAGTCAATCATGGAGAACTCGGTCCCCGTCACCGGGCTCGATGAGCTGGACAAGCACCTTGATGAGCTCGTGCAAGATCCCAACACCGACTTGAACGCACAGCTCTTCGACCATGTCGAGCTCCAGCTTACAGGTACACATGCCTCCACTGCCTGTCGAGCAGACCAGCAGATGAAACTGACCTTGCCTTCCACAGACGCGAACATTCCCCCACTGATCCCGCGCTTCTTACCCCGACTCACTTCGATTCTCAAGCAATACCAACAAGACCCCGCCGTCCTCGCAAGCCTATCCATCAAGCTCCTCCAACCCGTCAACTTCGGCCAGATCCTCCAGCTCGCGTCCGAGGAATCTCTCATCCAGGGCCTCCATTCCCCCTCCCCATCGGCAAACATCCTCGCCATGACCGTCGTAGAAAAGGCCTCCCGCAACCCCGCCGACGCCGCCATCCTCTCCACCATGCCAGCCCTGGTGTCCGCCTTCATCCGTCGCTGGCTCGTCTCTGCCGCTGTAGAAGTCGGACAGAAGGGCGGTATAGTCCTCGGCAATCTCCTGGATATCGACTGCGAGCTTCCGCCTCCGCCGCCATCGACATCCTCCTCCGACATGTCCCAAGCGATCGTCCTCCGCAAGTCACCGGGACAAGGCAAGCTCTGGCGCCGCGTCTTCCTCGACCGCGACATCTACACTCTCATACTATCCATCTGCTCCGGCCGGGACCCAGTCACTGCCTCGGACGAGCGACGGCTTACTCTCGCACAGGGGAGGCTACTCCGCATCCTCCCGCGTCTGGCGGCGCTCAACTTCCACGCCGTCAGCACCTCCGAGTTCGCCTCGCCAATACCATCATACTTCACCAACGGTGCCCTGGCCGCCGAAGAGGAGAGCCAGGGGGCGAGGACGGTCGACAGCCTCCTGCACTTCGCGGCGCTGCGGATGGTGGACCGGAGGGACAGGCTGATGCATCTGTCTCTGGTGGACTTTTTTGAGGCCTTTGTCAGTCTCATGCGCCCTGGTCTGACGGAATACTCCGCCTACAAGGTTGAGACGGTCAGGGGCTTGTTACGGGAGGCGACCGCCCAGGACGCCGACCTGAAACAGGCACTGCTGAGCCTCCCTGATAGGATCATACCTGAAGAAGCTGAGGAAGTGAGGAGGTGGATTAGGGAGGTCATGCCTGGTGAGGCTGTTAGGGTCGGTGGGACATGAATGATACCGAGATGCTTCGATCCATGAACCATGTAACGGTGCGGCAGTGAATGAGTGACGAAGTACACATTTTGCCATCCTTTAACTTCACAGCCGTACGGTGCTCTGCACAGACTTACGGCTACTAAAACTTGCGAAAGGCGCACACACGAATTGGTGGCAGGCAGGCGTTACTAGCAGGCATAAACTTGGGCTTCACATAGGGCATTTGTAACGTGCAACAAAAATCCAATTCTTAAGACCACTCACTATAAGTACACTTCAACGCCTTAATCTACCTTGTCCTCACCAGACGCCGCAAGATCCCAGCGAATCCGGGCTTGGTATAGTGATACTATCTGGCCCAATCTAACGCTGAACATCAAAGATGGCAAGACCAGCAAACCCGCCTTTTGAAACCCTGTCACGCGTCTGATGGTGGCGCTACCTGCCCATCATCCGGTTCGTGGATGCATCGTCACTCGCGTTATCCATGCTGACCAGGCCGCCTTCGGTTGATACAGCCGAAAGAATGCTCTCCCTCCGATCAATATCGGCCACCGATGTCTTCCTGCCTGCCGTCATCCCCTCGATGCCCAGTCCAACCTCTCCGACGCGTCGAAGCAGAGGAAGGAGGGCCCTCCGTAGATCATCGTTGAGCTGCTTCCCGAGCAACTCCACCACAGGAGGGTAGAAGCTCGGAATGTGGGCCGCGAACGCCTCTTGCGGGAAAGCCGAATAGCCCTGGAGCACATCGACCACAACCGGGCGCCAAGCGACGATGTTCCTGTGCTGGGACTCCTCTTCGAGCGCGATGTAACCGCCGATGATGTCCTTGCACAAAGGTACCAAAGCATTCTCTACGTCGGCCTTGCTGCCCTGCCGTTCTGGGCTGGTATCTCCAAACATGCGGAAGAGGATCGCGACGTAGGTGGCAGCGCTGCCCGACTCCTGTTTAAGGAGGTTGGGTGGCTGCTTCATGAAGCCCTCGCGCCAGAGGCGCATACGGAGATCCTTGTCCTCGTTGAAGCGCCGGGCGAAGAGGAAGGACTTCTTGAGGAGAGCCATCAGACGGAGGAGCTCCATCGACGGGATCTGGGCATAGACGGCGTCATTGCTGAAGAGCTCGCTGACTGTTTCGATCATGAGCAGCTGCAGGACGCAACGGGAGATGATCCGGTTAAAGAAGCGCCGCCGGGCCGCCGTGACGACGACTGGCTGTTGCTGAAGTGAGCTGTTGGGCTTGAACTCCTCGAGCTGCGGGGATGGTGGTGCCTGCGATGGGGTGCCGGTCGAATCCGCGGTTGTCGGGGTACGGAGCAGGTCATCGTCCGGAGGTCCTGCTTGTGGCGCTGATCCCTCTGTTTCCGACGCGTAGCCGTTTTTGTCGCTGCCGTTGATCTTGAGCGACTTTTCGTCAACTGGTGCACCGTCATGAGTGGCGCTGAACTCGAGACCGTTGGGCGGTGGTGTGATAGAAGCAGTGGAGTTGATGGTCGTGGCTGAGAATAACTGGTACGCCGTTGTCCGTTCGAATAGCTCACAGAACGCACCGACGATCTTTGACCAGTGTTCCGCAGTGAATTTGTTGACGTTCTGGAGGATGAGTTGCTGGAGACAGTTGCTCCCTATCCTGGCAATGGTGTCATTCTCCTGGCAAATGCACAGTGCGAGAAGCTCTAGGAACCTGTCGAGCATGTACTCCAGAGAGTCAAAGTAGTGGGTGAAGAGGGTGATCATGTTGCGGAGGGCCTGGATCATCGTTGTCGACAGCCAAACCGAGAGCTCCTCATGGTTTTGCACGTTCGACATTTCCGGTCGCGACCTCAGCACCATGAAAATGGGATAGAGCTGCTGGCGCCACAGAATATCCCAGAAATCCGCGGGGAAGTCGCCACCATATCGGAGCAGCGCGTCGAAGAAGTAGTTAAGGGCGTTGGACCGCACTTCGAGATCTTCTCCGGTCATAAGAACGTCATGGAAAGCAAAAAGAACCGGGAAGAAGAACCCTTCTTCGTCCGACGTCCGCGTCTGCTGTCCAGTTGCGGGCGATTTGAGAGTCGGTTCGAGCTTCGAACCCGTTGAGTTATAGCGCTGGGACAACGGGCATTCCGGAGTCTTGAGCATTTTGGGAATGATGGACTTCAGCGTCTCCATTGCTTGCAAACTCTTCTTCTGGAACCTGATGTTCTTCGAGAACTCGGTCAGACACACAATGAGATCCGTGAATGCACCCTGGGAGATGACAACTCCAAATCTGGTTTTGTAGACCTGAGTGACGTTCTCGTAGGCCAAGTTAACGATGCTCTCGTACGGCTCGCGAGCCGCAACGGTGAAGACCCCGAACATGGTCCTCCATCCGGATCGGATGTTCTCTCCTTTGGCTTGTATCATCTGGATCAGGCACCGTAAGACCAGGTCCTTCACAGTCACGTCGTTCGTGTTGGACATGACGTGTTCGAAAGGCTTCAGGAAGTCCTTCTGGAACTTGAAGCCCGGCAATTCTTCGATCTCCATGAAGCGGATAGACAGCTGCCGCAAAGAGTCCAGGGCGTTTTCTACAATGACGGTGTTCGCGTGGCAGCCGATGCGGTTGAAATGATCTCCGAGCACGTCCCAGATGTTGGTCCATTCGAAGCGTACACGCGTCATGTTGTAGTAACTGATTTCCACGATCTTGCGCAAGCTGTAGGTCCTCGGCGACTCGTTGGAGCCGGAAACCTTGATTTCATCCCAGCTGACCTCGGTCAAGGCTCGTGCAAAGTAGACGATTGCCTCGCCGCTGAGGTGAGCTGTGTTTGAGAATATCCTATCCACGCTCTTGTTGACGTCTTCGGATATGTTTTCCAGAGCAAGGGCCATAGAGAAACCGCGGGGCCCTGTGGTAGATCTAGGCCGTTGTTGTCGCCTGGCGGACTGAGTGGACTTCCGGGAGTCGGCTGTGTCTGTCCGAGACGGAGGTACAAAACGGGCTTTGGAAACATCGGGAATGGCGCTCGCGTCCACACCCCCAGATATCAACATGAGTCTGTCCAACTGACTGATACACATGAGGATGTCCTTCCAGGACTGCTTCAACAGATTTCCTTCTGTTAGCCCAAGTTCGAGTAGTACTCGTAAAGCCTCGACATTCTTTGCCTGCATTTCCGAAGGATTGTTGAGGTTCGTGGTGTTCTTGAGCGCTGAGATAAAAGCCTCCCGGGGGGTTGAGAGGTCGAATAAGCAAGCAATCTGGGTTGCGAGCTTCATGCCTTCGAGGCAGAGCTTGTTGACCTCGAGGTTGTGAGTCTTCTGTATCTGACTCGACAGCGCGGAGAAGAACGACATCCAAGTCACATCGAACATCGGCCCGACGTGCTTGAAGGATGTGGCAGGGATGAACTTAGTGCCAGCCTTCTCGGCGTTGCGACGCTGACTCCGAAACAGATCCTTGAACAGCTGCTCTGATCGCAGAGATATCTCCTCAGACTGTTGAATGTAGGCCTCGCGTTGCAGATCCCGGCCAACATTTGAGAAGGCCTGCGTGAGACCGGCGGCGAGACCGGTGGACTGAGCCTGTTGCAGTGTCCCGGCGGCGGCGGCCCTCTCTCGCTCGCTCTTGAGGACGATCTCGTTTTTGGCGATCTCCTCATAGATACCCGCCAGGTATTCGTCAGGAAGATCAGCGTTGTCGTTGATGCCCCTATTGTTCTTGATGAAGTCCTGTACAGTCATACGCTTTATCACGTTGCTGCTGTGCAGATCCGTATTGAGCATGATGACAGAGTAAGCGAGGACATAGGCCGTATCGGCATTTGCGAAGGCATTGGGGTTCCCGGTGACATATCGGTTGGCGAACTTGAGCATGAATCGATCGATCTTCTGGGCCTCGCCAGGCAACCGGAATGATTGCAGAAACTGACGAAGAGCATCGACAAAGCGCATTTTGGTGAAGTCCAAGAAATCCACGAACGCGTGCATGATCTCGATGTTCCTTTCGTCTCCCTCGCCGAGATATTCTCCAATCTGCGCCTTGTCGAGCCTCTCCTCCTGGTGCAGAAACCTTGCGATATCGGCTGTCTTGTCGCTGCTGATAAACCCCTCCCTGATGAGGATCTTGATTCCGTTCTTGGGCTTCAGATTGAACGCTTTTACGGCGTTTGACATGGCCGTTTTCCGAGCCTTTTCCTTTTCCAAGTGTTCCGGATCGTCATCCACTAGCGGCGTAGAAGGCGGTATGGGGGTCTCGATGCGTGATGCGCTGTCGCTTGCCGAAGGGTCCATAGATTCCCGTATATCTTCGTTGGAAAGCTCACGGTCTTGATCTTGGGAGATTCCATTAATCTCGGGCCGGGCAGGCTGGGACCAGTCCAGTAAGGACCGAAGGGCATCCACGAGCGAGTCCAGGGCGACTCGCTTCATGACATACTCTTTGGGTATTTCAGATTCGGCCTCGCTGTGGTGTTGAGAAATTATGTGTGCAACGGATAAGGGAGGAGGCAAGACGCCTTTGACCTGCCATTCGCTTCCTTGAGTGGCCTTCGCGTGCTTCTCTTCGAACTGCTGCTCAAGGACTGAGGAAACAGCCACCTGGGAAGTCGCAAACTTGGACAAGTCCTCGATGATGGTCTGGAAGATGTTGTCCACCTTTCCGTCGCAGTCGTAGTTGAGATATGTCTCGACCAATGCCCGCGGGTCCCCACAGAACCGGTTCAAGACGTTCACGACATATAGCTTTTGAGTCACGGGCGCGTTTCTTCGCGCAAGAAGAGCGAGATAGATCTCGTTGAGGAAGACCTCAATTTCTTTCTAGAGGTATAATCAGTCATCCGTTCCTCGTTTCGAGATCAATTGACGGTTCTCTTACCTTGAAAGGAGCGCGCATAAACTTCAACATCAACCAGAAGATATCACAGCAAACTTCAAAGACCCGATCTACCGAACTCGCTCCATTCCGGGTGATACTAAGGCAGAGGTAGAATTTGATGGCCTGCAGGAAACTGGTCGGCTCATTGTTCTTGGTGTTGGTAATGGTACAGAGGGGCGACGTGAAGACGCTAATGTTGTTGTTGAGGAGCGTGTGGATGAGATGCAGTGATATTAGCTTGGACCGCATGGGCTGCCCTCGGAGATCGAAGAGCTGGTCTGGCGGAAGAACCTTGGTGGAGAGGTTGCAGAAGGACCGGAAAACGAGATAGGCGTCCCTGATATAGACCTCGTCTTCGGCATCCATGGATTCCGCAGTGTATTCCTGCCCGTTTTCAGGGAGGGTATGGTCCGACACAGACCTGGACGTCTTCTTTATCGGCCTCAACTGTGTGACCATTGTCGGCCCATCCCCAAGATTGGAGTCGTCGAAGCTTTTCCGGTGCTCGAGATCCTTCAGTGTGAGCTTTCGTGCGGTTCCATCGGAGGGACCGGTGGAGTTCACGTCTGAGGCCGCGTCTGCTGTTTCTTCGGAGTCGCCATTGGCAAGCTCTGCATTCTGTAACTCGGGGCGATCGACGGTAAGACTGCTTGCGCTGGCCTTCAGCTTTCCGAGATTGGACCGGGCCTCTTTCATGTGAAGGCGCGTCTTGACCCGTTCAAACACGGTGCCCACCATTTGCGTAAGTGTTCCCTGGGCGACCTGTTGGTTTGCGGTGCTTCTAGACAGGAGAAACACGTTGTAAACCTGCCTCACAGCTTTCAACAGGCCGGCACCATGGACCACTATCTTGTCGTTGAGAACGGCTGCCAGAAGCGACTTGACAATTTGAAGTTGTATCTCGACCGAGGTCATTTCACCTTGGAAGCAGTCGCATATTGTGTCGATGGCGCGTTCGATGAGGGGCGCTTGCTGGGCGCCCTCGGGGGCGTCATCGCCGGTTGAGGGGCTTGTGGAGGGCGCGGAGAAGTAGGAGTAGGATATGAGCTTGCCGATGCAGTCGAGAGCGGTAGTCGTCAAGGGTATGGTGCCGGACTTTGTGGCCAGCTGTAAGGGGGCGAATATGACCTCGGGGTCGGGTAGTTGGTTCTCATTCTTCTCTATGGCAGCAAGGGCCTTCTGGACAAGTTCGGCAAGCTGCTTGTTCCTTCCGGAGTTTGCGGCAAGGATGTCCAAAGAGGACACCACAAACTTGAGGGAAGTCATTGCAGGTGCGGGATACAACTATCGGCCATCCATCCGGGAGACGGGCTATACAGGGGGAGGGTCGAGGGTCGGGGGTCGAATGCGGTCGTGGAGGGCGAGAGAGCCGTGGTGGCCCTCGTGTGCGAAGTAGGATCTGGAGTCAGATTGGTACGACTTCAGCATCCAAGCCGGCAAGGGTTCGCTGGATCACGGCTGATGGCATTCGCATACGGTCGACAAGGAATGACCGGTGGTTGGGCGAAGGGTCTAGGTAGTCCAAGAGTGGTGATCGAGGTTATGGCATCGATGGTGATAGTGGAGCGATAAGGTAATAATCCAAAGGGACCTTTGTTGGTGATGTCGGTTCAGGTTGACACCTTGAGCACCGAGGCGTGGATCTACATGGGAGTGGAGCCTGGCTCGGTCCTGATGGAAACGCCAATTCAACTTTTTGTGCACGGGCCATCAGCTGATGATGGAGTACCGGGTACTTCTGCATGAGACATCTCTCTCTCAGCCGCAGGAGGACGCGTAAGTCTCGGCTACTTCCATTGTTTCTTCTTGTACTGTATGAGATATTTCGCACTCTTCCTGCTTTCACAAACTGTCATACAGAATGGACCATTTCGTAACCTGCTGATCTTGTGTTATTGCATTTCGGAATTTCTCTATGTGAGTAGATGTACATAGTGTGGTCAATGTCTGGCCACCAAAGGCTTCTTGGGCAACATCAAAAGACACTGGCCAATCAGGGACCCAAGCCAGCTCATTCCGTCCCACATTGGCCGATTGACGAACTTGAATCTTGGCAAGTCTCAAGCATCGAATTGACCGCATTCACTCACTCAGTGCGTCTTGGTTGTCTCTTCAGGTGGCCTTACTAAGTCGACTATCTATTTGGCTGCTTAATCACCGGCTCACTGATGACCAGCTTTATTCGAACCTCTTCATTACTACCGTCCTCCTCGCGTCGGCTCACCAGCCTGTTCGCAAGATTCCCAGTGGCCTCTCTGTCGTCATCGCCCTCATTGCTACACTCACAAAGTCAGACCACACTCGCCATCAACTGTCACACCATCAACACCACACCTGCGAACTGGAACCGCAGCTATAAGACTGCGTCGACACTCTCTGGACGACAGACTCTAGATTTCAATATCCGTCGCTGTAAACCCCTCAAGACATTCCCTCAAACGCAACACGCCAACATGTCAACCTCACAGTCTACCCTCACCGTCGAGCAGCAGGCAGCGCTGGTCGAGTCCTCCAAGAAGGCAGCCGCATTCCAGGCCGTCAAGGACCACTTGGAGCCAACATTCCTCCATGTCGGCATTGGGTCCGGTAGCACTGTCGTCTATGTGGTGGAGGCCATCGCCAAGCTCGGATCTGGTGTCACGTCCAAAATGACTTTCTACCCTACCGGCGAGCAATCCCGCCAGCTGATCCTGACTGCCGGACTTCGGTTGGCCTACATTCAGGATCTGCCGTCTGATGCCTTCTTGGATGTTGCTTTTGACGGCGCCGACGAGGTGGACGAGGATCTCAATCTGATCAAGGGCGGAGGCGCATGTCTGATGCAGGAGAAGATCGTTGCGACCAGTGCCAAGAAGTTTGTCTGTGTGGCGGACTTCCGCAAAATCTCTCCTCGTCTCGGCACGAGCTGGAAGAAGGGCATCCCGATAGAAGTCTTGCCCATGGCCGCCGACCGGGTGCTGGGCGAGCTGAAGGCCATGGGCTCCATCAACCCCCGGGTCCGGTCGGGACTGCCCGGCAAGGCAGGCCCTATTGTGACGGACAACGGGATGTTGATCATTGACGCTCCGTTCGCGCCGCTTTTGCTGCCAAAAGATGCACAGAGCGGAATCATGGGCGGAAATGGGGACGACGGCATATGGACGGTGGATGCTCTGGCACAACGACTCATCAGCATTGTCGGTGTTGCTGAAATCGGCCTGTTCCATGGCAAGAATGGACTCGAAATTGCGAGTGGTGCTCAGAAACCCGTGGCCGCATACTTTGGCTTAGAAGACGGTGGTGTCAAGGTGACAAAGGCCGGCGAGGCATCATCGTGAGCTGGCGATCTACAGGAGAAGGAATACAACGGGCTTCTATCATGTGTGCCATACAAGTTGATGAATCTGATGTTCGCCATAACCATAGAAAAGAACTGGAGCTGACCAAGACTCCAGAGACCCTCTCAGTAGAGATAAGGTATTTGTAGTACACCTTGGCAAGACCCTGCAGGGACCCTACGTACCGTGTCCCTCAGTCCCTGCATTTTGTTCTTGTGAGGTGTAAAACGCTAGATTCCTCAAGTTGTGCGCTACATTGTGTCAGGCTTGTCAACAAGCGCGGAGGAAAGGATTGGTGACTCGAAATCGAACAAGTGGTCATGAACAACATGTATTATTAGAGATATCAAAACACCGGACGGTTTGCGACGGCCCGATGCAACGAGAATTTGGCGGATGAGGCCAGGCCCGAAACGGACTAGCTCCGAAGCTCTGACTAGGCCGCTGACTTTCCCGCCGCGAAAAGCTCCCAACAATGAGCTGGATTGGCTGGGCTTGGCCGCCAGAATCCCACGTTGGAAAAAACCACCCCTGCAAGGCCGTCCGGACCTTTTGATTCAACGAAAAAGCGCCCTTTCCAACCTCCGACGACCTTCATTCCATTATCCATCCTCGCTCCATTCTCCCCCGACGCCCGCCCATCTCCGACCTTCAGCTCATTGATTTGAATCTGAAGCTTCAATTCGACTCGGGAACACACGTCCGTCGTCAACGTCAACTCCAGTCCGCTACGTGATTGGCCCCGTGGAGTAATCCGTCAGTTCGACGAGCTCTCCATTTTATCTCTCACACATCAACCCCGACGTGCCCGAGAGCTATTTACAGCTCCTCCCCATATCAAACCTTCACAATGCTTGTCCCAATACTCCGGAGGCAGGTCCTTCAGCAGACCAGGACTGCCCGCGTCGTCATCCCCTACAGCTTGGCGAGATGGTACGCTTCATACCCGCCTCACACCGTCGTCAAGATGCCCGCCCTGTCGCCAACCATGACGGCTGGCAACATTGGCGCGTGGCAGAAGAAGCCCGGCGATACCGTCTCGCCTGGTGATGTCCTTGTCGAGATCGAGACCGACAAGGCTCAGATGGACTTCGAGTTCCAGGAGGAGGGCGTCGTTGCCAAGATCCTGAAGGAGACGGGCGAGAAGGACGTCGCTGTTGGTAACGTAAGTCGCTTTCCCTGGAGCCCACCCAAACTCTCCAGTCCTTTACAAAACGGTATACTGATGCTACTTTACCTCTTCAGCCCATTGCCATCATGGTCGATGAGGGAGTCGATGTCAGCGCTTTCGAGAACTTCACACTTGCCGATGCTGGCGGCGAGACAGCCGCCGCTACCCCCGGCAAGCCCAAGGCCTCTGAGCCCCAGGAGGCCCCGGCCCCGAAATCTGCGCCCGAGCCCACACCCGAGCCGGAGGACACTGGATCGAGCGGAAAGCTCCAGCCCGCCCTGGACCGCGAGCCCAACATCTCTGCTGCCGCGAAGCGGTTAGCTGTGGAAAATGGTGTCAAGCTGGAGGGCCTCAAGGGTACCGGCCCTAACGGCAAGATCACCGAGGAGGATGTCAAGAAGGCCTCGTCTGGTAGTGCCGCTGCGGCACCGGCAGCGGCCTCGTACGAGGACACTCCTATCAGCGGCATGCGCAAGACAATCGCCAACAGGCTGAAGGAGTCCATGTCCGAGAACCCCCACTACTTCGTCTCGTCGACCCTCAACGTCTCGAAGCTGCTCAAGCTCCGCCAGGCCCTCAACAGCACGGCCGACGGCCAGTACAAGCTCTCGGTCAACGACTTCCTCATCAAGGCCATGGCTGTTGCCTGCAAGAAGGTCCCCGCCGTCAACAGCTCGTGGCGCGGTGATGTGATCCGCCAGTTCAACACCGTCGACGTGTCTGTTGCCGTGGCCACCCCCTCTGGTCTGATCACCCCTATCGTCAAGTCGGTCGAGTCTAAGGGCCTCCAGAGCATCTCGGCCGCGGTCAAGGAGCTTGCCAAGAAGGCGCGCGACAACAAGCTGAAGCCTGAGGAGTACCAAGGCGGCAGTATCAGCATCTCCAACATGGGCATGAACACCGCCGTCGAGCGTTTCACCGCCGTTATCAACCCGCCTCAGGCCGCCATCCTCGCCGTGGGCAGCGCGAAGAAGGTTGCCGTCCCCGTGGAGAACGAGGATGGCACGACTGGTGTGGCTTGGGAGGAGCAGATTGTTGTCACCGGCAGCTTTGACCACAAAGTCATCGACGGTGCTGTCGGTGCCGAGTGGATGAAGGAGTTGAAGAAGGTCATTGAGAACCCTCTGGAGCTGCTGCTGTAATGTGGGGTGGAGCGGAGCTGTTTTCTGCGTATGAGGATGGCGAGCGATTGGGTGTCGGTTGTCGAGCAAGCTTTTTGAGCCCGTATAGACGTTTGTTGGAGGATCTGCCTTCTCCACTTCGGAGTTCACACTTTGGCCTGCAACGGCTCGCGGTGGCCCTCGTTTGGTCTGAGGATAGTCAAGATGCCGTGGGGCCTGGCAGAGGCGGTGCGTCACAGGTGCAAAGGGAAGGACGAGCGGCTGGGCCCCCGATATCTGACATCCTCCGTGTACTATGATCCCTTTGAGTCGTTTGAGTAATACTACTGCATATCCTGTGCGGGATTTTCGGTCTTCATTCCTTTTCCAGACTTCTACAATATCGTTCCTTGTGTTTTCCGCCTCCTCATGACGCCTTGTATCTCCAGAACCTCAAACATTACCCAGTTCAACAGGTACGCACGGATCGAGCTCTATCCTTCACGCTGACATGCGCTGACGCCATCGACGTTAGGGAAACGCGTCTACTTCTCAGTCCTTGGCCACCAAATCCAGCCCCTGATTTATCGTTACCAGCTTGTCCTAGGGAGCGGTCAGTAAGGCATGTACAGCAAAACTGCCGTATCACAGGTCGATCTTGACTCACCAACGCAGCCTGAGGCAAGAACCTCATCATAAGCCAACAACGGGTGGCAAACGCGCCCCTCCAAGTCCACCCCGTCTTTCCAGAGAGAACGTCACCGACCACCTTCTCGGAGAACTTGTCCACCGACATACGCTCGTATATGGTGGCTTTGGCAATATGCTTCTCAGCAGGTTTGAAGATTGATCCCTCTTTCGGTAGCGTGGCTGGTGCCAGGGTCCTTGCGTTGTTCATGTTCGTCTCTACCGCAGCGGGCAAGACGACCAGGACCTTGACGCCGAAGGCCGACAGTTCCAGACGGAGGGTGTCGGAATATGTCGCCACTGCTGCTTTGGAGGCGCTGTACATAGCTTGTTGTCTCCTTTCAGTTTTTTGGCCGTGGAACAGGTTGTGGTTGCAGGGACTTACAGCTCCAAAGCATGGGAACCCCAACGCCGCCCAGCGACGAGACATTGACAATGGTGCCCTTGGCCTTGATTACCATGGGAGCGAAGGCACGACACATGTCGACTGTGCCCCAGAGGTTGACGTCGAACACATCCCTCGCCATTCGGTCGTCGACTTCCAGGGTGGCGCACCGGTATGCCACGCCTGCGTTGTTGACCAGGTAGTCCAGCGATCCGCCTGTTTCAGCTGATACCGTCTTAAAAGCGGCTGCGATACTGTCGGCTGAGCGAATGTCCAGTTCCATGAGGCTGATGTTGGGCAAGGCTGCCAGTCCCGACATCTTCGGGACGGACCTTGCTGCTGCTATCACCCTCAATCCACGGGCCGCAAAGACCTTTGCCAGGCCGCTGCCGATGCCACCGTCCGTGCACCCGGTTATGAGCACTGTTTTGGCGGACATGCTTCACTGTGACTCAGGCGGATGGGAAACGAGTGGTGACAATTGATCTTTTTCTTTTGTTGGATCTGTTGCTGCTGGCTTGATGTCGGAGAAACCCATCAAGTCCACTACGAACTGTCGCCAGTCAACAGCCAGCTCTTATAGCAAGCCGGGGCATGATTACAATCTTCGGCGCGTATACCCACGGACCTAGAAGATGCTATTTGGTCTATTGAGGCCATTGCATCGCATCTGGACCTGGGTAATACGCCTTGGATGACAAACCTGAGCACAACAAAAGTCTCCGGAGAGAGGCGCGGTGCGATATCTGCATGAATAAACATGCGAGCAGATGTTTTGTGAGTTGACCACAACGGGACTCGAACATTGTGGTCATGGTTGTGGCCGAGGTAGGATGTCTCCGAGCCGGCAGAACTTGCTCCGGGCCGGAGCGTCGCCATCGCTCCAAACCTCCGTTGGAGATATCTTCAGCTCGAATGGCGATTTCACGAGTTCTTAACTTTCCGCGTTCTGGAGCATACTTTTTAATTCAGAAACTCCGAACTTACCCTTGATGACAAACTCTCCGTCAATCCTGACATGTGTATCTGTTCGGGAGGATGTGATCTAGCCGAATGAAAGTTTAGCATTGTCCGTTCGTTCCCGTCAGTCACGCCATCAAAACCAGATGACTCAGATCAAGGTTCATATTAAGGGTTGTTCTGTGGAGCTGGGACACCTAGCCGTACATTAAATGTTGTCAAATTCTATCCTTGTCTCCTTTTTCTCCAAAAATGGAAAATCCAACACCGTCTCAAATTTGGCTCTTCTCCGGCCATCTTATCATGCCTAGCATAGCAGGATGCCTCCAGCCAATACCGGTTGACCAGTATCCTCTCCTCCTCATACCCTTCCAAGGATGCCTTCCTTCGTCTGCGTCTTCGCAAACACGGCGAGTGCCGCGCCCACCAGGGTGAAGACGCCGCCAAAGATGGAGACCTCGGTGTAGCCGCCGTACTTGTCCAGCATGACACCCGTCACTGGAGGTCCAACGAGCGCCGCGAGGCAGGCGATGGCCATGCCCTGGCCCATCCAAGTTCCCATATCCTTGAGGTTGTCGGGGCACATGGAGATTGCCACCGTCGCGCCGGACACGATGGCCCCCGACGTAAAGCCGAAGAAGATGGAGAACACAATGATTCCAGCCGTTCCAGACACTTGCGGCCAGACGAAGACAAGGATGCCTGTGCTCGCACCCATCGCCGCCAACACGTTGAGACGCCCAACTCTGTCGGCTGCTATGCCTGGCAGGATCCGACCGAAGATTGACGCGCCGTTGAGCATGGCAACCAGGTATGAAGCCAAAGTCGGGTTGACTCCATGCTGGATGGCGTATGTTGGGATGAAAATGAGCGGAACAAACATTCCAATCAGGAGGCAGAAGACGGACGCCACCAAGACGTCGTAAAGGACGTTCTTAAAGGCCGAAGGTAGGAGGAAGTTCGTCTTGCGTGGCGGCAGGCGTGCTTTGACAGCGAGGCAGCTGAAGACCAAGATAGGGACCATGATGAAGCCGCAGACCCTAATGGACCAGCCAAATCCGATATCAGACTCGTTGAGCATCTTGCCCAGAGCTATCGGAAACACGACGCCGCCGAGTGACGATCCAGCAATAGCGAGTCCCATGGCAGCACCGCGCTTCTTGTTGAACCACTGAGGCATCGCAGACATGGCCGGGAACAAGACAAGCCCCTGGGACACTCCGGTCAGAACGCCCTGGCACAACATGAAGTGCCAGTATTTTGAGCAAAGACTGGTCAGCATGACTGCCAGGGCATAGAGGACCGATGCCGGGTAGAGGACTTTGGCCCCGAACCGGTCAAACAGCGGTCCTCCAATGACTCCGCTGGCAAAGATCAAAAAGTTCTGAAGCGAGCCTATCCAGGCTATCCTGTCTGGGGTCTCGTTCTGCAGCTGGTGGGATAGATAGTATGCCTGGAAGACACCGAAGGAGTTGGCGTAGCCCATTGTGCAAAAATAGATGCCCGCCGTGCCGGCTGCTACCATCCACGCCCGGAGGCCACCATCCAGGGCGGGGACGACATTTGCCGTGGGGATCGCCTCGGCCTCGTTTGTGTGTTGCGAATCAGTCTCAGATGAGCTACGGCGAGCTTTCTCTGGGTCCTTGCGCTCCTTCTGTGGCTCGACGGGCTCAGGACGAGGGTCTTGGGCCGGTTGGGGCATGCTGTGACTTTCCATATTATGGAATAAGGTAAAGGACGATTATGGGGATGATGTGTGCTCTGTGTCTGACTTTGAGGACGGTGGTAGGATTTGCGAAACTACAAGTCTTGATGGGTGTTGATACGGGATGAATTCAGACATCTGCGCAGAGGTGATGCGCAGAGATGGCGCGGTATTTATCATCTCGCCACCTTTCTACATTACCTGCCAAAGTCATTGTCGCTTCCTGGATCTCAACCGACGTCTTTTCCTACGCCCGATGCTGGTTACCTACTAATGCTGGTAGAGGACGAGCATCTCGGCCTCGAGAACAATCGACCGGACTCTTGCCGCGCCAAGATATCTTAACACCGAGCTCTCGGCCCGGATCTTACTCGTTGAGGGAGGCGACCGGATTTTGAATCCTTGTTGGTGGATTAATCGCTAGTGCAGTACCTGGGGTTGGTAATGTATCGCCCGCGAATCGCTTGGAGGAATGATGCCTTCGATGTCACCCGCCTAACCTTGTAACCAAACACCGAATGCTACACGGCCCACACTCTTGTATCACCTCCCCATTTCCGCCGCCGAGGCCGTTGAAGGCTCAAGCCGATTCCCTTCCAATGGAACCACTCCTATGACGGTCCGCAGGTTGGCTACCGTGTCAAGGGGAAGCAGAAGTCGTCGCCAGCTCTCTAGCCATCCGATGGTTAGCACCGCAAACCTGATGGTGCCTCATGCCCGCGCACTTGCACTGCATGTTTACAACCTTAAATCAACAACCCATCCCAAGCGGTGAGAAACCGCTAATATATTCGACGTGTATCGTTTCCGATGGAAACACATTCTGAGGACAAGCAGTCAGGCGGCTCATCCTTTGCCCCTGTAAATTATGACGCCGTACGGTCAAGGGGACACGGACAGCATCAAGCCGGCCAAGGACAGCATGGTACTGAACAACATCAAGGCCACCAAGGCCACCACATTGGTGAAGGCCAGTCTCAACAGCGAGGCGTTGTTGACATGGAGGTGGACGACACTGGCAGTAGAAGGGCAGGCCAACCGAAATCACCAACACCTTCGCTTGAAGGGGCCCGGCCAGGGCTAAACCCTCCCGGATCCGGAAGCGAGCAAGTATCTGGGACAAGTTCCCCCCTTACTGGTGAGCATCCTATGCGTCCGCGGCGCCGTCGCAACCGGAGGAAAAAGGCTTGTTCCATGTGTCGGGCGCGTAAGATCAAATGCGATCAGACGGAACCCTGTGCGAGCTGCGTTAAAGCGAAGCTCCATTGCATCTACTCCTCCTCTGATCTCCAGCCGTCCCGCGCCAGTGCCTCTTCCGGCCCCAGAGGACTGCTGCGGTCACCATTTGTTATCTCCGGCGGCCAGTTCGTCCCCGAAGCTCAACGGACATACTATCATTCGGCTCCCCAACGACCTCATGTCCAGCTGCCATTGCCTCGGATGGGAATTGGTAACGGCTTCCGCAATGAGGAGCAATTCGGTATCCCTCTCGCGCATGATGGAGGCTCGTCCACTCGTCTTGCCGCCTCCTTGCCAACTCCGCGCACCTGGCCTTCACCCAGCAGCAACTACGGCCAAACCGGTGGATCGACCGGGCACGGCAAAGATATTGACAGGTCTGCACGGCTCGAGGGTGACATCAGACAGCTTCAGCGTGAACCGGATCAGGGCGGCAGTGCCTCCGGCCAGCCGGGTGAGCATGCGCCTCCCACCGACCGCGGTGTCATGTCCAAATCTCGATACTTTGGCCAGAGCCACTGGATGAACACCATCAGATTTGTATGTCTGCTCTTCTGCTCTCGTGTCCTTGTCGCCAACTGGCGTGGTATTGCCCTGTCCATCTTGCATTGGGTGGACTAGGACGAGGAGAAAGCGGTGGCATTGGTCGGCGGGGACGAGATCTCCGTGACCTACCTTGCTCCACGCCCGGGTCCTTCCCTCCGCCAGACATTGGCATGGGCCAAACTCTTGCTAATACATGTCGCAGTTCCCGCTCATCACCGACGTAGTTGAAAAACTCAGGAAAGACAATGACCAGAGTTATGTTCCGTTGATGGTCAAGTGCAAAACTCTGGCGAAGAGCATTAAACAGAGCCGAGTTGGAGGCGTATTCTCCATCGATATCGGAAAGTCCGTTCCCGACCAGGAGAAGACATATCGTCTCCTCCGAGCATATTTTCGGACTTTCGAAACCGTCTATCGAATTCTACATATACCGACATTCTGGGAAGAGTACGGAAAGTACTGGGCAGACCCTGCAACTGCCAGCCCAGCCTTCGTCATCCAAATGCAGCTATGCATGGCTATCGGTTCCTGTTTCCAAGAGGATGTGGCCAGTCTTCGGTACTTGGCTACCCAGTGGATCTACGAAGCCCAATTCTGGCTCGCACCACCTGAGAAATCACGTATGAACTTGGCGGCTCTCCAGATTATGTGCCTCCTTCATCTTGCGAGAGAAAGCTGCGGGATTGGCGGCGACCTTACGTGGTTATCGTCGGGGTCGCTGATGCGGTGCGCCATGTACATGGGGCTTCATCACGATCCTGAGAAGTTTGGAAACATGCCTATGTTGCGGTCCGAACTCAGAAGACGGTTGTGGGCTACCATTTTAGAGATTGCCCTTCAGTCCAGTCTGGACTCCGGGGGCCCTCCACTGATTTCGCCGTCCGACTACGACACAAAGCAGCCGGGAAACTTTGATGACGATCAGCTACTCGACGGCGACCTCCCGAGTTCCCCCCCTCGACCAGGCGCTAGTTTCACCCAGACAAGCGTGCAGCTGGCGTTGCTGCGGTCTTTTCCCACGCGGCTTTCCGTCGCCCAGTATGTCAACGGTTTCCGCGCCTCTGCGTCTTACGAGCAGACTTGTCGTCTGAACGCGCAGCTGCAGCATGTCTCCGCCTCCCTGCAGCACTTCTACGACCCCGCGGGAGTGCTGCCCCAACGAATGACGCTTTTTCAACTTCGACTTGCCGAGCATATGGTTCATCGCTTTTTCCTTGCCCTGAACCAACCATGCCTCGGCCAAGCACGGACGAATGCGGACTACTGGTTCGCCCGGAAGGCGAGTGTCGAAAGTGCACGAAAACTTTGCGAAGGGTTCTTGAAGGCAACCGCATCAGGTGAAACTCGAGCATCCGGCCCCCTACACCGGGACGATTTCGCACGCCTGTCACTTGCCGGTGCCGGTGCCTTCAGATCGGTCCCCATTCAATCCATGATGATTATCGGGGTCGAACTGATATGGCAGGCCCTAGACGACCGCTCCATCAGACCGGGCTCAGGCTCGGACCCGGAAATGGCGAGCGATCCTTCAGCTGTGGCGGGCATTGGGGTTTGCCCTCGCGGCGAGCTTCTGGAAACATTGGCGTCGTGCCTTGTTTATCAAGAGAAGCGTATCAGCTGTGGCGAAACAAACGCCAAGGGATATATTTTCAGCAGGGCACTCCTTACACAAGCTCAGGCGCTTTTGAGCGGGTTGCCAGACGCCGAGCTCCAACAGTTGGTTCTGGACAGCATCCGAGCCAGTCTCGAACACTGCTGGGGCCTGCTCAAAGAGGTTGCGGGAGCGGCGGCAACACCGCCGGCTGAACATGAGGAGCGCATAGGGCACCGGACGGAGACGGGGGAGATGCCTGCCTCAAGTCAAGATATGGGTGAGCCGCTCGGATTCGGCGGCGGATGGGAATGGGAGGACTACCAGGTAAGTCTTACCTCCGACTTAGCAGGGCCGCAGTATCGTTGAGAGACGACGTTGGGTAATTGTACTGATAACAAGGGTCCCCAGGGGCTCAACGATTTTGGCTTTCTTTCTCATAACGACGGAGATCCCCTTTTCGGTCTGGACTTCTGAGCCGAGTTTGGCTGATATACTTCCTTTCCAGTCTGGACATCGGCAATCTTCGCACCAAGACGTATCTTTCGCCGCCACGTCTCTGCTCCCGGGGTCGTATCTACTCGCCCGTGTGTTTCCTTCCCGCCGGATGCTGTTCCCGGTGAAATACAAGCACTTGAGAACTTTGCTAAACCAGAACATGCTCGCATCAACGTCCCCACTGTCCAAGGCGCTTCTCGTGCTTGAAGTTCGGCCCAAGCCTTCTAGTGTTTGCTTCTTGTTCCTCGTTGCCCGTTACTAACCCATTGATAACACCAGGCGCGATACGCACATCGGCTGCAATGATAAACTGACCTCGACACAGGAACTCTGAACCATCTTGTCCAGGGTACAATCCAACCATGTGCCTTGCTCATTGGCGGACATTGCAAAGCCTGTTGCCAATGCTCAAAGTTAACTGAGTAATGTTCAGATATATATGCGCTGTGTTATTATACGGCACGCTGTGCAGGCTCCTTCCGCGTTTATCGCTTGCCAACGACGGAACGATACCTTCATATTCCGCCCACGGAATGGTCTCAAGACTGGGAGATGGGGAGACGATCCAATGGCTGGCTTCTTTTAACTTCAGGTTTCCCTCTTATTGAAAGTCCAACCGAGCCAGTTTCTGTTCTTCATCACCCTCGCGAAGCCAGCTAGCCAGCCACTTACTCACAGTGTTGAGGCCCCAGCATTGTGTAGTAAGCCCAAACGACCATCACCATGGTTGGTGGTGTTCTCCAGGCCTTGACGGCCCTGGTCTTCGCCTCCGTTGCGTTTGCCAGTCCGCTCCTTCAAGCTAGACAGCAGGACGACCAGGGAGTCAACAAGGCCGGCGAATATGGCACGGGCGGCTGGTCGACCTACGAGCACTCTACCATCTTTGTCACAGTCACGACCACAGAGAAGGACAGCACCTCTCAGACTCTCCCTACCACCAGCGCCCTCTCGACAACAACTACAACCTCAATCAGCACGCGCTCTACGAGCTCGAGCTCAGCCACGTCAGCCCCATCGTCGCCGACCATCTACACTCTCACTAGCTCAACGACGCGGACTATGACGTCTCTGTCGACGGCCACCTCGACTAGTGGTACGGTCACATTCACAATCACTAGCTCGGCCACCAAGACAACCACGTCTGTCAGCACGACGACTAGCACCAGCCGTCCCACAAGCTCCAGCAGCAGCCAAAAGTCTACACGTACGGTTACGTCGACCAGCACGGTCACCAAGCCGACCAGCTCAACCTCCTCCGCGAGTGTCACCACGGTCACAAGCCGGAGCACGATAACTAGCGGTACAAGCCTATCGACAAAGACCTCAACGTTCACGTCGACGAAGCCGACCATCCAGTCGAGCACCAGCTCAGCTCCCGTAACTACAATTACGAGCAAGACCACTGTCACAATTTCATCTGGCACAAGCCTCTCAACGACGACCTCTACCGGCACTTCGACATCGACCCGGTCCACCAGCCAGACATCGAGTGCTACCTCGACTGCTTCTGTAACTACCATCACGAGCAAGACCACGGTTACCATATCGAGTGGCTCCAGTCTCTCAACTGGCACTTCCACGACCACGTTGACGCCAACTTCAACGAGATCCACCAGTCAAAGCTCTATTAGCTCCCCTTCAGTTGCGACGATGACGAGCACGAGCCGCACTACTGTCACTGTGTCATCAGGCACGAGTCTCTCAACCTCAACCTCTACGCGGACTTCCACCATCACGTCAACATCGACGCAGCCGACCAACCAGACCTCGGGTACCAAGTCAACCTCCAGCTCTACGAACCCGGCGAGTGTCACGACGATTACCCAGTCGGTGACCTTCACCAGGACAACGGATGGCTGGACTGTTACCGATTCGAACACCCGAACTATTACATCGACGATATCTAGCCGTTCAACCAGTCAGACCACAAGCCCGACTTCGAGCCGTACGTCTTCTGCTAGCGTAACCACGATCACCAGAAGCACTACGGTCACGATCTCATCTGGCACCAGCCTCTCGACCAAAACTTCGACCATCACCTCAACATCGACGAACCCTACAAGTCAAACATCGAGCACGTCGTCTGCAAGTGTCACTACGATCACAAGCCGGACTACCATGACGTCAGGCACAAGTCTCTCTACTCGGACTTCCACGACCACATCGACTTCAACTAAGCCTACAAACCAGACCACGAGCTCGGCAAGCGTGACCACCGTTACAAGTCGGACTACTATCACATCTGGGACGAGCAAATCGACTCGCACTTCGACTATCACCTCAACTTCATCCAAACCGACCAGCCAGACAACGTCAAGCACGAGTTCAGCCGACGTGACCACAATCACAAGCAAGACTACGATGACGTCTGGGACAAGCATGTCCACTCGGACTTCGACTATCACGTCGACTTCTACGAAGCCAACAAGCCAGACCAGCCAGTCTTCGGCGACCGCAACGACCATCACGAGCCGTACCACGGTGACGACATCGTCTGGCACAAGCCTCTCCACCACCACGTCCACCCGGACGTCAACTTCCACGAAGCCTACCAGCCAGACCACTTCGGCCTCGGTGACGACAGTGACGAGCAAGACCACAGTCACTATTTCGTCTGGTACAAGTAAGTCGACTACAACCTCGACTGCCACGTCCACATCCACGAAGCCGACGAGCCAGACCAGCCAAACTTCAGCAAGCGTGACTACCGTCACGAGCAAGACCACAGTCACTATCTCGTCTGGTACAAGTAAGTCGACTACAACCTCGACTGCCACGTCCACATCCACGAAGCCGACGAGCCAGACCAGCCAAACTTCAGCAAGCGTGACTACCGTCACGAGCAAGACCACGGTTACAGTTTCGTCCGGTACTAGTCTTTCAACAACCACTTCCACCCGCACGTCGACGTCGACGAAACCCACCAGCCAGACTACAAGCTCGGCCTCTTTGACGACAATCACCAGCAGGACTACAGTCACAATCTCATCTGGCACTAGCCTCTCGACTATTACGTCGACCAGCAAATCGACATCAACCAGGCCAACCAGCAGCCAGAACTCGCAGTCTGTGACTACTGTCACTAGCCGCACTACGATCACTAGCGGAACGAGCACTTCGAGCAGCACTTCGGTGCCGTCGCTGATGACACTAACTAGTACAACTAGAAGCACAGTAACGAGTGGCTCCAGCACTTCGACGCTGACGTCGACTATCACATCCACGTCCACCCGCCCCACGAGTCAAAGTTCGACAACCAGCCAGGGCTCAGCCGTCAGCACTACCACAGTCACAAGTCGCACTACGATCACGAGCGGTTCGAGCACATCAACACGTACTTCGACCATCACCTCAACATCGACTCGTCCAACCAGCAGCAGCCAGACGTCGGCTGCTAGTACGATTACAGTCACCAGTCGCACTACGATTACCAGTGGTGGGAGCACGTCGACGCGCACGTCGACGATTACATCGACGTCAACTCGCCCAACTTCCACTGGCCAGACCACAAGTGCAACGATGACCACTATTACAAGCCGTACCACGATGACTAGTGGCACTAGCACGTCGACGCGGACATCCACCATCACCTCGACAAAGCCCACGAGCCAGACCACCAGCTCGGCAACTGTTACAACTGTGACAAGCAAGACTACGGTGACCATTTCGTTGGGGACAAGTCTTTCGACTACAACTTCCACTACGACGTCCACTTCAACTAGGCCAACATCGAGCTCATCGACAAGTAAGTCGACTATCACGTCGACGATCACATCGACTAAGCCCACCAGCAGCCAGACTACATCGGCCACTGTTACAACGGTTACAAGCAAGACTACCGTTACAACCTCATCTGGCACCAGCCTTTCCACGTCTACTTCGACCATCACGTCGACGAAGCCGACTAGCCAGCCTTCGACCTCGACGACCATTAACACTACAAGCACAAGCAGTGGTCCCGACATCAGCATTGTCACGCAGACAGCCACGCTGACTCAGGAGAAGACGGTGACGGCGACGGACCAGACGACGGTGACGAACTGTTCATACTGCACGCAGTCGCCTCGTTTCACCACGATCACCACCACCGACCGGACCACAATCACCTCCTGCTGCGCAACGAAGGCGTCGACGGTGACTTCTGGAAAAGTGACAATCATCTATGAGACGGAGACTCGAACCAAGATCCGGACTCGGACCCGCACTCAGCCGATTCCCGAGAAGACTCCGGCTTGAGCCCAGACACCGGAGGCGGCCAGTCTCGATGAGAATTATTCCCGGGGTCTCCCTGAGGGCTGGACCCCATCCGAAGGGCTGGACACCTCTTTCTAGTTTTCTTTGGGTAGAAGTCGCAAGCAGCCGACAGATTGCAGGAGGCACGGAGCAGAAGACGGGCTCCTTTGTTTTAATACTCTCGAGGACTGGGGACAGTAGGAATAGGATTGGATGAGTTTACCTGACACGAGAAGTGCGAGATCACGTGTCTTACTTTCCCTTCTATCCTCCGTTTCCTTTCTTGTTGAGTCTAAAAGTATTTGAGGTGGATATGACAAGTGTTTAAGATGATTGTAGACGGTGGATATGTTGATGACTGGAGCACAGCACTAGAGGAGGTCCGTAATGACGGTAATGAGGAGAATAGAGATGGGCAGCGGTAGCAGACTGATAGCATGTAATTCCTGATCTCGAACACGGTTGCAACCCCATCGAGGTCCACTGCTGCATTGTCTCCCAGCTGCATTGTCTCCCAGCTGCGGCTTTAGTTGCATGCTCCGGCAAGTGACGGCCGCTCTACTTGTGGAAGGACTGCGGGTGACGTGACGACCGAACGATGACCCCATTAGGCGAAGAGACGACCATGGACTTGTGCCCTAGTTCTGCATGATGCACAAGTCTAACGAAGCCTCTCTATTTTTAGCACTTCGAAGCGGGAAGAATAGTCGATCGACAG
Source organism: Coniochaeta sp. 2T2.1 (assembly GCA_009194965.1). Lineage (NCBI taxonomy): Eukaryota > Fungi > Ascomycota > Sordariomycetes > Coniochaetales > Coniochaetaceae > Coniochaeta > Coniochaeta sp. 2T2.1. Next base: position 62,157 of record VSMA01000032.1, read on the forward strand.
GGACAGATCTCAGCAACGGGAGTGAGCCTTCCGTTCCACTGCAACCATGACGGCCCAGTATATATGTATAGCAGGCTTCATGTTACCCGTAGATTTCAGACTCGACAGTTTCTGACTTGTTGACCTCATCTGGATCTGGATCCCCCTTGGGATGTCGCTGAAGGAATCCGTCCACCCAGTTCACGATAGAACAGGCACGATGGGATATTGTCCCCATCACTTCGCAGGGCACTTGGACGAGACTGGACGAAAAGGATCTGGTTCACGAAGTGATCTCCAGGAATGATATCAAAGTCAATTAAGCACTGGTTAATATCTTTTAATTAATCGGCAGCCGAAACTTGGACAGAAATGGAGCGAGTCCCTCTCAGCCGGAGTTGGAACTGACTTTATCCGCCCAATGGAACAACAAGAAGTTGCTGCCATGAGCACTTCTCCAGCAGTCTGCCACTCTGTCATATTGCAAACTTCCTCACGTGTCGCCATCGTAACACGTAGCAACCGGCAAAGTAAACCCAGTCTGACCAGCCGGTCCGACTCCCACCATTGCCGTCATACCACAGTACTACTGTGGTACACAGGGGAAGTCCTCTGCTGTCTACATCAAGGGTCCAGCCACGATAGATATACCCTCGTCCCGACCAAACCGCCCCCAATCTTGTTGTCGTCCGCCAATTCTGGAAGCGGCTCAAGTGTATTCCACTCGAACGAGGTTACCGTCCACCAGGTCGCGGGACTATCTTCCCTGACACTCGCTTGCTTCTGGTACCAGAATCTCCGTACTTTGGTCTTTGGACTCCAGCATTCTCAGCGGAAGGGTCACTACAAATTTGAAGTACGCCATGCGCATCATTCACCATTGAGTGACCGCAATTCATCCCCCCCTTCTGGAGTCTAAGGGCTCCCCGAGCTACATCACGGCACTAGTCCAGCTTTTCACACCACAGGGCATCGTCAGGAAATGAACTACATACGCGATTGCAACACACCCAGGAATACTATGTGTCTGGTACGGATGTTACTACCTCAACGGGCTTCCTGACGCCTACCTCCGAATCTGGCCCTCCTGACCAAGAGGTGACTGCTTTGTTCGATCCACGACCGAACTCATCGGCTGCCTCTATAAAGCGCATCGCAACCCAGTCTATAGTCTTTGGGGGTTCTTTCTTTGGCGCCTACGGAGAGCATCCGGCGACGATCCCAATATGCATCGAACCACATCACATTTACTGTGGCTTGCGAGCTTGTCATCATTGTGGTCTCAAGGTCACTGCTCACCGGTGGATCGGGCCGAACCTCGAGGCGATGGAGCACTCTCGTCTAACACGGACGGTTCAATGATCGCGGAGATAACTTCGACCCCATGGATTGTTAATCCTGGCGGACCATTACTGCCGACCGACACTTCTCTATCGTTCAATCCAAGGGGTCCAATGGTGCCAGAGAGACCAGTCTCAGAACCCGCCGCTACACCTATGTCGGTGCAACCGGGTGGTCCGCTGAAGCCGCCACATCGGAGGGAAGATGGGTCATGGACAACAGCGAAGCCGACTGCTACTGCTTTGCAAGCTCCAGGCAAGCGATGTACCTGGACAGTGTCAGAGCAAGTCCCCTACCCGTGCTCTTGGAATGGCATCGAAACCGCCTATCCGGCCATAGTCACCAGCACGAGATATTCCGACTGCCATGGCTGCCTCGATATTCAAGTCGACAAGCAGTTATGGTACTGTCCAAATCAGATTGTCAGCGCGACAGCGGTGGTGGACACACCCAAAACCATATGGACTACAGCTTGCGCGCCGACAACTATACCTGGCCAGGCCACTGCTTGGGCTGCCGCACCAGCCATTACATCACAAGCACCGACCCCTTCAGCACCACGCAACCTGAACGTACCCGTAGCGGACAGGCGAAGTCCGCAAGGCAACCTTATCGAACAACAGCCTGCAGCGTGTCCAACGACATATGTGGTCCAACCAGGACAGTCGGCGGGAAGTACCTCAACTCGTTATCAGCAAACCGTCGCATCGACAGTCAGGCTACCCTGTGGGGGCTGTCCGCTTGTTCTTAGCACAGCACTTGCAGGCTATGGCCCTGCGGGAAGATTCACAACCACGATAACGGCACCAGTAGAAACTACCACTACTTATGTTTGTCAATGATAGTCGGACGCACTTTGGACGGTCACACAGGGGAGTGATATGTTGGATACCCAATGGAATAACTTTGGAATGCTGAAAGAAGATCCGGAGGTCTGAAGAGGCACATCCCTACTGCACGCATCGACTTGCACCACACATGGCATAGCATAGGCGCATGCCTCGCCGTGCGACCTCGGAAGCACTATGTACGACGTCTTTTAGACACAATGCCCATAAGCCAAGCAGACATAGATAGCGAATTGCCTTATCTTCGCCACGCTGTTGAGACCAACAACGCCGAGCGTCCGCATGCCTTTGCCCCATGATCGTCTGGACTTGACAGAAGTTCCCGAGCATGTCCGACGAACCGTAACTCCGGTACTGCCTACAGCATTCTCCATAAGGAGCCCATGTTGGCACATCAGATGGCTGGTTCCGAAGGCTGTTCTAAAATGTTTGTGACCACGGAAGGATGGTTGCGACTGGGGATCAGCTTACATTCCGCTGTGGGCTGACATAGAGCGGTGGCACCACTGGTGTACGTCCCCTTCAGGCATCAGATATACTGTCTGAACCTCGGCCAGAGAAACCTAGAGTTGAACTACGAGAACTCAACACAAACGGCTTGCTGATATCGATGCATCAAGGCATAGTCGGCCTGAAGAATGCCTGTGATGCCAGGGAGAGGATACCCTCTCCCATAAAAGCGTGTTCCGTGACAGTCCGCTTCAACAATCAGCAATCCGACCTCAATCCTAGTCGTAGCCGCACCTCACAGCACGTCGTATTTGTGCATTCACTCATGTCTCCTAGGCTTGCCATTCCCGGAACTTGCGGGTCAAACTCAGAAGCATCCTGCATTGTGGTCTAGAATGTCAAGTCCATATGGCCTGTTGCCGCAACTTCCTACATCCACCCATGTAATGACACTTCATTAAGTCCGGGTGAATTCCCAGCGCTGTTCTCTGGCCCAACGGGGGCTTGAACAGGGAGGGCTGTCCTGCTTCACCGCCATAGATTCTGGAACTGAAGTATCCTCCCCTCCTTTTATCAATATCAGAGTTGCAGCACCGGAAGCATGTCTCTGAATTTGATGCGTCAATGAAAGACCTCATTCCGGACAGGAAGCCGATGACGACTGGCCACTGACGTACAGCCACTCAATACTCACTCGTCCTCAATGGCTCATTGCATTCGAACCTATCCTGTACTCCGTGGGTTTGGGGCTACATAAATGGCAAAGCTTTTGTTGCTGTGCGGAAGTGATCAGTGCGCTCATCTATTCCTTCATTACTTCGGATATTGTTCTGCCTCAGCTCATATCACCATTTGTAGTGCACGTGGCTGGCGGCGTCGAAACAAGCTTTCCACAAATTGCGTGACGGTACAGTAGTGAGTGGCATAGAGATGGAATCTTCTATTCTGAGAAACTGTCATGTCAAATGAACGACTCAAATGGCACGGCTGCCCCGGAAGCGAATAGGTTTGCACTACATATGCCTTCCGTGTCTGCTTCTTAACCCGGTAATCGTCACGCAATACATTGTCTTGATCGTGCGAAATGCCATGGCGTCTTCTGTGAAGCAAGCTGTATTATGCATCTTGGGGTTGGTGGCTGCCGTTTATACCAACCCACTGCCTACTCCGCCGCCCTTACAGACAGGCACGGCCACGGCTGGTGAAGTTGGCCCCTTGGCTACACCGAATTGCACAACAGTCTTGACATCCCTCGTCACTGGCTTCCATGGAGATTTCACAGCCAAGGTAGCCAAGACAATCTACACTGAGACGGTAACAGAACATGAGTGGGTTGCCTGTGGCGGATGTGGCCTGTCTATCACGACGGAGCTGGCCAAGAATTGGGCCGGTTACGGACCACAGCAGATTATCACCGCAACGACAACCGCGAGGCATGCCACTACCACAACACTGACGGCTTGCTCGAGACACTCTGACCCGCCCTCTCACGGCCAGATACCTAGGGATGTCAATGACCCCGAGGCATCCTCGAGCGGGGAATGCACCTCGACAAAGGTGATCATTCCTAATACCCACCGACTGGACGAAGGAGATAAGACATTGTACCCGACAACAGCAACAACAACCAGTCATGTTGACTGTGGAGGGTGCAACTACATCGCCCTTAGCACGGCGGACTTCCTCCACCCCGGACCAATGGTGCTGAATACAGCTATGACCACGGCTTCCACGCCCGCGACTGAGACGGCCTACGTCTGTCTCAAGTCCCCAAGCGTCGTGCTTCCTCCATCGAGCAGTCACGGAACCCGGCCCGCCACAACGCCAACATCGCCACCGGCCAGCCCGACCGCTGAAATAACCATCCACAAGACCATCACCAAGACCATTTACGCCTCGACGGTGACACTAGTCAAGACAGCCACATGCGGACCCATGCGCGGCCCTGGCTCACAGACATCGCAAGGCGCCATCCCTAGGCGCGATGATATCACGACTGAGAAGAAGACACACTCTTCAAGTTTTGGAACCCGGACGGTATACTCCACCTTGGAGTTGAGTACTTCCGCAGTCTGGACAAGAACCTCGTTCCACTGCGTGGGGAGGAGGCCCACTCCTACTTCAACACCTGTCCATGGGGAACCCGAACCACTGGCTATCGGGGAGAGGAAGGCCGTGACGACGAAGCCGCCCACTCATAGGCCTCTGCCCGTGAGCCCGACTTTGACGAGTATTACTATTACCTTGGGTCACTCCTGAAGGCTAGCTCTGTCTGGTAAAAATTCCAAACAAAGCCGTGGAAGTTGAGGGGCCAGCAGGCTGGCTGTGGATGTGGATGATTACGCCCCAGGCAGTCTCTTTTCGTTGTGTATGGACTTGAGAATAGGTTCCTCTGAAAGAAAACTCTGCGCAATGGGGAGTAACTCTGAACCGAGCGTACTTGAAAGACTGCGTGCGTTAGTTGGCTCATACTGGACGAAGGGTCTGAAACACCGGGAGCTGCGGCACTTCCTCCCTGGGGACGTATAACGCTTGATGGAGCATCTATGGGCCTAGATGCTCAAATACGGCTGGGTTGGGATAGTATTTCAGTCTGACGTCTAGAAGTTGCTCAACCACCAGAATAGCCCCATCTTCGTGCCCTTGATATTTTACTCTGCATAGTATCCCCTAGTTAGGATGCCAATCATGGAACGAAGGGACACTGTCTTCGAGGCTAAACGTACGTGTAGGCATGGAGCATTCCAGTCTTCACGTCCGGAAGCGTTGCGACTTGCGACAGAACGTTCCGGAGTCCGGAGTCGAAGAAGGCTTAGACAGTAACTCGTTGCTTGATGACTATGTACCTACCACCGTGCCTCTCCTGGAACAAGAAATCTCGACTCGGGGTTGAAGAATAGAAGAATATTCATAAAACCACTGCATAGTTGCCCACTCATGGAAACCAGGACTACACCATGTGGTCCCCTTGCACCGCACCGACAGAGCTCCTCTCGGCCCATTCCTCTGACCTCCTCGCACGAGGTTGCTCAACCTCACCACTCCCAACATTGTCCACCCTGTCCTCCTGCCTGTTGTACGTGGGTATGGTGCTCGAAATTCGGGGTGCTCCTGGTGTACCACGTCGGCACCAATCAAGCCCTCGCCGTCCGCTCCTCCGACGCCTGCCCCAGCCAAGCTTTTTGACAAACACTTCCCTCTCCATATACTCCTTTCCAATTTCGGGCGTGTAGTCGAACGTCTTCGTCCGTTTCAGGGGGATGTGGTTGTACCGCCAGTCAAAGACCGACGCGTACATGACTCGATAAGAGGCAAAGGCCATCATGGTGCCGATCAAGGCCCCGACTAGAATATCATACCAGTTGTGCGCCTGATCGATGCTCAGTACGCAAGCTTGGAGAACGGCAAGGAGCAGAGGTGCGAACACGAGAGCCAACCACCAGAACGAGGTCCTGTAGTTGGCGCAGACCTTGAGCTTGGCGTTCATCCACAGGAAGAGGAAGACGAACCCGCCAAATGCGGCATTCGCATGACCGGACGGGAACGAGGTCATGGCGTTCTGCAAAGCCTGCTTGTCAGGGTTGGTGCAGACATCGACAGTATACATTATCCGGTTGAATCCGACACCATTGAGCCCTGTGGTATTGTGTGTGCTCGCGCGGGCGATGTCTGGCTGGCACACCTCAAGAAAGTAGGGTCGAAAACCGCCGATGAGCTTCTTGATGATGACCTGGAACAGTGTGCCTAGAATGGTAGCGTATAGGACTCCCATGATAGCGTTGTTCATGTCCCATATGCTGCGTATCCGTATCTGCGCCAAGATAATGACACCGATGGGGACTAGCGTTGCGAGGAGGCCTGAGACGCTCGGGGAGATAACCCATCCCCGGTTGGGGTAGGCGAATTCTGGGTAGACGATATCGCCTGACTGAGTGAAGGTGATGGGGAAGTTTCTCGTCGATGCCAATGGTGCTTTGTATATCTGTTTCAGGTTGGTTAATTGAGTCGTACCCAGTAGCTTGCTGTTATGGTGCGATGGGTTGACCTACGAGGTTCGAAGCAATAGAGAGAAGTATCATGCCCACGACATCAGCCCATGATATCTTGATCCAGTGGACGAGAAATCTTCCGAATATCTTTAGCAGGCATTCAGTCTCAGGCGTGTCCGCGGGTGTGTCAGCTGGTGGCTTCTGGTGACCGGCAACCCGCCGGTGGAAGGGATATATGGGCATTGCTGTTATAAACCGAGAGAGCCGGTTCCGCCTAAACAGTGAGGTTATGCTGTGTTATTTAGAAGCTGTGCAGTGCAATCTGGAATCGTCAAGCTGATGGTGGTCGAGCTAAGGTGTGGAAGACGGCGTTCGATGTTGGGTCGAGGCGGAGTCGGGAACTGACGAGCAGGTAGCTAAGGTACCTTAGGAGGTTGACCACAAATCCACGCGAGTTGTCAATAGCTCTTGCTCTCGTTTACCTTTCGTCCGTTCGTCCTTTCGTCATCCCATAAGGTCGGGTACCTTAGCTTTGCGACTCCTCGGTCGTCCTTGTCTCACACGTGCGGTCCATGCTGCCCCCGTCGAGATACAAGCAGTCACGACCGGAACCTACTACAAGCTTTCCCAATTGGGCACTACTCCAGTAGTCGTCGCGAGGAGAGGGGACGAAAGACAAAGGAGGCAGCGGAAATGAACGTTAATCCCAGACGCCTACAACACGGCTTTCTGGGACGGTGTTGATGGCCGCATATGCCACTTCTGTTGATCCGGAGGACCATCGCTGACTGTGCATAACATTGCATTGTGAGTAATTGAGTTTATTCCAAGAGAGAAGAGCTGTGTATCTTCGAGTTCGTGATAAGACTCTGATGGTCTGGAATGGTTTCGATGCGCAGTGGCGTTCTAGGGGTCGGAAGTGGATGAACGTGGAAGACGCGACATGGCAAACAATCTAAGGGTTAGGGCCCTTGGCACGCTAATCGCTTTTCAGCCGGATCCCTGTCTCTTCCCTTGGACCCACTTCCCCTGTTGTTTACTTTCGCGGATTCCAACGTCATCCATCACCCATCCAATCGCGACAGATGGCTCTAGCACTTCGCGAGAGCGCAACATGTTCCACGCACCTCATGATATCCGGCCATGTATCTTAGGAGGATTTGTTCTTCTACAATACTGAACTTGCTGTCTACCAGCGATAACTGTCCCCATATGCATTCTGCCGTTCGATAGCCAAACAAACATCGACCCCTAAGCCAGCTGACGCTTAGGCCTCACTGACTATCAGGACGCAGAGGTAAGGCTGGTTCAACCGGTCTCTAGGTGGTTTTGCAAATAAGCAAGATCCTGACAGAAGGTAAAGTGGCAAGAGTCAATTGAAAACCTGGATCGGGTAGTTGCACTGTCTTCCAAGTTGCGTTTGCCTTTCGGGCAACTGTTTGCGTTTTGGTAAGAAACAGTTACGTCTTGCCCATTGCTCCTTCCCCCCGCTACTTGAGTTCGTATTTCAACGTTCCTGCCTGCCTTAGTCCTACTACTATCTTCCCAACTAGCCGGCACTTCCCAAACCATTTTATTTGCCCGGATCTTCAACTCCTACCTCCCACTTCTTCTGTTGTCTATCTTGGAACTTTCAACTCCCGTCTTTTCCGTCGAGCACTTCATTACCGCCACGGGCTATCCGATCAGTCATTCAGTCATGGCTCCAGTCAGAAAGGCACTCCACGAGAACGAGGGCGTTCGCAAGTACCTCGTTGAGAGCACGCCTGAGAAAAAGGAGCTCAGTGTCAATGAGTCCAAGATCGTGAGTCTCAGTTCGGGTTTGATGGCGAAGGAGGACATCGACAAAGGCTGTCAGATCTTCAAGTCCATGTCCTTCATTACCTGCATCGACTTCAGCGTCACCACCATCTGCTACCACTGCCTCAAGGGAGGCGGTAGGCTCCCTCTCGGTGATGGAGTGGTTCCTTCGACTGAGCCCAAGGTCTGCAGCGGGTGCAGACGGGCGCGATTCTGCTCAAAGGCAGGTATTCATGCACTCCGTTTATCATTTGCCATTCGTTCTAACAGTGTGGTGATATAGGAGTGCCATACCAAGGGGTGGAAGCGCTTCCACAAGGATGAGTGCGGCATTCTGCGAGAGTTTCCCAACCTCACATTGCCGCATCTTATCCTGTACCGCATTCTCTTCTGGAAGAAGCGCAACAAGATCACCGACAAGGTCGCCAAGGTCCTCAGTCTCCTGGACGATCACTTCGGGGAGTACTCCGATGCGGAAAGCGGAGACGCATTCTTCGAGCTTGCGTCGTCCATTCGTGCCACGGCCAATCCCGACGTTGCCTTGAATGTAGTATTTCGTCTTCTCGCTGCCGTAAGTCGAGAGGTTCTCAGACATCTTCTATGACCCGTCTTTGCTCACTCCACCTCCAGATTCAGACCAACGCCATCAAGCTGCGCCACGCCGAGAAGAGCGGGTCTGTTGGTATCGCGCTGGACCTTCTCAGCTGCGCCATAAACCACTCGTGTGAGCCCAACGCCTTTCTCTACTTGGAAGATGGCCGGGTCATTGCTCGGTCCCTGCGCCCAATCAAGTCTGACGAGGAGGTCACCATTTCCTACTGTGAGCCTATGCTCCCACTTGCAACGCGGAGAGACTACCTCGAGGCCGAATACTTCTTCCGCTGTTTCTGTAAGTGCTAGCTACGCTAGAGACACCGAGTGTGTAGCCACCAGATACTGACATCCCCTTAGGCAAGCGATGCGAAACCGATAAGCGAGAGGAGAAGGCTCTCGTGCCCAACGCCGTCAAGAGCCTCAAGGACCTTCGCAACATCCAAATCGCCATGGTCCGCCTTATGAACAATACCGTGTCCGCTACCAACACCCCGGGGAAGCATCCAGGGTTTGAGAACATCACAAAGATGGAAGCTGACATCCTGGGCCTGAGTCGTCGCGTCTTGAAGGACGGCGCCTGGCCGGAGCACCTCGACCCCATGCCGTTGGTGCGCAACAGGCTCGCCCAGATCTACCTGAACAAGGACGAACACCTCTCTGCACTGCGCAACTCCCTGCGCGGCACACTCATGTCCCGCTATCACAACGGCCCAGAGTGGGTCAACAATCTCTGCCTCCTCGCTCAGTGCTTGGTCGCCATTGCGACCCTCAGTCCCGACTCGTCCTTCTTCAACGGCGGCGGTTTTATCACAATGAAGGAGACGAAGTGCGCCATTGGCGGCTACGGCTTGAGGCTGTGCAAGGATGCTAGCACTGTGTTTGGAGGGAAGAGCAAATATACGGAGTTCCTTTGCGAGTGGTACTCGTGGATTGCCAGGTCTTCTGATGACCCGAAGCCCGGCACCAAGGAGTTTGAGGGGCTGTTCTGGGAGGCGCAAAAGAGCCTGCTCGAGTGGGCTGATGTTGATACTGGCTATGGTATTGACCTTGGCGAGATGGATGCATCTAACATTGACGAGATGTGCGCGAAGGCATTCAACAAGTTGTCTATCAAATGACCGGAAGGCGATGATAGCAGCCACGGCATCCGTCGACGTCCTGAGGGACCATAGCATCCGAGTTGGAGGTTGGGCACTGAAAATAGGGAGGACATGGACAGGACAAAATGAGTGAAGGTCTCTGCGACTTTAGGGAAGTTCTACTCGGGATAGGAACATTTCATGGCCGCTATCTCAAGGTATACCGGCTTTAGCGGAGGTCATAGTGCTGGATGGAGGACGGTCGACCATCCATCTACTTAGAAATTCTACTTGAAATCCACATCCCTACCGGCTTATAATCACCATGAAGGCGCTGAACTTGCACGTACGACCATAGATACTGGAGAATTCGGGATCCCGTCCGCTCTCCCATAGACAAGCCAGTAATCGTCAGACTAGTACTCGGGTGGGTGACCACCGGGGAATCCCTGATGTTGTACGTTTTTATTTTTGCAATTTTGGATCTTGGCAACAGTGATAGATATGATGGGTAAACAGCGTAAGAACAGACATAGGAGACAGAAGAGCTCGCCATTGGAAAGCTTCGAGTCCCAACATCATTTGACCGCCTAGGCCTCGATCGGTCCAGCCCACCAAGCAGCTTTCTCAACAGCATGCCTCCCCCCCAACAGCGAAACCCACTTGTCATTTGTCCCCGGTACTCTGGCGAAGTTAGACAAGTGGACCTGAAAGACAAACGGCTTCAGATATGCGCCTGATTCACCGGATCGGGCGGAGAGAACGAGACCGTGATCTTGCCGTTCAGGGGCTCCAACTCCCCGGCCTGGAAACCGCCGCCGGCGTTGGGGAAGCGCGTGATGCCGATCGACTCCCAGCTGCAGACGCCGCCCGCCCATGGGAGAGGGTGTTGTTCAAGGTGCCGATGAAGTTGCTCTGAATCGGCGCGTTGTTGGTGGCGAACGACCACTTCAGCACCTCGCTGCTGTCGCCGTTCCAACGGCCGCCGGGTAGCGTGAGCGTGGAGCCTTGGTGCGTGTTGGTGTTGCTGGCTACCGGCACGCTCGTGATGACGAGGGCGATGTCACCCTGCAGAGGAGGCGGGACGGCAAACGGATTCCAGGCGTTGTCGTAGATTTCCACCACGATGGACAGGTGTCCCTTGATGTTATCCAGGAAACTCTTCAGCGGCATGGTGAGGTATGCATATGGGTCTGTCCTGCTGAACGCGTTCACTTTGTCGATAGCGGCCGAGCCGCCCTTGAACCTTATCCAGGACACGCGGGTGTTGTCCTTCAGCATCCGCAGCTGGAGGTAGAAGTCCAAGAAATTGGGCTCGAAAACGTCGCCCACCGGCACGAACTTAGTTTTAATCCACTTCCTGATCTCGTCCTTGAGCGTGTCGTTTGCCACATCCGGGCCGCCCATGTCGCCGAGCCAGGGGTAGATCATGCCTGAGCGACAGATGCCGAGGACCTCGTCTGTTTTGGCGTTGAAAAGAGGACCGCCCGAGTTTCCTGGTTATGTCTGGTGTAAGCATCTCTGAGTGGTGATCGTGCAATGACGTGGTAACGGATACTGACCTTTGGAGACGTCGATATCTGCTGTGATTGAGCCCCTGATGGAAGCGCTCGACGTCAATATTGACTCATGAACGCGCATAATCTGCTAGGAGTAGAACTTACTGGCGCGCAAGTGCTTTGCCTGCATCCGGGAGCTTTCGCACTGTACCGGCGAGCGGGTCGGCCTTCTTGCCTTTGGAGCCATCGGCATATATGAAGGGCATTCCGCTGCTGCATCCGATGCTGTAGACGTCCGTCCCTTTCACAGCGAGTGTTGGCTGCAGGACTAGAGCTTTCGGCTGTGGCTGAGCGTTACTAGCGCCGATCATCTCGAGGACGGCAACGTCGTACGTCTCAGCGCCTTCCACCATTGCAGCCATGTCGACCAATCTAGAATTTGGGGGCAAGTATTCAAAACGGGGGAAGATCGGTGCGCCAGGGGAGCACTATGCCTGGAATTGTAGTGAACGATCCTAAACAGCAACGTTGGTCAGATCGAGCCAGGAGGAAGCAGCAAAAACAGAGAGGGTTCACTAAAGCTTTAGAGAACGTACCTCCTAATGCTGAATACATTGGCCGCAGCCACATCGTCGCCTGTGAAATTGAAGACGAGACGGTATTCGCCCAGGTTAAAAGGACCGAGGTCCTCGACGCAGTGTGCCGCCGTAACGACGAGGTTGTCGCTGACGTGGAAGCCGGTCCCCATGGCCGCGCACTTGAGGGTTTTGAATTGCTTGATTAGCTCTGCGAATTTCGCGTCTCTCGTGTTCGGCCAGGGTAACTTGTCGAGCTCCGCCAGGCCGTCGACCACACCATAGACATCAGGGTAAGTTTTGACAAGGGAGTTCTTCTTCTCCTGGATCTCCGATGCGACCTGGTTTCTGATCGCGGTGTCCAACGTAGGTGTCTTCGGGTGAATCCTGAAGTCTGTTTTGTTGGCAACCAGCACGTCCTTATGGATGATTGCGCAAATGCCTACTCCCAGGGGCCTAGAACGCGTTAGTTGGATCTGATCATCAAAGCTGGCCCGTCATACTTGCTTCTTTGATGCAGGCGCATTAGCCAGGACTGTGCGGTTCTCATCCGTGTCGAACGGAATGTTGGGCAGCGTTGGATCTGCGGTATGGATGATGATCAGCATGTTGGACTACCTTGTGACTGCAGGCTGTTGTGTATTGACCGTAGATGGTCGCTGAGGTCTCGCGTTCATGGTAATAGTACGATGCTAGGACCGGTATCAGAAGAACCCCTTTATATCTCCCTCAGCAAGGCGTGCTCTCTTCATGCGCATTCCGCCGCCTCTCGGATGGATGCCACAAAGTGCAATTGCCGGACCAGCCGAGAACCCGGTATCCTCATCCAGATAAAGCTGAAGCATGTAGCCAGCTGAGCTGCAATATTGCGTTGCGATCGACCTCGGGTTTTTATTTTTATTTTTACCACAATGGGTGAGATCGTTGAGATGTCTGCGTGCAGCTGATGACCGAGCAGGTATGGGTAACACTGTTGTAACTGAAGGAAGTTGACGCTTATATCAGGAGCGTTGGCACTTGGATCGGTAGCTGGCCGATTGGAGGCTCATGCTGGCTGAACATGACTTGGCTGAAGTGGTCTCAGCTGAACAAATGATGGATGGTGGCACAAGTGTGTATGATGTCGTATCAGCATAGATTCGTGGCTAGCTAACTATCGATGTTTGTGAGACGACATTGGTTCCATTTTAACCTTCAGTTGAAAGAGTTTGTATACATGAAGCAAGGTAGAATTGAAGTAAAACGGCGCCTCGTTGTGGCGACATGCCTCTTAACCAACAGTGATCGAAGATGAGCCGCTGCTCTGGTATCCCTCAGTGGCAACAATCTGGTAGTCGTGCTGTCCGAGTTGCAACCCCTTGCTCGTCCAAGCATTGAAGTGATTGCCAACATTGACCGAACCGCCCACCCGCTTATTCGTGCGAACCGACCAGTACTGGTAGAAGGTAGCTGTACCGATGATGGAGGGCTGGTTGACCCTCTGCGTCCTGTAGATGTTGTAGGTGCCACCATCGCTGCTGACGGAGCCGATCTGCTGCGCGCCCGAGGAAGGGTTGTACGTGCCGTACGACTCGACGATGTAGTACTCGACGAGGGGGTTGGTGGTCCAGCCGTATACGGCGAGGTAGCCGTTACCGCTCGGGTTGAAGGAGCCCGAGTAGTTGATGGTCCGGGCCGAGCCGGGCTTCCAGCCCTTGCCGCCGACGAAGTTGCCGCAGTTGGTCCACTGCGTGCTGTACGAGCCGCCATTGCCGTTGGTGTAGGTGACTGTGCCGCCGTTATCGGTCCAGAAGGAATAATAATAGCCGTTATGGGTGCCTGTCGAGCTTGGGGTGCCGGCGCGGGCCATGAGATCGCTGACCTCGGTGTGGTTGAAGGGCATGGGGCTTGCAAGCACGCTGTTGGCGGCTGCGGCGAGGCAGAGAACGAAGGATGTGAAGGTGACCATCTTGACTATCTCGGAAACAATGAAGGAATTTGCTGAAGTCCGTTGATCCGCTGAGTGAGTCTCTCCGAGGAGCGATGGGGAGCTTTATACTCGAGTCCTCTCCTTTGCCAAGATCAACGCCCTTGCCACCCCGAGAACGGGTTGACACAGCAATCGATCATCTCCGAGGTCAAAGTCGTGATCGTCGATGGCCGTTCTCTGTTCGGAAGCCTGCTCCTTCATCTTCTGCCTCTGCCAGTGGCAAGACACCTCGGAGTGTGTTGAAAGGTATCGCAAGGTTACTTACTCAATGCATCCCTCAACCCGGTACTTCATGCGGAATTGGGGTCATAGTTGGAGAAGCCTGCGGGGGTGCGACCAGGCGAGTTCCAGGTTGTCACGATATGTTTCTTGGAGAAACGAATCAGGGGCTTCAGCAGCATTTAGCCGCGACAGCAAAAGCCGGGGTCACTCCACGGTCGATGACCCGAACCAGGGTTCGAGCAATCTACGTTCCGAGAAATGCCTTTCCTGGAATCTGGAGATCGGCTTTTGTATGCACTAGTATGCGGGAGAGCGATCCCACTATGGAGCCGTGGCATCGAGTGCCGTCTCTGATATAGTGCCCGTGTCAGTAGAGGCTGGCAATGAGGAGAGGCCTCGTCATACGTACCACATGAATGTGCCCTTCCTCCTATTTCCCGGCTGTTATGATGTGATGGCAACCCGAGTACCGGTTTGCCAAGTCCGTGATCCTGGGTTGACCCCTTGCCTCTCTCATCTAATAAAGAGTCTACAACTTCCGATACGTAGATTGTACCGGCCGGGCGACAAGTGTCGCAGTAGGACTCCTCGAATCTCCTCGATCCAGAACCTCTTTCCATTTAGCCAGTATGCCCTTTGCAACGTCGTCCGTACATCCGTATGGCGCGGATATACCTGCCCTCTCTAGTCCCCTCAAGGCCAAGCCATTTGCGTAGTAAGCTTGTTTCCGATGGCAACAGCCGGAGAGTCCATCCGCAAGAGGAAGGTTGTTGACTGAGGATAGTGACAGGTCAAAGGCGGGGACATCGTTCTTAACCGTGTGGCAAGAAGACTTTCGGGCGGCCGTTGCTTGTGAAGCAGAGCCAGTGCAAGCGAACAGAAAGAATATGCGGTTCCTGAGGCGCAGAATGCATGCATATCACTCCGTCCCTCAGCATTGACCAACGCCTTCGTTGTATCGTCAGCGAAAGGCTATAGATCTTCAAGAGATCTTGTCGGCCGCCGTACTTCGTCGTGAGCCCATGTCACCTATCAATACGCGTCTCCAGCTCTTCGTGTCGGACAGCCGTGGGCAGAGCCGTGACGGAGAGGCATGTCCCGCAAATGGTGTTCATTTTATCCGAGGTGACAGATACCTGTAGGCGCCGGATGACACGAGGGTGTCCTCATCGCTCGGACGACTGGGCATTGTATTCGGCCTGTGCTTCACCCCGGATGAACAAGCGCTTGGCAGGAGATATATTGATATGCCAGGAAGGGTTGCTCGCCCTCCTCGAGACAAGAACAGCAGCCTGCCAATGCCAGCAAAAGTCGATGTGTTAGCCGGCCCCGTAACGATCCCCGTGCTTGTCAAGTCACTGCCAAGAGCACAACGCGTTCCAATGTAGTAAAAGCCTATATATTCGAGAATCGGAAGGAAGGTCGCGGCCAGTCTATTACCCAAACATTTCCACCCTGCTGAACAAAAGAGAAGACCAAATGATTACAGGGTATTGCGAATTAGAGGTATAGCACGGAATGCCCCCAGACAGACGCCCACTGAATCGTACACAGACACAAAAGAAAGGAAGTACGCCGCAGTATTTGAACACCTTGCCAGGCCAGTGCGTAGCCAAGTAAAATGTTGGAGGAAACACACCGCTGAGGACAAGCCACCGCGGAACCGCAGAAGTGAGAAGATGATAAGCTGCAGAACGAAAGGACACCCACAGACGAGGATTGAACGCCAAGCTTACAGTATTAGACATCGCCGATACTCGTGGTCAGGTTAAAGGGACAACTGGGAATCCCATATGGTGGTGACCGGACAGGATTCCGGCATTCGCTTTAACCCCGTCTCGGGCTTGAAATTGAGGACCTTGGCACCGCCCGGAGTCTCAGTCAGTTCTAGTATTGGAGACACCCACAGTACCCCAGCCTTGGTCTGCAGAAGGGCCTCAAGATAGTGGACGATCGAATGGCCTCGTTTGTTGGGTCTGGTAATGCTTACCCCAGGAGCAAACAGCGCTTTGAGGAGTTTGACGGCCTGTGGATACCTTCCGGGGCCATGCGGCAAGACCACGGGAGCAAGCTCGTATAGGATCTGAACCAATACTCCCAAGGGGTAATCGCCATTTTCATCGAGCTCTGTAAGATCAGCTCCGGAACGGATAAGAGCGTGGACGATCCGATCACGACACAAGGACGATGTCTTCAGAGTATCATGGAGGTAGTATCCTCCCACGGCTCGCGGCTCGTCGCGCAGTGGATGGCGTCGGAGCATGGCCTGTACCAAAGTGAAGGTGTCGCAGCTTTGGTTGATAGCGTCTGCCAACGGCCTTGGCGAGCCGAGTCGGCTGGCGTGGATATCTGCGCCATGGTCGAGGAGGATCCGGACAAGTCTCTCAACGCAGTGGTATGAGATGTGTCCTAATTGTCCAATGACCAGATTCAAGGGCGATTCGTACCCAATGCGTTCACCGTCACAGAGACCGTCAACGTCCGCACCTCGCTCAATCAGCTGATAAGCTGTATCCCATTCGGCTGCGCCAAGGGCATGTACAAGGAACTTCGTAGATGTATCCTTGTCTGTAGGAAAGAGTCCTCGGCGAGCAAATACTGATGCGGCGGACCAAGCACCGCGGGTGACGGCTTGTTCGACGTGATTCGGATCGGACAAGATCAGCTGGTCGAAGTCTAGATCCAGAAGTAAATGCAGGACGCGATGATCCATATGTGGCTTGCTCATAGCGAACTCTAACATCCGGCCAATGTCCTCCTGCTTGAGGACACGCTGCACTGATCCACGTCGCAGGAGTACTTCGCATGCTTGGTGATGGCCTGTTTGAAATGCCATCTCAAAAGCCAGCAGTCCTTCGTTGTTCCTTGCTGATAGCAGGTTGTCTCCACCAGGGAATCCGAGCAGAAGCTCCATCACTTCACCGGCAAAGCTAAGAGGCACTTTGGTCTCAAAAAGCAGGTGCAGGATGTTGTTCCCCCTGGGATCCTGGGCATCGATATTGGCTCCAGCATTTAGCAATTCGCGAAGAATGCATGAGATGACACGGAGGTTGTCCCGCGTCTGCGCGTACCTATCATCTGCGAGGCCTGGAATGGGATTCTCCGGACCTAAGATGGCCTGCATGATGACTGTCCGTCCAACTTTGTTTTTCGCATTGACGTTTGCGCCAGCCGCAACCAGGACCCTCACCGAAGGTAAGACCCGGTTCTGTGCCGCCGACATCAGAGAGGTTTCCCCGTCGCAGTTGGCCGCATCAATATCGGAGCCATTTGCGATGAGGGTCTCCATGATCTTGGTTCTTTGGCAGGCTTCTTCTGCGTCGCCAAGAAATCTGAGTCCGCCACTTCGGCGGGCGGAGGGCATACACCCTAGATGCAAGGGGGAAAGGCCTTTCCTATGCCCGGTCCCTGTAGAAAAGAAGCCGCGAGAGGTGTCGGCTCCCAGATCGATTAGCTTCTGGGCGTCCTCGAAGTTGCCAAGCCGGATAGCCTCGCCAAGTGGAGTGAGGGTGCAGTACGGTTGATGGAATTTGATCTCGAGGTTGATATCAGCACCCATTTGCAAAAGCAGTGGGACTGTTGACTCCCATCGGCTATTGGCGTAAGCATAGTAGAAAGGGGTCAGTGTTTTGGAGTCCTGTACGTCGAGTTCCGTCTGGTAACCTTCCTCAACCAAGTACCTGACCAATTGCACTTGACCGAAAGCAGCAGCATGGTGTAGGGCCGTGCTGCATGGGCCGTGCTGTTCCGCTGCATCTGGACCGGAATGAAGCGAAGACTCCATTATAAAGCTGGCTCCGCGCCTCAGGAGCAGTATGGCCGTGTCAGGACGGTTGTGGCAGATGGCCATGTGCAGAGGCGTCCAGCGCGGGTAGCGCCCGCTTGCGTCAGGTGGGCCCTCAATGCCGTTCAACATACCCACCGCGGACTTACAGCTGCAAAGCTGCCGGGAGGCATCATCGATCAGGGCGCCGTTGTCAAGCAACACCTCAACGACTGCTTTCTGACCCATGGCTGCACCTATGTGGAGAGAGGTGAACATCCTGGAGAAAGACAACGGTTCCCTTGAGGGCCCGTCCCTCTGGCGATCACTGTTGCCCAGGGTTGACGAGTCGGTGCTGCCGGCGCCGGATGTGGTGGTGTCATCAGACATATCATGGTCTTGTCCGTCTACCTCCGAGCCAGTCATACTCCCATCGAGGTCCGGGTCATTGAAGTCGTCCGCCCATTCTTCAAAATGGGTCAAAATGAAGTTTGGGTCCGCATCTTCTTCGACGTCGAAATCATCGCCGAAATCAGAGGTTCTGGGCGAGTACCCGTTGGGTCCGGCCCATGGCGGGCCTGGAGGGAAGTTCCTCGTCCGAGGCTCAGGCCCACCAACAAATGCGTTTGGTGGCGGCGTGATGTGGTCCGGATCTGAGGAAAGAAGACCCAAAGCCTGCAGCGGAACATTCGCGGCGTCGAAAATGAAGTTCGGATTGGCGCCGGCGGCAAGTATCTTCTGCAGGGTGCTCACGCGGCCGGAGAAGGCGGCAAAGAGCAGGGGCCACATGTTGCGGCGGTCGACCGCATTCTTGTACAGGATCGGATTAACAGCCTCGTAGAGCCTCCGGTTGACTTGGCACAGCGACGCGACATCTCGTTGAGATCTGAGGTTGTCTATGACGGATGCCACGAGCTCGTTGGGCAGACTCGAGATTGACGGCATTGGTAAAGCAGACGTAGGAGCGGAAACAGCTCCGCAGTTAGGCCCAGTACCTTATTCAGGTCGGGTACACAGTATGGTTGAGACGCGGGCAATGGACGACGCTGTACCGGGGATGACGCGTTGCAATCCGCGGATGGACGGGCAAAATCAGGTGAGAGTGTCGCTTCTCGGATGGTATGCGACTTAATCTCGAGCCGCAAATGCGACAAATGCAGGGAGGACGAAGCAATCGAGGGCGGAACGAATGAAGAGCGGAATCAAATGGATAAAGTTACAGAAGCTTCTGTTTCCATATATTACTTCGAATGTTTGGGATGGAAGGGTTGAAGAAGAAATGGGGAAATGCGGAGAGAGCATCGAGAGGAAAGGAACTCTCTCCGGCCCAAAGAGCCAAGCTTGCTTGCCCCTTTGCATTTGGCTGCCCTGATTCCCATTGCGGTCAGCGTCCGTGCGGAGAGGTCCATGTCGATCCTTCCTATTTGACAAGGCTCCTCGTGCTTTCTCACGCTTGGGCCTGAGCCATCCACGTGGCGTTTGACCAATGAATTTGCGCTGATTTGGCCCGCTCTGACTTGAACCGGCCCACTCGATACTTGTCTCACATCTGATTGGACCCTGTTGTTTGCGCCAAGACTGGCGGAGTCGGGTTGCTAAATTGATTATCACTAGTGGCACTTTCTTCACTTCGCGTAACTTCAGCTCTGCAAACGCGGTCCTGTGTCAAGCAACGATCTTTGAATTCCTGGCACCTACACCTGTGGCTCGGTCTCCAACTGTGCGATAGTCCAATCGTGCGTTCAGGTTCTGGGTAATCCCGCAACAGCTGCATGCTTCACTTTGGACGCCTTACTCTCTTCCTCTCCGCGTCTCGCGTCTCTTTCGCCTGTCTCTCGCTACGTACCAGCCCTGCCTGCTCCTTCGCCTTCGCCTTCCTGCGCTGCCTACGCTCGCGCGCCTCGGTCGCTTCCCGCTTCGCATCCTTGGCCTCCACGTAGGCTTGATACTCCTTGGACGCGTCTTCTCCCCTCTGCGCTCTCTTTGCCTCCTGCTTCTCCTGCATGACGGTCTTATGCTTCTCCTGCCATTTAGTCGGCTTGCCGGCCGCCTTTCGCCTGTCATCCTCCCTCCAGCGCTTCTTGGCATTCTCAATGCGCGTCCGCTGAGTTATGGGCAGGCCCAATAGCTTCACCGTGGCCGTCGTGCCGTCTCGAAGCTTGAGGTCGGCGGACGTGTTGCGGTCATCGAAGCCCTCCCTAAGTTTGTACCCGCCGGCATAAGGCTGGCTTGGGTTCGTCGAGAAGGCATTCTCAGCCATGCCGAGAAGCTTCGTCTCTACCTCGAAACTCACATGGACTGCAAAGTTGGTGTTGAAGGCACGCAGCTGCTCCTTAACCTCCTTTTCAGTGGTGAGCTTGCCCAGATCGAGAGCTCTCTTGAGTTTGACGTACACCAAGTCCCGGTCTTGCGCCTTCACCGACTTCCACCAGTAGTTCAGAGGGTTGATGATGATGCTTGTCTTCGGGTTGACATCGAAGACAACGATCTTGGCGAGGGAGAACTCTTCGAGGAGCGGCATCTCCTCCCTGATATGGGTAACTAGGCGGGTGTAGTCGTATCTGTCGTCGTCTTCGTTGGCAGTGGAGTCGGAAAGCCGATAGATGTACTCGGGCATGATCTCTAGCGTCTTCAGCCCCTCCAACACGGACAAGAAAGGCCACACGGAATGGTAGCACATGTAGCGCCCCTGCCTTCGGTCCCCGCGGTAGAACCAGGGCCACTGGTACTCCTGCCAACTGACGGCCAGGATGCTGACATGCTGAATGAGCGCGAGGTACTCATGTCTCAAGGCTTGGCAATTGTTGTACGTGAAGTCTTTGGCACTAGTGAAGCAGAACGTGTTCCGAGACCAG
This sequence comes from Coniochaeta sp. 2T2.1, assembly GCA_009194965.1. Lineage (NCBI taxonomy): Eukaryota > Fungi > Ascomycota > Sordariomycetes > Coniochaetales > Coniochaetaceae > Coniochaeta > Coniochaeta sp. 2T2.1. Next base: position 83,120 of record VSMA01000032.1, read on the forward strand.
AAGATGGGGGCTGCCTCGTAATGGATCTGGCGGTTGGTACGGAGGAGTCCCGTGTTCTGGCGTTTCTTGCAGTTGCAGGTCGCGTCATCGTCATCGAAGACGGGGCGCTCAAATATGGTGGTGACTCTGGGACACAGATCGCAGAGTGGTGAATGCCGTCTCTCCCACTTCGGCGTCTCTATCAAGACCAAGTTGTAGATCTCAATCCGAAGTTCTGCGGGGAGGCCCAGGAAGCCTTTCCGCGGTTCCCAAGTCGACTCGGGCCCGATGACGAGTTCCAAGTGAGCCATGCCGCTTTCACGCTCCTGAGTAAAGATAGAGTAGGTACTGAAAACGAGTGCTGTCACCAGTTACTCAATGAGGAGAAAGTTTCGGCCAGGCAGTGATAGTGTCACTCCTCGTAATTAGGCGAACTGCCCAATGTTGATGATAATCCAGAGGCAAAAGAGGAAAATCGTCAGGATGAAAGGATTTCACGGGAGATATGTGACTCTTGATATAAGGTCTGGCGTTTGAGTTTCTAGTACTCGTTGGCCTCAGATCAGATGGAAGCAGGTGCGGGCGCGGCTGTCTAAGGCAGGCACGGCGGGGAAGGCCGAAAGAGTCATCCCGGGAGTCAAGCGCTCCCGCACCCGGGACTGCTAGTCCTAACTGGTCTTAGCAAGCACTCTGATTGGTTCATAAGTCCCACCCACACCGGCTGTGCAATGGCTCCCTCCCCAACATCACGCACGACTGACAAACCAAGAAGGCTGTGTTATGCGGTGTTGTCCTCAAGGTCGTTGGGGCAGGCCAATAGAAGGTCAACATTCAGAGTTCATTATCGCACATGCGAGTACCTCAGGTCAAGATGAGATTGGTGAATCTCGAATTCTAGATATGATGGGGCCGCTAGAGGTCCAGTCCTTGGTAAGGTTTTCTTAGAGAAGAAAAGGTGTAGCTGAAACACAGGGTGTAGTTAGCAACGCGTTCCATGTTTAGTTTCAGCGCTTGTGCTAGATAGAGGACTTGAAGATGATGATAACCACGGGTTCACCTATCCCAACTTCAACCGCTCATCATCCATTAGGCCTCCTGGTTACGTTGACAGCTTAACTGATTTAGCCGGGCTACCCTACAATCATCAATCCTAAACAAAACCGCCCCACATCTCCCATCTCAACCCCGGGCTCTTTCGTCATCACCTTCATCTCATCCCATAACCAGAACAAACCTTGAAAATGTCCGCCCCATCGCGACAAGCGGCCAAACCGCTCATCCAAACCAAACTGTCCTTCATCCCAATCACATCCCGTATCGCCCACCCCCCCAAATTCACGCGTTCAGCAGCAGCCGCCATGTCATGTTCCAGTTCCACCACCCCTTCCCAACCACCCCGCCGGCAGCAGCAGCAGCAGCAACCCCGTCAAAACAACAACCTCGACCGCTTCCTCACAATCCAGGACTCCCACCGCAACTACGCCACGGCCCTCTCGGAGATAAGGTCGGGCCGCAAGCGCTCCCACTGGATTTGGTTCGTCTTCCCGCAGATCGCCGGTCTGGGCCAGTTCCCGAGCCAGATGGCGCGGCACTTCGCTATTGCTTCGCTGGATGAGGCGAGGGCTTACCTTGCGCACCCGGTTCTTGGGCAGAGATTGAGGGAGATCAGTAAGGCCGTGCTGGATAGTGAGGTCGAGGATGTGGGGGAGTTGATGGGGAGTATGGCTGTTGATCAGGATAAGCTGAGGAGTAGCATGACGCTGTTTAAACGGGTTGTTGATGGGATGGCGGAGGCGGAGAGGGCGCAAGGGGATGAGGTATTTGAGGGGGTTCTGGAGAAGTATTTTGAGGGGGTGGAGGATGGGGAGACGGTAAAGAGGTTGGGGTTGCATTGAGCTGAGTGGTTGCTGCGGTATTGGCGAGTCATGGTTCGGGCGGCGAGATGCGGTATGAAAGAGAGGGTTATGGGACGGTATGTTGTGCGCTCCGTCTGGTTGAGAGACAACCTGAACCTTTCGGCATCAGAGTGTACCTCGACGAGACGATATTGGTCGGACTAGAAGTCACCAAAGCAGGTCGGAATGCGCAGCACTGATGTTCAGTCGGCACTCTCCGCATTAAGTGATAACTCATCCTGTGCAACTTCACAGGCCGGAGTGTCTTCTCCTCATGCGAGAAAGCGATGTGGAGAATTCATCTAGTTCTGGACTCTCGAGCGACATGCCTGCCGGCTGTCTCGGCGGCAGAGTGACGATCATTCCCATAGAAAGGATAGAACCGCGCATCCTCTCTTCATCCCATCCTGCCACTTTTCGCCTTTGTATTTCATGCATCGAACATCCAGAAGTCCTTAGTCTTGCGAGATAGATCTTCAAGGCTGAGCACCTCCAGCGCACATACCTAACTTCGTGGCCGTCTTTCTCAACGACACGATTCGGTTCCCTTTCCGCGAGACTCTTCGCAATAGTTCAACTCCATCTCGATCATCATCAAATGAAAGTTGACAGGTCGCCAGTGGGGTCGACCTCAGGAATGCCCAGACAATGGTTGCGGCAGGGATTGGCATTTCATACCCGTATTACCCGCACACCTCCGCCATGGGGGGTTCCCACGGCTAATGTAATGTGAGACATGGGGCGAGTTAAGGTTATTTGGACGTCGTTTGCTGTACCGGGAAGTATCCGGGGCGACGGGTACTGCTCGTGAATCGTCGTACGAGGAGGGGATCATCGCGCTATTCTGCCAAAGAGTTGGTGTGTCATGGGACTCCAGGAGGTCAAGTCAGGTCGGCGGAGATGATCCTCTGTATAAGTGCATCTCGTACGCCCGCATGCATTTCATACCAAGTGTCTGGCCATGTCTGTAGTTCGTACATCCATCTAACTCTATCCCAATCCCAAGGTCCAGGAACACCCCAAATACCCAGAGAAGCAGAGGCAGAAGAATCACCTCTTCGCCGGGGTATCTTCTAAATCTCTACCGTGAGTCTCATCTCAAGCCGTTGTCAACCCCATCCCGCGCAACCGTTTATCGTTTATCCATCTAACCATAACATCGTCGCGCCTCTATTCAAGCCGCCCTCTTACTCCTCCCCCTCGTCAACTCCGCCTCCCCATAGCGACTGGGCGGTCTCGCTGGCTTGATATAAGCCCCCAGCTTCTGCTTGATACTAGTCTGTCTCTTCAGCGTCCTCGGTTGCTGCTGTTGTTGCCCCCCATAAGTCTCTTCGCCATAGGCCGTCGCGAGGTTCCGCGTGGTATATCCCTCATCGAGCTCGGGCACGACGTCGCCCTCTCCCCGTTCAAGCTTACGCTCCGCATCCCTCCCGCCACCGCCGCCAAAACTCGGCGTCCAGCTCGCGCGCTTTCGGTGGCTGCGCTCCCAGGTATTCGAGACGCGGGTTACCGGTTCTTCGGGCTTGGATCCCGAACCCTGTGCGCTGCTGCTCTTGCTGCCGATTCCGGAGTCGAGACCGCCGCTCATCCTGCCTTCCCACGCTTTTCGGGGTTGACCTGAGGCATCGGCCACGACGGCACTGTCTGCTGTGTAGGTACCTGATCCTCGAGGTTGGTATGGGGTTGCTTCAGGCTCTGGACGAGGATATTGCCGTTGCGAGAGTGTCCGTAGCAAGTGTTCTCGGTAGGCGCGCTCGCGTTCTTCTGCGCGTGTGAGGAAGAGCTCGTAGTCGCTGGCTTGCTGGGCGTCCTTTTCGGCCTGCGATTGAAAAGTCCCGTCCTGCTTAGGTAATGCATGAACCTCAGCAGGCACCGGAGCTGTGTCTGATAAAGGGCCCGCAGGATCACTAATCGTAGCTGGATGGAGCCGCTGCTGACGTGAGTCCCCGTAAGGCGATACGAGGTGCGGCTTTTCTATTTCTGGAACACTCTGGCCCATCGGATTGTGTTCAACCTGAACCGGCTCGTTTTCATCGAGTGTTTGGAGGCCACGCTGAGGGTAGTGTCTCGGCCCAGCCAGGCTTTGAGGCTCATTCTCGGCTGCGGCATCGATGACAGGAGAATGTGGTGTCGCCGCTCCTTGGAAAGAGGCACCGGCATCTTCATAAGAGTAGTGATGTCCCTGTCTCGACAGCGGTCTGGGGGATACGGCCATGCGCGAAAAGTCGGCCGCAGCGTGTTTAGGAACATAGGCGACCCGTGTCTTCTCTGCCGTCGGAAGTTGAGCTGGTGCCAGTGTTGGATTCTCCTTAGCCAGTGCCCTAAATCTGTCCCGGATGCTCGTCTTCTTCCTGAGCATTGGGGGCGACTGCTGCTGGTGGACCATAGAGGCGCGTAAGGTCGATTCCGGTGGTGCGGGTGCTCTACGCCGGCTCGTTTGTGGTGTCGTCGCTAGCGCTTCAGTTGCCGTGACCTGGAAGCTTGGATCTGGAACGTTGGAGCTCTGCAGGATGGCAGAGGCGTCCTTGTTGCCAACGGGCAGTTTGCGCTCCTTCTTGCTTTTCGTCCGCTGCAGCAAACGACCAAAGAGGCCGGGTCCGCTGTTTGTGGGCGGCGGCCGGCTACTTATACGAGTCTCACCGTGGGTAGTTGCCATGTCTTCGTTAGGCAACCCTTGTCGCGCCTAGAAATGTACTTCGTTCCACAAGGGGGAGCTGACAAGAAAATGTGACGTGTGTCGTGTTTGCGGGGGATGTTCCTGGAGGTGCGTCAGGGGAAGATAAACGGTTGCGACATCGGTGATTCAGCGCTTGCTGCACGATGCCCGGATTTGGCGCGCAGAAAACTGCAAGCAGAGTAGACAAATCATGAAGGGTGTATCTTGAGGTAGCGGTCTTCGAATATCAGGGGGTTGCAAAAAGAAGATGGAGGAACGTAGCTACTGGGGGGATGCCCACCAGTTAGCAGTTAGAGTTTTGAGGTGCTTTCAAGATGCTGATGCGATGATGACGGGAAAGGAACGTGACGATGTGTTGGTCCGTGAAAGACGTTGTTGGTTGTACGATGATGGGTGCAGTGCGGATGGTTGCATGTTTGTACAACAGCACACCCAAGGCAAGGGAGGACTTTCTTGTTTCGCCTTAAGCAGGCGATATCGAAGGCGGAATCCCTCCGGATCATTCACCTCGCGTTCTGCGACCACCTGTGGTAGCTCAATGATCTTGGTCATCTCCTTGCGGCGGAGGGTCGACGAATAGGGAGCTGCAGTGGAGCGAATTCGCGGATGAGGGGTGTCAGCCGGCATGCAGCGGAGGGAACGGGTAGCGAGGGGGGCCCTGGGAAGAGTGGTGTGGAGGGTGCAACCTGGCACTTGACAGACCAACCGGATATGAGAAGCGCGTCCCAGGGGAGCCCTGGCGGCCTTGCTGTAATAAGCCGCAGGCAGCACCCCATATCCTCTTCCTCGCTAGTAATGGCATCCCAGTGAGGGATAATCTTCGACTCTAATGCCCTTGGTCTGGCCAATCTGGACGAGATCGAGCAGGAAGATCTCTTTGACCTGCGACGCGCAAAAGTTTTCAGCCCAGCCCGGGCAAAAGTCCCGTCGTGTTAGCCTGAAATTGTTTGCTTGTCAGGATTGTCAAAGCATCTCGGCTCTGGGCGAATCGCGATTTCGGCTTGGTTTTACCGGAATACCGGGATATGCCAGTAAAAAAAGCGTCAGGTCTGGTGGCTGGCTGGCTTGACATCCATTTGAGCTCCAGACGCAAGGGTGAGCAGCGAAAGAATGCTCAGAGCGAAGTGGGCACAGGTATCGTTAATGTTGGAAGCGACTCAAGCGCCGCGCAAAGCGGAGAACATGTGGTGGGTGAATGGCCCGTCAAGCTCCCGATCAAGCTTCGCGTGAGTGAGGCAGAGGCTCTACCGACAGACAGTCAGACAGTGCAGGACAGGCTGCAATCTAGCGTTCCATTGATGGACGCGTGATCGATGAGCTTGTCCCGTTGCTGGCGATCGCTGCACGACTTCTGCACGTTGCGGTCTGTGGCGCACCCTGCCTGGGCGCGCAACTCAGGTGGCATGACGAAATAACACAGTGAGAGGCGCTTCACGCGCCCGCTGCAATATGCGGTACTGCCGCATGAAGGCTATGTTTCTGTCAGACGAGAACCGACTCGAATGGAAAACTGTAGGGATATGAACCAGGAAGATGTTGTTAAATTTCATCAGCAAAATAGGTTCAGGTAGGATGCGCTTGTCTTGAATTTCTCCAAAAAAAAAAAAAGGTTGAATCAGTGGAAACACCCGCAGCGTTTTGCTGGTGCGGGGCACTCTCGCTTGGAGATGAGACCTCTGCGGGGCTGCGGGGCTTCTCTTCACCCCTAACAGGGCGCTGCAGGTCGCCGTCCATTTGGGTCCCGTTATCTTTTGGTGGGGTAAAGTACCTGTGTACCTCCCCTGCGATCAAATTTCCAGTCATCACAGCCTTGAACTGACTTCAACTCTCTGACTCTCTTGACAGGGGACAAACATCGAAAAGCATCGACATGTCTTGTCCTCTACAACTCGGCAGATGTCTCGCCAAAGAGTGTCTTTAGCGGGCCTACCGCGATGAGCGGTGGCGTGGACTTGGCAACCCTCGAGGGCCTCGAAATCACCGACTGACCTCTCAGCGCAACGACGCTCAGTTTGCTCCCAGTGGTGGCGCTCCCAGGCCAGTGAGACGAGGCTCTGGTTGTCGATCTGACGGCATCCATTGTGTCAGGGACTCGGATATCTCTGTCCTTCACTAGTGCTTCGTCCAATCATTTACCCTCCGTCGACCTCGTTCCTGTGCGGATCACGACTGAGCTGGCCTCTGGCAATCTGGCCGCGGAATATGGTCCCAAGATGGATGGCTGTTCTCGGGTGCTGTCCAATGCGCCGTCGCGCAATCGATCGCTCATCTCCGGCCTTTAGCTGACGTTCATCGAAGTAAAACTCGACTACCGAAGACTTATCGAACACGCGCAGCGTCCCAGGTTCAGGACATCGGCCTAGTGACTTCTCGACCACCGCTAGACCCTTTTCGAAGCCTTACCGGCGTCCCTCCAAGGACCCCTACCACTCCTCTCATATCCTTGGCAAGAGGCTCGAGGGATTCGGTGGTGCCCGGAGACACTATCTCGTGGTGGGCAAGGACTTATGCGTCATCCGAAGCCAAGTCAGGCCTTGGTTCGACGCCGCAGCAGGTCCTGTGCATGCAGCTAGGCCCAATCCATTCACTTAGTCCCTCGATGCAGACAGCCTCTGCTTGACTGACAGCCGCATCAAGTTGATGTCCAGTGTCTGTGTTGTGACGTGGGCAAAATCTGGGGGATCGATGACCGCTTTGCTCTGCATATCGTCACGGACAGCTCTGTCCGGGCAGAAACGGAGATCGCGGTGGTGTCTCTGTCCAGCTCCAGGATCAGCTCCTCAGGGCCACGTTCTCGTTTATCAAGTCCTCCGCCCATCAACTTACGCGATGCTGATGTCGGTGAGCTAGGCCAGTGCCTCGGCAGAGCTTGTTTCGGAACGGAGGCGCATCTTAGCTCCGATCATGAACGAGGCGATAGCGTCGACTCTCTTCGGGAACCATGCCAAGTTCCTGCCTGAACCGACAGACGAAAGTACCGTGCTGGTGCGTCGAGAGATGCTGCTGTAGCCACTTGGCATGTTACTTTTCAGCCGCCTACGCCTGCGTCTATGTTGATCTCGAGGGTCTTATCAATCAGATCGTCTTACACACGCGGCACACGTGGAGCCCGGTTTGAACGTCAAACGCATTGACGTTGTTACCAGTGTCGGCTCTGTATGCTATACACCTATGACGTGGATGCTGGGCTGAGGATGCTATGCTGAGACCTGCGGGCTTGGGGAGGAACTGGGAGGCAATGCCGTTCCATGGCTTTAGAGAGCTGCTCTACCAGTTCGTCGAGTTTTACCGATCATGAAAGATATAGTCGAAGGAGATTGGTGTGTTCTGCTTCCCGTCCGGGCTGTCCATCAGAAACGCCTAACTCGGGCATTTTTCCGGTTCTTGATGCCATTACGACAAGGCGGCCTCCTAGTGTGAAGATACCATGATGCCCACATACAGGCAATTTCAGTGCAAAATGGAAGCAGACCAAGATGTTCGTCTAGAAGCCGATATCGATCAACACCTCGAAACGGGCCAAAGCAAAAGCTTCAAAAGTAGCACCCACTACGAACCGAACAAGATCAAAAAGCTCACCGGGCAACCCTCAGGGTGCCCGGCTACGAAACCTATGTATTGGGGGAACGTATCCCCCCAGGTTTACTTCGGTCTTGAAACTTTTGGATCGTCGTCAAATGGTGGACTCGAACCCGGGCCCGAAGGCGAGTGTAAGAGACTGCCGTACAAGTGCGCTAGGTAACACTCATACCGCTTCACCATGTAGCCTTTGTCGGCTGATAAAGGCTGGTCATGTTTTAGCCGATAAACCTCCCTCGTGTTACCGGCTGTTCACCTGGCTCGCACCGGTCCCCTATCCATTTTCCATTCACTCACAAGCTCGGAACGCATGATAGCTATTCGAACTCTATGACCTGTAGAATAGTGATGGGTCTATATCAGAAAGGGGACGGCTCCACCGGGCGACTACGGCAGTCCACATCTGGTGTCCTCCCGCGACAACACACACATCAAACCTCAATAACCAGCCTCTCCTCCCCTCGTGCAGCCCTATACCTATTCGTAGCCTCAACCAACTCATGACACCCCCTCAACATAAACCCCCATTTCCTCACAAACCCCTCCGTCACCTCCCACCCATCGCACAGCCACGGCTCGCCCCAGACCAATATTCCTCTGATCGCAATCTCGTCGAACCCCTCGTACAGCCCGCCGCAGAGATCGAGACACAGCTCGTCCTGGTCGTACATGCCCCGAAACCTGATCAGGTTATCCCTCATCGCCGCGTTGGGGAAGGCGTCGATCCAGAACTCGTGCGGTACGGTGCGCTGCAGTTCGGTAGGGGTGAAGGTGGGCGGGACGGTGTCAGGTACGGGGAGGAGGTCGATGAGGGCGCGGGCGGAACCGCATTCTATTGGGAAGGTGTCGAGGAGGGAGAGGATGGCGAGGTTGGTCATTGTCGCGCGGAGGACGTTGAATTGCATGAGGGTTAGGAGGTGGTGGTCGGGCGAGAGGGGGAAGGTGATGGTCCAGGTTGAGATATTGGGTGGTGGGTGGGTGTCGAGGTAGGGTATGAGGGGTGGGATTAGTTTTCGGTTTGGGAGCTTTGTGATAGAGGAGGGTTGGGGGTTTGAGGAGTAGAGGTCGGGGGAAGAGCCGGATTCCGATGTTGAGGATGGAAGGGGTGGATAGCTAGGACTAGCGAAGGTGATGGGAAGGCTTGTCCGTGTGATGTTGGTCATCGCCGCTGGGTTTGGGGCTTGGGGTTTCGTCCATTGCTTCGGAGACACCCCTGTGCTCCATCGTTCACCCTCATGTCCCTGTTGGGCTTTCCTCTTGCCTAAATCGCCATCAGAACAGCCTATTACGAGCTGGGGGCACAGACTGAAGCTCCCACTTACGCCATGCTCGCGCGTGTAGTCTATTCTGCCGTTTCCTCCTCTCCTTTGGGTCCGTCAGACCTGTCCAGTCATCGTCATCTCCACGGACCTGGAAAGGAATTGTGAGCTCTTCGTCCGTGCATTTACGCGTGACGAATCAAGCATACCTCATGTAACTTCTGCCTCATGGGCACCACACTGATTCGCACACGCTCTGCCATTGATACGGAGGCCAACCTGACAGCCTGGCTAGGTGGCCTGGCTATGTGGCCTTATGGGGACGAGTCTGGCCGTGCTGGAAGCCGATAGTTGGAAATGAGTTATGCACACTGCTTATGGTCTCCTGAAGCGGATGGTCGTGCCTTTAAGCTGTCGGGAGCTGGCGATGTACCCGGAGCATCCTTCAGCTGAACCCAATCACACGGTGAGTCCTGACCAATCCGGTCAAGCGGCATTCTAGCGGGAAGATGTCGTTCCCCTGTTCATGCACGCTGCTTATGCGCTATGCCGCAATAGGACGCTCTCCCAGGCATGTCCTCTCCTTTCCGTACCTTATTGAGCTATTACACTTGATCGCGACCCAGATTCAGAGCAGCAGCTCCCGATCATGAACGCTTGTCATGAAGAGGAGAGTCGCCAACCGGTGCAACTTCGAACCGTGGCCTAACCACATGGACGAGGTACGGCATTAATCTCAAGTCCGATTCGAAAATGCGAGCCAGTATAAAGGGGAGGAGACGCAGGACATTGTCCATCATGAAGCGGCCGACTATATACAATCGAAACTTGTCCAAACGTGATCTGAGGAGAAGACATTGTCTCGGATCTGCTGCCAAATATGCCGGCACTCTCCGGCTTCGCCGACTTCAAGCCTGACAATGATGTCGGCCCACTGGACGGAAAGGTCATCTTCATAACCGGAGGTACCGTCTCCCCCAACCAAACGACTTTCTGGAATCTGAAATGGACGAGTAGTCAAACTGATCACAGACTCTTCGCACAGGTACAGCTGGACTAGGCAGAGCCACAGCGTTGGCACTAGTCCGCCACAACCCGGCCCATATCTACTTCACCGGCCGCAAGCCAGAAGCAGCAGACTCCCTGAAAGCCGAGATCAACAAGATCAACAAGGCAGTCGGTGCCACGTTCCTGCAGATGGACATGCTCTCCCTGGCCTCGGTCAAAACTGCGACTCAAAAGTTCGCCCACGACCGTCTGGATATACTCATGTGCAACGCTGGCATCATGGCCGTGCCACCAGCCCTCAGCAAGGACGGATTCGAGACGCAGTTTGCGACCAACCACCTCGCCCATGGCATGATAATCCAGCAACTCCTGCCCGTCCTTCTGCGGACGGCTAAAATGCCTGGCTCGGATGTTAGAGTGGTATGCCTTACATCGCTTGGTTGGCGGGCTCATCCAAAGGGTGGCGTGAACTATGATGCCGTCCGCACGAAAATGGAGGGGTTCTTTGGGTCGTGGATACGATATGGGCATGCTTCACCCCTTCTCGCTCAGTCACGAGGGTGAGCAGCACCTTGATATCATCGCCGGCTAACAAATCTCCCCTCGCAGGCAGAGCAAATTCGCCAACATCGTCTACGCAGCCGAGCTCGCAAGACGCTATCCCCAGCTCCTAGCCGTGTCGGTACATCCGGGCGTGGTGCAGACAGATCTGGTCAACACCCTGACGTGGCCGAGGAAATACTTTACCTACGGCGCCAACTGGGTGCAGGGCATAACGCTGATGAAGCCCGAGCAAGGATGCCTCAGCCAGATATGGGTGGCAACCGCGAAGAGGAGCGAGATGGTGAATGGGGGGTTCTACACACCCATCGACGTGTTGCGGAACGACATGCTTGACGAGGATGCTAAGAACCCCGAGGCAGCGAAGAAGCTTTGGGAGTGGACGAATGAAGTTGTGGCGGGATTCTAGCCGGGAGGAGGACGCGCTTTGCACACATACATCTTGTTGCATCATACTGTTAACATCACTCGACTTGTTCAAAGGTCGTCGCCTTACATACCTGATTCATTGACTTCTCTCCCCGTAGAAACCAAAGAATCTGGAGTTGGACTGGACCACGTTTAGCTGAGACCATGTCAAAAAGGTTGATGGATGGTGGTTGAGTAAGGTAGGTAGGTAGGTACCTCTAATAATGTAATTCAATGATTGTCAGAGACTCACCGAGACGAAGCTCACCTTGTGGAGCACTGGAGCCTTCATGATGCTGACGACGTGACAGCTGGCGGCAGGTCTAACCAAGTGGCAAGATATGGTGGGGGTCATCCGCCGTCGCTGTTCGGCGGCCGTCGAAAAAGTGTACAGATCGCAACCGCAGTCGCATCCACTTCGCCTTTCGTCATCTCCTTTCTGCCTCTGCACGTTCGAACGGTGCAATTCTTCTTACTGCACCCTTCTTTTCATGAGATTGACGGATTAAAAGTGCTTTTCAACCACTGGTCCAAATTCATGGCAACTAGATAGCCATAATACCTTCTCTTATTGCCTTTCTTGACTGGCCTCGACTCCATTCCTCCCTCGCCACTTTGGCACCCCGTCGACCATGGCGCCGCTCGTCGACAACCCGCAGATTCAGTCGGCCGAGCTCTACACGCCTCTGCCATTGCATTACCATGCCTACGTATGGCCCTTCGCCGTCGTCTGGCCCATCTTCCTGCGCTTCTACCTGAGCGCAGACTTGTACGAGAAGCACATCGGCGCGCAAGAATGGACCTTCGTTTGGTGTGGTGCTATCATCACCGTCCAGAGTCTGGTCTGGCTCTGCACGCACTGGAGTGTCAACCTGAGGGCCAAGTTCACGGCTAAGAGGGCGCACTCGGTTCAGACCGCGCAGCTCATCAAGGTCATCCCCGCCGCGAATGCCGGCATTGCTGATATCTGCAAGATCGACCGCGACACCGTACGTGTCTCCTCCCCCTTCCGCCACACCAAGAATATGTCCTCCTCCTTGGTACAATGCTAACGCTCAAGAACAGGTCGGCGGAAAGCAGAACATCTCCTTCCTCTTCCAGAAACGCCGCTTCCTCTACGATCCGGACAGGAAGACCTTCGATACTCTGAAGTACGACATCGACGCCGAGCCGAAGCCCAAGATCGAGAAATTCCAGAAATCCAGGGGCATCACGAGCGCTGCCGAGGTTACCAGAATCGAACAACACTATGGCATCAACACGTTCGATATCCCCGTCCCGACCTTCGGAGAACTCTTTAAGGAGCATGCCGTCGCCCCCTTCTTCGTGTTCCAGATCTTCTGCGTCGGGTTGTGGATGCTGGATGAATACTGGTACTACTCTCTCTTCACGCTGTTTATGCTCGTCGCCTTCGAGAGCACTGTCGTCTGGCAACGCCAGCGGACGCTGAACGAGTTCCGCGGCATGAGCATCAAGCCCTACGATATCTATGTTTACCGCCAGGGCAAGTGGACCGAGACCAAGAGCGACAAACTCCTACCCGGCGACCTGGTATCCGTGACGCGGACCAAGGAGGATAGCGGTGTTGCCTGTGATATGATTCTGGTTGAGGGGACTGCCATTGTCAACGAGGCAATGTTGTCCGGCGAGAGCACACCACTCCTCAAGGAGTCGGTACAACTCCGCCCTAGCGACGCCGATCTTGACCCAGAAGGCCTCGACAAGAACTCATTTTTATGGGGTGGCACCAAGGTCCTTCAGATCACCCACGGCAATGCTGAGGGCGAGAGACCTAAGCTTGCCTCCGGTGTCCCGGCTCCTCCTGACCAGGGAGCCATGGCAATCGTCACCAAGACTGGCTTCGAGACTTCTCAGGGCAGCCTTGTTCGCACCATGATTTACTCTACCGAGCGTGTTTCAGCCAACAACGCCGAAGCCCTGTTCTTCATCCTCTTCCTGCTCGTCTTCGCCATTGCCGCTTCGTGGTACGTGTGGGATGAAGGTGTCAAGAAGGATCGCAAGCGCTCGAAGCTTCTCCTCGACTGTGTCCTCATTGTTACCAGCGTCGTCCCTCCTGAGCTGCCCATGGAACTCAGTTTGGCAGTCAACACCAGCTTGGCGGCACTCGCCAAGTACGCTATTTTCTGCACTGAGCCTTTCCGTATCCCCTTTGCCGGACGTGTCGACGTGGCTTGCTTCGACAAGACCGGAACCCTTACCGGCGAAGATCTCGTTGTCGAGGGTATTGCTGGTGTCGGCCTCGGCCACTCTGGCACTGACACTCCCCGGGAGTCCGACGGCGCCCACAGTCACGTTAGTGCTGTGCACGAGGTCCGCATGGAAACCACTCTTGTTCTTGCTACCGCGCATGCCCTGGTCAAGCTTGATGAAGGAGATGTTGTCGGAGACCCAATGGAGAAGGCAACTCTGAACGCTCTTGGCTGGGGTCTCGGTAAGAACGACGTCCTCGCAAGCAAGCCGGCTATTGCCGCAGCCCACGGAACTACCGGTACCGTTCAAATCAAGCGCCGCTTCCAGTTCTCGTCCGCTCTTAAACGCCAAAGCTCCATCGCCACTGTTAACGCAACGGACCCGAAGACCGGAAGAAAGGTTAGGGGAACTTTCGCTGGAGTCAAGGGTGCCCCGGAAACCATCATGAAGATGCTGGTAACTGTCCCAGAGGATTACGAGGAGACATTCAAGTACTTCACTCGCCGTGGAGCTCGTGTTTTGGCTCTGGCGTACAAGTTCCTCTCAACTGATAACGAGCTGGGTGCCGGCAAAATCAACGATTTGAAGCGGGAGAAGGTTGAGGCCGGTCTCGCCTTTGCTGGTTTCTTGGTTCTCCAATGCCCCCTGAAGGAAGATGCAAAGCAAGCTGTTCAGATGTTGAACGAGAGCAGCCACCGCGTTATCATGATCACTGGCGACAACCCTCTTACTGCTGTTCACGTTGCTCGCGAGGTCGAGATTGTCGATCGCGACGTTCTCATCCTCGACGCTCCTGAACATGGTGATGGATCTTCAAGCCTCGTCTGGCACAGTGTCGATGGCAAGGTTAGCATCGATGTTGACCCGTCGAAGCCGATTAACTCCGATATCATCAAGAACAACGATCTCTGCGTTACTGGCTACGCTCTGGCTATGTTTAAGGACCAGGTCGGGTGGAATCAGATATTGCGCCACACTTGGGTCTACGCCCGCGTGTCTCCCAAGCAGAAGGAAGAGATTCTAGTTGGCTTCAAGGATATGGGCTACTATACCCTCATGGCTGGAGACGGCACGAACGACGTTGGCGCTCTGAAGCAGGCACATATCGGTGTTGCTCTTCTGAACGGTACTCAGGATGATTTGGTCAAGATCGCCGAACACGCAAGGAACACCAAGATGAAGGAACTGTACCAGAAGCAAGTCGACCTGATGAAGCGCTGGAACCAACCCGCTCCTCCGGTACCTGTCCTCATCGCCCACCTTTACCCTCCTGGTCCCTCCAACCCGCACCTCCAGAAAGCGATCGAACGCGAAGCGACCAAGAAGGGTGTCACACCAGAGGAGTATGCCAAGGCACATGGAGTCGATTTCGTTGAGACCATCACGACCCCTGCTGCTCAGCAGCTGATTGATCAGGACCCGAAGAAGGCCAAGCAGGCTGAGGCCGCGCGCAAGGCTGCCAGTTTCGCTGATAAGCTCACCGCTGGGATGATGGATGTCGACATGGACGATGGCGAGCCGCCTTCGCTCAAGCTCGGCGATGCCTCTGTCGCCGCACCCTTCACCTCTAAGCTCCGGAACGTCATTGCTGTACCCAACATTATCCGCCAAGGTCGTTGTACGCTTGTTGCTACCATCCAGATGTACAAGATCCTTGCCCTCAACTGTCTCATCAGCGCCTACAGCTTGAGTGTCCTTTACCTCGAGGGCATTAAGTTTGGCGATGGCCAGTACACCATCAGCGGTATGCTCATGAGCGTTTGCTTCTTGTCCATCTCACGCGCAAAGTCCGTTGAGGGTCTGTCCAAGGAGCGCCCGCAGCCCAACATCTTCAACGTCTACATCATCGGCTCCATTCTCGGACAGTTCGCCGTTCATATCGCCACTCTGATCTACATTGCCCGTTACTGCGACTTCCTTGAACCGTAAGTTATCTTCCGACTTTCGAGCTTTCCCAAATGCGCGTGTTGCTAACGAACCTTTTTAGCCGTTCCGAGATCGTTGACCTCGAGGCCGAGTTCACCCCGTCTCTGCTCAACTCAGCAGTTTACCTCCTCCAGTTGATCCAGCAAATCTCGACCTTCGCAGTCAACTACCAGGGCCGCCCCTTCCGCGAGTCCATCTCGGAGAACAAGGGCATGTTCTGGGGCATCCTTGGCGTGACCGCCATCGCCTTCTCCTGCTCGACCGAGTTCATCCCCGAGATCAACCAGCAGATGAAGCTCGTCCCCTTCAAGGACGAGTTCAAGATGACGCTCACGACAGTCATGATCATCGACTACGCGGCCTGCTACGTGATCGAGGTCGTGCTCAAGCGCCTGTTTAGCGACTTCCGCCCGCGCGACATCGCCGAGCGCCGCCCCGAGCAGCTCGAGCGGGAGCGCGTCCGCAAGGCCGAGGAGCAGGCCAAGAAGGACGAGGAGATTGAGCGCAAGAGGCTCGAGAAGGTGGCTGAGATTGAGGCCAAGGTTGAAGCGAGGGCTCAGCAAATACGGGCGTGGCGGACGGGTCAGCCGCAGCAGGAGAGGCAGGTGCCTGCGCAGTAACTTGTAAACTAAGTATGCTGTTATGTGAGTGGCGGGTTCAGGAGTCAGGGGAACTTTAGACGGTATGAGTGCTAGAAGCAACTGTACCATATATTTAGGAGTAAGATACGTAGCGTGTGATAGAGGAGTAATACTTTCGAGCCCGACTCTTCCCTCAGGAACACATGTGCGCAGGGTCCGTGTGCCTCATTTTTGCAGGCGCAGAGGCTACGATGATTACGCGAAATCACTCACGGTGTTTCGCATCTCGTTTGGAAATCGAATACATACTTGAAACTGCAGAGGAGCTATATTACAACCAAGCCACGTCTATTGCTTTTGCGAGATGCACGGAAAAGCACAACCTGGAGATGGCAAAACCATCACAACCAAGTGCCATATCTACGCTTGGGGAAAAGAAGCAGGCAACAGAGAGTTGTCGAAGCCACAACCGTTCCAAGCTGAACTCGCTTCCCAACAACCACCACCGCCAATCAACCCATCACAATCCCACCACCTAAAACTGCCGCTACTCTGCATTTATTTAGGGGGGTTGGTCTTGGCGAAAGCAACACCCTTCTCAATGTTCTTCTTGAGGTCGGCAATGCAGGCCTCGAGCATCTTCTCCTCGGTGGCATCAATCTTGCCAATGGGGAGGATCTTCTCGACACCGTTAGGGCCGAGCTCGACGCGCGAGGAGAAGAACTCGATGCCCTGGTCCTTGTAGAGGGGCGAGTCGACGAAGGTGGGCTCGATAACGCCCTTCTCGCCCTGGCTGGCGCGGAGGAGCGACTCGGCCATGCGGGCACCGGCCATGGCCATGGAGAGGGTGGCGGAACCGGCACCGTCCTTGGCCTTGACGACCTCGTCGCCGCCGAACTGGACGCGCTTGACCAGGTCGGCGTTGGAGGAGAGCTCGGGGTGGTTGCTCTGGGAGAAGAGGGGGACGATGGTGACGCCGCTGTGGCCGCCGACAACGGTGATGTTCTCGTCGGCCGGGTCGGTGCCCTTGACCTCGGAGACGAAGCGGGAGGCGCGGACGACGTCGAGGGTGGTGACGCCGAAGAGGCGCTTGGGGTTGTAGACGCCGCGGGCCTTGAGGACCTCGGAGACGATGGGCACGGTGGAGTTGACGGGGTTGGAGATGACGAGGATGTTGGCCTCGGGGGCGGACTCGGCGACGGCCTTGGCCAGGTCGCGCACGATGCTGGCGTTGGTGTTGAAGAGGTCGTCGCGGGTCATGCCGGGCTTGCGGGGGACGCCGGCGGGGATGAGGACGACCTCGGAGCCCTTAAGGGCGGCGGCGAGGCCGCTGGGGGTGGGCTCGTAGCCAGTGACCTTGGACTTGGTGTTGATGTGGGAGATGTCGGCAGCGACACCTGAGGGAATAGGGGGTTAGTGTGACGTGTTTTGCGCCGGAGTTTGGCGTCAATGGCAGCAGGACCATCTAGCTCGAGAGCTCCGATGGACAGCTGCGCATCGCAATGCCAGACAGATGTGACGTACCGGGACCTCCACGGATGTCGTAGAGAGCGAGCTCAGTAACACGGGGGTTGAGCTTGAGGAGGAGGGATAGCGGCTGGCCAATGCCACCAGCTGCGCCGAGGACGGTAACCTTGGAGAGCTATACATTGGATATTGGTGTCAGTAGCTGGCCTTCCATCGCGTTCTGTCGCTTGTTGGCAGGATTGGTTAAGGGGAAGAGGAGCTGCTCACGTTACGGGCCGATGCCGAGAAGGCACGGCGCTGGATGTGTGATGCCATGAACATTGTGAAAGAAGGTTATGTGGTTGACAAACGGGATGGGAAGAGATTGGGAGGTTTGATGAGACGGTTGATCGGAGGGAACTTGGGATTGAGCGAGAAATAACAGAATGCAAGAAACAATGCAAGCAAGACCTGACGACCGGCGGTTCGGGATGAGGTAAAAAATGTGTGGAGTTGAGACCAGATATGGTTTAGCGCTGTTGGCCGGCAGAGCGGGAGAAAAGGTGAGGTCCGTGCTTGCGGCTTTTCCGGGAATACCCGTGGGTCATGTCGGGCAGAACATTCAACAACTCACAAACGAATGAAGTTCACCATGAAGAAGTCCTCAAGACCCATGAGTTGTCCCTGACAAGGCAGTATCTCGAGGAACACCAGAGGTGAGCTCAAGTGTGGTATAGACTGCCGAACCATTTTGCTCTTGGAGCCTAGCAATGCCCTGTTGTCTCAAAGTGCTGGTGTTGTCCTTTTCACAGGTTTTAGTCTGCAGCTCATGCAATGGCAGGGCCTACTCGCAGGGCGTACTCAAAGAAGGCTTGGATGCCTAAGGGGGTCGTTCTTATATTTCAGAGAACTCTTGCACTGGTAGTCAAGTGGCTTCAGTTCGGCAGCCAGGTCGAGGATGGCATCACACTCACAGGATCCTTCAGTCAGCTTGGCATGGGCTGAGACGCCAGCGGCCTATCAGGCTATCACTACGCCGTACAGCAGAGCCTTATCTTCATCTCTCATCAACGGAACTGGCTCCTCAAGCTGCTGAAGCCAACATATTGTCAAAGTCTGTTTCTAGCATTTGGTTTTCCCGCAGCAGCCATACGGCTCACCGACGACATGTTCCTCTGACCCTTGTCAAGATGAGGCTCCTTCATACTGGGACTCTCAAGTTCCAGGACTTCGCCGAATCAACCCTGCCCCCTTATGCCATCCTCTCTCATACTTGGGATGAATCAGAGGAGGTCTCGCTGCAGGACATGATATCTCCTTACCAGTCTACAAAAAGGGGCTACGTAAAGATTACTGAAACCTGTCGGCTGGCTCGAAGCCAAGGCCTTGACTACGCATGGATCGACACATGCTGCATCGACAAAACCAGCAGTGCTGAACTGACCGAGTCCATCAACTCAATGTTCCGATGGTATCATAAGGCTTCCGTCTGCTTCGTGTACCTGTCCGACTTGCACACAGCTGTGGCCGGCCCTGAGATGGCCCAATGCGCTTGGTTCAGTCGCGGGTGGACGCTGCAAGAGCTGCTTGCTCCATCAACACTCGGGTTCTACAATAGCTCATGGATTATGGTTGGCACGAAGGCCCAGCTGGAGAAGGACGTTTCCGACATCACGCGCATCCCAGCCACAGCTATCCGCGGTATCATACCCTTGAAGAGCTTCTCCGTGGCGCAAAAGATGTCATGGGCTTCCCAACGGGTGACAACGAGGACTGAAGATGTGGCTTACTGTCTCCTCGGCTTATTCGACATACACATGCCGCTCATCTATGGCGAGGGGTCGAGAGCCTTCCGTCGTCTGCAGGAGGAAATCTCCACGCAAGCCAGCGACCTAACCCTCTTCTCCTGGGTCCCGGCTGAGACCGCTCCGGGATACTGCTCTATGCTTGCCTCGTCGCCATCCGAATTCGAGCACTGCGGTAACGTCGTCCCGTTTGGCAACAACAGCACTGGCTTTTTCCATCACGAACAAGGGAGTGGAAATCACGGCTTACATGCTACTCGAACCTCTGCCGCGTCATGACGATGACGATGACCTGACCTATAGGTACATCCTCCCGCTGGGTTACAGATTAACCACTGGCCTGAGTCATATCAGCATTCATATCAGGAAATACGGCCCTGCTCTTTTTGTTCGGGAAACCGAGCCGACGCTGCACGAAGTCTCTGTCGAGGCGATGGCCAAATCACCCCTTCTCAACAGCGCGGTGGAAACATTTTACGTCTCGATTAACCTGGACACTTCCATCACCAGGAACGGCAGTCTCGACCCAAACTACATACCGAGGGGCATCTACATGCCCTCCCAGAACAACATCGAGATCAACACCAGCAATTCTCCTGTCAGCTGGGACGCACGAACTCGGATATGTTTCTGGCCGCAATCCTCCAACGACGTCATGGCTCTCCCCTTTGTCGCATCCGTAGGCCGTCACAGGATTCAATTCGGTCTACTGCTCGATTTCCGCGGACGCTGGGTATACCCTGCCTGTCGCTTGATCGATCAAGAGTCAACAAGCAGCACTCTGTTCTTCCTCGTCTTCATACGGACACCGAACCAGCTGATGAACTGGGCGGATGTTGGGTTCAAGCTCCCCGAGATTCAGGGGCTCACGAACAGCCTCCGAGTCGAGGTTGCCGGGAAACCCTACGAGATCACCGCCAGTGTGGGAAATCGAGATGTCAAGGTCGACTCGGAAGCGGTAAACTTACCAACGCTGTACATGGATATCAAAGAGGTTTCGGGAGCTGGTCCGAATGCTGATGGTGAATCTGTTGGATGTCAAGTGTCATCCACGGCAAACGCGAAGCTGTAGCTTTGAGACTTATGTATATATAGAGTGACGAGGCCTCAGGAGTGGTCAGGATGGCGGACCAGGTCACCGAGAGCCATTTTGTTTCAAGAGGATCATGCAGAACGGACGGGTCTTGGTTAGCGTTCAGCCAGTTTGACCTACTTCGTCAGACGGATTTGGTTTTTAGTGTGAAATGCCAACAACCTCTTGACATCAGGCAACCTGCTGAGACCCTGATGATGGGGACTGGGCACTTTTAGCCGTCCCGAATGCGCCGCTGCATCGACGATACATAGCCGAACGAGAACCGTGGACTGTAGGTGCGAAGTAATAAACGGGACTAAGGGGTGATAACGAGCCGGAGTACATTTAACTCGCTCGCACTCACTGCTCGACAGGTGGTTGCCGGATCTTCCACTTACACCGCGCTAACCTGGCCGGCTCTCGATCTTCTAGCCATGTGATCGCCAGGCAACTTGCTGATTCCACGAAACCAAACAGTCCACCGAGCACACAACGGGGTCTACGAGACGGCATACCGATGTCTCATCTTCGGTTCCCATAGACCCGTCTTCCTCGACTCTTTCAACACCACCGAAGCCGAGGACGCCTCAATACATACGCCCAAGCAATGCGACGGAAGATGGCATTTCAGAATGCGACAGCTACACAGTCAGACAATAACAATCTATGCGTCGCTCGCTGAACAGGTCAACCCCAGTTCGACAGGAATTCCACGACCAACACATGCTATACTTACATGCCTCCATCACCTTCACATCAGATATTCAGGTCTAGTACCCCCGATCAAGCTCACAGCTTCTAGTTCACCCCGTCGGCTGACGATTCGACCTCTACCACCGGAGGATAGTCCCGTCGTGCCCCTCCGTATCACCACGGGCCACTCACTGCTTTTCCATGCATGCTAAACGTCGAGTCCACCTCGATATCTTCCGTACAAAGGAAGCTATCCGCCCCATAAGCGGCCCGTTCGCAGTCACCCCCCGCCACCGACCAACTGCTGCCCGGGAGCGGTCGCGTCTACGGAAGATGAAACCCTCCGGTAAAAGAAAGCCGGAATCCGGCCAGATGGGGAGGTGCGCGTTGAAGGGGTTGGGTGTGGGCTGGTATTCGTTGTATTGGGAGTATGCGAGGGCCATATTTGCTGTCAGGACGACTGACGGTGGTATGCTGACCCAGGAGGTTTCTGGATTAGAATCTTCGGGTGGGCAGGTCGAGGCTTTGCAAACGGGTGGTCGATATGGTGAAAAGAGGAAATGCCTTGTGATTACCTGCTAGAAAAGATATTTCGAAGATCGGTGCGGTCGAGCGGTGAGTGGTTGAAACGAGAAGACGGTATTACTGATGATCAGTGATCATACTGGGCCTGCGCTGCCAACACGTTCACCTTGGCTGTCCTGATTATCCCCATCCTGTCGAGTAAAATCCCCGCGACTCTGAGCTTTCAGCGAGAAGAGATAGTGAGAAAAGATCCTGTGGAAAACTGTCCGCCGCAACGGTGATGGCTGCGCAATCCCAGCCCAAAGCGATATTCGACAGCAGCCAACATTCAGAAGGAGGTGGCAGACGGATCTCGTTAATCTCACCTGTAGGATAGATCCAGCTGTCCGGTCCAAGGGTCCAGCTACCGCCGAGGTGGTTCGCGTCTAACGCCGGTATCCGGGAGGTTGATGAAGTGCAATATATCGGCCGTGTTGTTGCCCGACCTTGAGCAAGCGAGGTTCCGTCTTCGCGAATATTGGAGAATACAACATACTCAGGGGAGTATCAGGAACGGAACCGGCTTTCAGGACCCCGACAACGGGACTTCCAGGATGATTGGGTGCAGGCTAATATAACTTCTGCCGGCATGGTGATCTCTTGGCCTTTAGCCATCCAGATGTTAGCCGTCAAAAGAACCTCCCCATTTGCCTCCTCATTAGCATAGAGATCAATAATCGTTCCGGAGGAGATATGAAAATGCAAATTAATATAGTGTAACATTCTGGACGCCGTCTTCTCCGCACAAGGAGAGGAAACAGGAGTTCCGAGAGTACCATTCCGCGGGGATTCGCACTTCGCGACTTCACGATATAAATGTGTGCTCCTGATCTGCAACTGCGTCGGGAGAAACATGTAGACTCAAGCATCCTGTCGAGCTGGCGCGAGCAGACTTCTCGCACAGTCCGTCATGCGGTCTCTTCTTCCACTACTCGCCTTCACGGCCGCGGCCGTGGGGCAAGCAACCTCAACCAACACATATGACTACATCGTCGTCGGCAGTGGTCCTGGCGGTGGCCCCTTGGCCTGTAACCTCGCCAGGGCCGGGTACTCGACTCTGCTGATCGAGGCCGGTCACGATGACGGCGACAACCCCGAGGTGGCCGATCTCGCCAACTTCAATGCCGCGGCCAATGACCCCAACATGCGCTGGGACTTCTTCGTCAAACACTTCGAGGACCCGGCCAGGGAGCTCAAGTTCCAGCACATGACGTGGCGCAAGCGGGACGGCACCTTCTACGTCGGCCTCGACCCGCCCGCGGGCGCGAAGCAGCTCGGGATCTGGTATCCTCGCACTGGAACCCTGGGCGGCTGCGCCATGCATAACGGCGGAGTGTGCTCCCTTCCGGCTGACAGTGACTGGAATATTGTCGTATGTCGTCCCTACCCTCTTTGGACCATGCAACATAACGTGATTAACCAATCAACAGGTGAACAAGACCGGCGATACGTCATGGGAGGCGTCCAAGATGCGCAAGTACCTTCTCAAGCTTGAGAAGAACCCCGACGCGGAAGCCGGTAGCGACCAGTTCGGTACAAACGGCTGGGTCGAGATCAGCCAGTCGTACGGCGCCGTTCCCAGCCAGGGATCAGACGGCTGGAACATCGACACTCAACTCGCCATCGCCACCGGACAGAACGTGTCCAACCTCGCCTCTCTCGTCAGGCGCGACATCCTCACCGGTGGGCCCGACAAGGACCGACAGACCGGCTTCTACGCCATGTCGGGTCACGTCGACAAGATGGGCAAGCGCACTGGCCCGAGGTGGTACATCCGCTCCACACTCAACGACCCAGCCAAGTACCCCCTGACCCTGTCCCTCAACACCTTCGTCACCAAGGTCCTCTTCAACAACGACACTGCCAACCCGGCCGCCATCGGAGTCGAGTACATGCAAGGACCCAACCTCTACAGCGCCAGTCCGCGCTACAAGGCCGGCACCAAGGGCAACCTGACCCAAGTCTTCGCCCGCAAGGAAGTCATTGTCTCGGGCGGCGCCTTTAACAGTCCCCAGCTACTCAAGCTGAGCGGCATCGGCCCCAAGGCCGAGCTGGCCAAGTTCAACATTCCGCTCGTCAAGGACCTCCCCGGCGTGGGCGAGAACATGGCCGACAACTACGAGGCCGGCATCCTCAACCTCGCCAACCGCGACCTGGGCGACACGGGCGGCTACGTGGTCATCATGCTCAACACCTCCAAGACGACGCCTGAGCGCAACATCTACGCCTTCTGCGGGAGCTTCAGCTTCGAGGGCTTCTGGCCGGGTTACCCGACCGACTACGGCCCGTCGCAGTACGAGTGCGCGCTGGTACACATGAACCCCAAGAGTCAAGCCGGTTACGTGCGGCTCAATTCGGCCGACCCGCAGGACGTGCCCGACATCAACTTCCGCTTCTTCGACAAGGGCGGGGACGAGGACCTGACCGAGATCCTGGAGGCGGTCAAGACGATCCGCAAGGGCCTCCGGGCCGTGACGGGCGACGTGGCGCCGTTCGACGAGCAGCACCCCTGCCCCGGCGTCAACCAAAACTGCACCGACGAGGCGCAGAAGGACTTCATCAAGACGCAGGCTTACAGCCATCATCCGACCTCGTCGTGTGCCATCGGTGGGGATAACGATCCCATGGCTGTCCTTGACTCCAAGTTCCGCGTGCGCGGTGTCAAGAATCTGAGGGTTGTTGATGCTTCGGCTTTCCCTGTCGTGCCCGGCGCGTTCCCTGTGCTGCCGACTATGATGTTGTCTGAGAAGGCTTCGGAGGACATTTTGGCAGCGGCGAAGGGTTCTTAAACGCTGCCATCCATTCTAGACGAGAGATGACCTGTACATAGTCCCGTCGGGTGAGGTGGTTTGGAAAAGGGTCAATGACTTGTTGCCGAAGTATAGATCAGTCGGATGAGTACCATCATCGGAGCATTCCATAATTCCCTTGCATCATGACAATATGAGGTAGAAGGATGAATTAAGAAATGTTGTAGACATTGCTGAGAAGGAAACCGAGCAGAAGTGTCGGAGATCGAGTTAAAAGAGCTGACCCTTCGCTAGTTAGATATCACCGGCTGAGTCAGCATGCCGTCATTGACACTTTCGATGCTTGGTTCGAGATATTTCTTTTCTGTTCACATTTACAATTCTTCAATCCAGCCACTGAACTGTCGATATTCTCTTATAGTACTAGCTATGAGCGACAATACGAACCGAGAGATCCTAATCGTAAGTCGTTACGCCATGACGCTCCTCTTGAATCAGGCCGTCGCATCACCAAATCCCGTCTTCAGTCGCTGTGTTGAGTGGGAACCTTCGACTAGCAAATTGGTCATGGACAAATTGTATTTTGAAGGAACCGAGCGCATGAGATCTGGGGATGAATCTAATTCATATTCCAGGCCGGCGCAGCAGCAGCATTCACAATAGACCTCCTAGTCTACCCCCTCGACACAATCAAAACCCGGCTACAAAGTCAAGACTTCGTAAAGACCAATGCATCAACCACAGCAACCAGGAAGATCCCCTCGAACTTCTTCAGAGGTCTCTACCAAGGCGTCGGCAGCGTGATAATAGCCACCCTACCAGCCTGTAAGCCTACTTACCTACCCGATCACCACGTAACCCTCTAACCAACTTCCCAGCCGGCGTATTCTTCACAACCTATGAAGCAACAAAGCAACTCTACACCAACATCCTGCCCTCCGGCCTGCCGCAGCCTTTCGTCCACTCCCTAGCCTCCGGCACCGCAGAGCTGGCGTCGTGTCTGATCCTCACGCCGGCGGAGGTGATAAAGTCCAACGCGCAGATGCTCCGCCACTCCGGCAAGCAGCACGCGGGCTCGACGTCACTGGCGGCGTGGCACATGCTGAAGCAGAGCGAGGGCGGCGCGCTGAGGCGGCTGTGGAGCGGGTACACCGCGCTCGCGGCGCGGAACCTGCCCTTTACCGCGATGCAGTTCCCCATGTTTGAGTTCTTTAGGGGCAAGTTGTGGGCTTGGAGGGCTGCGAAGGCGGTGGCAAAGGGGAGGAGCAGGGACGGTGAGGACCTGCAGGAGAAGGTACAGGCTCAAGCCAGGGATGCGCAGGCGAGGTCGACGACATCGATATTGCTCGAGACCGGCGCGGTGAACGGGTTGAGCGCCGGTGCGTCGGGGGCCATAGCGGCTGTCATCACGACGCCCTCGGATGTGGTCAAGACGAGAATGATGGTCCTGCGGCAGGAGGGGGAGGGAAGCAGGAGGCCGGGCGGGTTGGAGGTAGCGAAGCAGGTGCTGCGGGAGCGAGGTGTGAAGGGGTTGTTCAGGGGCGGTGCGCTCAGGGCTGTCTGGACGTTTGTTGGCAGCGGGCTGTATTTGGGGACTTATGAGGTGTGCAAGGTGTGGTTAAGAGGTGACAAGGACGTGGATGAAGAGGATGGCTTATGATGAGGCACAGCATTCTTGTAAGTACTGCCCAGGCTGGGCGACTGGAGCGAGCGATTCATGTTGTTGGAGTTTAGACTTTGGCGTCGCCGTGTAAGTCGCTAAGAGCCAAGCCAATTTTTGTTTAACATGTCAAGTGGCAACTCGTTTACCAAACTTGCAAGAAGTCTCGATTCTTGCCAACGAGTCAAATAGAAAAGCAAGGCGAAATTGGCCAAGTCGGTCACAGTTCGCCTTTGTACTCAGCGTTGGCGGAGGCGTATTGCAGCTCCCAAGCAATTGGAACCGCGCATCCCTGCCATTTTTAGGGAATGCAACTGTCACCAGTCGAACTTATACGTCAAGAAGTTGACCAACTTCGAGTCCAATTACGCTTTTTGCGCTGCTGGTAAACGCAACAGCAAGTGTGAATGACAGTTGCAAACAAAAGTCGTTGGTCAGGAAGGAAATTTCCAGACGTTTTGTCCCCTTTTACTCTTGGCCCCTGTAGGTCTTTGCGGGCATGGCATCAGCGACGGAAACTATGGCGCGATTCGAGAACCCAAAGGAGTCATGAACACTTAGCATTCTCGCTGCGTCGCACTTGTCATTCTGTTGCAGATGCGACTTCGGTCGCGGCAGGGGACTGCAACTGCCCGGAGCCACTGTCTGATAGTACATGTGTGCGCAATTTGCTAATGGAATTCCACCAGCAGCCCTGTTCCGTTCCTTGTCCGTGTAAGTATCCATCATCCCGTTGTCTGCGTGAGAACCTCGCACCACCGTCACCCGCTCTCTGACCGCCAACATCTCGATCCCGATCCTAGGCAACTGCACATCTTATATCATCCTGAACAATCCTTCAAGAGACAAAAAGTCTATTTGTCTTTCCTATACGCACCACGATACGCATACAGAATAGAGACTTAGACCTTCATCCTCTTGTTAGATCGCCTGCTAGACCCGTCTCACCTTTCAAGACAAATTCGAACCGAGTCCACGACCCGTTATCACAAGCTCTCCTCCTCTCTCGTATCCATCATCATGCCCACCGCAGTCCTTCAGACAGGTGCCGCCTATGCAGCAGTGGCGCCAGGGAAATATCCCGTTGTCTTCTCAGAGAGGGCCGTGCCCGTAGATGAGGCGCCCGCGACAGTCGACCCATCAAGATATTTAGTAGTGTCGCCCTATACAGAGCAAGCACATCTGCTAGATCTGGAGACACTGAATGAAGAAAACGCCCTTCTCGCATTGGCATTGACCAAGATGAAGAGCCTGAGGGAGGACTACGCCACAGCTCCATATCTGGACACCTTCAACTGGGACGAGATCATCGCGACTCTCCGTGCACTTGCACGAGAACGCAACTACCACTGGAAGGAGACGTCCTTCTACATCGTGGCGTTCCGATCCCAGATCCCACCGACCACTGTCTATGCAGACCTCGGCGTGCTCGATAAGGCAGCACATGCCGAGGCCACAGCCAGCGGGGGATTCCTCAAGTAAGTGACTGCCAGCCCTAGAAATGTCACTAAACAAAGGAGCTGACAAGGAGCCACAGGTACTGGTTCGGAGAGCCAGACGCCGAAGGCCGGAACCTCGCGACGTGCCTCTGGAGGTCCCGAGAAGACGCGATAAAAGGAGGCATTGGTCCTGCTCACCGGAAGGCTGCTGGCAGCGCCAGGCACCTGTACTCGAGCTGGAAGATCGACCGCCACAGGCTGGTCATCCGTGATGAAGTCGAGAGCTGGGACATCATCGACTGGGAGGATAAGATCGAGGCCTGAGAGACCGCTCCAAGATCTGAGATGTGAGACTGTGGGAATTTGTTGTCGATTAGGACCTTTGCTCCGGAGTTTTGGGAAGCGTGTATTCTTCAAGAATTTCCTTAGAAGATGATTCATAGACCTGGAGACCTGAAATATCATTCGTAACTCTCTTCACCCAAGTTGAACATGAGCGAGTCGTGGCTGGTATTCTAGGATCAAGTCGCATAGTTCTGGTCATCAGCGGGCATGACCGTGTGGCACCCGGGACAGTTGAACCATCAAACGGAGATGGACTCTGGGAGGACAGGGAAAGGAAGAGAAGCGAGGCTCTCTAAATCCGGGGATGTCGTCGATTTAAAATCAGTCTTGGACTCGTGGAGGTTGTCTTCGACGTGGGGGGCACGTGGGATATCGCGCCGTTTTATCAAATCATGACTGCCACTTTTGACGAAGTGCATTCTGATGACATTCGCAATCCAGTAGGGCTGGCATCACTTGATCATGTGTGTAGCACATCATCGTGAGTCCACTGGAAGTCTGTCCGAAGAGTATGCTCCCCCTTGCAACGGTAGGAAGGCATGCTAAAAGTGAAATGTCATCCAATCACAGCATGTAATGAAGGGTGGTGAAGGTCTGAGAAGGTCTGAGAGCACCGGGGAAACTCTGATGGTCAAAGCTTCACTTGTCCTGTGGTACGGGAACTCCACTAAACCCCGCTTTCTGCCACATATTTCCGCCTTCAACCCACGCTTCCCACAAATCTGCTAGGAAAAGATTCGATTTCCGGTACTCGCGACGCCGACGACAAAGAATCCGGCCATACCACACGTCCCATCAACTACCATCACGCAAACTGAGCCTCTCGCCCACCACGGAAGACACGAGACAACATCAGCCACCTTTCAAATACCGCAAATATGGCGGACGCGCTAAAGGATGTGCCCGTTAAGTCGGTGCAGGTGGAGGCCTTGGTGAGTTTCTCTCGTCCAGCTCCAGCCCCACCACGAACGACATGAGCGACGTCGATATGGGGGACAAAGAATGCTAACGTAGATGGCGATGGATAGGTGGTGATGAAGATCGTCAGGCACTGTGCCTCGAGCTTCCCTACTACGGCGACCGGATCTATTGTCGGCATGGACCTCGAGGGCGTCCTGGAGATCACCAACACGTTCCCCTTCCCCACCGTTGAGGTCGCGAGCAACGACAACCACGCAAATGACGCTTCCAGCATCGCCGCTGCCGCTCCCCGCGCAAAGGCCAACATTGCATACCAGAACGAGATGATCAGGCACCTTAAGGAGGTGAATGTGGATGCGAACAACGTCGGCTGGTACACGAGCGCCACCATGGGCAACTTCATCAACCTCAACTTCATCGAGAACCAGTACCACTACCAGAAGGACAACGACAAGACCGTCGCCCTCGTCCACGATGCCAGCCGCAGCTCCCAAGGTGCCCTCAGTCTCCGCGCCTTCAAGCTCTCCCCGACCTTCATGGCCGCCTACAAGGAGGGCAAATTCACAACCGAAGTGTAGGACAACCCCAACATCTTCGAGGCGTCAACATATGCTAACACACACTACAGCCTGACAAAGACGAAGTTGGGTTACAGCGACGTGCTCATTGAGCTCCCTATCCAGGTCCACAACACCCACCTCCTCAACTCCTTCCTCTACCAGCTCGCTCCCCCACCCGCGGAGGCCGAGGTCCCTATGCCGACTTCCCTTACCGAGATGGAGCGCGACCCCGTCAGCATCCCTCCCTACCCATCACTGGACCAGCTCGAGCTCTCCATCGACCCCTTCCTGGAGAAGACCTGCGATCTCCTCCTCGAGAGCATCGAGTCTCACTACACCGACCTCAACAACCACCAGTACTACCAGCGCCAGCTTGCTCGTGAGCAGACCAAGATCACGGCATGGCAGGCAAAGAGGAAGGCAGAGAACGCCGCGAGGGCGGCTTCCAAGCAGCCACTACTGCCTGAGGATGAGTGGCAGGGCCTTTTCAAGCTCCCCCAGGAGCCTAGCAGGCTTGAGGGTATGCTGAACGCAAGGCAGGTAGAGCAGTACAGTAGGCAAGTGGACGGATTTACCGCCAACATCAGTGCAAAGATGTTCGCCGTTCGCGGTAACCTGTTGCCCGAGTAAGAGGATCAAAGCTTACTGGTCGGGTTCCGGCGGTATTGGTTACACAGGAACGGGCTCCGAAGGGATTAGGCGGGTTGTATCTGCATTGGGCTTGGCGTTCAGGGTGTATGCCGTTGCTGACAAGAGACAACGAGCCCGAGCGGCTCGGGGGGCGCTCTTGATGAGTACTGGAGTCTGAGAGGGAGAAAAGCTATTTAGAACATAGCGACTATTAGACTCTTGATGTGTTACTTGACCCCTACCCCTACATTCTGAACAATATCGTGTAATCCCTTTTTCATTCTTTCAGATCGGCGTTTTCGCAGGTAAAAAAGTGCCGTACTGCAAGATGCATTTCTCAGCTCCGAGGGATGGCGGGGTTATCCCTGGACGGGCTTAGCGCTGTGGCTCCCCTCACCGCCTGCTGTTCCATCTCCCAGACAATCGATAAAATTGCCCCACGTTCGGTGGGTTCCAGGGGTTGACTTTTCTTTCCCCTCAATTGTCCGACTTCCTTATCAACTTTCTCATCCCTCTCTAAACAAACCACCTCTTCTTCCTCATACATCTCCATTCTCTCCTCCCACGCCTCTCTCATTCATCACACAGACATATCCCACAGACATACCTTAGTGTAAGTAACCCTCCAAACCCGCCGGCTTGTTCACACAATTGCAATCCCGAAGCTGACGAGTTCGCGCAGCTCTCATATACCCAGATAACCATCCAATATGTCTGCCCCCGCCAGCCACTTCAAGGTCGCCGACCTTTCCCTTGCCGCCTTCGGCCGCAAGGAGATCGAGCTGGCCGAGAATGAGATGCCCGGTCTTATGGCTACTCGCCAGAAGTACGCCCAGGACCAGCCGCTCAAGGGTGCCCGCATTGCCGGCTGCCTGCACATGACCATCCAGACCGCTGTCCTCATCGAGACCCTCACTGCTCTCGGCGCCGAGGTCACATGGTCGTCGTGCAACATCTTCTCCACCCAAGACCACGCCGCTGCCGCCATTGCTGCCGCCGGTGTTCCCGTCTTTGCCTGGAAGGGCGAGACCGAGGAGGAGTACAACTGGTGCTTGGAGCAGCAGCTTGTTGCCTTCAAGGACAACAAGAAGCTCAACCTCATCCTCGACGACGGTGGTGACCTGACTCACCTCGTCCACAGCAAGTACCCCGAGATGCTCGCGGACTGCTACGGTGTCTCTGAGGAGACCACCACCGGTGTCCACCACCTTTACCGCATGCTCACCAAGGGCGAGCTCCTCGTCCCCGCCATCAACGTCAACGACTCCGTCACCAAGTCCAAGTTCGACAACCTGTACGGCTGCCGTGAGTCCCTTGTCGATGGTATCAAGCGCGCCACCGATGTCATGATTGCTGGCAAGATCGCCGTTGTCGCCGGTTTCGGTGATGTCGGCAAGGGCTGCGCCATGGCCCTCCACGGCATGGGTGCCCGTGTCCTGATCACCGAGATTGACCCCATCAACGCCCTCCAGGCCGCCATGGCCGGTTACGAGGTCGTCCCCATGGAGAAGGCTGCTTCCCGCGGTCAGATCTTCGTCACCACCACCGGCTGCCGTGACATCATCGTTGGCAAGCACTTCGAGGCCATGCCCAACGATGCCATCGTCTGCAACATCGGCCACTTCGATTGCGAGATAGACGTTGCCTGGCTCAAGGAGACCGCTGTCAGCGTTTCCAACATTAAGCCCCAGGTTGACCGCTTCCTGATGAAGAGCGGACGTCACATCGTCCTCCTCGCTGAGGGCCGTCTCGTCAACCTCGGCTGTGCCACCGGCCACTCTTCGTTCGTCATGTCCTGCTCGTTCACCAACCAGGTCCTTGCCCAGATCATGCTGTACAAGAACAACGACGAGGCTTTCTCCAAGAAGTACGTCGAGTTCGCCAAGTCCGGCAAGCTCGAGAAGAAGGTCTACGTCCTTCCCAAGATCCTCGACGAGGAGGTCGCCCGTCTCCACCTCGACCACTGCAACGTCGAGCTCGAGACCCTCTCGCCCGTCCAGGCCGAGTACCTCGGTCTCACCGTCGAGGGTCCCTACAAGCCCGACCAGTACGTCCCCCCCCCCCCCCCCCCCCCCAAAAACATCTCCCCCGGCTCACTCATACTGACTCTCTTCGCAGCTACCGCTACTAATTTCTTTTCCTCGTTATTTTCATCACTTCTCGGTCCCTTCAACAACGGGATCCGAGGCGGCAGCCACATTATCCGCTGCCGGGTTATTGGTGCTTTACTCCCTTTAATGGCATAGAAAGCGCATCTTGATGTTTTCAACAGAGCATGACTTGCATGAACATAACGGTCTTCGGTCAAAGGGAAGGGGATATTTAAAAGGGAAATAAAGGGGAGGGGCATGGTACTTGTTTCAACAAAAAGTACGGCGTTGGCAAACTTGCGACACTTTTTCAACCACATGATATCCCTTCCGATGGTTTTTTTTCTCTCTTTTTTCCTCCTCCAAACAGGACATGGCGTTTTTAACAATGAGTCAGAATCTTGGTCGATAGGGGATATATACTCCCCGTCCTCCTCAGAAGGGAGGACGGGAGGGAGTACTGGGCCCGTCAACCGTGGCTCGACTTCATTTTGCGATAGATGGGGCAGATGAAGATGATAATAGAATGAGAGTTGTGGGAGGCTGTGTGGCCTTTCCATCCAACAATTGCTGTCTCCTCTACCGTGACCTTGAATTCGATCTGGTGTGTTCTCTGGTGCGATACTTATGCAGGTCTTCACTACTCTGGACTCGTGTTGGTTGTCGGTTATGCGGTCTTCACATGTCAACAACGCCGAGTACCGCATCGAATCTCGTTCCTGTCGTGGTCCTCTGCATATGTTCCATCACGTTACAGCGCGTCTCTGCAGCACTGCATCGCTGTGAAGCTCGTGTACCTGCTTTACCTTGCTTTCGCCTCGGCAGCATTTTCGGCGCCTGTCCGGTGCGAGAAAGACGCAGGTTAATCTATCCCTCCTGCAACCCCCTATGCAGTCTACCAACGGTTTGCTTGTTTCGCACCGAAGAGGCGTGTCGCAATATTGGCAGCAACATCAGGAGCTCGGAGCAGATAACGACCTTCGACATGTCATGAACCTGCAGCACCGCGCGATTTTCTTGTCTGCGACACTATCGACGTCTCTTTTTCCTTACGTAGGGCGATTGAGTTGCAATTCCAGCTGGTCGATCCTTGTATACAAGTTATAATATGATCGAGAATGGACCCTATGCTTAATTACCGCATTGAGGTGATCCTTGCTTGGTATGTTGTTCCTGCAGGACGCGATACGTCCGCGAAGTTCAACGACCAAGCCAGAGAGATTCAACCAGCGTATCTCCTTCCGTACGACGTCGGACCTTTCTTAGTCAAGACTCGGTGTGTTAGCATCGAGGGTATCGAGGCAAATCCTTGTTTGTTCCTGCAGGGTGACAAGCAAGCAAGGGGCTTTTTTCTTACGATGAGATTCGAAGATGTGTTATGTATGTCCTTTACGTACGAACGAGCGTTGGTACCTTATTCTGCTTCGGAGCTTAAGCCGATCCTTGTTCCTGCAGGACGTTGGGTCGCACGTTTTGACGAACTAACTGTAAGGGACTGGGACTTGGGAGTCGAGCGTGTAAGACGCCGGCCGGGGGATTTTGGTATGGCTTAGGTCTAGTCTACTCGAGGACTGACTGCAAGGCAGATTTTCCTGCGGTGTTTAGTTTAGTCCGGAGACTTGTCAGCAGAGCTCGGGGTGTGTTGCTAATGCTTCCTCGGGCTAAGAGGTCATTGTTGGGTAGATCCCGACGTCGACGGGTTGACTAATAAGGCGAGAGAACAGCCTTGGAGGAGCCATAACGCTGTCGAAGGACGGGGCACCGTTGGCGTGTCGTGTAAAGTAGTCTAGTTTCAAGGTTGGAAGGTTGTTCGACCCATGTCCGTCAGAACGAAGTCATAGATATGAGAGGAGCAGTAAGCTTTCTTGATGCCTAAGTTCGAACCATGGTAAGGTGGACGTCCCAAGGTGTGGAAAAAGTCCGCCCAGACGGTCCTTGATAGCTACAAACCGTCCGTTCGGGGCAGAGCAGGAGGATGAGTTGAAGGGCTTTGTTGGGGAAAACTCATGGTGGTTCGTGAGACCTCTCTGACGAAGTTCAGACTGGAGTAGCCGCAAAGGCTGGGTAGTAGTGGCTCCAAGCGAACCACTCGCTGGTTTTCATAGAAAGCGAGTGGCGGTAGAAGCTCGTGTAGCCACGAGGTGGGAAAGATCTGAACGCGTGCCGAATTTGATAGCCGAACAAGCGGGAAGGGTACCTGAAGATTCAAGCGCGAAGTTCGCGGATGCCGCGCTAGCCAAAGCGAGGAGAGTTGATG
This sequence comes from Coniochaeta sp. 2T2.1, assembly GCA_009194965.1. Taxonomy (NCBI): domain Eukaryota; kingdom Fungi; phylum Ascomycota; class Sordariomycetes; order Coniochaetales; family Coniochaetaceae; genus Coniochaeta; species Coniochaeta sp. 2T2.1. The sequence goes on from VSMA01000032.1 coordinate 117,439, forward strand.
CTGACGCCATGCAGTAGGCTACCAGATACCGGAAGATATAGAGCTTGGCGGTAAGAAATCCTCCCAGAAGCTTGTCAGCTTTAACGGCGGTTGCTCGCAAGGAGCCTCGTGACAAGCCACGTGACTGGACTTGGGCAACCCGGCCCGAGAGCCCGCCTTCGGACCTCAGTTCCTTGAGCTGCGGCAAGGGTGCACCGAAAGCATGCACGCAATGCACGAATCCGCATAAGACAGCGTGTCCTATTTCGTGTGTCCTTCATCCGCGCCATGGAAGACGGTTCCGAAGGCCGCGAGCTAGGACCGTGGACGGATGGAAGCTGAGATCTGTGTTTCTTTTTTCGCGTTGAGTTACCTGCAAACAACCGAAATTGCAACCTCGCAGATGGGAGCTGCCAAATGTCCTAGAACGGCAACATGGGTAGGATCTCAACCCGCGAGAGCAGAAACGATGCGGCGTGCAAGGCTAGCACATTAGGCCGGTAAAGCCTAATATATCTTTGTCCGAATCAGCCAAAAGTTCAGCAATTTCGAGTGTTTCTGTCACTAAGGTCGCCCGTGACTGTTTTGCGGAAAAGAGACGTGAGAGAAAGAGCTGATATGGTCGGATCTGTTTATAGAGCAGCCCGGTAGGGCTTAGCCACGAGGTAGTCAAAGCGGGATGTGGGCGTGGCTTCGGCGCTTGTTGAAGGGCCCGACATACTCGCAACTCTGTCCGTTTTCGACTTGCAAATAGCCGCCCGAGCTCAAGATATCGGACGGAGGATAAATGGCCATGCCAGCTGCAGCCCTCTCGCTAGATTGCGGAGGCGGCTCGGCAGGATGGGAGTATTGACTACCATAGGGAGGTTTTGTTAGAGGGCATGGTACCCCTCAAGCTCCCGACTGGCATTCGGCCTCCCAAGTGACTTCCACTCACACCACAGTACCTTAGTTGAAGAGCAAATCCGAACGTTGTGCAAAAACGAGCACATGCCGCAAGGGGCATTGATCCAGGGGAAGGGGGTAGATAACAGGCGCAAGGCAGATCCGAATATAGGGTAAATGCAGTAGGAGGTGGTCAGTGTCGACATCGTTATTGCGAGTGCGGCCAGAAACGACAGTAGTATAGTCGAAAAACAGGAAGAAGCCAGAGCGGACTTCTCAGTTTCTGCCGGGGTGAAGCGAAGCTGCATGGCATCCATGTTTCATCTGGGAGAAAAGGGTCATGGAACGGAGGTGGAGAAAAGCCTTGCCGCGCTGCTAGTGAAGGTTCCGGTTGTGGTCTTGGTTTCGCAGTGATCTGGTACCTGGCGATGAGGAATGAAATGTCCAGAGGATTGATGGTAAAGATGGAACTTCTCGATGTGAAGAGGCAGTGGAGCCCTCAGCTTCAACTTCGGTCCGTCTAGGGCTGATCCAAGGGCAGCATTTGGCGGCATTGACGCCGAAAATGGACCTTGCTGCAGCAAAGAACGCGTGGGGACCAAAAATGCCCGAGCGCATATAAGCCATGATAACAACGCCAAAATGGTTATGGCAACAGACAAGAGCATCCTGCTCTGAACAGCGCTTGAGAGCCCGAGCGAGGTCTTTGAGAAGTTGAAGTGGCCATTGGCAGCGAGCAAGATGAAGTTGCATGATAAGATGTACATCGGTACCCCTGTCTTGGTCGGAGGAACTGCTGAGCCAGAAGTGTGGGTGTCCGGTTGAGGATGTATGATGATGAGCATTGTACCGAGATGTGTGTTATTGAGGATCTCCAGAAGGGGGCCGAGCAGTTTCATGCATAACTAGTCGTTAGCGTGGCTATGCATCAAGCGCATGAGCTCCTGCGGCTCCTCTTCGTCTTCCTCTTTCTCGGTTACTGTTAGTTTGCTCAGTGGAAGACGTCGTACCGATGACATGTGGTCTTGATTGCCCAGCCCAGATCTGGCCTCAAGCAGGGGGGGCAGTTTATCCCGCCTCCTAAGAGGTGCATATCACCCGGTTTGCTCGTTCGAACACGCTCTGCAGCAAATTGCGAGGGTCTGTGTCATTGGAGGCCAGATGAGGAGCAGGGGTATCAGGGTAGTCAGCAAAAGGGTCCGAAAGGGCAGTTCCTGGATGTCTGAGGGTAGAATTCAATGATGGATTGGATTGTGTCGTTGATGATTTGTTGATGCAGGAAATGGAAGCACGACGTTCTGGTTCTGGAGAAGGAAGGAGCTCGAGTATTGTGGTCGACATGGATCATCCCTGTAGACAAGGTAGCCTGTGCCAAGATGAGACTAGCGCAGATCGGTCCACATCGATTGAGCGAGATATGCGAGTATCGAGGCTCGGGGAGTCTAAACGGTCGCTAGCCTCTTTTTCTCAGATCCAACCAGTTTCACCAAATGCAAGTTGGAGATTCAGGTTCATTGTTGGGACAAATCATCTGTTGTTGGTAACACATTGATGTATTAGAGTTCAGTCCATGAATGACCTGGGATGAAGGAAGAACCTCTACGTTAGATCTAACAGAGCCACGATCTCGCATCTCGCTTGTGCTTCGGGATAATCCATGTCGTCACGGCTGGCACTCTGCCCCTGTGAAGGCTCCCAGCCAGAGAAGCTTACCGTCGATCTTATGCTGCGGGACGGCTGATCACAGTCGCGGTTCTCCAAAATACCTTACTGTGGTAGGGTCTCTATCCTGTAGGCATGTGAAGGGCGAGCATAACCGTCTCAACAGAGACTTGCTTGCGCAGCTATAGAGTAATAATGTAGGTACCTGAGAGGATCCATGAGGACATAGACTTATTTAGTTCCAGGGGGTGTTCATAGCCTGTTGGGAGGTTGCATGTTTGAATGTTCCAATGTTGGCTGAAGTCATTGATGCCACATAAGATCCTCGGGCCTGCGCCCCGTTTTGCAAACCGCCAAGTTGCATCTGCGCACGGACGTTGAAGAGCACCGGACTGTTAGCGAGGTACGTACCTTACCTTCCTATTTTCGAACATCGAGTGTCCACTCATTCTTCCCTTCTCCAAAAGCAACATGAACCCTTGATGAACAATCCAACAAAGATGGAATTGGAAGATTGACAGCACAAATTATATACGCGGCTCTAATCTCGTCTTCTCTTCTTGTGCGATTTCAAGGATATGCACATGCGCGTCGTGCATTCAACAGAAAAACCAGGGGTAGCAGTTGTTGTTGACGATTAAAGCCTCATCAAGGCGCAAAGGCACCACACCATTAAGGGTAAGTACCTAATTTAATAACAATCTTGCATCTTTTTTGGAGAGACGGACCCGCATCACAAGTGAGCCGTGAGCTCCAAGACGGACGGACACACGACAGACACACACCCTCTCTCCACCATTTCACCACACCCTCCTGCCCGATTCTTGACCACACACCACCGGCACCATTCACTGTGTGCTTGGCCCTGCGAGCAGGAAACCCGGCCCAGGGTCGCGTCCATAACCCTGGTCGCCCTTTTCTACCTCTGAAGGAGGCTTTAGGCTCCATATAATTTTTCTGCTAATTAAAATACCCAGCATAACCAGCACAACCAGCATGGCTGCTCAATCGTCCAAGTCGATCCAGACTCAACCTGAGCCTGAGGTCCGTCTGGACAAGCTGCAGCCAGACCACCCAGATGCCCGTCCCGACGAACAAAAAGAACCTCCTCCTCTACCACACCCGCAGCAGCCTCAGCCTCAGGATCCAGCTCAGCAGCAGCTGAACGGCGACAGGCCAGCGCCGTCAGCCACGGTCGCGTCGAGTTCGAGTCCCCCATCTAATAATATCACCGACCTCATCCCCCCCAATAACAGCACTGCGGCCACCAACGATAGTAAGCACGACTCGCCAACTGCTAGCGGCCCTGTCGACGCGCCCGGTAGTGGACAAGTGAAGGCTCCTGTGGCTACCGTGGCTACTACGTCGACTACACTTCCTCCTATACAGGTCCCAACCCAACAAATCGACAGCAATCACGGCGGACAGAACGGGACGCGCAACAGCGGCGACAGGCCGCTGTCCCATTCACCGCCAATGTCGACTTCTCAAGCGCCTCCGGACGGCCTACCACGGCAAGGACAGACTGGTTACCCGAACGCGGCTCCATCCCCCTACCACGTCTCGCACCCAGGCGCTCCGTATGCCTACCCGGCCCAGGTGCAGCCACATCACGATCCGTACCGACCACCTCCGACGACTGTCAGTAGCTCTATACCTCTGCCCAGCATGAGGACGTTCGATCACCAACAGCAACCACCACAACAGCCAGGGCCGCCGCCTCATGGTTATAACATGGGAGTGCCGATGGGGCAGCACATGGGAGGACCGATGGCAGGTCAGATGGGCATGCCTGCTCCAGGTGGTATGCCCCCAGGTCAAGTTGCCCTGAGCTACTACCCGAACCCATTACCGCCAAATGCGTACACTATGCAGTACGATGTGAACGGGCAGCGGTATGCTATGCTGCCCGAGGTAGACCCCCGGATCATACTTGCAAACAGGCAGAAGAAGGTACCAAACTCCCTATCGCTCCCCTTCACCAAACACTGGTCTAAAGATGTTCTGCTGACCACAGAAATGGGTTCGGCAGGAGATCAAGCGCAGGACAAAAACTGGCTGTTTGACGTGTCGTAAGCGTCGGATCAAGGTGCGTCATTTTCTCTAGTCTTTTTTGATACTCGTGCTGCCGTCCCCAGTTCCCCGTCATTTCTTTTCCATCCTGCTTCCATCTTTCCAAGCTGCTGCACTTGGCTGCAGAGTCTCGGTCGACCTGAGAGTGCAATGCAAGGACCTCAAGACGGAAAGGCTAGGCGCAAGCGAGGAAGGAGGAGTGGGACAATCAGAGACGAAGGTCCGGTTTTGTTTTGGGAGCAGAAACGGACCGAACCGACACATGGACTGGCCCAACCGAATCCGCTCGCTTCGTGTCTTCTTGGGGCTTTCGCTTGCATTCGCTTGACGGTGGCGCTGCTCGGTTGGCAAAAGCAAACCCAGACAGTCTTTGCACTGGAGTCGACTGATCTTGAGCGTATCTCAAACATTTGTTGGCTGTTACCTTCAGTGTCTGATCAATTCCGAAGATTCAACATTTTTCTAAGCTTCCCAATCGGGCTAGTGCACGATTACGTACACACGATCTAACGTCTCTCCTCACGTTTTAGTGCGACGAAGCGCATCCGAAGTGCAACAACTGCCACAAATCCAAACGAGAGTGTTTAGGATACGATCCAATATTTAAGTCCCAACCAACACCTCAGACAAATCCTCCGGCACCCGTGCGAATTCAACCTGCTCCATCCCCCACGAATAACACCACACCATCCGCGACTCCGTCGCTTGTCTCACCGCCCGCGGCTACCGCTACTTCGCCGGTTCCTTTCTCGGCCGCGACGGTGCCAAACAATTACGCGCCTGCCGTTGACCCATCTCCCGCCTCCGCCACTAATTATCCCACTCGAATTGACCCATCTCTAAGAGGCATTGATCCTGCTCCTAGAGGCTACGAACCGGCGCCGCAGCCGCGAGCTCCCGAGGCTGCGTCAAGGACCGTCGAACCCGCGCATCCAGGCGTCGACCCACAGTACCGAAGTACGGACCCCTCATTTCGCTCTGTGGAACAGCCCGTCCCTCCCAGGAGGAATACCGGAGAGCAGCAGCAACCGCAGCAGCCTCAGCATCCTCCCAGACCCAGAGGTGGGTGGGTCTCCTGATAGACCTTGCGTACCCTGCAGTCTGCACTGCGGACGGGTGCGAGACCCCCTGGCTCACCAAAGGTTAACCAGCACAGAAGATGAAAGTCGATGAGCTTGTCGCCATAGGTGGTGCGGCTCCTGCGCAGTTGAGCTCACCTCTGAGCGAAGATACTGTGAACGAGATTATTAGATTATACTACGAGATCTACGAACCCGGCCTTAATCTCTTTTTCGAGACCCAATGGTATCATTTCAAGAACGAGAACCAGCCGGGTGCTCAAAATCCGTTGAGCATTCTGCGCCTCAACAAGCGTACTATGGACACTTTCGCATCTTTCCTCACGGCGGTCCGTGGTGTCAAGACAACCGAACCTGCCGACATGACCTATCCTGGCCATCTGGAGACATGCCTTACCTTGGAACTGGCTCGTCTATCGTACGCGGCCGCAGCATTCACCCCGCCCCGCCCAACATCTGTTTCTCTTCCTCCGGAGGACGATATCACAGAGGCGCGATATCGCCTCCAGGTTTTTGAGAGTCTCCTGGCTGGCGAGAACCTATTGTCCAACTCTCTTACTCCACCCCCGCAGCCGTCAGCAACAAGCGGACCGAACGAGATCCGAGTAAGGGAACTTGAGTTCTGGTACTCCCTCGCTCAATACCTCTTGCGGGACCACTCTTCGCCGTCCGAAAGACACATTGGCGCAAGACAGCAGTGTTTGAGCCGAATGCGTTCTGTTCTTGACGGCCGCGAGAACCGAGACGTCCTGTACAGCATTGCTGTCTTACGCGAATACACGATGCAGTGGGACGCTGCCGACACCGAGCAGACTGCCCCGGCGCACCTGGACGAGAAGGACCCCCGCAGCAGACTGGCCGTAGCAACCAGGTTCATCCAGGACGAGGCCATCAAGATAGGCACCACGAATGTCGTGCGGAGATTTGCGGACCTGGCGTACCGTGCGTACGTTCGGCCTGGCGGCAATGTCAGGAGGGGCTAACTAGGCGAACCTTGACCAGTACTTGTCTGAAACGACGGCCGACTTATTCTCGACAATGCCTGCGTGAATCGTTGATGAACTACACTACCTCGGTCTCGTGTCAGTGTCTCCATTGCAACACCAATAAGATCTCCTCCACGGCGCTCACCTCACTACCGCCCATGTATTATGAACAGACAATTTTTTCTCATGTTTATTATTCCCCGGTCTCTTTTTTCCACTTCTTTCACTTTCCATCTTCACGGCCGGAGTGTCTCTCTCGATTCTTTCGAGACGGAGCATCACGACATTCTGGCGGCGGCGGCGGCGGGGTCGTCACAACGACTAGCGAACGGTGCATTTGGCAAAAGGCGGCTTATAAAACTTCGGGGTCTGCATTTTTTTCTTCGGATTAAGGGGCGCGGATTGCGATTCGACCTGGCGATTTCTTGACGTCGGAAGGTTGGGTTGCCGCAAGTTGCCTCCAGTTTGCGAGCGTCATGTTAGCGACAGCAGGCTTGTATGATACTATGAGAACCTTATGGATAGAGTGGAGGGGCAGCGGGTGCGAGGACTGAGGAAGGAGAAAGGAAGAGGCAACGGGATTAATACTCGTCACCGCTGTCGGACGGCTGGCAGAGGCTGGCCAGGCGAATACTGGCCGGGCGGAGTTCACAACCGCCATACGACGGGCTCATGGGAGTTTAGCAACCGAGGTTGAGACCTGTATCTGGTTTCTCCTGTTTATAGATACCTAGGTTGCGGATAGAGTATTGAAAGGCGTGGCTAGCAACTTGGTATGCATGAGAACTCCCAGTGACGTGTTCTTGCAAGGTCTCAGAAGGGGTGCCCGTTTTGGGCCATGGTAGAACATTTTCTGCTCGGGCCAGCTTTCCCCGAGGCCAACTTCCTCTCAGGTCGTCATCCATCGAGAAAGATCCATCAAGGCCACCCGCCGGTCGACCACCACCAGGAATACAACGGTAAAGACAACGGTTCCGATGGTAACGGAATGACGTGATGACATCGAGAATTGATCGCCCGGCTAAAAGAAGAGAACAGCGGATGAAGTTGTAGCGGGTTGACCCCTTTCCCTCCAAATCCTGGGGTGGTAAAGGTAGGTAGCAGTCGGGAGAGGCCCCGGAGCGCGATACCGGCCCAGTGGACGATGCCGGAAGAGAGACGCTTCGAAAGATTGCCGCTCTCGAAAACGACGTGTCACATTTCTAACCCCGGACTCCGCGTTCTACCCCCGATCTACGCGCACTTTATCAATCCAGAGCCCATGCGACGAGTCGACACGTTTTCTTCCCTGCATGCAGATACTGGTCTAGTGCGTCGAGGTGGATGCGGATGGAAGAAGACTTGGGGAAAGGAAGAGGACACGGGATATTGAGCATGGCTTCAACAGGCCCATCAAGGAGAATGAGAACTGACGTATGGATGCATAGCACATTTCTATCTGGCTTGCCAACGCACCAAAGGACGGACCATGCGTTGGATCAGACGTAGCCGGGCGGACCTACACCATCCATGCGTCTGCCACCTCACTCCCAAGCAAGTGTCATGGCCCCAAGAGTGAAGTAGGATATATGCTCGCCATCGTCGCGCGGTCCCGGGAGCCAGGGCATGTCGTTGACCGCTTCTCTTGGTTTCGATCCCGCCGCACAACTGCCTTGCGTTATCTGGCATTTTCGTCTCGGGATCTTTGACAACACCTTTTTTTCCTTCTGCTTGACTTTTCTGTTATCTTTGCTCTGTCACTGGACGACGGACGGGTCGCGCAGGGTCGATCGGAGGCTGCAGCAGACCAATTGAGGCTCGGACCTGGCTCGACTTACACGAAAGGTCCCTTCACCGGATTTACATGGTGTTTGGGCCCTCTAGATTTGTGCTGAGGGCTGTCCGACCGGCTGGTAAGGATCTCGTCTCGAGAGGCTTATAACGGATGGTGCTTACCCTGCTTTAGCAGAAAGGTCGGGTCTCCCTTTTGTGTTTTAAGTCTTCTGGCTGTTGTTCACCTCTTTTACACACCTACCCTATTCCGGCTCGGACGCAGACGATCTCGATCCCCAAAACCCGGGACAGGCAAAGACGGGAGACAGCCGGCAAATTAAAAATAAGAGAAGACCGTCTTCGGCCGCTGGTTAAATTGCACCGCCGGAAGACGCAATTACCATCGACTACTTCCACGTCGTCCGAGAGCCGGGACTCGGAGCGCCGCCGTGACTCCTCAAAAGGTTTCGATTGAATAAGAAACCCCCGACATCTCCACCACCATCGCCCCCACGCGAGGCTTGACATTCATAACGCACTTCACCACCACCACTGCCGCTCGCCTCTAGTGTACGGGTAGCGGGTTCGGAACCAGCTCGCTGGGCGCAACCCCTTCCCCACTGCTCCCGCATTACTTGCTTGTTTCTCCCGCAAGATACGGTCGCCTCCTTTTCAGCAGGAGGAAACGAAGCTCTCCGCAGTACCCCGCGATTCGTGATTCATTCCTCCGCGTCGATAAATCCAACTCACTCCGGGTACCGAACAACGACTGTTGACGATACCACACAGCTTCTGGCAAGACATCGACGAGTCTTCCCTGATCCAGACCGACACAATTGAGCTTTGAGAGTTCGACGGTCGAATCCCTCCCAGCGAGCTGTGCGGATACCTTGCAGTCGAGCATTCGCGCTCACTCACTCACTCTCAGTGTCACTCATCGCCGACTTCACTTACTCACCTGCTCGCCACAATCACTCAGCTGGGGCTTCCTATAACAACCCTCTGCCTCGGGAACTTCAGCTTTCCCCCTTCAACTTTGATTACCTCGAAGTCCGCAAACTTACAATCATACTCACATTTGTGTGGGAAACTGAGAACCGATAGAGCTCTCACAATGGCCGGCGAATCCAACGGCACCAATGGCCACTCGGCCACCAACGGAACCTCCAACGGCGTACGGCCCAAGGTCTTGCAACTCGGCGTCATTGAGCAGTAAGTTCTATCTCATCTCGAACACTTCATACATATCGTGTATCTAATACCCTCACCCCAGCGCCAACGCCTCCTGGTCCGAAATCAGCCAGCTAGCCGACATCATAACCCCCAAATCCACCGACCGCCCCTCCTTCCTAGCAGAGGCCAAGTCCGGCGCCTTCGACGGCTGCGTCGTGGCCTACCGCACCTTCGAGTCCTTCGACATAACGGGAAAAGTAGACGAGGAGATGCTCTCCGCCCTTCCCCCCTCGCTCCGGTACATCTGCCACAACGGCGCCGGCTACGACCAGGTCGACGTCCCCGCCTGCACGGCGCGCCAGATCCGCGTCTCCAACACGCCCACCGCCGTCGACGACGCCACGGCCGACATCGGCATCTTCCTCATGCTCGGCGCGCTGCGGAACCTCGCCGCTAGTATGGCGAGCCTGCGTGCGGGGCAGTGGAGAGGCAAGACGCTGCCTGCGCTGGGGCATGATCCGCAAGGGAAGACGTTGGGGATACTGGGGATGGGAGGGATAGGGAGGAATTTCGCGAGGAAGGCGGTGGTGTTTGGGATGCGGATCCGGTATTATAACCGGACCAGGCTGGAGGAGAGCGTGGAAAGGGAGATTGGGGCGGAGTATGTTGACTTTGACACGCTGCTGAGGGAGAGCGATGTGTTGAGTCTCAACTTACCTTTGAACGTGAGTATATCTCTCCCCCCAAAAACAACCTCAGATATGCCAGCTTGCTAACATGTCCAGGACCACACCCGCCGCATCATCTCCCGCCCCCAATTCGCCCAGATGAAAACGGGTGTCGTCATCGTCAACACGGCCCGCGGCGCCGTCATGGACGAGGCAGCCCTCGTCGAGGCGCTGGACTCGGGCCACGTGTACTCCGTCGGCCTCGACGTCTACGAGGAGGAACCGAAGGTGCACCAGGGCCTCATCGACAACCCGCGCGTCCTGCTCGTGCCCCACATGGGCACCTGGACGGAGGAGACGCAGGCCAAGATGGAGGAGTGGACCATCTCCAACGTGCGCAAGGCGCTCGCCGAGGGGAGGCTGCGCAGCATCGTGCCGGAGCAGAAGCACCTGGGCTAGGGGACCGAGGGCGCGTGCCGGGAGAATGACTACGCTGGTTGAAAGGCCACGAGAGGGGAGGGGGAAAAGGTGGGATGTCTGGGGTTAAGGGGAAATAAATAGGCTGGGTTAGGAGGCCATCTGCGTTTGTTCTTAACGGAGTTTTGGAGGGTAGATTCGATAAAGGGGGGTTTGATTTCCGGATGCATAGCAGATATCAAAATGATGGAAGGCGTCAAGACAGAGGAGGATGAGATATCGGAAATGGCATGGCTCAGGGGTCGGATGTGAGCACTCCATAGAAACTCAGCTCTTAAACACTTGCGAATGGAACACTGGCCTACCAAAAAACCATGAGGGTTCGAAGTGATGGGTGTTTGTAAAGGAGGAGTGAACATGAGGACGTTTGGACCGTGTTAAGGTAAGGCCAGATTAATAAGCCAAGCGTAGCGCGATCCACTATGCAGCTGCCAGAATGTCGGCCGCCTTAAGACCGATGACGCTGTTTCCCAAGAACATCAAATCGCAACTCGCCTCTTTTGCGCATTCACAAACAAAACGCACGACAACCCTCCAGCTGACGACACCTTACCTACTTGGACTCTACGAAGACATCACTTCCTCTATCTCAACGTGGCCGGGTTATTTTGGTCGGGCAGGAAGACGTCAGTCGCGGACGTCACCGAAGCTCCCACTCACCCAATACTACCTTCTCCATCTCTAGGCCGCCAAACACAACCGCCCATCATGGCCGAACCCTCAGTACCACCGCGGTTAACACCACAGTTCTGCTTCTCGACACTCCAACTACGAGGTTCGTCATACCACCCAGGCCGTGACCACACACCATCTTTGCTAACAAACTCGGTGCAGAATTCCTCCGCCTCTCCCGCAGCTCAATAGACGACTCCATAGCCCAAAATCTCAACGCCCTCGCCGTCCCCTCACGCTCGGGGTTCGACCCGTCCTCCACCTCCCACCGCTCCTCCCGCCCGCTGTCGCGCCAAATCGACCCGGACTCCTGCGCCACTTTCACCAACCAAGTCCTCTTCCCCTCCTGGCAGGCGAGGACGGACGTGCTCAACTACTGCGCCGGCGTCGCAACTTCCCCCGACCCGGACGACCCCGACGCCGCGCTGCGGGAGGCGGAGAGGATGAGGAATCGGGAGAGGGTGGTTGACGAACGGCTTGATCCGTATAGCGGCAGGTTCTTCCCTACCGAGGGGAGGACGGAGAGGTTGGCTTCTGTTATCAGGATGGAGATGGGGGTTGAGAATATTGTGAGGCACAGGACGTGGGAGGTTGTGAGGGATCGCTGTGGGGGAGCGGAGGGGGAGTGGGAGGGGGCTATTGCTGCTTGGAGGAGGGGGAGGGTGAGTGATCGGGGAGGGTCGCAATAGGGATAGTTGCGGTTGTAGGATATTTTGTGTATGATGAACGGAGGGAATGTCAAGGTTAGATGGCATGGACGGCGGCATTGGAGCGTTCTACTCTGCTGGCTTAGCGATTTGGGTAAAAAGGTGTATATACGTGTAACATATACGGTCGGCAAAAGCATAATCACCACTATCTGTCACCTCGAAGAGTTCCATTCAAATCTCAGTACTTTAACCGAGTCCTATGTAAATCTGATATCTTCACTTGTGACCAGACGAATGCACGATTCGATGGCGTGGGGAAGACCCCAATCCGAGCACAGACCATGCGGATTAGCAGCGGGAGCGAAGCTTGGAGTGTACGTACCCGCTGAATCCACCAACCTCAAACATCCATCAACAACGCCATTGTCAACACAACAGCTCGACTTCGACGACAGCCACAATGTCCGACGATAGGAGCAGGATATCGCTGCGCAGCGGGCCGAAGCGGAAGAACCGGCCGACAATCAGCGCCCCAAGACAGATCTCAGCTCCGATACCCCAAGGCGACGTTCCTCCACGCGGCCCAAGTATCCCCAGAAACGTTGCCCCCGATGTGACGCCTCCCCAGAGGCTGCGGCCGCTTCCTGTGAGCGAGAAGGCGAGTACACGCTACTGGAACTCAAGCCTGTAGCTACCACTAACATCAGCTTAGACCTCCGATCTCGTCAAGAGACGCTACTCCACCCGCTTCAACCAGATCCCTGAAGGCTTCGACCCTACAGCGCCGCCTATCCCCTCCCTCCCCAATCTCGCGAACTACGACGCCGGCAGAGACAGAGGAGGAGCTCCCCCCTCTAGAGGAGGTGGGAATGCGCCCGTGGTCGAAGTCAAAGCGCTGCGCGACCCGAAGCTCGTACCGGACCAGTACGTCGCCAACGCCCTCAGCGACGCGACGGAAGACGAGATCAGGGATTATGAGATGTCGCTACGGAACCTTAAGAGCCGGGCCGGAACCGACCTACAGCAAAACGTCTACCAGAACCGCACGCAGTTCATCAAGATCAGCAAGGAGGCCGAGAAGCTCAAGGACGAGATGAGGGCGCTGCGAAACCTCATGTCGGAGCTCAAGACGAATACCACCGCCCTCCGGTCCGTCAGCAATAATAGCGCCGACCCGGCGAACTTCGGTTCCGACTTCTCCGTGGGACTCAGTAAGCGGGATAAGCGAAGCTCCGTAGCGGACCGCACGCAGCTATGGAATCTGGAGATGCAGGTCCTTCACAAGAATGTGGAAGGGTCGCAGAAGTTCCTTCCCAATGCGCCTGGTCGCCATCTGATTCAGAATGCTGGGCCGTGGATCGAGCTGGACAATGCCACCTACAAGTCTCGACGGACGGTGCAGATCTTCCTGTTGAACGACCATCTCCTTGTCGCCTCGCGCAAGAAGCGCAGGCCGGATCCGAACGGCGGCGAGCTGCGGGGTCCCGCCTGGATCTTGGTTGCGGACCGGTGCTGGCATCTGTTGGACGTGGAGCTCGTTGACATGGCGGTGACGGGGATCAGTGAGATGTCCGGCGGCGGGAGGAACAAGCTCGCCGACGCCATCATGATCAGAGGCGGCGGGCAGGACTCGTTCATCTACAGGACTGAGAAGCTCGACGACCCGGAGAAGGCGGCGCTCCTGCTCAACATACGCAAGACGGTGGAGGAGCTGCGGCGGACGATGCAGGCCGAGCGCGAGGCCAACAACAAGGCGAAGGAGACGATCAACTACTTCGCCTCACGCGACCCGGGGTTGCTGCAGAAGACGGAGCTGCTGGAGACGCTGTCTGATATCAAGGATATGCTGATCGAGGTGGACGGGAAGCAGCAGAATCTGCGATGGGTGGAGAGCCAGATGGATGAGTTGGACATCGATATCGCTCTGCAGCAGATTGACCCTGCTGTTGCGAGGATTGAGTCGATGAAGAACCTTGCTGCTGGGCTCAAGAACAATGCCATTGCGCAGGACTTTATATCATTCAAGGTCGACGAGCGTTGCACAAGGCTTGCGGGACTTATTACTCGCGAGCTGATTGACACGCACAACGAACAGCGAAAGACGAGGCGGAATGTCTCCTTTCTTACAAGGCTCGGCTTTGAAGACAGAGCTAGAGAAGCCTACCTTGAAGCTCGCAGCAGCACCATCCAGAAGCGGTCCAGGTATGTTTCACCTACTTTACTTCTTTCCCTCTTCAAGACCTGTTACTGACAAACCACAACAGACAATGCATCTTCCGCGGCGACCTGCACCTCTACATCTGGGAGCTGTCCTTCGTCTACTTCACCCTCATCCGCAACACAGTGAGCTGCTTCCAGGGCTGCTTCCCGCCACCCATGATGAGCGCGTGCGTCAAGTGGGCGAAAGAGGAGGTGGAAGCCTTCAATGTTATCCTTGCGAGGCAGCTGAGCAGCACCGAGGAGGAGGGCGAGGTGTGGACGCTGTGCATGAACCGGGCCAAGGAGCACGCCAAGATGCTGTCTGAGGTCGGGCTGGACTTTAGGAATCTTGTGGGTAAGAAGGTCAAGGGGAAGGAGAGCAATGGGGTGCCGGATAAGCCTGCTGGTATTGGGTTGGGGCTTTCGTAAGGGTGGGAGTCCGGGCTTCTTGAGGAGAGTGACAACTGTCACGGAATGGTGACTGTTCGGGTGAAGTGCAGGTGAGGTGTACTTGATGTGGGATAACGATGAGTTCGCGGGGTGTTTGTCTGGTGATAGCCCATCTTAACTATTACACATATTGGTCCACCTAATCTGGCTTGTATCAATCACATCTGGAAGGACGAAAGAAGATGGATGGACAACAGTTGAAGACGAAGATGATGCACAGTAGATAGGAAGTGGTGATGCAGCTGCGCGCGGGGGGCTGCCAGCTGGCAAGCCTGCAGTGGTTTCCACTGCCCCTCCCTTTATCGGTGTGTCAGAGCTCAGGCGACAATGGTACCTGAGGATAAGCGAAACAAGGTGCCAAAACGCAATTTCACTACGGGGCGCAGAAGCTGGGGCAGCTCTTTTGCACCACCACTGAACTGGAGCCAAAACAACATCTGCACCTGAGATTCACTTTCCTACCTTATTCTTCCCCCCCCTCATGACAACTCGATAATACCCCTCAATAACTCTTCAACTGCACCCAACCTTCCGACGAAACCCTCGATTCAAACAAACCTTTGGAGTCGCTAATATCATTTCCGAAGCTCGACGTCGTCCGATCTTCCTGATTGTAATCCCAACCTTGCCGACAGCTCTCGTTTGTATCGGCCGAAACTTGTGGGCTGCTTGCACACCTACCTTTCGGCGAAACAACGTCATTTTGCCCAAGAGACGGTCAACACCATCACCACTTTTGTCAACACCACGCCGATACCGACGAGGCTATCGCGACAATCGATTGCCTTGTCGTCCCTACCGACCCTTCTCCGAATAATCATTGCAGTCGTCTGAAACCGCAGACGACCACACGCGCATTCAGACATGGATACCAATATGGAGGATGTTGGGCGAGTCCCCGCCGAGGTGTCCTCGATGCCCACCCTCGAGCCCGCCACCGTGCCTACTGTCGACGGCTGGATCGAGAGCTTAATGGCTTGCAAGCAGCTGGCTGAGTCGGATGTACAGAGGTTGTGCGAGAAGGTTGGTTTGATTTCACACAGTCGCGTCGCCCCACGATCAGCTGTGCGGTCTGGCAACGGTTTTCAGCCGCCCAGCTGACGGTCGCGTGCCTCGCATCATTTGGGAGTATCCAAGCTAACGCGCTCTTCCAACCAGGCAAGGGAAGTGCTTCAAGAGGAGTCTAATGTCCAACCGGTCGTATGTCTGCCCACTCATGCCTTTCCGATGCTTCCCTTACTCACACGCCTTTGACAGAAATGCCCCGTGACGGTTTGCGGTGATATCCACGGCCAGTTCCACGACCTGATGGAGCTGTTCAAGATTGGAGGCCCTAACCCAGATACCAACTACCTCTTCATGGGTACGCGCTCACTCTTCCTGCCATATCCCGATTGTCTTACGCGGCTGTGTCACTAATGCATTGTTGATTAGGCGACTACGTTGACCGAGGCTACTACTCGGTCGAGACAGTGACCCTGCTCGTCGCCCTCAAGATCCGCTACCCCCAGCGCATCACCATCCTGCGCGGCAACCACGAGTCGCGCCAGATCACCCAGGTGTACGGCTTCTACGACGAGTGCCTGCGGAAGTACGGCAACGCCAACGTCTGGAAGTACTTCACCGACCTCTTCGACTACCTGCCCCTCACGGCCCTCATCGACAACCAGATCTTCTGCCTCCACGGCGGCCTGTCTCCCAGCATCGACACACTCGATAACATCCGCGCCCTCGACCGGATCCAAGAGGTGCCCCACGAGGGGCCCATGTGCGACCTGCTATGGTCCGACCCCGACGACAGGTGCGGATGGGGAATATCCCCTCGCGGCGCTGGATACACGTTCGGCCAGGACATCTCTGAGGCCTTCAACCACAACAACGGCTTGACGCTGATTGCCAGGGCTCATCAGCTGGTGATGGAGGGATACAACTGGTCGCAGGACAGGAATGTCGTCACCATCTTCTCTGGTACGTTTTATCTGTTGCTGTTCACAACAGGTACAGATTCACTGACACGAAATTTAGCTCCCAACTACTGTTACCGCTGCGGAAACCAGGCTGCCATCATGGAGATTGATGAGCACCTGAAGTACACATTGTAAGCTGCCCTCACCCTTCAGCCGCGACATCGAACATATCGACTAACCTTGTGCACAGCCTGCAATTCGACCCTTGTCCCAGGGCTGGTGAACCCATGGTCTCCAGACGTAAGCCGACTCTCGCAACTGTTCTCTCTGTCGTCGAAAATGCTAACACAACCACACAGGGACTCCGGACTATTTCCTCTAATAGCCTCTGCACTTCGTCTTCTCTTAGTGTTCATGCGAGACTCCAGAATAGACTATGGCATGGGACTTCAACCACATTGTGTGCCCCTCATCCGTGAAGCGCAGCGTCCTCGTTATCCGTTTGTCTGCCACATGGAAAACTACTGAGCAGAGCCTGGCAGACTGTTCGAAAGTAAATGTACGACTAGAGTACTCCTCCCCTTGACTTGGGGGAACCCGAAAGAATAGTTCAGTGCATTGGAACAGAGAGTGGTGAGCGGGAGTTTGTGTTGGTAGGAGAAAAGTGTGGCTCGGTGCCGGCCGAGATGACAGTTTCGGTGAAGAACTACTTTCTTTCGGGTTATTAGAGTCAATGCATTAGAGGTGATTATAAGAAAGACATTGAAAATGCTGCTGTTCTTTTCTCACGGCTGTGATACCTTCCATGTGTTCCTCTTCATGAAACTGAGTCACGGGAGGTGCTTCTTACTTCCGCTTCTTGTCTGCGCAGATACGGAGTCTCACGCTCCACGAGTCATATCTTCTACATCCCCTCCCACCTCGTTCTACAACGCTCTCCATTTACGGAGTCGATACGTCGTTCTTGAGCGTCATATGGCCACCTCTCAGATTGACTATCCCGCCGGTGAACGGAAATCTATATACTGCCCGAGGTACATATATAAAAACCTTAACTAACAAATTACCCAAACCCCCTAACGTTATATATAAACCTATACAAAATAATCTATCGTCCCAGATCAAGGCTGCCATATCAACAGCACGACAGAGTCCCGATCCGTCCTCTCCTCCTCAGCATGCACATTATCGCCCCTGGGCCCATCAAACCCCTCTCCGAACCAGTTACCGCCTTGTCGACGCTTAATATAGGCCTGCCACACCTCCCCCCCCTCGCCGACCCTCGAATCCAACAGCCTCCAAGTCCGCTTGCGGCCCGCCCAAGCGATGACCTTCACCTCCTCCTCCTCGGAGGGACCCCCGTCCACCACCACCACCCTCCTCCCCACCACCTTCTGCTGTTGTTGGGAGGCGTCGACCTCGTCGTCCAGCTTCTTCGGCTCCTTCCTCAGCGCTTGCGCGTCTACCCCGTCGGGGTAGTGACTCAGCGAATACCCGTTAACGAGGACCCAGTTGTCCTTGAACATGAACCGCTGCAGGAAGCAGTCCTCCCCGCAGGCGTTGACGACGGCGTGTCCCTTCCCGGCCTCGAAGCGGTGCAGGTTCCTGTAGTGGTGCAGCGTCAGCGGCTGCACGCCCGAGGCGTAGCCTTCGTTCAGCAGGCGCCTGTCCCCTTCGCCGTACGCCTCCTCCGCCTCGGGGTTGTAGAAACTGGGCAGCACGTGCAGGTCGATCTCCGTGTGGGAGGTGATGCACTCGTAGAGGAACATGTCCCACTGCTCGCCCGTCATGTCGGTTTTAGCTGCACCCGGGTTGGTTAGGCACGGCAGTTGGGTAAGTCGATCAACCATCGGAGGAGTGAGGAACACGACCCCGCCGCCGTAGGTGAGCGTCTTCTTGCTGTCCCCCTCGATGATCCAGTCCGACCGCTCGCAGGGGGCGCCGATGTAGTGCTGCTCCTCGGGGCTGAACTTGGCCAGCTTGGACACGAGCTTCCCCATGGCGGGGAAGAAGACGTCGTCGTCCACCAGCGCGAGATAGTTCTTCGCCGTCTTCTTCCCGTCGCCGCCCTCGCCCCCTTCTTTGACGGAGAGGTAGACCCTGTGGTCCTTGAGCTTCTGCACGAGGTCGACGTAGGCCGTCTCCCCCGTCCCTTCCGAGAGGACGACGATGGCGTCCACGCCGGCGGAGCGCAGGCGCTCCTCGACCCAGTCCGCCTCCTTCCGGTTGCTCTTCTGCAGCGAGACGAGCAGGCTCGCGCCGTTGGAGTTGCCGTTGCCGTCGGTCAGCCAGCGCTCCCACTCCTTCATGAGGGTGTTATCGAGGTAGATGAGGCGGGAGTAGGTGGTCGACACACCAAACAGCAGTGCGGAAGCATCGACGTCCGTCCTCTTCCCGATTCCCGCAACGGGGAGTTTGAGGGGGCTAGTCCTGTCAACCGGGAGCTTCAGGTCGTGGTCCGTTATCCTGACATTGGAGAAATCCTTGGGCATGAACTTGTCCACTACGTCGGTGACGGACGGTCGGCCCGCGTTAGCACCGGCGCCGTGCGCCTTGACCACCCGCGCCGACCAGGTCACGTCGTTGGTGAGGCTGTGCTTCTTGATGAGGTGGTCGAGGAAGTTGACCTCCGTCGAGCGGGCCGTGGTGCCGTTGTTCTTGTTCGTCCAGTCGCGCCAGGGCGTGGTGTACCGGCCCTCGGTGTAGTCGTATATACTTGGCTTGGAGGACCTGTGGCGGCTGTGCAGGAGTGCGATGAGGGTTATGGTGAGCACCACGGCGATGACGACGAGGCGGACGACCTTGACGCGGCCGAAGGATAGTATTAGGCGGGCCATGGCTGTGTAGGTATATATAACTTGATCTTGAGGCGTTGAGAATGAGTTGAAATAAGAAAATGAGTGAGTGGCGCAAAGCGAGTGATGGCCGAGGTAAAGGATGTGATAAGTTTGAGACGAGCCAAGGATCAGCAGAACGAGCGGCGAGAGTTGGAAGTTAAGTGTGTCATGCAGCTAGACGCATCACTGCTGGTTTTAGCGAGGGAGGTTTACTGCACCGCTACAGTTGCTCCCAAATGCAATTGAGTGAGTGAGTGAAGCTCAGGAGTGAGGCTCGCGATCATGGAGAGGGATGTGGAATCAGCATCGAGATTGCAAGACCAGGGGGCTAATGGGAGCTAAACTTAAACGGCGGTGGCCAATCGCGGATGCTAGCGCCGATGATCCAGGGGTGGTTCAACTGGCTTTTCCCTGAAGGCGAATGCCAAGAGTTGTTAAAGCCGGTGCCGACTTGGAAGCGTGTCGTTGGTTCAACTCAGGCTGAAGTTGGGACGACTGGTGTTGGAGGGCGAGAAACTTGGTCAGAGATTGCGCTTCACTTTATACACAGCGTACTCAGTGTCTCTGAAAGCTTGGATGCGATCAAGGTCAATGAGATACCTTATCTAACGCGACCAGGTAAGTCTCTCAGAATCGACCGTCTCATACTGATACTACACATAGCCCATCTTTCGGTCCCGTTGTCCCGTACCATTTCCCTCCTCAAGATCATCATTAGTCCACGCACCTGAATACCACACATTCATGAATAGCACGCTATTATACCCATCTTAGAAGCAACTGACAACTCCCGGACCCGCCCAGCCTTAGGAAGAATGAGTTCCAAGCCATCAGTGATAGACTGTAACAACATATCAGAGCCGAGACGCCACCAAGAAACAGTCCAAGCAAGTTCGATGAATGTCGCACATAAGTTCGCCGTCTAGGCGACCAAATCTTCCTACGATGAGGTGTTGATATCTGCTGGGTGCTGAATAAACCAGCGCTCGTCTTGGACTGACCAACAAGGCGGCAGAATGCACCTGGTCTTGAGATGCCCGTCCTCAAAGCTCAAGGTCCAGAATGAGCAGCAGGCGGGGCGGCCACCGGTGTTGCAGTGTTAGGCGTAGCCGCGCCAGGAGGGGGAAATGCCGGCTTCTGCCTCTGGGACTCTTGGGAGACATAAGACGACGGCATGTTGGCGTTGACGGAAGCCTTGGCGCAATGGAACTTGTCGAAGCAGTCCGACAGGATCTCATCGCAAGACTTGCTCCACTCAATGACACCCGAGTCCAGGATCTCCTAGAAAGACGTTAGTGAACATCCAGCTACCGGTGGGCTCGAGGCACTGACCATGATGTAGTCCTCGACCTTGGAAAACTCGACCCGGTTCGATCTGTAGCGCTCCGGAATACCGCTATTATGCATCAGCGCAAGAAGACCGGCGTCGACCGTGTTCAGAGCGGCCAGGAGAGTGATGGGCGTCCCGCTGGTGCTCGAAAAGGATCCCAAGGCTGTCAGGATGGCACCCAGGATGATCTGCATGATCATGAGGAACCAGCGAACCGAGGCCAGGACGTGATACTGGTAGAAATTCTTCGTCTTCTGCATGATGGCGTCACGATATAGACCCTGAGGAAGGCCCTTGGGCGGCCAGTACCAGCAGGTGGGATGGACGATTGTCTGGCTCTCGCCGTCTTCACGGAGTGCTCCCACGCCACGCGCGACTCGGGCCCATTCGGCAGGTGATATCTGCCGGAGGTGGACGTGATGTCGGCGCCTCGGAGGCTGAGACATGACCATGGGACGGTTGGGCTCTGGGACGGCGGTCGTCGGCCGTCTGGAGGCAGCCTTGTCCTCTGCAGCCATGTCGGTCTTGTCTGTCTTCTCTGGGTCTGCAGACATGCCTGGTGCGTCTTTGCTGAGGCCCGGAAGCGTGGAAGAGCGTTCCATGGGGAAAAGAGTGGTCGAGTGGTCCGAGTTATGCGAGTTCCTCTCAAGATTGGGCATGAGAGCGAGGAATCCGAGACCTGCGTTATATGGCGAGGAGTCAAGAATCTGAAAAGTGCTAGGAGGGAGTCTTGTTTCTGAGACGAAGTTCGTGGACGAAGAACACTATTAACATCCAGAAGTCCAAAATCGATATCTACCTGAAGATCGTACAGTCGACGGGTGGTTGGAGTTGTTGACTCCGTGCCATGACCAGGATCAAGAGAAGGCAGACACCATCATCGCTAGACGAGCACTTGCTGACCCTGCAGTTACTGCATGCCCGCCGAAATCGCCTCATCAGGACGAGTTGTCCAGGAAACTACCGTCGTTCGCATTCGTATCATCTGGGTAGTCGCCGTGAATCATCGTACCTCCTCTATCCCGGAGCACTCGGCCTGGATCTAGGCTAAGAAGCCCGTATTCACTTGTTGTTGCAAGGACCGCAGGGGCGGTACGAACCCGGCTCTCTGAGGCTATCGCGAAGTCCACGACTGCCGCTTGACAAGCGTCGCAATTCGGAAAGAGAGGAGAGACGGCGGAAGCAACTGTGACTCGCCTCGCAGAGTCCTTCTAAGGTCACTTTAAACCTTCCATCATGTGTACTTCCCCGCCATGAAACGAAGGAACGATGGAGCGAACAAGGTCAGAAGGGACGGGATGATGTTGGATGTTTGATGTTTGAGGTTCAGTCCCGTCTTGACAACCGGACGGTGTCCACAATCCACGCTAACGTCGGACCCCTGTCAGCACCAGAATGTCCCTGCCTTGACCGCCCAATCTGGACCCACAGTATCGTCCCAAGTGTGGAATTCTGCCGCAGCTCCCCAAACATTTTCTCTTTGTCACATGTCTCTCTGAAGTGAGCGTTCATCAACCACCCAGCCAGCTTCTCTCATGCGTCGGGCTTTCTTTCTCTCTTCAAGAAATGTTCTAGGGCACGTACAGACACCTCTCAACTCCAGGAGCTTCTCCATCTCATTTCGAAGCATGGCGTCTGAAGCACGCGAGGCGCAACCCGTCTCGGCTGCCCCAGCTGATGGGCAATGCATCACTCACAACGGAAAGGAATACCACACAGTCAAGGAAGGCCTCGCCTACATCTTGGTCCCCAAGCAGGCACTTGATGCTGCCCAACAGTCAGCAGACTCGGAGGGAGTGCAACAGGTCTTCTACAACCCGATTCAGCAGTTCAACAGGGATCTTACCGTTTTGGCCATGAAGGCATATGGAGAGGAGAAGTTGCAGCAGAGGGAAGCCGCTTTCCAGAAGAAGCGGCAGTTCCTAGGACAAAAGAAGAGGAAGCGCCAGGATCAGAAGGCGGACAATGAGCCGTCCGCAAAGGCACCAAAGCTGTCTGAGGAGCAGCAAACGACCAAGTCCGGGCAGGAGGAGGACGCCACCGTCTCCGAGGCCGCGGATTCCAAGAATGCTCAGGAGGCGTCCGTTGACGCTGCCGTGGACCAGTCCTCCGTGCCGGAAGCTGCGCCCGCGACAAACGGCGACTCTAGTGCAGCAGCGAAGACTGAGAAGCCGAGCAGACCGCCGCCCAGCTTCAAGATTCTGGATGCGCTATCAGCCACGGGTCTTCGTGCAATACGATATTCCCAGGAAATACCCTTCGTCACGTCAGTGACCTCAAACGATCTTTTGGCGGAAGCAGTTGAGTCCATCAAGTTGAACGTTGAGCACAACAAGCTGCAAGACAAGGTCAACGTTTCACACGACGACGCTATCGCCCACATGTATACCATAGCGGCACAGGAGATGCGCAGGCAAAACGCATCAAGGCACGCGGACCCAGCCAAAAGCAACAGGTACGATGTCGTGGATTTGGACCCTTATGGCTCAGCAGCACCCTTCCTCGATTCGGCCATTCAATCCGTGCGGGACGACGGTGGGCTCCTATGCGTGACCTGTACGGATTCAGGTGTGTGGGCGTCGAACGGATATCCCGAGAAGGCTTACTCTTTATACGGAGGCATCCCGCTCAAGGGCGGACAGCATTCACATGAGGTTGGTTTGCGCCTCATCCTCCACGCAATCGAGTCATCAGCCGCCAGGTATGGTCTCGCCATGGAGCCCCTCCTCTCCCTGTCGATCGACTTCTACGTGCGTGTTTTCGTCCGTATCAGGAAGTCCCCGGCAAGCGTCAAGTTCCAAGCTGGAAAGAGCATGATCGCCTACAACTGCGACAACGGGTGTGGATCCTGGGCGACGCAGCTGTTGGGCAAGAACAAATGCGCGCCCAACAAGAAGGGTGGCGGTACGTTCTACAAGCACGTTATTGCATCAGGCCCTCCCTGTGACAAGAACTGCGAGTACTGTGGCTCGACTATGCATATTGCCGGCCCAATGTACGGCGGCCGACTTCACTCACCAGACTTTGTCCAGCGAGTCCTGAAAGAAGTTTCCCAGGCACCGCGGTCCGTGTACGGGACAATAGACCGCGTCGAGGGCATGCTGCAGACTGCGCTGGAGGAGTACTTGCCAACTCCCGAGGAGGAGGAAGCAGACAAGGCTTTGAAGAGGATTGAGTCTGAGCCCGAGGCGGAGAACTATGCAGCGGAGAAGTCAAAAGCAGTGGCGAAGATCCAGGACCTCAGCATGGCCGGTCATGATCCGTATCCGTTCTTCTTCCTTCCGGCCTACCTTGCCGGAAAGATGCACTGCGTCACGCCGCCAGAAGATCCCCTCAAGGGTGCCTTGATCGGCCTCGGCTACCGTGTCACAAGGAGTCACTGCAAGCGCGGCAGCATCAAGACTGACGCACCTTGGGCCGTGGTCTGGCGTGTGATGAGGGAATGGGTCCGGCAACATCGTCCCGTCAAGGAGGAGAACATCAAGGAGAGCAGTCCGGCGTACAAGCTGTTGCGGCTTGACAGGAAGAAGAAGGAGGACTCTGAGTCAGCGGATGAAGCTACCGAAGTTGATGAGGTCGATAAGCTCGAGGTGGTCTTTGATGCAAGTCTCGGCCGGGACCCCAGCAAGGGCAAATACGTCCGGTACCAGACCAATCCTCGCGAGAACTGGGGTCCGATGGCTCGGGCGAAGGGTAAATAGGGCAGAGAGTCTATTAGAACCCGTTGGAAGGGTTCTTGCCCTAGTTGCGAGGATCTCGGACTTATGATATCCAATTCCAGCTTTACGCCCATACCTGTAGGAGCTCATCATATGCGTTAGACAGAGATAGTGCTGACAATCGGATGAAGGATGTTGTTGGACATGCCCATTCTAGCGCCCCGCAGCTCTCCACTAGCCGAGAAGCGAAGGCGTGTTCTAGCGGGCGTTGCGGTGCGTACTTCCCTGTATTGCGCGATTCGCGATAGCAGGTGAGACTTGTTTTATCTTGGCGGCGTCGCTTCACCTTACATCAGCTTAGATATCACCTTCCATCCATCTTAAAGCGACATCTTTCCTGTCTTCCTCTCAGTCTTCTCTGTCCCGCTTGCGACTCAAGCGTCCTTTGCCTTTTGACTACTCATACGAAGTTTTGCATATCGTTTGGACCGGGCATTCCGCGCAATGGCTGAGGGATATCTTTCTGAGTCGGTGAACTTTCTGTCCTATGCTGACGGGGAGCTTTCCTTGAGCCCCGTAAAGGGCGACAGCGACGAACGCGGCAACCTATCACTCAAAGAGGCGGAGATACTGTTCATCCTCCATGGAAACAAGGTCCAGGAGTCTGAATCGAAAGGCGATTACTACGTTTACAGTCTGCATGAAGAGGAAGCCGAGGATCCATTCAGACTCAAGAACTTCCACATTCTGAATGATGGAATACCGCAGCACATTGTTGACAAGTTCCTGCTTGAAAAGTTGCCGGAACATCTGACATGCAACGCGACCCACCGACTCTCCGTGGTGGTATCGACAAATGCCGGCGTCCATCAGGCAGAGAAGTTCTACGACGGGGTGCTGAACCCGCTTCTCGGCTCTCTAGGTCTCCAGGCGGCCGGTGATGGCGAATGGTCCAGCAACAGAGACCAGGAAAAATATGAGTTGATCAGAACCAAGAGCGATCAAACAGTCAAGGAGCTCGGCAAGCAGCTGTCCGAGCCATCCAGTGCCGACCAAGCGAGGACCATCGTCCTTCTCAGCGGCGACGGCGGCGTAGTCGACTTGCTAAACGGTCCTGACTCCCAGGAGAACAGCATCCCTTCCGGCAACCGCAAACCGACAATTGTCCTCCTTCCCCTAGGAACAGGCAACGCCCTCTTCCACTCCCTCCACAAGCCGGTCTACGCCAAGCCCTACCCACCATCCCCGTACGTTGCCGGTTTACGGACCCTTTTCTTCGGCCACTCCGCGCCCCTACCGACTTTCGAAGCGAGCTTCACCCCGGGCTCAAGACTGATTAGCTACTCCGACCCCGGCTCGCAAGCAGGGGAGGCAGAGGAGCACACGAAAACAGTCTCCAAGCTCGCCGGCGCCATCGTGGCCAGCTACGGCTTCCACGCCAGCCTCGTGTGGGAGAGCGACACGCCCGAGTACCGCAAGCACGGCGCCCAGCGCTTCCACATGGCCGCCGCCGAGCTGCTGAAGCTGGGCCACCCGTACGACGCCCAAGTCGCCGTCCGCCTTCCCCGTTCCGGCATCGACGAGTGGCAGCCGCGCAAGACGGGGACAGGAGACAAGTTCGCCTACGTCCTCTGCGCGCTGGTGAGTAACCTGGAAAAAACGTTCGTCATCAGCCCGCACAGCAGGCCGCTGGACGGGAAGATGGGGCTCGTCACCTTTGGGGACGTGGGCGGGGAGAAGACGATGGATGTGATGAAGGCTGCTTACGACGAGGGCGCGCACGTGGGGATGAAGTGGACGATGGAGGATGGGAGGGTGGAGGAGGTGGGGTATGAGAATGTTGAGGAGGTTAGGGTTGTGGTTAAGGAGGAGGATCCGAGGTGGAGGAAGGTTTGTATTGATGGGACTATTGTTGAGCTTCCGGCGAAGAACGGGTGGATGAGGGTTGCGAAGAGTAAGGGGGCTAGGCTCAACGTTGTTGTTGGGAGGGACATTGTTTGAGCGAGTGGGATATTGTTTGAGCGAATGGGATATTGTTTGAGCGGGTGGGATATTGTTTGAGCGGGTGGGATATGGTTTGAGCGAGTGGCTAGAGTGTTTTTGATGGAGTTCCAGCTCGTAATGTGAGGTTGGAGAAGGGAGAGTCGATGTTAGGAGGCGGTGCGGTTTTAGCAATGCCAGTCTTTACACGAAACACCAGGTTCAAAACGGTGCGTGTCCAGGCTCAGGGGGAAGAAGGAAATACGAACCGAGACGGACGGATGGGAAGCACAGGAGAAAGGGACGGTAAGACAGTCCTGTTGAAGAGGAAGTGCTTCCACAGTGACCCAGCCAAGACACGCACTGCGGAGGCGAAGTTCAAGTTGGTCCAAGTTGCTAAACGGTCGGGAGAGGAGAGAAAGAGCAACTATCAGCAACCCTAGAACTCGTCACGGCATGGACACATGCACAGCAAAAACTTGGTCCTGGTGTGAAGCACCGACAACCCGTCGTGCTCTCTTTTCTCGACTCCTGCGAACTGAGAAGGCCCCTTGTTGGAAGGACTCTAAGCCCCCATTTCGGATGGGCTCAACTTCCAGACTTCATCCAACTTCATACACACATTTCCGGGCATGTCACAGTTAGGTAAGAGTGATGATGAAGCACTTCGCTTCTTGCGGCTGCTGCCCCGTTCAGCATTCGGATACGATCTCGATGGGCTTGTCTGATAAGAGTCATTGGAAATGATGGCAGAGAGGCAGACATTACAGGTGAGTTCAGAATGGATGCTCTTGCAGAATACATGTCCGAAGAAATGACGGCCATGCTTCTGGTGTTATGATGGACTTGCCATATCAAGTGGTTTTTAGGAATCCCACTTGAGATTGATGTCTTCCACCATCTCCATCTTCCACGTCACATCCAACACCATGAACGTCAATGTCGTATGTAAGCAACCAGCTTTTGTGGCTTGGACCTCCCAGCTTTCCAGCGCACCGAGGGCGTCGTTCCAGCGCCCCAACGTTGCCACAAATTCACACGTGCGGGCAAGGGGTGTTTTGTGGTTTCTAGCGATGTAGGGCTGAGCGTCGTGTAACATTACAGGGGACGATTTTGACCGCTGATGTGCGATGGGACAGGTCATTTTTCGAGACGGCAGTTGTCTCTTTGCCCCTTCTGGGGGTTCTTTGAGGTTCGGAATGCTGAAGCCTGGAATGGAGTTCAAGTTGCTATAATGAGGATTACGACGATCGTTGGTGGTGATGATAGTCAGGTTTTTTTCTTTCTAAAACCGAATTATGTAAATGGTATAAGATGATTAAGAGAGACGGCGTTAACCCCCACGAATCTGACAGTTTACCACGGACTTAGGAGTTTCTGCCTTTCCATGTCGGGCTCGTCAGCAAGTCCCGTGCCATCCGAAGCTATCGCCTTTGGAGACCGGTGAAGCTGAGGGATTGAGGAAAGTGCGTATCGAGAGCGGCGATATCGACCAAGAAAGTTCACCGGTCAAGTAGAGTTTTGACTCGGTGTTCGGTGGTTTGAGCATTAGTAATACGTCTGGCGGGCGGAAGGGAACCTCTGTAGAGGATGCACACGACTGCGGATATGCCAAAGGGGCGTCGGATGCAGATGAGATGTGATCGAAGGCGCATCGTGGATGCGGATGTTGCAGTGAAGAGGGACTACTATGTCTTCAAGAAATGACATCAGGGAGACAACTCAGGTCTTTAGGAAAGGCACCTACTAGTCCAAGTATACAAAACACGAATTGCTCATTTTGGGTTTGCGACATGCTTGCGCCTCGGAGGCTTACTGAGCCGATCGGGAGTGGTGATGGTGGTATTGGTGGTGATGGTGGTATTGGTGGTGATGGTGGTATTGGTGGTGATGGTGTTGAGTTCCGTCTTGAACCGCAGTGATCCGCCTCAACATGGGTGATCTGCTCTGAACAACCTGGGAAGTCCCGGACGCATTTCACAGAGTTCTATCAGCAACATAAGGCATAGTAGAATAGTTAGTAGGCAGAGAAAAAGAAAAAGAAACGTGGCTTCTACTGTCAGATATCAAGTCTCGGGTACCGCGGATCCGTGGCGTCCGTCTGACACCCTGTCTTATCTCCTCAAAGCTAAGAGGAGGATGCTGACGGTGTTTTTTAATAACAAGCCTTCAGGAGGCCGAGGGTACCTCGCAGCGACAAGGACGCGCTGCGGGAGCGCTAGGCCCTTGCCGAGACTCCCGCAATGACGGCGGTAGCAGCGGTCCGAGTGCGGGGCACTTCGCAGAAGTTGATGGTGATGACTGATAACTGGGGGCTTGTCACCGGAAATTTCAAGTGAACACGAACGGCTTCAGCTTGTTCAGCTTCGGGGGTTTTAAGTTGTTTCTTAGCACAGCGTCTGTGGGCTATTAGAGTTTCAGGTCTTGAAACTGGCGTTACCTATCTGTGTTTTAGTGTCTAAACCTTAATCAAACCACAATTATCTCTCTCTCTCTTATAACCTCTTTTCTATTCTTTTGGTTTCGGTCAAAGTGTCTGTGCATTTTGGGAATGAGAGACGTTGTGCTCAGATGCAGACATCTGTCCGAACTCCGAGATGCACTGCCGTGTCACTGTCGGATATCTCGTCACAGTTCGCGTCTTACTTAGACTTGCACCACCGCCAACGGAGACATACATGAGCTCTCAATGGCTTCCCTCCATGTCCGCTGTCCGCTGCTCCAAAACGCCGATCCACCACCGACGACGCACCCCAGCTCCGCGGATAGAAACCTTGGTAGCGCTGCAAGGTTCTTGTGTGCCATCCCTCCTCTGCTTCACAGTGTCCGCAAACTTCGACCGGTAAAAGCAACCTGGCCGTGACATACAGCACAATTTGCACAACTACGAGAAAGACAATCGAACGGGCGCAGTCAGCTTGTCGTAGCAGCTATCCAATAGGTACGACTCCCGTCCATCCACAAGACCCAGACCGGGCTTGATTACCTCCGAGAGTTCGAGACTCAAGGCGGGCGTTTACGGGAAGGAGCCATAGCATGCATATCCCAAGATGCGCGATGTGACACTGTGGTGGGGGAGAGCTGTAAGATTCCCTTGACCGACGGATCTCTACCGCACCACCACCACGACCGCCCAGTCCCCCCCCCCCTGATGCTGTGGCTGCCTGATTGCGGCGTCCTTCAGTGGTGATCACAGAGACCCTGTTCTTGCCAATACCTTTGGCCTTTCCGACCCGCGCATGGCGCATTTCAGCCTTGGCCCTTGTGCCCTTGAGAGATAGTTCTCGTTGACGAAGTCAAATGCAAGTCATCATCCTTGTATATTAAATCTGGCATGTTGGCTGACACTGACACCACCCCAGGAGAAGGCTCCGTGCAGCGTCATCTCTTTTGAGACTCGGTAGATTCAGTTCTCGACGGAGCGATTACGATGCCGAAGGACACTCGGATCCAAGGGGCGATGCGCGTATCTGCTGCTGGTCCAGACTACCTCACGCGAGAGGGAAGCAAGCGTCGCAGCGGTGTAAAAAGGTCCAGGCGGGGCACCGATGAGCTCGGTCTGACAGATTACCTGCTCATCGAAGCAATCAAGTCCTGTCGCTTTCGGTTCCTGTCTTTATCGCCAAGCTTCCCACTTAGCCCACCCGCGGAAGTCCAAGCCGGCACCGCTAATCTCGATCATGGACTTTTCCTTTCCGTCCTGTGCCTTTCCGACACTCCTTTAAGCGCTCACGCAGACGGATACTCGTACCGTACATATTCCACACACCCACCACCACTTCCTTCCAGGTTCCGTCAGACCGTTATGGAGTCAACGGGATTCTGGAAGAGCTTCCCCGTTGAATCCTCGTCAGCATTTGTGATCGAACCGTATTCGACAACAGCTTAGCTCCGATTTACCTCGTACCACCACCTTTAACTCTCGCCTTGAGTATGCAGCTATCCGCCTCGGCGGGCCTGGCGGGTAGGCAGAGAAAAGGCTGGTCTTGTGGAACGAGATTTACTTGCTTGGCGCCCCCCCCCCCCCCCCCCACACTACAGCCCCTCCTGCAGCCGGCGTAAATTACTTGCATGGACTACCCGTTGGACTAGTTGATTTGCTATGCTGCTTGCCTTTGAAAGGGGACTGCGTAATTATACTCGTCATGTCCGAGGCTCGCTCGTGCAGTAGACGACCGACTGAGCTGCATGTTTGCAACTGCAAAAGATCCCTCGAGGATGCGTTGGTTTGCCTGTCATGTCACCCTGAGATAATGTTGGAACTTGTGTCTGCTTGCAGGATTCTTCCCTTCTGTCGTAATGCATGGTATGTAGTTGTTCAACGGAACTTGATTCCTTCCAAACGGCTGATCATTCCCTCCCCAGGCTTTCATCTTTGTCCTTCCCAGTGTTACCTGTCGGTTGTCGATCTTTTCGCGGCTGGCTCCTCCTGTGCCTCTCAAGTTGGCCACTTGTCGGGGGGTTTGACGCATCTGCCGCGCGTGTCGTGTAACCGGTGCAGCCGGTGTGACAAGCCTGTTTCTGTTTCGCGGCTGTAGCCCGCCAAAGGCGGTCTTTTCTCTTCTGCCGCTGGGATCCTTTGGGAATGGGACGGCTATCAGAGATAGGAAGAGGATTGTTACACTCGAATATGTTGCCTCCCATTAAACTCGACTAGCTGCAGATTACCGAGGTACGACGCTTTGTGAGGGCGTTTTTGTCTGGGTTGAGAGGAAAATAGAAACATTCCCATACCCTCCCGTTCAGGCATCAGATCCAATACCTTGCCTAACCCTGCCCCCAACAGCCTCCAGTCTCTGCATCCAAACCCACTCCAGTGAGCGGTGAAAGTTATCCGATCTCGACCGGCACGTCATGTTCCCAAAGCACAGTCCTCTCTCGACAACACTTGACCTGCAACTGTGCGGGGAGGGGCTGGTGCAGGGGGTGTTGCCGAGGTAAAGTTGTCGTTGGCGTCATGTAAAGTGTGTCAGGTTGTTCTCGAACAAACTTCCATGCCACAAAGTTTGTCTCTGTTGGTGTTCCGGCATGCAGGTGTGTGCAAAGAAAAGGGCAAACTGCTTCAACCAAAGTGCTTCCTCCTCTATAAAATCCCGGTACCAACAACAAGACACCCGAAGGACTTGGCGCAAGTTCCAACTTGCGATCCAAGAGTGAAATGAAAGAAACCCCGAACGCGGAGAACAATGGTAAAGAAGTTGAAAGGGAAGAGCAAATAAAGGAGAAAAGCCAGAATCAAGCAGGCAGAGGGGGTATCCTTGCAAAATGCACGTTGTTTTCGTTTCCCATGTTTCCCGTTTCGCCCATTGCATTTCCCCTTTTTCAGTTCCCGTGAACAAGATTCAAGAAGAGATCCGTCTCCCTAGCTCCAACCATGTTGCTTTGTTGTGTATCCCTATATCCTCATATTCCCATATCCCACACTCATGCCATAGTTCATTCCATGCTCCCAGTTTAGTAAATTCCCATACTATTCCCTTTACGCCAAAGCCCTGTCTTTCCCAGTCCAGTTCTGGGAACTGCCCATGTCCTCGCATCAGTAAGTTGCTGTAGATACTCCCAAATAACACCCCTATCCATGACCAAAGGTCCCATGATGTTGTACGCAAGAAAGTTGATTTTTGTTGTTTTTTGTGTCCGCTTTGTCTTTCCATACTATGCTGTAGAATACCACATGTGACGTTTCGATAAGAGTGCAAATGCCCGTTGAGGAATAAAAAACGCAAGCATGAAGATAAGCTGAGAGGAAAAAGTGATAGCATCTTGACATCTCCGTGCTCTCCGCGTCAAGTGAGCTGATATCGTCTCGATCCAGTGGCCTAAGTCATGCTCATCGTCGATGTCGGAGGTAGCAGGCTGGGGTAATATCCCGCAGAGCTGGGCTTGCCCTCGAACCGGCCGCAGCGCTGGGAGTAGTACGAGCTGCCGGGATACCAGACGTTGGAGATGCCGCCGTCGTACTCGGCCTTCACCTTGTTCGCCGCCATGTCCATCTGGTGGCTCGTCGGCTGCTGCTGATGGTGCGCCGTGCTCTCGTGATCCATCTTTTGGTGGTGGTGGAAGACCTCGACCGAGTTCCTCGAGTCCTGTTCGCTCTCGTAGATGGGCGTCGGGTAGTACTGGTAGCCCTTGGTCTCGTTTATCTCCTTCTCTTCCTCAGCCGACAACATGGGCTCCATCGGCACGTCGTGATGGTGGTGATGGCGATGGCCGCCGGAATAGCCCCCGTGTCTTGGATCGCCGTAGCCGCTCGGGTAATTCGTCATCAGTGTCGGCCCTCCGCCGAAGTTGTGGCCCATCATACTTCCTGGGTAACCGCCGTCCCCGAGACCCGAGCCCGTAGAAGGACCGCTGCCGGAGCTGCCGCGTCTTTCCGACTGGTAGTGGCCCGGAGAGCGACCCCGGACAATCATCTTGGCCGATTTGCGGTGTCCCATCTTAACCCACTGCGGCTGCGGTCCCGCCTCGCTCACGTCCGCGTACAGCTCAACGATGAGGTGGTAGTATTGTTGCGCGGCCCGGCGCTTCCCGTTGTTGGCTGTCGCTTGTTTGAATTGGATGCGCTCAAACGTGTGTTCGGTCGGGAGCTGCGCCTGCCCTTGGCCAAAGCCTTGTTCGTACGGGCGCGAAGATGGGAGGCCGGTATCTGGTTGTCCGTACAGACCCATTTGGTTGTAGCCCGGTGCTTGGGCTGGTTTGGGGCCCAGTCGCACTTTGTCCGGCTTCGCAATCGGCCCCTTGTCTCGCTTCGGCGTGTGCTGAACTAGATCGATCGAGTGCGTGTCGCTGTCCGCCACCATGGCAGATATGCACATGGCGAATCCGTGTACAGGGAATGTGCTGCCCGAGGTCGTAAACTGCATCGTTTGTCCATGATAGTCAGGGGTCAGGCTGAACGAGCAGATACAGGAGAAGTAGTTGCGCCTGTAACACGTCCACTCGTTGTCGGATAGGAAGAAACCCTTGTCGATGCTGCCGTTGATCTCGTACTTGATTTGCGTTCCGTCCATGGCCGTCAAGACACCCAAGTTGGTCTGCGGGTTGAGAGGCGGCAGGTTCGCCTGCTGCTTCTGGCCGTACCCCGGATCCATCCTCAGCGGCGCGAACGAGACGTGGGGACTGGGCGTGGGAGATAGAGGGTGTCGTCGCAGGTTGCCGGGGAAGGACGGCTCCCTGTGCGTGTGCTGCTCCGGACCTCTCCGGAACGTCGGCGTGGCGGCCGAGTATAGATCTCGAGTGAGATGTGTTCCTGGCTGTGGTAACGTTGTGGAGCGATGGGCATGTGCCATGCCCGGGATAGAGGTGTTACTGCTGCGTGTGTTAGTGGGGTGCATCTTTACAACCCCAAAACATAGGGAGCAGCATGGGATTGCAGGTGACTCACTTTGAACCCAGTCGGGGCCTGACGTCAATGTTCGAGAATATGTGCCCGTTCGAATTGTAGAGGTCCGATGTATAAGGCGCCACTGGCTGTGATGGCTGAATTACGTTGAGATGGAAAGGAGGAGGAGGAGGCTGGACTGGCGCTTCAATCGTCAACGGAGAGGTAGTGGAGTCGGGATAAACACTATAACGTCTATGTGATCAGCGGGTGTCACGCAACCGTTTCCCAACTCCAGGTATTGTTATCGACAAGAGACTGTGCTGCGCTTCCATGTAAGACGATAGGTTATGGGTATGACGGAGAGGTCGTACTGCCAACTAGGCGTAGCACAGGCTCGACGGATACAGGATCGGGAGCTGCGAGAAGACGGGAAACACTCTCACACACCTCCAACTACCTGCAGCAGAGAGGGGTGCAAATTTGGAGGGCTAGGGTGTGGGCGGGGGACGTTCGGTCCTGGGGGCAAAGGCACATGTCTCCAGCGCAGGCACCTGTGATAAGATGCAAGCGCAAGCGGAGTATGATGCTGACAGCAAAGCCGTGAGAGCTTGGGCATGAGTTCATACCCAATTCGGCACTTCACCACCGTATGATAGAGGTTGCTGACAAGGGCAAGGTTGCGGGAGCAGGGCAGTTCGAAAAGCTCCTGGGGAAGATGGTGCTCTTTAACGGATTTGGAGGTGTTGAGGTTGTAGTCTCCGGGAAGCTCCAGGACGATGGACACCCAGAGTGGCAGGGTCGTGGGAGGTTGCAATAGGGCAGAGTGGATATTGCTGGAGCAGTGCATTGTGTAGGAAATAACAGCCGTTGTGCACTGAAGACCGGGAAGACACCAATAAGAAAATTGCCCGACGTACCGCATGTCAGCTTGAGAATGTAGGTCGATGTGGTAGTCCAGCCCAGTAGGCGGCGGCGGAGATTCGAGTCCCTTATGTCAGAAGCCCAGGTTAGAACATTGCTTCCCATCTGTGGTGCTGTAGATCCATCAAGGCCGCTGAGAGGAACGGATCCAGGCCAGGCATCTGGCTTTGCTCTCCTGAAGTTGGAAACGATCGCTGGTGCCGCTGTGATTTCTTGTTACCGCCCATGCAGTATGCGGTTATTCGATGCGGCTGAGTTAATGAGAGGGAACGAGGTGAAATGGCTCGCTGCCAGATCTGAATAAAGAATAGTCAGCAACAAGCCCATTGATAAGTAGGCTTCAGCGCGGTTGGCACGAGAATAAGAGAAAGGTCGCTATAGCTTCGCGAGAACAACAAATGGCAATACAAGAGCGAGGTAGTGGCGGGGAGACGCGAAGGGGCAGAGCGCAGGCAAGAAACCACTTAAGTGGCCACAGTCTTGCTGAAGAGATACTTGGCAACCCAAAACACTCTCGACCGGTCAAGCTGTACAGTCCAGCGGAATGCGGCCCAGCACGGAGCAGTACAAGCTACAAGGGCTCGACTTGCAGCTGGACAGGGCATGAGGATCGGGAAGAGAAGAAAAAGCAACACGACAAGTGTGCAAACCACACCCCCCTCCAAACCGCTACCCCCCAGCTGCCGGGGTGAGATGGTAGGGTCACACAGATCCGCGCCACAGCCTTCTGTGCACGGTACCATTGTACATTCACTTCACCTCACACAGCCAGCAAACAAGGGGTAGATGGGGACTGGGGTCCTGCCGAATACTGCATAGCCAGAGCACACAGACGCAGATCGGGACGTTGAGATGGTCGACACCGACGCAGTAGGAGAGCACGCCTCGTCATCACTACTCTGACTGATTGGCCAAAGCGGCCCGGCTTGCGGGACGAAACGAAGGCCCAGATCTTCCTGTTGCCGACAGGTCGATTCGTCGTCATGGGTCGGTTGTCCGGGAATAAGACATGAGAGGGAAAAGGATATGCTTATGAACAAAAGATTTTGAAAATGGAATAATGACTGACTGTTGTTCAAGAGTCCAAGACTCAAAGTTGTAGAGTTGTCCGTCGTGTTCGTTCTAGTGCACCGATTCGGACAGCCTGCTCTGCCTCATCACCTCTGATGGGCCGGTGACAGGAGCGGTGTCCAATTGTCCAAAGTTGATTGCGATTAAATTAACGCCATCGTCTCGGTTCGGCACAATGGTAGGGAATGAGCGGTACCGGCTCGGATGTCGATTCGCGATGGTGATGAGATCGAAAGCCCAGGGTCGGGGAAAGCAGACAAAAACATTGGAAAAGGGGGGATCAGGTCATAGACTGAAAGAGGAAGAGGAAACGGGAATACCTTGTGAAGTGATGAGTTGAGCGGATTCAGCGAATTCATACGGCCCTCCTCAGAACCCAGAGGCGGATTGTTGAGGAAGTCGATGAGATTGTGCGGCGCCTGTGTCTATTCCCTGTCCCCTCTTGCGGGGCCTGCGTTAGCTTTGCCTGGTTCTCACTCGGATTAAGATATAAGCAGCTTCTTCCAGGGGTGGTATGTCAGCGCCAGGGCTATAGCAGCCCTGTAACAGCAAGCCTGTAGGGCTCTGTCGCTCCGCTTCGGAGGCGGCAGAGATCGAAGCACTCGCATCGTGTGAATGTGTGATGTGTGTGGAGCGGAGGATGAAGCCCTGCAGCAACCATGTCGATGGACTCTCGATGTTACCCCCCGCCGCTAGGTCAAATCCTGGTCTCCCTCATCAACTCCAAATTCCCCCTAGGACGGTTTTCAAACCACGAGCCAGTGGGGACATTCGGGTAATATGCTTGGATAGGGGAGATCCAAGATATGTCTCCAGCGAAACATATAAGCTCATGCTAGTGCACGTAGCTAGGTCACCGCATTCCAGGTTATAGTTGGGAGGAATTGGGGTCGTGTAGGGTAGCTTTCTTCATCTGCTTCCGCTTCCAGGCACAGTGGTGGCTTTTCCCTAGCGCATCAGTGAGACGGGTTGAACAGACCTTGAGATGTGCCCCTGTCATGCCAAGCTACCTCCGCTCTGCACCCTGGTGCAGTGGCGAGCAGCGAAGTCTGAAGAAGCCTTTGTTTAAAAACTCGCCAATTCCTGCAGCAGCCTGGTTAGCATCCTGTTGCATCTCTCATGTATACTCCACCGTGTTTGTCGTCAACTAATGTCCACCAACGTTCCAGACCGGAGTAGCCGACAACGAGAAGCCCTTGCATATGATGCATGTCGCGCACTTGACAAGGGAAGGTTGGCAAACTTGCAGGACGAGGCCGCTGGACCAAGACGAAAGGAGGGCTAAGAGCAACGCGCGGGATACAGTCTCGATCCAGCATCGATAACGACGGTGGCGCTAGTTCCCGTATATGCACTGCTCTCCAGCACTCTCCTCTCTCGCCTTGTCGGTCCCGACCTCGACATCTGCCAAGTTCTACCCGCGCGTCGGATCTCGATATATCTTGCTTGCTATTTGCGCCTCGGAGTTTCTCTCAGCTCGGGGTGTAGGGCGCAACTCACTGGCATGCAGGCCCCCGGATTGAATGGGGGAAACGAAAACGACGGACAAGCAATGCCTGTACTGTGTCTGGCTAGAAGCAGTATTCGCCCTGCATGATTAGCGCTCAATGCTGATTGCTCAATCGAGGGGAGAAAGAGATTCGTGTCTGCAAGAGAAGCAACCGTCCTTAGTCCCTGAAGACACTCCGTCTTCCAGCCGACCTCGGGGGTGCAGCCGGTGACGATCCCTCCACGATTTGCAGGTTGTGACGCGGGATGGAAAAAGAAAGGTGCAGATGCAGCTGAATAACGCTAGGGAGGTGAAAGACACATTGACTTACTCGGTGGAAGTATTGTTGAGAGGGCTGAAGTGACGGTCCTCGCCGGATACGGCTTGAGCACTCCCTCTTTCTCGTGAGCAAATAGGATGTGGTTTCTGACTCGCGTTCTTATATCTGCGGTGACTGGCAGCGGGAGTGGTTATACAACCCGATTCGACTCCGGCTGACACCCTCCGTTGCTCGTTCAGACTTCCAGAATGTTACAGCGAAGGCCGGCACACACGAGAAAGTGCAGGATCTCGGGTGGGTGGGTGGTTGCTCTATATACGTATCTTCGTCGCAATCCGGACGTGGTGGCTTGGGACCAGGATCGCACAGGACGACTAGCGGCCCAGAGCGGTTGCCGTTTGGAAGATGGTGCTGTTTCGGGATTGTCTTTCTGGCAGCAAACGGCCAACTCTTTGGTGTCGAATGTGATCGGGGCAAACCCAAAGCGGAGAGTTGTTGCACTTGGGTTGAAACTAAAGAAGGGGTGTTTAGGATGGGGAGACGGAAATGAGCCTCGAGTCTGAGATGCGAACTTCACTGCCTTCTTAAGCGCGGAGAGGCTGGAAGCATGAATGGCTATGTTGTGCAGACATTTGAGACAACGGAAATCGTACTCCTTGGAAAGTGTGGAGAGCTCGAGGCTACCTGGAGTATTAATCTTAGGAAGAGGAAGTTTGATAGTTCCTTCTGACACGAGGGTCTGCCGGTAGCAGATACGTATTATTGGTTCTTTGGTGAGCTCGAGCCTCCAGGATCAACTGAGCAAAGAACCAGCCCCATCCTGCTTCTAAGGTGCAGGAAGCCGCGGAATGTTTGCAGACCGCACGATCCATCTGGTCCAGCTGTACCGTCTCCTTTGCCCAACAAAGGATCGACGAGTCTCCTCGACGCTCCCCGATCTGGACGAGTCCATTGCCTGGGCCCATCACCGAGTTGGGGCCATGACATTCGCAGCTGTTCCTGTCAGGTAAGATGCGTACCACGGCAAGCCTTGGCCGGATATGAACACTCTTCCCAAGAGCGAACAGACGGAGTAGGGAGTCAAGGTAGAATACCTTCACGGTGAGTGACACCTTCAGTCCCCACCTTAGGGCGTGGCAACCGGTGTATCTAGCAATAGACTTGTCTGTTGGGCTTCTGACGAATAGCTGTCGAATGCCTCCCCTTCTATGCGTTAGAGCCATGCACCTAGCCGTTCCCAAGGACTTCTACAATACGCCACAAACATCCTTTTCGAATGAGAAGGGACCTGAACCCCCGGCATGCGATTCGCCTGGGGACACGGAAGGCTGCAGCTAGCATGACAGGCTTTTGGGTTATGGCCAGCCAGTCCTCACCGTATAGACCGGGTGTGCCTGACCCTTAGCCCTTTCTGAAAGGCAGTCCTCCTGCTATCTTACGCCCCGGTCGCAACCCTTTCAGATGACTTCGTGCATGGCCAACGAGACTCATCGGATGCATAGACAGACATGGGGGAGAGAAAGAACTTGACAAAGTCGGGACCAGTGAGGTAAATGGGACAGGGGTAACGATGTCAACAAGAGACGGAGATATCCGTTTCTCGCTTGACCCTTGCTCTCGATAGCCAACCGGCAACTCATTGTTGCG
The DNA here is from genome assembly GCA_009194965.1 of Coniochaeta sp. 2T2.1. Lineage (NCBI taxonomy): Eukaryota > Fungi > Ascomycota > Sordariomycetes > Coniochaetales > Coniochaetaceae > Coniochaeta > Coniochaeta sp. 2T2.1. The sequence goes on from VSMA01000032.1 coordinate 156,589, forward strand.
AGATACATCGGAAGCTGACCTGGCTTTCGGTGGAGGAGCATATCGTTGGTTATGCTAGCCTTCGCAGTATGGAATTTGATCTCAAGATGGTGAGTTCTTAGGCTGAACTCCCCGAAGGTAGCCACGTGAGATACTTCTGTCGGCAGTCGCCACAGTAATTGTAGTCAAGAGTCTCACAAAACTGAGGCTCAGGGATGCCTACAACGGTTGTGCACCGTTGCCAAATATCCTCAGCTCAGACGAACCCATCCCTAGGAAGAGTAAACAATGCCAGGGATCGCATGCTGTTTGCCATGCGGCAGTCGAAATGCGGATACTTGTCAAGTGAGGTCCAGCTGGCTCCCTATCTTTCCGCAAGGACCACCATAGTCTGGTCCAATAAGATGCTGTCATTACCCGAACTTGCCTTTGCTTCTAGGCCATTGCTCGAGCGCAAGGCTACTCCTGACGCTTCAAAGTACCCGGTCGGACTCGCAGATCAGAAGCTCGGAGGGGGGAAGAAGCATCATCGGCAATCACGAGATGTTCGTATCGAGTGTTGTCGGCCTATTATTAGCCAGAGATAATGATTGTTGGCGTGAAGGACCTTGGAGTCAGGGTCTGTAGGCGGTCGTGTTGTGCAGGTTCCCGTCTAACTCTTAGATGCAGCAAGCCAGCCACCAATCCTAGGGCAAGGCTAAGGCCGGGCACCATCCGGAGGACTTTGTCGCTCTGTTTCAGGTTTGTTGTCTTTCGGCCGTTTCTTTTCTGCTGCGAGGCATCCCCGTCAAAGCCAGCTACCATTGGTCAAGCCAATCGGCAGTCTCCAGTGGCTGTAGGACGCACTGGATGCTCACCAGCGGCGTCGGGACCGGAGGCATTGTCGGAAGCGGGTCCTTCTGATTGGAGCTGGGAGGTTCGAAAGTGCTATTGTCATCGACAACGCACAGAGAAATCAGGGTAGGGACTCGAGTGTCTGGCTCATTCACTCCCCCGCTCTCTGCCACTCATTGTCCGTGTTTCGCCGTACATGGAGTGCCGTGTCCACTGCAACGGCCGGTAGCAGCTCCGGCAACAGGCAAGATGGCGATAAGCTCATGTCCGCGGGCTCGATTGCTTCGATGCCGATTCCCGCAAGCATGGGACTTCAAGGCAATCATGGCCAGGACAAACCGCGAGTGGTGAGCGCCGTTGATTTGGGTTGGCGGGCCACGCTGGCAGACTGCAAGTCTTAGCTGGTATGGCAGCAGGGAGGAAGCACACAGCGGGCCGTGATTGGGGAGCGAGGTTGCTCGGAGGCGTGTGTCGTGCATCACAGCATTCAAGCATCACGGCGTCACAACCTCTTCCCACGCCGTCGTCCAGACATAAGCCAGATCTCGTGCTATGTGACAGATCAGAATTGTCGTCATGTCTCCCCAGAATCTGCTCCCAGGAATGGCTTTGACGGACGAACTGTGACTCTTGGGACGGGCAAACTTCTCCATGTTTTGCCCTATGGCAAGCGGGAGTGCCGCCATCATGACGAACGTGCATGAACCACTCCGAGCCACAACCAGTCCCCCGGAGGCTGGGGCATGTTGGTTGGGTCGCTCAGGGCCGAAACAAGATAGCTGTACCTAGCTGTCAGAGACTCCGAAACTGAACCCCAAGGCACTCCAGCAAACACATCACAACTCTGCCGCTGCCACTTCTCGAAACCTGTGGCCTCCATTTGCAGGCCCCGGAGAGGGCGTTCAGTGATTGTGAATGACCATGACACCTCACTTACAAAATATTGGATGAGATCAAGGAAGTCTCGATAAAGTTGCGATAGCCGGTGAGTCCAAACTGCATAAGGTATACCAGTTGTGCTGTTCTGGTGGTGATTCGGTGGGCTGCCACGGGGGTGTGTCTAGAAATCGGTAGACTGATTTGCTGAACGCGACATGGCAGTCCGTAGTCCAAAAGTTCGAGTTGTGAGAGGGAAATGCGTCGAGGTACGAATAAGGTACTGGGATGTCTGATGCAAGTGGCTTGGCGAGAGCTTAAAGCCAACACAGCGGGCCAATCAGATATGCCTATTTGCTGAACGAGGACAGATACAGATCTACTTGCGCTCGGCTGCCAATTCCTTAACAGCAGCTCCACTTGCGGAAGTACTCCACTATCAACCCGACCCCACTTTAATTCATTTCCTTGACTCCTTCAACGGAAATGCCGCCAACATCGCCAACGCCAACATGCATTTACTATTCACAAACAAAAACGACGCAAAACAGCTGCATCCTGCATCTCCGCTAGGCCTCGTCTGTGGACGCAAATTAACCACCCAACATCCTGGGGCCTTCACATGCAGTCCGGTCCACTTTCTGATATGGCTTCAGTCACGATCTAAAAGCCACATCGACGCTCACCGGTTTCCGCGTCACACCAACCTTGGAGACCCTCACATCCAGCCCACATGGAGCTACCGGTTCTCATTGGTCCATCTTGTTACCGCTGGTTCTCGGGAGGATGTGACTGTGGACTGAGATCTGGCATATCAGGCTTGAGCGACTGCGTGAATTGCTGCTTCGGGGCCTGTGGCTGAAAGTTCCTGTCGCATTGCATCTCATCGAAGCACGCACATCAACCGCTACTACTTTTGTGAATGTGCAGAAGATTCTCCCCTGGAAGACAATATATGCTGCATGCAACAGCTCAGTTGGAGTGTTATCAGCACTTCTGGTGCATCCACGAGGCGGCCGCTGTATATGGCATTCTTCACATGGGTGCAAGAATACGTCCTCGGCCAGGACGAGAACAGGTCTGACGGCTTGCTTTTCTCGGTGTGCCTGCACAATACGTTCCGGAAACTATTGGGCCTGTTCCCCTGAACATTCAACCAAAGCCTCTGAAGTCTTGGTGGATATCATCTCACAGACAGGAACGAACCCCCACAGCTAACCGTCACTATTCCTTACGACAAAGGGTTGGAACTGAGGCTCGGAGCACATCCTTGCTCTTACTCGCCCGCCACTTCAGCTGGCATACATCTACGGGAAAAGTCACGACAAGTGCAAGATAAGGCAGATACGCATGCTATAGGACGACGCAGCTGGCTCGTGATGAAAGCGTCATGACTACGGGCGATGAGCATGGCGCTTCATCAGGCAGATACGACAGCCTTCTCAAAGCTGCCCTTGCGCTCTGTTAAGGCAGGGGTGGCTTCCGATCCTTAGTCACCATCGGAGCCGCGAGCCTTCATCCGACCTCTTTGCGGACACTGTGTTGCCGGGGCCTTCCTGGGCGTGTCCCTATCCAAATCCGCAGTCCTCCAGTCTCTGGCTCGCGGTAGCAGACATGGCACGGGCAATGCTACTCTCCGAGAAGTGGCCCTCCGGAGGACTTCGTAGTCCAGTCAATCCAGGCAGGTGTCATATCCTGCCAAACAGGGAGTGATTCGGTGGCAGCAGCTGGTGAGCCCCAGAAACAACCTTTCCCAGCTGCTTTTCAAGCTCGGCGTCCGGGTTCCAGCAACCATACGCTGCGAATGTACAGCCTCTTCCAAGAGAATACTCATTTTACTCATGTTATTTTGATTGGCACAATCTAGGACCGCTGTTTACGCTCGACAGTCCATTCCCCTTCAGCATACATCGCGCTTCCGCCACCAGCAGTATAGAAGAAGGCAGTCCCTCTATGGAACGTCACCGGCTGGGTACAATTGCATACACCGCGCGAAGACCAACAGCTGCAGAAATCCATCCTCCAACCACAATTCCCATCGACTGTTCGAACAACTTCCTAGCTGATATGCCTCATGCGGCAATGCCGTAAATCGCTTCGACAATCTGCAGACCTTCAGATGCCGAGACTAACAAGGAGAAGGTCTGGACAAGACGCGAGGCGCGTTATGCTTTAAGATTCGAGGACGGGGAGCGCTAGTCAGTGTCCCCAAGCTGCTCCAATTTGGCCGCTAGGAGACGATGGACCGAGACTGACTTCCAAATCTGTTCGCTAACCACTTCCGAATCGGGTTTGACAACCACATGTCATTGTCATCTCGACAGCCACGACGTCTGGAGTGGCATCTGTTTTCTACCACCAAGTCACCTCCCAGAAGACCAGGCAATCCATGTCACCTCTTTGCGCCCCGCACTGCTGTGCTCGAAACGCTGCTTCTCGATCGACTCCCCTCCTTGCAAGACCGAAGCAATCGATCGAACGAGTTCAAAAGACGATGGAATACCGCCCTCTTTCGGGCTTGGCCGTGGAATGAATGGATCGCTCGAATCGGTCACATACGTGGATCTGATTTCAACCAGGGAACGGGCCACGAGGCCGACGGCGCCTCCAGCACATGGGCAGGTCGTGGTTTCAGAAACAGTACCGCCGACTCCGTCATACAATGCTAGACCACTAAAGGCAACGGAGGTCTGCCGGTGAGACACTGCAGTGGCGGACAACTGGAGGATTTGGGCTCTCAAACTCCCTCCTCTAGCATCCAGACGCTTAACCGTAATGTGCCACCGGCCCTAGGCTTCGCACTGAGCTGCTATTGCCTCGTTCACAACTCGGATATACCTGCCACGATGGGGCAATCTGTTAACAAGCTGCATGTCAGGAAACAAGCGTCATCCTCCCATGTGCGACTGCGAACAAATTCCGCAAAGCTTGACCGACTTGTCGGAACGGTATCACCCGTCTGGCTCGCCAAGCGGGCTACTTGATGACCTGGAGAAGTCACCGACAGCTTCCCCCTTTTGAGGTCTTCGTTACCGCTTTCTGGATGGCGGACAGACAGACTTCTTTGCCTGGAACATGATCAAACTTGCCAGGATGTGACCCTCGTCCCAACCAGCTCCGATCATTCTTTCATTCGGATGAGCAAGCTGTGGAGGGCGTCATCACCTCTGGCCTTGCTTTCGTTCGGGGCGTCAGCAAGTGGGAAGGGGTATTCGGACATGCTTCGAGATTACGAGGCGGCTGGAAGCAATCAGACCTAATGCCGGCGACTGCCTCAACACGAAGGAAGCAGGAGCGCGTGAGCTGCTTGCTGGGGAGGCACGGCAGCTCTAGCCCTGCAGGCTTGGTAGGCCGACAGGCCCTGACGAGCAGCTTCGCGACCGCTCATCCCCAGTCACTGAGTCCGGTCCCGAACTGAGTCTGGGCACATCCAAAGCGGATGACCTCATGCACGGGGAGTCCTTTACGAAAAGATTCGCTTAATCGAGCCGGGTTCTTTCTGGGTTCTTCTAAGAATAGGGATTGCATTGCCGGGCGGACTTGCATCATAGTCGTTCGATAGATCAGCAGCCCGACGCTTGCCCACGAGGTCGTGCGGGAACAATTCCGCGACGGATGGGTATGCCCTCAGAGGCTGGCCAAGGTCTTGACCAAGGTGTGGTGGATACTGGCCGCAGCTCCAGGTCAGGAACGCATGGACCCTGCTCTTCCGACGAAGCTCGAGACTTTCCCGATGGTTGAAATCACGGGACCGAAGGCTGAGTCTTGTTTTTTTTTCTCTCGGGCAGCCCCTTTTCCTGGGGTTTTGCTGAGAGTACATTCGACGAGTCAAGTACCTAAGTTTACCATCCGCGGCTTGTCAAGCATGTTGTCTCGCCCTGTCACTCGGGCCCGGCAGGGATCTGCCGACAGGAGCGGAGGCTAGAAACATGGTGAGCAGAGGTGCATCTAGATCGTGTCTAGCCGTGAAGACGCCTTCACTTGCGGCCGAAACCTCTTGTTGGTCCGCCAACCTATCACCGCCTCCGGAAATGCCGTTCAATCTGTATCTCGGCCCTTTCCGTAACCCGTTCATTGGATGGCGTTCTGGGGCATATTGTTTGGTTTCATGACTGCGCGCGAAGGCCTTCCATGGCTTGTTCCAAAGGGGTCCTGGGGAATCAGCCAGTTCAGGGGTTTACCCTGGTGATTGTGCTGTGTCAGGGGTGTGCGGCCACTAACGGCGATCCACCACGCGAGAAAAGAGTCACGCACTGACTGTTCACCATTAACGTTAACCATTTCCTCCCCGCACTGCCCTGCTAGCGCTTGCTTCTTGCTTGGCGTGCTGCCTGGTATCATGAATGACGACTTTCCAATTCCCACTGGACGACGTATTTGCGACGTTAGGCGAGATTTTTAACCAAACACACCCTCTTGTCTAGATTCCTCAACCCTGGAATTTCCCGCCGACACCACTACCCGGGTGTCCGTCCTTTGCAAAACCGGCTGCTGGTAACCGTCTGGAGGGCCTGTCTAATCTGTCTTGCGTCTCGGTGCTTTTTGCCAAACCTGTCTCGCTTCTGGAAGATTAGACGTAGCGGGTGATGCCGAAGAAAAGACAGCAATTCAAGCAGTACAGCAAACCACAGTCCACAGCCCCAGCTTCTCTCAGCAGCAGCTCGTCCACTCTCACCAACAACCATGGCGGTTTGTCCTCCCTGAGACAACTTTTCTCGTGTAGCCAGCCCTCTTCTGTGTGTTCAATGCTGACTGGACTGGGCGCATCGCAGATCAACCGGGGCGCAGCGTCAACGAACTCCTCGCGGACCTGCGACGTGTGAGCCTGACGTCCCAGCAAGTGCCCGAGAACTCGTCCGCCTTTGCCGCTCCGGGTGCCCCGACCGTACCGCCTGCCATCCGGCGTATCCTCCACCTCCCGGAGACACCAGCACCCCCGCCCCGCCGACCCGTACGCCTTGCGCCCAACGGCCGGCGTCTACCACCCGGCCCGGCAGCGCCTCGGAGCTGGCTGTCGCAGTCGATCCACGCGCCGAAGCACGGGTCTGGGACGCAAGTCTCTGACACGTTTGAGCGGCATGGCCTGCCAGGTGCATACGCGCCGTCTCGGCGCAGTTTGGTAGACATCACTCTGCGCAAGATAGCCGAGGACTGGGAGTTTCAGAGATCGTACAACCGATACTATCTCTACTCTCTACCCAACCACTTGAAGGTGGCTCTTATCACCTACCTCGGCATATCCAACCCCAAAGGCGTTTCCGTCTCCGACCTCCGCGCCATCCTTCTGCCTTACATCGACGACGAGACCACCGACCTCGACCACCCCGACCTGAGCACAGCAAACGACTCCATCATCCACCTAGACCTAGCAGGCTCGCTAGGCCACAGCCTCAAACTCCGCGAACTCTCCGACCTCCTCTTCCCCTCCACCTCAACCAAATTCCCCCAAACCCCCATCGAACCCCTCGACAGCTGGGACACGCCCACAACCACTACCCCCTCGCTCAACCAATCCATCCCCTCCCCCCTCCTCCCGAACCTAACCCACCTCTCCCTAGCCCTCAACCCCCGTCTCCTTTCCTCCTCCTCCTCCTCCTCAATCTCCTGGCGCCACCTCCTCTCCTTCGCCACGCACTTCCCCACCCTAACCCACCTATCCCTAGCCTACTGGCCCGAGCCAACCCTAACCCCCAACGCCAAGCTCGCCTCCTTCGTCATCCCCAACGGCACAGGGACAGGTAGCTCTCGCACCGTCCAATACGGCGGCACGGGACCGTACAGCCACAGCCTGGACGACGACTGGTCCGAGGCTATACTTGTGCTGCGGAGGCTGAGCAAGAGTTTGTATGGATTAGAGTGGTTGGACTTGACGGGGTGCTGCGGCTGGGCTACGGCGCTGATGGCCGTTGCCGAGGGTGATCTGGTGGATTGGGAGGGGGATTGGGGGAAGGTTGGGAGGGTGATGATGGGACCTGGGTATAAACTTGGGGTAGAGGCGGGGGAGAGTGAGAGGGAGAGGTGGGAGAGGGATGTTGGGGTTGGGGGGAGGTTGGAGAGGTATATACGGAGTAGGAGGGCTGGGAGGGGGAGGAGGATTGAGGTTGTGAGTGATGGGGGTGGTGGGTGGAGTTGAAGGTTTTTGTTTACGGCGTCTCGAATAGCGCTTTGCGATCAACTCAAATTGAAGTAACGACAAGTAGACACACGTTCATGTTGCATTCAACTGTCCCGTCTTGCGGCTTGATGTAGGTACTGCACGTCTGATCCGCCTCTATGCACATGCATGCAATCATATGCAAGATCCGAATGCAAAATCTACCATGCACCTATGTACAGTCATGACATCTATGCTCATCGCATGCCAGTTCAGTTCGCGTAAATGACCCTTTGGTATGCAACGCCACTACACCTCAACAATGCATACCCCACCACGCATGTCTCTTGACAACGGCCGCCATCAACTACCAAGTATCAGGCCCAAACCTGCCCCCCTCCGGAACCGTCAAGTACGAACAAGCCTGCCAGTCGCAGCCAGCCTTATACACCTCCGTGCCCCACCAACTAAACCCCTTCATCCACCCTGGGTATATAAACCCAAAGAACACGACCACGATCCCGAACGCCAGTCCCGAATCCAGCGCCGCGCTCATGGTCATGGTGTACTTGGCCCACCACGCCGTGGCGCGGTTCTTGACCAGATAGTTAAAGAAGAAGCACACGACGGCCCAAATCGAAAAGTTCAGCCCCGTCGCGGGCGGGATCCAGCCCAGCGACCCGAAGAGCACCGGTAAGTTAATCTTGCGCACGATGCTGTCCCTCTTGTGCCGGCCGTACAGCCACAGCGGGATGGGCAGGAGGGCGCCGATGAGAAACGCCCAGACGAGCATGCGGTAGGTGGCGTTGGGGCCGAAGAACTCGCTAGGCCCCACGACGCCCCAGAGGATGCTGCCGTTGAAGTGCACCCTCGCGATGGGGCAGGTGAAGCCGTTTATCGCCTCGGGCGTGCAGATCCCTGGCACGTTGCGGAACATCCAGTTCAGGACGCCGATTTGAGTCACGGAGGAGACGACGGTGGCGACCATCTGGACGGAGAAGAGGATCCGCGGAGGGATCTTCATGTAGTGCCCCAGCTTGAGGTCGGCGGCGAATTTTATGCCTTGGGCCGAGGAGATGTAGCCGTAGGTGACGAAGACCATGTTGGCGACGGGCCGGCCGGGGAAGACGGCGCCGCAGACGAGCTGACAGATTAGGTAGATGCTGCTGTGTTGGTTGGTCACGGCCATGATGATGCCGATGGGGATGAAGAGGATGCTGCAGATGGCTAGGGCGAGGAGGAGGCCATACCAGGGGAGGTGGATTGGGTAACTAGACGGAGTGTTAGGAGATGATAGGGGTAAGGGACGGGTGGGAGTCACGTACTACTCGACGACAAAGATGCCGATGGCTGTCATTGAGATGAAGGTTAGAAGGTACCATGTCATCGGAGCATCTTTGTATCGTTTCATGAGGCGGTTGTGCACATCCTCCCTGCTCATGAGGCCGTCTTCGAAACTGACAGTCGATTGTGATAGGAATCGTCCGTTGCGGCTGGCGGATGAAGTAGGCCTGGCCTCGCTGTTTCTTCTAGAGACAGGCTGGTACTGAAGCGTCGGCTCTCCCTTGGCCTCTTTCAATGACCTCTTCCACTGCCTCCAGATATCCTCGCCGTGCCAGCATGCTGTATGCGTGAGTAGGGATGCGAGTCCTGCAAACTGTACGCCGTAACTCAGAACGTAGGTTATGGGGAGGAACACTCGGCTATAGTTCTGGTAGGCTTCTCTATCGAAGAGGAAGTCCTTGGTCAAGATCTTGCTGACATCGTAGACATTGCCTGTATTGTCGAACACCGCTGCCGACAGGATAGGCATGTATGACGAATATAGCCAGTTGCTGTAGTAGGCGATGGGCGCAGCAATCCACATGACGATCACCAGACCTCCGACCACGTTCATGGCGGCCCAAAAAGGTGTCAGGAGAGGCGATCCGATGTAGGCTATCTGAGCCCAGTCGAAGGTGATGGGGAACATTCCCAAGCCGGAGACGACACCAAATAGGTTCGCAACCACGACATTGTCCGGCGCAAACCAGGTTACCACGTTGAAGTAGCTCAAGGCTGGCATGAGCAGACCAGGAAGGAAGTAAAAGAGAAAGCCTCCCAGCCATATGATATAGAAGAACTTCCACCGACTAATCGTCCAGCCGTTCGCCGGCTTGTTCTCCTCCTTGTGTAGCGTGGTGAACATGGCGGCAGACATCAGCGTACCAGGCCATATCATGCCGCTCGGTCGGACCAGAAATCGTCTCGTAAGGCCGGCAAAGGTGTAGCCGAGAATCTGGGTCGAGAGTGTGAGCAGCAGCTGGTAGACGATGCCCACGTCTTGCTTGTAGAACTGCGTCTGCTCTACGATGACATCGGTCGCAAAGGCAAAGCCAAACGACACATTGCTGCTGACGTACACGCAGCTGTGTTCCTTCTCGTTCCAGCGGCCCTGTGCCAGCCACAGCCGAAAGCGACCCAGCTTAGACCGTTTGATGATTGGACCTGGCGCATCGACTGTCCTGAACCCATCACTATATTCTTCCGCAGGGTCGTCCGCTCGTTTCAGGAAGTAATCCCACATTAGGCCCATTGGGTGTACGAGTAGCAATGCAATGACTGGTGTGATGGACACACTCGGGTATCTCAAGGAGAAAAACAAGTTCGTCGAGGATCCAAGAAAAGAAAAGAGCGTGGAGAGGAACCACATGCGCGGCGTGTTTATGGACAGGGAGGTGTTGTCTGTGGGTGCGACGGACGCACGAACCTGGGGGTAGGGAGAGTTGTCCGGCGGGTCGTCCTCCTGGAAGCTGTCGTCGTCCTCGCTGTCCTCCAGGAAGCCAGTCTCACTGCCTTCGTCGGTGTCATCCTTGGGGTCTAACAAGATGTCTGTCGGGACGGCGGCGTCTGCCATGCCAAAGCGACCCTCCAGTCCTCCTATTGTGGTCGAGCCGCCAAGCTCCTCCGACTGGCGCTCCGATATCCGTCTGCTACTGGTTCCCGACAGGTCTGTGCGACTCTTTCGCAGTCTTATACTTCGCCCCGGTGGTGGCTCGTCGAGGCTGGCCGTCGCGGTGGACGGTGAGCCGGCGTCGCCGCCGCCGAGGGTGGGCGATATGGCGCCATAGGAAGGACTCGCAAACCCGGGTGCCGAGCGCAGGAATGGAGGTTTTTTGGACTTCTTCATGAGGCGGTCGGGAGGGTCGTCGGGAGGGTCTGCTTGGTCGTGGTCGTCGTCGTCGTCGCTCTCGTCATCAATCGACTCCGCACCGGACTCAGGACTCGGGCCATGAGAGGTGTGCCTGGGAAACTCGACGAGCTCGGTGGCAGGCTGTAACGGGTCTGGGGATGTATTTGAGGAGTATGGAGGAGGAAGAGAATCAGAAGTATGGACGAGAAGAGCAGGTGTTAGGGCCGGCGTGGGGTGCGTCGCAGCGCTGCGAGTCGGGAGTGAATGTTGTTGTTCATGGGAGGAAGAAACATTGGTAGCGCCTGAGTTGGTCCTACTAGTACTGCTGGTACTGCGGGACGGCGTCATTAAAGGCCCTTAATTCTGCGGGTATGGCCTTAGCTAGGCGACTACTTGTAGCAAAGCGATTGAATTCTGGTCTAGAGTGCCCCCAAATTCAAGGCGGAGGAGCATGTCTGGTTGGTCTGTTTGCTGATGATTTCGCGCAACGACAAGTGATGCGTGTGGGGTGCGGAGCATCTCGAATCACGATGGGTGGGGTGTCATCCACATGTCATCCCAGCATGCAGGCCTTCTTCAGATCTCATCCCATTCCATCCCACGCAAACAAATAATCACCGGCCTAGCTTTGGTCCGCAATCCTGCGTATTTCTGTTCTTTGATCTGCTTATTTGGGACTGAAGTTGGGTGCCTTGAATTTGGGCTGCTGAAAACAATGTTCCAGGACGAGACGGCATGGCGGTGTACAACACAGTCGTACTGTGTCATACACATGTCTGGGCCCATGTTAGAGCTGAATGACTTGACTCACATCTCAGACCAGATCAGACGAAACCTGGGAAGACAAGGTGCGTAGGCTCATGCCGCATGATCCGACATTACAGGATTCAGTTCACCAAAGCGTACCTTTACGTACATGCATCTTCTCCTGCGAGGGGACAACAATGTGATTGGGCTATGGTTGATGTCGGAGAACTGATGAGATTGATAAGACTGATCAGATAACGGACCCCATCGGGAGGCTAGCGGGTACATAGTGGGTCAAGGTGGAGTTCCGAATAACCACCTGATGGAAGAACCCTGACGCGGAGAACCGAGAGTCCTTTCGTAGCTTTTAAGTCCCCCCAACGTTCTTCCGTTCAGCGGCTGTGTTTTTCAGTTTCTGGTTGGGTGTCGCGGCACCAAATCATTGAGAACCATGAGCATGGTCACGGATGACTTTGCAATGGCCTCACTCAATGCCGCAAAGCAGGGGCTCCGGTCTGCCATGAAGCGGAAGCTCGGGGACATCTCTCATGAGTCCGCATTATCCCAAAGTATGCCATCAGCCCTACCCCGGAAGAAGAGACCCTAATTCCCTCCGGTTGTCCTACTCGGCGCTAGGCGCTTATATGTCGGAGACCCGACGTTCTCCTCGCTTCTTCACCCCATTGATACCGTGCGCATGCTAAGCCATCTGCAGGCTCAACTGTCTTCAATGTCTTGAGGAACTTCAAACCCTTTGTCGAGGCCCGGCGAGTGAGCATATTCCTGTCCATGCCCACAGGCGAAGTCCAGACGGATGCCATCGTACGCCACGCCATTGACTCCGGCAAGGAGGTGTTCGTGCCATATCTGCACCGCAACCCCTTGCCGTCACCCGATTTACCAGCTCGTGTCATGGACATGGTCCGCTTGAGGGACCTTGCAGACTATCAGTCCCTCAAACCAGACAGATGGGGCATTCCGAGCATAGATCCAGCCACGGTCCATGAGCGGCAGAGGATATTGGGAGGTCCAGACGCTCACCACTCTGATCAGGCTCTGCTGGATCTCATCCTGCTGCCCGGTGTGGCGTTCGATATCAGCCCCGAAACAGGAGAGATCCGGCGGTTAGGTCACGGCAAGGGCTTCTACGACTACTTCATCAACAGAATAAAAGCTAAGGCAGCTTCGCTAGGGGTTGGAGAGTCGCCTGTTATGCTTTATGCACTGGCTCTTCATGAGCAGCTCTTAAGGTCGCCATCGGAGGGTGAAGTGCCTGTTGGGCCGTTTGATCAGCGCTTGGATGGCTTGATTCTTGGAAACGGGGAGATAATAGAACCTGGACCGGTGAAGCATAGCAAAGAATCCAATGTATAGTCCCTGATCAGTCCTTCCATATTGTCATCCCATCTTTCAGCTTCGCCCAAGGAAGTGCTCCTGCCGACAGGAGATTGCAGCCGATGATTAAAGATGCAAGGACTTCCCGGTCGGTCGTGGCTTGCTCGCATTGAATGGACCACAATAAAAGGTTCCTTGTTGTCGTTCTTGCCTCTTGAACATTTCTGGAGACCTGTAGGGTAGCTCTCCTTTTTGTCCGAGGGGAGGCGCAAGAATTATCCGGACCCCAGTTCAAAATGGACCCGCTATCGCGGGGCATCCTCGAATTAGCGTTCATCAAGCCACACAGCAACCGCTGGTGCGGGATCTGACGTTTTATTTTCTTTGGCATGCTTCACTGCTCTTGGAACTGTCTCGACCATTATTCATACTACTGCGCCAAGAGCAATCCAACCACCATCACCAATATTCCCCCCCCCTTGACAGCAAGATTCCGTATCCTGACCACCGGGCAGCTTGCGGACGGCAAACATACATACTGCACAGCAACACCAGCACTCCGAAACATCACTGAGGGGCAATCATCGCGGTCACTCCCGGTCCTTCTTCTGGAAGCTTAAGAACCCCACCGCGCCCGACACCTCGAGCCACGTTATCAACTTCGACCAGAGTCCCCTTTCCAACAACTGACAGCTCAGATACCCATCATGGCTTCTCACGGCGCCGGTGGAGCTATGTCTACGGACACGGTGCTGGCCGCCATGGCAACCATGCGGAGTGGAGAGACGGACCGGAAGAAGGCTGCTATGGACTACCTCTCGACCTTCCAGAAATCAGTATGTTACATCTCACCACCGCCCACCCGTGTAGTACATGGTTCCTCTGCATACGCTGACACATGGATAACAGAAAGATGCCTGGGGCGCCACGATCACTATTCTCCAGTCCTCCTCTGAAGCCGAGGCTCAACTCTTCGCCGCCACAACATTGAAAGGAAAGGTACGAAAATGAAGGGCTATCTAGCGGTGCTCAGACTTGGATCGGTTGGGAGGCTCACACGCTCTTTGACAGATCACATACGACCTCGCAACACAAGTTCCCGAGTCCGACCTGCCCGCTCTCCGGAGCCAGCTTCTCGCCTTACTGAAGCAGTATGCGCCGGGTCCGAAGCCCGTCCGGGTACAACTGTGCGTGTGCCTCGCCATATTGGCCATACAGATGCGGGAATGGAACGATGTGCTGCCCATGGTCGTCTCATCCCTTGGCAGCGACGTCGAGAGCCATGCCTGCATATTGGACTTTCTCCGTGTCCTCCCCGAAGAGGTTACCGAAGGCCGGAAGATCAACTTGTCTGTACGTGGATCACCATACATCGCTACCGCTTTCGCTTAACGACGCCGGCTTGCTGCGGTCGAACCTTTGGTCACAATCTAATCCGGGCACTTTAGGAAGAAGAGCTCACGCAGAGAACGGCAGAATTGCTGTCGGACAACGCGGAACAGGTCGTCCAGCTTCTCATCAACTATGCTCAGTCCTCAGGTATGTGCCGTCCTCTTTAACGTCCTCCGCCCGCGGACTTTTATCGCGTATCTAACTTGAACCTAGCCGCTGCTGCGACAAACCCCCAACTCTTCGAGTGCATAACCTCTTGGCTCAGGGAGGTTCCGGTCACAGCGATTGTCAACTCCCCCCTCCTTAATGTCGTCGTCGGAGCTCTATCACACGAACAGTCCCTCTCGCCAGCAGCCGAGTGCCTGGGTAACATTTGCCGAGAGACGAGGGATGTGGACGACAATATTGATGCGATCAAGGTGCTGCTTCCTTTGGTGATTCAACAGAGGCCGCGGATCCAGAAGGCTGTGGAGGATGAGGACACAGACGCGTTCAAGTCTCTTACACGACTATTCTCCGATGCTGGCGATTCATGGGTGGTCCTTATCGCTCGGGAACCGCAGCACTTCCGACCTCTGGTGGATGCAATCCTGGAGTGCGCCGCCAGGGACAAGGATCGCGACGTGATCGAATACACATTCGGATTCTGGTACGAACTCAAACAGCTGGTTGTCCTGGAACGCTATGCGCAGTCCAGGGCAACACTGGTGGATGTCTACTCGAAGCTGGTCGAGATCCTCATGAAGCTCCTGGAGTACCCGGTACCCGAGGATGGTGACGAGCTCGACCTCTTCGACGGCGATCGCGAGCAGGAGGAGAAGTTCCGGGAGTTCCGCCACCACATGGGCGACACTCTTAAAGACTGCTGTGAGGTGATGGGGACTGCTGAGTGCCTTGCCAAGGTTCTTGACGCAATCAAGATCTGGATGCAGAAGTACGGAAGCCTGGCTACGCACACAAGCGTCCCGCACTGGCAGGAGCTCGAGTCGCCCCTATTCTCTATGCGGGCAATGGGGCGAATGGTCGACACGGAGGAAAGTGCCGTCTTGCCTCAGCTGATGCCTCTCCTGGTTCAGATACCGAGCCACGAGAAACTGCGGTTCGCGGCGATCATGGTGTTCGGTCGCTATACGGAGTGGACCGCCAAGCACCCCGAATTCCTGCAGCCCCAGTTCACATACATCGTCTCTTCCTTCGACGCGGATTCCAAGGAGATCGTACGCGCCGCCGCTCAAGCCATCAAGTTCTTCTGCACGGACTGCAAGCACCTCCTCGGCGACCAAGTCGTTCAGCTGCAGTCCTTCTACGATCAGATTCTCGACAAACTGCCACCAAGCTCCCAGGAGGAGATTACCGAAGGTGTTGCGAATGTGGTGGGAGTTCAGAAAATCGACGACATCTACAAGCTTCTCAAGCTCTACTGCGACCCCCTTGTCGCACGGCTCATGGTCAAGGCCAACAATGCCACCACGGAGGATGGCAAGATTGAGGTAGCTGGTAAGTTATCTTCCAGGGAGCGACCGCCTTTCCTTGTCTCACCTGACTAACCCTCTTTTCTAGATCACATTCAACTGCTCAAGATCTTTGCTCAGTACGTCGTGCCATATGTGGACTATGACCACGAGAACCCCGCTGTCAAGTACTGGCAGGAGATTTTCCCAGTCATGACCAAGGTGCTGGACAGTTTTGTCGACTTCATTCCGATCTGCGAGCGGATTTGCCGCTGCTGGCGGACGATGCTCACCTCGTACCGCGTAGCAATGACACCTCTCCTAGGGCCAATGGCCGAAAAGCTCGCCGAGGGCTTCACAAAGTCCAACCAAGGGTGCTTCCTGTGGGTAACCGGGGCCGTCCTCCGGGAATTCTCCGAGGACCGAGAGCATACGAACGACCAAGTCGCAGACAATATCTATGTCTTCTTCGAGGCCCAAGCTACGAATGTCCTCCGGGTGATGAGCTCTCTGCCGGCATATGAGCTGCCAGACGTCATCGAGGATTTCTTCAGGCTGCTTATCGACGCGCTGTTGTACTACCCTCACAAGCTCATTGCTTCACCGCTCTTTATCCCCATTTTCCAGGCCGCCATATCAGCGCTGGCACTGGAGCAACAAGAACCCCTGTCCGCCACCCTGCATTACATCCGAGATGTCATCAGCTACGGCGGCAACAACCCCGCGTCCTCCGTCGGTTTGGCTCAAGAGCACGTCCAACAGACCGTCAAGCAGGTCCTGCTCGACCACGGCGAGACGCTCATCAACCGGATCATGGCCGGCATGATGATTACTTTCCCGCGTGACTGTTTCGCCGACGGCAGCGGCGTGCTCCTCGGCATGTTCGAGCTGCTGCCCCCGCAGACGACACAGTGGGTGGACCATACCATCCGGCTGCTCCCCGAGGGCACTATCACCGCTACAGAAGCGAACCGGCTCATGCTTAAGATCAAGGAGAAGCTTAGCGGTTCGGACGCGGGAGCTCTTAGGCAGGTCAGGGCCCTGCTTCAAGACTTCACCAACACGTACCGACGGCGCTATGTCGCGCCCAGAGACGGCCTGGGACACCTGGAGGCGACGAGGTTTCATTTTGAGGGTTAGGGTACCCCCGAGCCTCAACAGCTTCAGATTACGGATGTTTATGGCACGGTCAACCTCGTTTACGTGTGAGGGCGACTGGCACATAGCAGAACATCAGGAAGAAAGAGTGGTGGGATGGCGACTGGGACGCGGAGGAGTTAATGTTGGAGTAGCACATGCGGAGGAGCTTTAGGATTGGCTGGAAGGAAAAGTGAGGAGGGTTGGCTGACAGGTTTGGGAGGGAATGGCATATCATCATGGAGGAGGGAAGCTGGTCCAGCAGAATTGGCTGTGGAAGAACAGTTAGCAAGTAGACGGCATAGATTACACCGTATCGAATACAGAAGGAAGGCTTGGGACCGCCCAGATGAGAGGCGTAGGAGAGCAACGGCTGGAGAGCAATGGACGGAGTGCATCAGAGGGAGAAGACAAGCAGCATCAAGAGCTTCGATTGCTAGGATTAACAGTCACAGGCGTTGAGTGGGTAGCAGAAAAAGAAGTCATGAGCGAAAATCGTTACATCATTGTGTCGCCTTGCAGCATCCCTTAACTGGTCTATTGCCCTTCAACAAATCGCCTCCCCTCGAACATTGTATTTCTACATCCCTTTCTCTCACGTAAGCATCTTCCTAAAGTACGCAACAGGCAAGTACTCCTGCGAGCCATCGTCCGCATGGGTATGTAAATACCCCTTCTCATCCTTATGAAAGATCTCATACCCCATCTTGATATACCAAGCCTGATTGCTTATCTATCTCCCAGCTGTCAGCAATGCTTTATCCCAACAACCTCCCCCTTTCCCCCCTTTCCCCTCCCCTCCTTTTTCGCAACCTCACGTGCGAGTACTCACCTTAGGCAACGGATTCCCCCCAGCCGTATACCACCTCTCCATCACATCCCTCCTCATCTGGAACTCCTCCACGAGGGTATCCAAGATGCACATGTCGCAGCCCAGCTGGTGTTTAGCAATAGTCTCGACGGCGCGCATCGCGAGCCCGCCGTAGCCGTGCGACTGCAGCGCGTAGGAGACGTAGAGCTTGCCTATCGAGGCCGCCTTCGTGGAACTCGGGTCGAGACCTAGGGGCGTGAGGTCTTGGGCGGATTGGAGGGTGAGGGCTACGTGGCCTATGGGCTTGAGGAGGCGGTTTGTGGGCGTGCGGGGAGTGTTGAGCCAGGATTGGGGGGCTGTGTCGGTTAGGGGGAGGGATTCCTGGGGGTGTTAGTGGGTGAGGGAGAAAGGGACAAGGGGAGGGGAAGAGGAGAGAGGGGGGAGCAGACCTTGGGGTATCTGGCGATGTGGGTTGCTACTTGGGCTTCGCGGTCGGGGACTTCGTCTGTGAGGACCTGACTGGGTGTTAGGTATGTGGTCATCGGGTGTGAGAGGTAGAACTTACAAGCCAGTACACCATCATCTTGCCCGCCTTGTTCGCCTTGACCCAGTCGTCCAGCTCCCACCACCGCCAGCCGCACGCGAAGCGCTGCAGGTAGGCGCGCTGGATGTGGTCTTCGGAGGTGAAGTCCCACGGTATAAAGTC
This sequence comes from Coniochaeta sp. 2T2.1, assembly GCA_009194965.1. NCBI lineage: Eukaryota > Fungi > Ascomycota > Sordariomycetes > Coniochaetales > Coniochaetaceae > Coniochaeta > Coniochaeta sp. 2T2.1. The sequence continues at coordinate 175,123 of VSMA01000032.1, forward strand.
CAGCTTGGACGGGCCGGGGAGGACGCTCATGGTTGCGATTGACCTGACTTGATAACAAGTTACACAACACTTAGCGACATAGACGGAGCAATGCCAAGAGGAGTCGATGAAATAAGATTAGGCCTGGCACATTTGGTGGGTTGAGAGGTGCCTTTTAACTTTATGCTGAATTCATCTGTAGTAGACCGTCGGCGACTAACACGGCCGATCCGGCCGCCGGAGGGGGGCCGCTCAATGGAGCATCGGGGCTAAGACAAATGACGGATTTCCGCAGTCGTCGTATCTAGTCTACTCCTTTGCACGTAAGGAGCTCATGTGTGTGCGGATGCGGGGCCGCAAGGATCGTAATAACTGATTCCTCATCTCGGAAGATGGGAAACGAAGCAACAGGTCAAAGGGTCCGAGATCGTATGCCCGGTGTACGAGCGAATACCTACCCGGCCAAATTCACCGCGATAAATCTCACCTAATCATCCAAGGATTGGACTAAGTCCGGCATGCGTTAGACTAGACCCTGCCCAGATCAGGAAGGATTATGTCGATATCGTTGCAACATAACGCCCGCGGAGTCCGTCTCATTCTTCAGCTCTCTCGGCAGAGCTGCAGCTCGATCTTCAAGCCGAGGGTCATCACCGGACTAATATCTCAATACGTCCTCATCTTTCTATATCCAGTAATGACATGTGATCGAGAGAAAAGCAGAGATGCTGACCCAAACGCCCTCGCCAAATGCAAATGCCAAAGAAGCCCAACCATAACCCCAATCCATTTCCCCATGCAACAACACTCTCACCTCGACGCCTTAGGCGGCGTCCACTCGTCCAGCCACCTCTTCATCGTCGCCAGCTCGAGCTCCAACACCGAGTTCTCCTCGGGTATATCATCCAACACCAAATCCGGCACATGATTCCCATTCCTCACCACAAACACGGGCGTCTCGTCGCTACTCTTCAACGGCCCCCCAGGTCGATGCGTAGAGCTAACCGTCGCCTCGATCCACGGGTCGTACTCCCCCTGCAGGAACATCACCCTCTCGAAACTCGCGTTCCACCCGCCCGTCCACATGTTCAGGTGCTCCGCCGTCCAGCCCCTAACGCTGCCGACCTCGAAGCCGTTCGTCTTGGGGAACATCAGCCCGCACTGCCGCTGGAAGTGCTCCGGCCTCAGCAGAGACGAAACGACGTGCTTCTTGTCGTTTGCGGGAGGGCCGACCTGCCACCACGCGAAGGGCATGTGGCAAAGCATCCAGCTCCATTGGCGGTCGGTCGTCAGGTCGGAGGGATCGTCCCAAATCGTCGACTTGGAGTAGGTGCTGCAGTCCCCCTTTTTACAAGTCTTGCCGCTTGTGGCGTTGACCCAGGCCGCGTAGCCCAGTAGCGCGGTCTCAAGACCTACGCCCCCCGTCTTGGGCCTGCTCTTCCGGCCGGTGTAGGACGCCGTCTCGATGTAGTCGCAAAAGTCAAAGACCTTGTCGTCGTCCGACTGCCACGACCAGAGGGGGATGGTGATGCGCTCGGCGAAGTCGTCGGCGTGGTCGAGCTGGGCGAGGCCGAACATGGCCTTCAAGTCGTGGATGTCGTCCTCGTTGCCCGCGGCAAAAGTGGAGTCGATGTAGGACACCACCGCCTTCAAATCGGCGCTGCAGTTGCGCGGGATGGCGCGCTCGACGGCGTCGAAGTAAGGGTGGAAGTCGTAGATCGCCTCGACGACGGCCGAGCTGGCGTGGTAGGCCCAGAAGGTCCCCGGGTCGATGACGGACGTCCATGCGGCGAGGGCGCCGGGGTAGCTGCCGCCGATGAGGACCCAAGGGGAGTTGGGCGCGTTGGCGTCGCCGTTGGTCGAGTCGAAGTCGAGGGCGACGTTGCGGGCAAAGTAGGTCATGTCGTGGATGGACTGGGGGAGGTCGAGGTATTGGAGGGTTTCGGTCGTCAGTTCCTCGAAGGGGATGGATTCTCCCCAGTATCGGTCTGCAGAAGTTGTGTAAGCGTGCGGCATTCGACACGGAGGTTGGAGTGGACATACGCTCGACGACGATAACCGCCCCCTCAAAGACCTCCGCATACTTCCCACTTATCGTGCCCTCCTCCAGATACCCAACATACTTATCCGCAGGTTGCTCCCCGACATTGAACAAGAAAATCGGCGAGCCGGGACCCTTGTAGTGCGTCGCATCCCACCAGTACCGCTGGTTGAACGTGCCCTTCCCCGGGTCCTTGTGGTCTAGCAGCTGGTCGAACGTGCCGTTGCTTATGAGGTCCGGACTTGGGTGCGTGTGCTGCTTGATGCCCCTCGACCGCCTCTGTATCGCCGCTGCTGTGAGGTGGGAGAACTCGGCGAAGACTGAGGGTGCTGTGAGGGCCACTAACCCTACGGCACCCGATAACCACGAGGTCTTCATAGTGAGTGTGTGTGTGTGGTGATGACCGATGATAAACAAAGTACGTATATACAACAACACGAAAGGGAAAAAACGTGGCAATAGAGAAAGCGAACTCTCTATTTCAGCAGAGACACGATAACACACGAGATCAAATGAGCACACTCGCACTCATGCAGAGGTGAGGCCGTCATCTTATATATCACGGACCCCTTGCCCTTTTCCACCCCCAAACTTTTCGGCGTCGACCATACCCCGTCCTGCGCGCTGTGCCTGCATGTGGCTTCAGCTGGCGTTGCATATCGTCAGTTTCCAGAGCCATTGGGCGTGCGTAAGTGTGGTTCCTCAGCCTCAACTAGCGGGTTCGGTAACTTCTGGTTGGTAAGTTGTCCGTTCTTTGTTTGCTGGTAGATGACGGAGGGATTACGGATTCGGGACCATGCCGCTTGCGGTTTAGGGGAGTTGTAGGGCTATGGCCAGAACACGCCGACTGGTTGGACGCAACGCCATGCCAGATCTGGGCAATGTCCTCTATCGTCGCAATTGGGCTGTGTTTACACGCTGGACAGAGGAGGCCAGCGCATGGCTCCTATTTGCCACGGTCCAGAGTTGAGAGGACTTGGCGCCCTGCATGCTCGGAAACTTGCGCCTCGCCTGGGGTACAGAAGTCCGACCCAAACTTCCCAATGCTGCGTTGGCGGCCAAGCAAGCCTCAACCAAGGGTTCCGAATTGGTATGAATAAACGTTTATGCGAAAGGCAGGAATGTGCAGTGCGATAGATAGATCTCAGCTCAAGAAACCGTTGTTAGTTGTCTCAGAAGAAGGTTCGGTCTATTTGCAATAGACGGTGACGAGCTGAAAAGAATTGGTTCATCCGAATGGTTCTAGAAGACAGCTTGGTGTTCTGGGCCGTAGTGAGCTTGGCCTCGACACAGTTCATTCACGACTGATGTCTTCGAATCGTCGGAAGTCCCAAGCCTCAAAGACACAGTTCAGGCGATCTCTCAATCATCTCAGCTTCTCAAATCCAACTTTCTCCAACTTCGGAAGTCATCCAGCCTTAAACACGGCAAGCCACTTCTGCCCCCCAACTGCAGCTCGCCGCAAAACGACACTCCTCTGGGTATAACTGACGAAAGAGGCCTTCGGTCGGCGACAGCCAGCACATACTTCGTCGGACTCGGCGGCCGGCACGCCGCGGGAGCTGACAGTGCAAGGTTCATTGTGCTGACAATGGGCCAATCCGTCGCTACCCAGTGAGTGAGCAGTGAGCACTCTATTTTTGTGAGACGCTAGCACAATATACTGTGGTAGGTAGGCATCCCTCGTCCTTGGCGTCGTCTCAGGATTATCTTTCACCGCCGCGGGCGGGAAGCCGCAGGCAGCAGTAGCAATTGAGCATAATGGGGGATTCCCGAGATCGACGGCCACGTCGAAGAGAACTGGGGGCATTGATTGTGGCAGACGATGCAGGAACCCGATTTCCGAAGTTGAGTAAGTAGCGAGACGTGGATGCAGCCGGGTAGCTAGCGGTTCCTGCCCGTGAATGTTGGGATATCGTCCATCTGGGAACGAACATACAACGGCGGTGTTGGCAGTGGCTGACCATACGAGTCGAGCGAAAACAGGTAGAGCTATTACCGAGTCCGCAGCATTGGTCGTCGGCGTGAACATGGTATCCATTAGATGTATGCTCGCCAATCCTGGCCCTCGAGCAGGAATGTTGATTGAAAAAGTCTACCACAGTATGTGGCTGTTGAAAAATAAACATAATTCCTTTCGTTAATTATCATATGCCTTCATTTGACTCCTCAAGTCCATTGCGATTTGGACTCTCCCGTTTCCCCCGAACGCCAGCCGCATCTCCCAGTACCTGTTGTGCTGATCGATTCCTCAGCATGTGAGCGCCTGTGTACAATGCCGTAAATCCGCCTGTAGAGAAATTTGAGATTGAACGAAAAGATAACACCTCCCGTTATTGGAAGGATATAAAGAAAAGCACTGGTCATAGTTCAAAAGTATATGTGACATTATGGTCTCAGCATCAACGTGCGCTCTGTCACTCGTAGGCCTGTACCTGCTGGGGCATGAAGGCGTCCATTGAATCCAAGAGGACTTGCGGTGTCGTGATGTCAAAGTTCGCGAGCGACTCGATGCCGCCAGGAGCAGCTCTGTACCACGGGCCGTGCTCCCAATTGTTGTAGAAGTTGTAGAAGCGTTCGTTGGTTTCGTGGTTCATAGTTGCGGGAAGCCCGTCCGTCCGATCGATACCCATCCGCGCATCGGGGGTTGCCAACACATATGCGGCTCCCTCTTGCGTGGGAGAGTACTGCTGTTGCTGGTGGTTGAAAGACGAAGAGGGCGGGTAGCCACCACCACTGCCGCGCCAATTTGCGCCGTCGGTCTGCATATCGCCGTCCAATTGGGGCGGCATGCCCATCTGCGTTCGTTGTGCAGCTTGTGCTTCTGCTTGGGCTGCCGACTTGTTGCTGCCGCTGTTGATGGCGGTAAAGGATGCTGAGACGATGGATTTCGGCGTCCGCATCGGATTCGGCAGGTTTGGGTTGTCGAGACCAACAGAAGACCCGCGATCGGACTGGTCGTCCGTGTCGGCCCTCTCTGCGTCTGGTAAGATGGAACCGTTGTTGACCACCTTCAAGCCGTGCACCTTCCACTCCTCTAATCCACCGCCACCACCACCCAGCCGCAGACTGAGTTTCCCTGCTCCGGTGTGTCCGGCAAGGAACTGGTTCTTTTTCTCGAATCTCGCAAAACCCCCCTTCACGTCGCAGTAAAGCTTGTCCATATCCCTAAAATATTTGGTATACGTGCCAGCAAGTTTCAACCATGAGGACATGCGGCTGAGAGTCTGGTAGGCCAGGCCGGTGGGGCCGCTGAGCTTGATGTCAATTACCGCACCAGTTTGTCTAACTTCTTCGTAGTCCCTTGAAAGCATGTGCCCTTTCTGGTCCATCTGCGGAAAGTGGTGCGCGTAGATGCCCACAAATGACGCGGTCCATACGGAGAACATGACGAGCGACGACATGGGGAGCTTCTCCCCACATAGTTCTATAAGCTCAACAATGTCTCTCGCAGCTCGGAAGACTTGCTCCGCGCTCTCCTCCCAGAACCCGTCCGGAACTCTGAACTCGGACTCGGGGAATGTAGGCTCGTCGAGAGGTCCGGTCGGACCCTGGCATCGGATGGGGATGAAGGGTATGTATTCGCGATGGAGCATCATCGAGCACAACGAGCCCAACATGTGCAGAGACACGTAGACGCTGCTGGCCTGATGATTCTCATGTCTATGGTAGTTGCCGGTCGAGAGCTGGAAGACCTCGGGCAATTCGGTGTAGAAGTCGGACAGTTCTTGGCGCAGCTGCCGGAAACGTGATGCCTCGTGCCAAGGAGCGACGCCTTTCTTTTCGCTGAGTCGGCCACCGGCATGGCAGAACTTGGATATTTCGCCCCAGATGTCGACAAGACGGATGAAGCAGCCAAGCACGCTATCTCCTTTTGCGGGTGCATGCCTTGGCTCACCATCATCGGTCTTGAGGAAGCTAGTCACGACGTTCTCCGATAGATCGAAGCAGACCTCAGAGCATGGCAGTTGAATCTGCAGGTCCTCGGAGCGAATAGTGGAAACACGCTCCTTGCCGCAGGCAAGCATCCGATCCAAAATCAGGCAGCTGAACATGGTCCGCCGTCTGATCTCCCTTTCCACGATAGTCTGCGAGTTCGAAGCTGACACTCTCGAAGCCGGGCCGGTCGTGCGAGATCTCCTAGGTGAGGACGCCACTTCCTTGTCACCGAATCCGAGGCGAAGTGCTTGAGCCATGCGAATAGCGAGGCCGACATACATCCATGCGCCAAGACCGCCGGTCGTGGCCTTGGCCTCCGTCCACTCATACAGCCCGAGCATAAGGAATGCCTGGACGCGCTCGACGGAAGCAACGCTTACACATACGCTTAGAGGCCCCAGAGCAGTGACCAGAGCTTTTGCGAAGTAGTCCGATGCCTCCGATGCATCGTTGCTGAGCTGGGCCGGTCTGCTTCTTCCGGCAAAGGGCACGCGTGCGTTCGCGACATATTTGACCAAATCGTGATGGAAGCGAGCCGTCAATGTCAGAATACCGAGCAGGACGAGGTTCGTATCAGGTGACGTTTCCGACGCCCTGGCCCTGAATTTGCTCCCCATCCTCTCCTTCAAGGACGCGATATGTAGGAAGGGTAGCTCCGTGGCGAAGTGGAGCCTGTACAAGTCAAAGACTTGAGACCACACCGTTGGCGACAGATAGTTGGCCGACAAGACCTCTTCCGCAAAGGCAGCGGCATCATTGCCCTCAGGCCGTGATATCTCCTCGACCTTCTTGACCCGTTTCCTCTCGGAGCCCGCATGATCGGACCTCCCAGTGGTGGGCGGCTCTTGGCGTTTCGCCGGCAGCGGTGCGGCATCGGGATATTCGCACTTCTTGCCGGCTTTGAGGCACGTATCGCATGGGCCACCGGGTCCGTGGTTGTCGCACTTGATCTTGGATTTCCGGCAACGAAGGCAAGCTATACTCGACCGCAGCGGGGCGCGTTTGGTCTTCTTCTCTTCCCCTGTTGGCATCATTGTGCTAGGCCGTCCAACTACTGCTTCATCTTCGACGGTAGAGGCGACGGACCCGGGGGCTAGTGGCGGGGGAGGACGGTATGCCGCTGCTGCTGCTAGGGGAGTCCTACCACTACTGCTGGGCAGAGAGTGGCGGTGCTGCGACCGCTCGGACGAGGTGTAGGGTTGGGGCTGCAGTTTGGCGGGCGGGAGGGACGGCGAGTCGCCCTGCCCCGGTTGTATGAAAGCGTCCTCGAATTTTCGTTTTCCCGAGGTTTGCGAAATCTCATCGGGGTCTCTGGGATCTGGAGGGGAGAGGATAGATTGGATGCTGGTGCGTTGGGATGAAATGGTGCCGGCTGAGGGGTCGCTCGGGGGACCCTGACAAGGTTGGAATAATTGCCGGTTATGTCAACGGTCCGCACAGGTTACAGCAAATGACGGTTCCTCAAGGACCCCAGAGCTTGTTACCAGGTGCGCGGCAGGGCTAACGGGGATCAGGATGCGGTGAAGAAAGCTATTCGAAGCTTTATCTTGAGATGTAACGGTTGCTGCTCACGTACTGGGTCAGGCTGGACGATGCTAAGGTGTGTGTGTCGTTCAGGGGCGCGACGGTGGGCGCCCAGGAAAAGTCAGGCCAGCGAGAACGGCAGAGAACGGGAGTGTACACGATGTGCGACCAGCACCACGGCTCATGCAAGCAACCGTTGGTCTTTGCGAGCTTGAACTGGTCTTGACTGGTCTGCGAGATGGGAGGTTGGGCGCGTTTCTTCTTGACCTGGCCAGGGATCTGCTATTCCTGTGCGATGGCGGAAGAGAGTGCACAAAGCGAAACCAAGGGAGACAGACGCGGGAAGTGAGGGTTGCTACCGTTGGAAGGCGTGACTGAAGAGACGTGGTGTGCACTACTATGTATTCCGTATGCGCGTGTGTTCGTGTAGGCCTCTGTTGGTCGGGAGGAGCAGAAAAGATATGTTTGACAGCATCTGAAGGAATGGCGAGCGACGGGCAGCCCACGATAAACCCAATTGGCCACTCAGCGCATGCGGCTTGCGGCGTAAGCAATGCGGTCTGGAGACGGGATCCCTGGATTCCGGGAGGAGACAGCCTCGCAGTAGACTTAAAGCTGGAAAATGGAATGGATCAACAAAAAGTCGAGTCGCACAGCTGGAAGAAAAAGCAACGAAGCGGTCAAATGGCTCGGTGGTCTCAGTAACACCGGGGATTTTATCACAATCGGACCATTGAACTTGAACTTGGCTCGGGAAAGGCGGCTGGACGGGATATCGAAGGCACGGGACGCGACACCTATTATATCAGCACGGACCAGGTCGCTAAGCTCCTCCAGTCGCCGCTTGTCTGGGGTCGGGCGGAGGTGGACAAGGGCCCGGAGCTACCACAGTAAGAGGGGAGTGGAGACATCCCGTCCTCATTCCTCGTGATCCACCTCTCTCCGCGAACATGGAAGTTGCTATTTGAATATCTTCAAGATCACCATATTCGAAAAGCGGCAGAACGACCCTGAAGACGACTCGGAATGAAGGACTCGGGGCTCCATGCGAGGCAGGATCTGGAATTGAAGATGCCGAAGACCGGATGATCTGGCCCTCCATCGGTGACTGCCTTGGTCAGATCCGCCGTGCTTCTGTCAAATCGATCTCGCATAGTTCGCGTCAGGAACGAGATAAGATGGCAAACTTAGGGTAGCGGAATCTATTCCGTCCGCATCTTCATTGACGTAATTCTCTCCTCCATATTCAACATAATCCTCGACTTACACCGAATGTGTAATTGATTATTCAGTGACTGGGATATCGGATATGGTCAACTTCATCTCTTCATCTTACGGCCAGGATGCACAAGCAAGTGAGGAGGGGTTGATGAAGATGAGGGAAGCAGATGCTCACCCCTCATGCCTTGGCCACCTGGAGTAGCTATAGGGCAGGTAGGTAGAGTACTGTATATGCTCCAATCCGGTCCTTGTTCGATGCTTCGAACTTCAATGTCACGGGGTTGGGGGCGGATGTGCTTCACGTGTTAGGTTGTTGGATGTTGCTCGTCATGTTGGCTTTCAGATCGCGAGATTCGCCCCAGCAGCAGAGGCCGCCTGTTTGATCCACCAATTTGCCTTGGTTAAGCGCCCGTGGGGGATGCCAAGCTCCCATCCGAAGACATCGTCATCAACCCATTCCAGTTTCACATTTCAACAACTTTCCTGTGTGACCAGAATAGCATCATACCTTTTTCTACCTGACATGTCATTCGCGTAGAGGAAATAGAACTGGTATTTCTTCACCTAGGACCTAACTTCTTCCTTACATCCCCCTTCGTCGTGTTTTAAGGCCTCCTCGAATTCAAATACTATTCACATCGGCCTAGACCCGCCAACATTCCCCCAACAACAGCCTGAAGCTTGCCCCGCCGTCATCGCGCAATTACATCACCAGCCGCGACCAGGTACAGCGTTCCAGCAACCGTCAAAATGGCCTCGGGAACGAATGTGAGTGTAACACAGAATGCATCGCCAAATGCAATACCACCAGACATAGCTAACAATGCCCTCCTCCCGCAGGATCCCAAGTTGCTCTACGCCATTGAAGGCGTATCGGCCTACCACATCGCAAATGGCCAGGAGGAATCCCTCACGCCCGGCGGTCCCCAGACCCTCTCCCTCCTGATGGTGCCCACGAGCTCCATATTCGCCGACCCGGCCCACGCCGACAGCACCGAGGAGGACTTCTACCTGCACCTCCACCTCCCGCCCGAGCTCGACCTGCCCCTCCCCGCCACCACCCAGATCTACCACCAGCCGCCAACGAGTTACCTGATCCCTAGGTGGGACATGGGCCCGGACAGCGGCGCCTTCACGCGCATCGAGTTTCCCGCTGTCGGCACCCGCCCGAACGTCCAGGAGGACGTCGACACCTTCGAGACCATCCTCGCGCAGTGCACCGCCTTCCTCGAGCGCGCCGCGCCGCCCAAGATGTCCGGGGTGGGAAAGAGCTCGGAGAAGCACGCCGAGGCGCAGAGCGAGGGTATTACAGCAGCCGGCGGCGGTAGCAGCTCCACGAACCCGTTTGCGGCGTCCGGTTCCAAGTCTGCGGCAGCTGGAGGTGGAGAGGACCTCCCTCCGTATAACCCCGCCGACTACAAGCCGGGCGAGGGCTATGCCAAGGGCAGCACCAGTTCCCACCAGGGAGGGCAGATCGTGCTCGTGGACGAGGAAGATGGCAGCGTCATAGGAGAGCTGACGGAGGGGTACAACATCGTCGAAGGCGGCGGCCTGCAGCACGGCTCGAAAGGTATGTACCTTTTCCCCTTTCCCCCCTCTCCCCCATTCCTTCCCCCCCTAACTAACTCTCCTCACCCCCGCAGGGCCAGTCCAAATCACCCTCCCCTCCGACGGCGGGCAGCAAATCGACGTCGCCCCCGCCTCCCGCGAGCAGGTCGACATGCTCCTGCACCCAGCCTACAAGAAGTCCACCATCGTCTCCAACGCCGCCGCCGCCTCGCGCCTCATCGTCACGACCAGCGACATGATCTCCAAGATGCTCCAGGGCCAGGCCGACACCTTCACCAAGAAGACGCAGCCCTACCAGAATCCCGTCGAGTTCAAGCCCTCGACCAAGGAACACATCCGCCGCATCAACACCTTCACGGGCAACGCCGCGGGTCTCTCGGCAAAAACCGTGGGTTCCATCGGGAAAGTAGCCCAAAACCTCGGCGCCACGCTCGCTAAGCGCGGGCAGAAGGGCGGCGGGAAGGGGTACGGCCCCGACGGCCAGCCGATCGCGGACTACAAGCCCGGCCTGCTCAACAAGTCCTTCATGGCTTTCAGCACCGTGGCCGACGGCATCGACCAGGCGGCTCGGAACTTGCTTGGGTCAGGCAGCCAGGCGGCCACGACGGTGGTGACGCACAAGTGGGGCCCCGAGGCGGGGGACATCTCCCGCAGCTTGGGCGGAGGGGTGAAGAACGTCGGGCTCGTGTACATCGACGTCACCGGAGTCTCGCGGCGGGCTATACTCAAGAGCGTGGCGAAGGGTATGGTGGTGGGCAAGACGTCGGACGGCGCGCACGTCATTGTCGGCGGTGGTGATGGCGGGGTGTTGACGACGCCCGGCGGGGAGAAGATTGATAACACGGGCTCGGACACGGCGAGTTATGTTAGTGCGCTTGATAAGAAGCCGGCGGAGACGCATACTTTTGCGTGAGGGGCGTGGGAGTATGTGAGGGATGGGGTGGTGCGTTTCTTTTGTGGATGAGAGATAATACCTATCGCGTGAGGGTAAGAGGGAGACATGGCTATGAGACAGTAAATGATGACATGATTTGAGCACACGACTCTAATAACGGCCGCAGGTAGTTAGACTAGTTGCTTTCGGACAGATACTGCAAAATACAATTTTCTGAACGAGCACCCTTCCCTCTTATGGTACGTGTGGGATCCGGATGCCCAAGGCTTCGATGGCACGGATGAGAGAGAAGGATTTTGTCGGGAGGTTTTATGGTAAAAGCGGTATATTCCAGGTCGCAGGCTACCTCTACTATATACGTGTAGCGGGGGCCGTCGACTCCAAACGCCTTGCAAAAGTCTATAACACGCGTCCCTTCGCACCTCCCAAAGCAGTAACCGAGTGCCAAGTTCCGAGACCCGTCCAAATGCAGAAGTAGTAACACACAACAGCCAGTACGATCACGAAATCCAGCCCCATAGCACTGGGCAACGCATCGATGACAAAGGCTCCTGGATTATCCTTCCGGGCACATCCTTCCTTACTCAAGGCGGATCTGCGGGGAGTTCGCCGCGGCTTTGGCCTGCTGGGCGTCCTCGGCTGCGTTGGTCAGAGAAAGGTACGCTGTCCAAGCAATACCAACCGTTGAGACAAAGGGCTATAGCAAGACCATGTCAGCAACCTGTGACCATCACGAAGAGATGATAACCGTCAAAGGGGGGGGGGAACCTACAAGCTGGAACTGCACCGGCATCAACCGGAAGTTGATAACCTGCACCGCAGGCCAGAGCATGAAGTTCGCCTTTAGCGTGGGGACATACATATCCCTCAACTTCTGCTCTACCGCCCTCCTGCCTCCGCCCTCGGCGACCGTCATGGCGGTGAAGAACACCCCCAACCCGAACGGCGCGAAGATGAGCTGGTCGAACACGACCCTCTTCATGGCGGGCAGGAAGGCCGCCGTCTTGGTGATGGGGAACGTCTTCTCGAGGAACTTGAACCAGCGGAACTGCACGGGCGCCATGCAGAAGCCGTAGGCCATGAAGCGCGTGAGGCGCTCGAAGTCGAAGGGAGGAGGCAAGGCTTTCGAGTCCGGGATCAGGTCGCGCTCGTTGAAGGGGTTCTTGCGGTCGAGCTCGTGGATCTCGATGGCGATGGGGTCGGTCTTGGGGGATAGGGGAGCGTTGGGGGACTTGCGGAGGGCGCGCTCGCGGATGGCGGTTATGGACTGGGCGACTGTGTCGGCTACGCCGCCTAGGACGGCGTTGGTTACCATCATTGTTAGGACTGGAAAGGGGACTGTTAGTGGACTGTGATGTCATTGATGGAGAGGTGATGTGTGGGAGGGAGGGACATACTGGGTCGTTCGTCGTAGTAGGCATTGAAACGGCTGGAGAGGCGTGCGATGAGAGCCATCTCAATGAGGAAGATGAGGGCGTGTAGGAGAGGCTGCGTAGGACAGTAAGGTTAGCAGCTGCTGGTGTAGACGATGAGGTAGTCAAGCCTAGTTCACTGAGACACGACGCTTTGCAGGAGTTGAGGGAGGTAAAGTAGAAGGAATACGGGGGACATACAATGCGGTCGTAGAGGTATTTACTGTTAATCGCACGAATCCACCGTCGTCTGTTGAGGTCCCAGGACATTGCGGAGGAGGTTGAAGTAGTAATCACAGGATTAGGAAAATAGAAAGCAGTTTGATAAACCCAAAAACGCTAGCAGGAGGGATCTTCAAAGGGTCCCCGTCCTCGCTCGTTTGGCGGTTGTTGCAACTTTGGCAAAGTGACCCAAGGGTGGGACAAGTGACTGTCGAACCGATGACGACAGAGCCACCCAAAACGGTTGCTATATCTCTCGTAAAGGGAAATCGCCGATGACGATGGAGCAAAAAGTGCGGGTTCTGCAACGGTAGCTGCTTGGCGACAGTTAGCCTTGCCTCTTAGCACCAGACTCAAAGCTAAGCCAAGTGATATCGCGTCTGCTTTATACAGAGAGGAACGGAGGTTGATGCCTCGAGATGAAGTAGAGATGGGTTGAAGTCGATAACGATGATGGAGCGTTCGAGGCGACGCAAGCGTTAGAGGACACGGCGCTAAAACACAAGGATGATGGCTGTGTTTTGCCGGTCCGTCATCCTTTGACACCTGTCACGTACAACCGATGAGTGGTGCGACGATGTAGCAACACCCTGTAATCATTCAACAATCAAGCTGCTCGGAGAGGACGAAAGGAGGATTGTACGATGAGAGGCTTCCACATTGTTGGATTACACGACCACGTATACCAAGGCACCATCATCCAAGTGCTCGGGATTTTCACAATACATACTTCAGGGCACATATGTGGGTCCACAACGCTCACGCACAAGCCTTACTATGCCGGTTACATGAGCCACGTTAACGATCTCCATCCTCAACACAAGCACACCCGCTTAACAGCTCTGCAGCCCGGTTAGCTCAATCGGTAGAGCGTGAGACTCTTAATCTCAAGGTTGCGGGTTCGACCCCCGCATCGGGCTCAATTCCCGATGCTACCAACCCAGTTGGTAACATTCCTATCTTTTTTTGGCTTTTCGTTTCTATTTTTCTTTTTGGTATAGGAGTTATACAGCTGCCTTTTTTGAGCAGAGGAGAAGAATGAAAAGGCGCGGCGTGACATGGCCCCGAGCTTACTGGTGGTTCATGTAAGTTTCTGCGTAGCTCGGGTTGGAGCTCAGTATACGGAAACCCAGTCATTGGAAGTTCAATCTCAGGAAGCTCAGTCTGTGAAGTCCAGTGTGGGAAGTACAACCTGCTGCGAGACCGTTCTTTCGGAGGCTGCGTTGGGATATATGATACAAGTGTCGAGCCCCAACCCGTACATGAGCGACATCTCTATGAAAAGCTGAAGCAGTCAAGATCTCCCGCAGGTTAACCCTAGTGAAATCCCAACCATGACAGCCACCCCCAACTCCCACCGAGTCCTCATAAAAACCACCCCCCCCCTCCGCCCCCTCCCACCCAACTCCAGCCGCGCCCCCATAGCCACAGCCCGCCTCCTCATCCGCCCCCTCGTCCCCGAAGACGTCCACGCCCTGCACGTCCTCCGCACCCAGCCGGAAGTAATGCGCAACAACCCCCAAGGCGTGCCCGACGCGGACCTAGAAGCGACCCGCGCGAAGCTCCTCCCCTTCCTCCCGCCCTTCGACGAGAGGACGTTTCACTTCGCCATCTGCCTGAAAGATAAAACAAACGAGATGATCGGTATAGGCGGGTGCTACAACCTGTCTGGCGTGTTCGGGTGGCCTGCCATCGGGTACCAGCTGCGCAGGGAGTACTGGGGGAAAGGGTTGATGACGGAGTTTGTTAAGGCCTGGTTGGGGATGTGGGAAGCGCTGCCTAGGGAGAGTGTGGAGGTGCTCGTTGATCCGGATAGTGTGAGCGAGGAGGAGAGGGAGAGGGGGGTGGCGAGGGAGTTGGTTACTTCTTCTACCATTGAAGAGAATGTCGCTAGTCGGAGGGTGCTGGAGAAGAGCGGGTTTGCATGCTTTAAGGAGTGGAAGGAGGCGGATTTGAGGGATTTGGAGGTTGAGATTGGGTTGAGGGGGTTTAGGTATGTGGTGCAGCAACAGGCGGGTATGAGAAGGTAGACAGCGGGTGTAGAAGGTGATTGAGATTGTGGTGACGGGTTAGAAAATGTTAAAGACTCGTTCCACGGCCTCTCCTCGCTCCAGCATGCTCACTGCCTCGCCCTGCATGACACCATGGATGTAGGCCTCCCCAAGGAGCCTGTGGTCCCCTCTAAGTTGCGTCTCCATGTCGGCACTCTGGATCGGCCGCAGCAGGAACGGTACAATGCCCCCGTCGAACACAGAACACACGTCTCCCACCTTCGAGCACGGCGGCGCAAGCCCAAAGTGTCCCTTGCTCGTCACAATCAGTGCCCGTCCTCGGCAGACACTCGTCATCTGGTGCCACAGCTTATCTACCATGACGTTCTTCACAGGCGCCATGTTCATCTTCTTCAATCCCTCCTCGTTCCATACCCTGAAGGCATTCCACGCGTGCACAAAATTATGCTCGTCTTCCTTTGCCACCCGCCCCGCACACAGCGTTTGCGCGAGGGCCAGTGCCTGCGGCTCGAAGTACGGCGTGGGAACAGTCAGGATGTTGGCCTGGGTGAGGAGGTCGTGTATTTTCCCTTGCTGTCCTGTAGACTGGTTGGTGGATCTGATCTGGTAGCCGGTGCGGTATTCCAGCTGGTAGACTTCCTTCACGGTGTCGAATTGTAGACCATGTACTTGCAGGATGTCACCGGCAAGGCTCAGCTCGGAAGCCGTCCGGCTACCACATGCTCTGTACGGTGCCGCCGGGTGTATATGGATGTTATTCAGGGTCGAACCCACGTTCCACCGGACAACCCATGAAGGAATCGTGAAGTCATCGAGGGTGGCATCCGTGTGCTCCGCCGATGATAACGTCCTTAGCCCTGTTTGTTGCAGTAGGAATACCGTTGTTTCCGTGTACACCTGCCCGACAGACTTCTCATAATCCGGAATGATAGGCCTCCCGGTCGTGCCAGCCTGGACGGCCAGAGGATGCCCTAGAAAGGCATATATGTGGTCCCTCGGGTCCCGACAGGCAAGCAGCGCTCCATGATCCAGAAGATCGAGGAACTCACACAGCTGCACGGACGGATCATGCGCCCAGGTCGCTGACCAATCCGTCCAGAGCAAATGAATCAGTAGCCCAGGGATGCCAGTCCGGGCAGCGAATCCAGAATCGTGGAATGTGAGCCACTTCACCGCCGCCATGAGGTCGCGGTAGCTGAAATCCACGTTATCGTAGACCACCCTCGGATTCTGAGCGAGGCCAACCTCCTGGAGTACCCAGGCGCGCGTGAACCAGTTCCTCTGCAGAAGGGGTGCGAAGGAGGGCCACCTAGGATCGTGGGTGGGTGGTCTCGTCGTCTTCATCACTGGCGCGTACTCGGCGAGGAAGGACGCTATCCTTGCCCCGCCGCCGTCCGGACTGTATCCCATGCAAGCTAGGACAAGTCGGGCACGCGAGTAGATCGCTCCCATTATAGTGACCTGTTGACCGCGCTCTTGCTTGTCCTTCTGATTGATGCATAGCGCATCCGCCCATAGGAGTCTTGGGACGTCTAGCGACCTCACCTGAACGAGTGCGGCGTGGAGGTTGACAGTGATCTTCGTCGGAAGGCCATTGCAAAGGATAAGAATTGTCTCGTCGGGGTTACCCCAGACGTAGGATATTGCATCGTACTGCGGTAGGCTAGTGGCAGCAGAAACAGAACGGAGATGGACAATGACGGGGTCGTGTCGCTGTGCCGGCTGCAGAATCATGAGCCGAAATGCGTCGCTGGCGACTAGCGGTGCGTAGAGCGCGTCGTTTGCCACGGGATCTAGGTCCATCAACTCCATGTCTGAGGACGATTTCGACGCTGTAAAGCTGAAGGTGAGGCTCGGAATTTGGGTCGAGAGTAAACGTGATTGGGTATATGAATCTCCGAACTTGGCGGCACTCCTCCGCATCTTCGTATAAAGATATGCAAATCCTAGCATGACAGTTCGTGCAGTCATAAGAGCGCCAATAACAAACACTGTGAGAAGCCGACTTACAAGCCGTCCTCGAGGTCGTCTTCTCTGCTTCCACCATCAAACCAGCTTCCGAAGTCAAGCTTCATCAACAACCGGTCCACGCCTCCAACCCTGCGCGGCACATACATCCCCTCCTCTCTCAACCTCATCTCCGCCCCGGCCACGTCCTCGTTCCCTTCACTCTCCTCGAGACCTATATTCCCCCAGTCCCCCTCAAATCCCCGCAACACGCCCACGCAGCCTGCGACGCCCTCCTTGATCTTCCTTTCCACGTCTCTGACCTCGCGCACGACCTCCCGCTCTTCTCGCTCGTGGTCAACGAAGGCATCAACCACACCCACGTCCGTCTCGAGGTCTGCGGCAGTCCACACGGCTTGGAGTCTCGTCACCAATGCGACAAGGCGGTCGACGTGCACGAGAAGTTCGTAGAGAGCTTCTGTGAAGGGTTGGTTGGTAAGGAGGAGACGGTGAACTAGATAGCGGAGGTAGGATCTGTGCGCTTGGGCTAGGGACTGAGGGTCTTGTGTTTGTTGGTGTGAGGTTGTCGTTGAATCTGGGTTCTGGCTGGTTGTACTGGCATCTTCGAGCCAGATATCTTCGTCGTCCGGATTACCTTCAACGGTAGCATCGACCGAGGTCTGGCTATCAATCCGCTGCTGCGGCGGCTCGTCGTTGCTCCCCGTCGTAAGCCATCTCTGAAACCCTTCCCACAGACCCGCCACGACTTCGGTCTGGAGGTACGCCTCCGTCTCGGCTAGAAAGAAGATGGCGGCGCTGCAGGTGGCCCATGTACTCCGCAGAGCGTTCTCTCTCGCAATGTGTCGTCCCCTAAGGAGTCGCGTCTTCTCCTTTCCGGCAGGAGTAGTACCGAACGGTGGTGCAGGAGGCGGTGGATGGTGCCGCCGAAGGGAGGTGATCTTCCATAGATCTGTGAGTCGGATGTGAGCTCTCCGGATGGACATGAGGTATGAGTTGACAGCCGTGTATGTTTGCAAATCGGATTGGCTGAGGAATAGGTCTAGTGGTGCCGGTATTTGGAGGGTCATGATGACGGGCACCGAGAAGAGGATGTTTCGAAATGGTGTTGAGCTGATGGAGCTTAGGACTTCCTCGGTGCCGGCTGCTGGAGTATTTTGCTTCGATGACTTGCTCAGCGTGAGCCGAAGCAGATCACGCGCAAGTTCCACGCCCTCATCTTCTTCGGCGTGCTGGCCCAACATTGACCCCAAGGCCGCCCAAGTTCTCGCCAGCACAGCGGAAGCCTCTCCTTCCTTCAGCACAACCGTGGAGAGGCCGTCCCTCTTTTCATAAGCGAGGTTCTCTGCTCTTCGCCAGCGACTGCGTATCTTCTCGTCTGCTTGTTGTATGAGCGCCATGGCAAACTCTCCGCGTCCAAGGAGGAAGAAATCCCTGAGTAGTTGTAGGATCTCCATGACCTTGGAAAACGGTAGCAACTTTTGAAGGGTTGTTCTCGACAAGAAATGCCGAATATTTGCGATAGTTGCCGAGAATGTCCCCGGATCCAGGGGGTAAGTGAGTTTCGACAGCTCCTTGAGCTGCGAGGATAAGTGTCCAGCACCTTGTAGCTGCGAGCCGCCCAGACTCCTCGACCGTATGCGGTTGAGCGACTGTCCGATGAACAGCATAGAAGCCGCCGTCGACGGCGTGACGAAAGACGGCAGGAGGTTGGACACGCAGATGAAGGTCTCCTCTCCGTCTTCGGACCTTTGCACGAAGAAATCATCTGCTCCAAAACTCGGCAACTGGCCATACAAAATCCAGGCCGAGACCTGCTTCAGCCAAGCAACTTCAGCCACTCGTACGAGACTCTTTGATGTCTCTTCAATATCGGCATATCCCGTCTGAAGCTCTCGCGTCAACCGGTCGATAAGACTAGGGCCCGCTCCCCCGTCTTTCTCCTGCATGAACTGCACAATCTCCCATAGCCACTCTAGCCTCCTCGTCCAAGGCGTGAACTCGGACACAACCGCAGTGAGGGGTACAATGTTGTATGCACCGACGAGCGCGGCGTCCCGGTGCAGGACCGCATCCTCGACATCCAACACTTTCCGCCGGAATGCAGCCAGATGCACAGTATCAACAGCCGTAGCAACAGCGCGACATATGGTCGACCGGTGGGAGGCACTGATCTGCGCCGTCGCGCTCATCAACTTGATATGAAGGTCGCTGATGTGGGCGAGGGAGGCTAACAGGGCGCGCTCGGGCGGCGAGAGGGCCTTGCCTGCTGAGCTGATAGGCACGTGGGCATTGTTGCTATCGGCCGCTGCTGCTGCCGCTGCCGCTTCCCGGAGGAGAGGAGAGGGGTGTCCCGAGAGGGAAAGGAGGATTTCGTGGAGCATGCTGTGACCTTGGTCCTTATGGAGGGTTTAGAGAGCCGAGTGGAAGACGGTGAGGGCGGTGAGGGCGGTGAGGGTGATCGATCTGCTTCATCCGGATCGGCTGGCTCCGTGCGGGCGTTGCGCTTCCGTTTGATGCGTTGGATAAGTAATACGGCCGTTCCTAGCAGCTCGAAGCGACAGCACATCTGACGTAGCGACCGACGGCAAAGAAGGGCGCGTAGAGGAGCGGTGGGATTTGAATGTCCTTGTGTAGGGTGAGATGGCTAGAAGCAAACAGAAGTCGAAGAGTCCGGGCTTGATTTCACCTTGAGCATCTCATATTTTCTTCCAAGAAGAAGGAACAGGCAAGCGACAGTAGGTCCTTTCAGTCCTCTTCATTCCTGTGATGTAGTGCGAAGTGGGGGACGCGCCTAGACAACTTGACGCGCCAAAATTTAGCTGCTACTTAAGACCCCTGTCAGGCGGAGAGCTTAAAGTTTCAGGGTTCGGGTTAACTATGGCCGCTACAAAACATCAGCTATCGGCCTATCGCCGCCCATAGCTCCAACTCTCTGCCATCTTCGACATTTCACAACAGACTCTCCAACACCACAAGCCTTCCGGGACTATACATCAGTCGCCCTACAATCCATAACTTACCGATAAACTCTCGAGCCAGACCAGACAAACACCGCCCACAATGTCGAGCAACAAGGGCTCCGCCTACGGCAAGCCCGCGGGCGACACCGACTTCCGCAAAAAGTACGACCTCGAAGAATACGCCGCCAAGGCAGCCAAGCGCGACGAAGACGAGAAGGAAGAGCGCAAGGCCCGCTACGAGGCCAAGATGGCGGGCAAGAAGTACTACAAGCCCCTTACGGGCGACGAGACGGAGACGGTAGCCCGCAATGCGACGCAGGACTTCAGCAAGCTCGTCGGCACCTCGACGCTGGTCCCCGCGGGATCGGGGGTGGGCAAGAAGGGACGGGGGGCGGGGTTCTACTGCGAGGCGTGCGACCTCACGTTCAAGGACAACAAGCAGTTCGTCGAGCACACGAATAGCATGCAGCATCAGCGGGCGACGGGACATACGGGTTCGGTGAGGAAGGCGACGGCGGAGGAGGTTAGGAAGAGGATAGACACGCTTTGGGAAAGGTTGCAGGAGAAGAAGAGGGAGGAGGTGGTGAGCTTGAAGGAGCGGCTGGAGGTGCGGAAGGAGGAGGAGGAGAAGGAGAGGGAGGAGAAGAGGAAGAAGAGAAAGGAGTTGGAGGAGAGGAAGAGGGCGGAGAAGGAGAAGGAGTTGAAGATCAAGACGGAGTATGGTGACGATGTGAGGGTGGAGGGCGAGCACGATGAGGAGGATATGATGGCTGCTATGGGCTTTACTGGGTTTGGGAGCTCGAAGAAGTGAGGCATGGGCCTTCCTCTGTTCTTTGAACAGCATGATATTTGGTACGGCGCATTGCACGGAGTTTGGGCAGCATTTTGGGACTGGCCACAATAGCCTCACTGGGGCTAAAATCTGACTGCCATTCGGAGGCACGCGATACCGTAGGCATAAAATGGACAGAGAACGACTCGAACGATCACAAGGCTTGATGGAGGTACGTGCTTGAATTTCTACATATTCTTCCCGCCTTGAACTGTCACAGCACCGTTAAGGCATTTACCCATGCAAATTCACCGTCCTCCTCACCCTCCCCATCCTCGGCAGCGCCGTCTGATTCCTCACCACAGTCATGGTATGCACATACCGCAACCTCCCCCTCTCAACCCTAAACTCGTGGCTGTCCGGCGCATCCCCCATAGCCCCCATGGTGCACAAAACGCTGACAGCCCCGACAGTCTCGTCGATCACGTACCGCCGGTCCGTCACGGGCGGCTGCGCGGCGGTCGGTATCCCCACGGCGCAGCTATCCGTCGCCGACCCATTGCCCGTGTACGCCGAGCCCTCGAGCCGGTCGCATGGCGCCCCCCAGGGAACGCGGCTCTTGCCCCCCGTGCTCCACAGGTCGAGGTAGAGGTCCGCCGTGGCCCTCAGCGTGGCCCGGTCGGTGCGGACGTCGTTGTCAACAATCGTGCCCCAATTTTCTTTCAGGATGTACGACAGCGTCTTGCTGGCGTTGAAGAGCCAGTCGCCCGTCGTCGTGACGATGCTGTCCACCGCCGCTACCGTGAGGCCGCCACCAGCGGACTCGTTGAAGCGCAGCTGCGTGCCGATGACGTACGGGTTTGCCGGGTCGGTGACGATCTGCTCAACGTAGCTGGCGCAGCCGTCCTGGTCGATGAGGCGGTGCTGGTGCGCGATGGGGAGGGGCTTGCTGATGATGCCGGCTCTTGGGCTAATGAGCCGGTTGTTCTCGCGGTAGACGAGCTTGTCGGAGAGAAACATGGCGTACGGCTTCCCCGACGTCTGGGACTCGAGGTAGGCGTCCGTCAGGTCCTGCATGTGGGACCACTGGCACCGTGCCAGGACCGCTGATGAGCCCAGCGCCGCGAAGAGCAGGGCTGTCGTGAGACGGGACATGTTTGCTGCTTGCTGCCGGATGCCTTGGGGGATTCAAGCACGAGCTGATGTTGTTTGTTTCGTGGTACTACCCGCATGTTTGCCATGCCGGGGTGCCGGGCGTCTATTTAGCGGTAGGTAGCTTCTGATCGGAGTCGAATATGTCGACTCCGATCGAGACTGAGAATCCATTATTTGCCGTTATCAATATCTCAGGGGTATTTACACCGAATACTGGCAGAATATAGACCCCTGCATGTACATCTCGCGCATACTGCTGTACAAGAAGTACGAATACCCGGCAGCGGTTGGTTAAATGGCCATGCAAGCCATTGCCGGCCGCCATGGGAGGTGTCCATGTCCCGCGCATGCATAGATCGTGGGAACTCGATGCCGCAAGCTCTCTAGGGGTTTGCAGCTGTAAGACGAAGTTTAGTCGCTGGTAATTGACTACTGGATCTATTGCTGTATGACAATGACCAGGCCTCCGAGTACCGGCGCTATGTCGCGATCGATATATATGAGGGGGAGTCTTACCTCCGACAAGACACACTCGGAGCGCCGACCGGCCGTTGAAGGAGCCGGTGGCCCATTGAACCCCCTTCAGATCTAGAGCCGATAAGATCTAACCTAAGCTGAACCTGTCTCTGGTCTGCTCGCGTATCGCATCCTCCGGGAGGAGCGCACATGCATATAGTGGCACAGCAGGAACCGCAGTAGGATCAATGAATGTCACCGGCGCGATTGGGGACTCTTGTCTTAAACCAACCGGGTGTATTAACTTCTTATACTACCCGAACTCCTCTATGGTATCTCGATCCATTGATGATCATTTTGTCTCATCCTCTCCAGCTCGCCAATTCCTGCCATGTGGCATTCGTGGAACGCGGGCCGATATGTGTCCCTCGTTTCTCGATTACTGACGCGCAGTAAAAAGACCGCAAAGCAATTCTTAGCAATATACAACTCCTCTTTTATCGTCTGAAGTTCTTAAACGCTTTAAATCGAGACACCCTCGGGCAGGTTCTTAACCAGCACCTTCTGCAGGGCGGGCGGGTTGGCGCCGACGAACTCGTCGACCTTCTCGCCGTCCTTGAAGATGAGGAAGGTGGGCATGGCGCGCACGCCGAGCTCCTGGGCGAGCTCGGGCAGGGCGTCGACGTCGAACTTGGCGAAGTAGATCTTGTCCTTGAAGTCGCCCTCGGCCCACTTGGCGATCTGGGGCGCGATGGCCTTGCAGGGGCCGCACCACGTCGCGAAGGCGTCGAGCATGACCACCTGGTTCTTGGCGATGGTCTCCTTGAACTCGTCGAGGCTGTTTGCAAAAAGCTATTAGTATAATGTGTCTTGTCTGTCTGTCTGCCTGTCTGTCTGTTCTCGATGGATGTTCGCGGGTATGACGGACGAGGAGGAGAAGGAGGGGAGCTCGGAGCACTTACGTAGCGATGTTGTGGACAGTCATTCTGGGCAAAGTTGTGTGGAAGGCTCTCGACGTGAGGATGCGCGGTGTAGTGTTGGAAATGGTAGCTTGTCTGATAGCAGGCTGGAAGGCTCGTAGTAGTGGCTTGAATGACATTGATGTTGTTGGAGGGGGGAAAGGGTGAAGCTGCGAGTTTTATAGGGTCGATGATTATGAGCCGCGCCGAAAGCACTGCGCTGCACTGCCTTTGGCGGGGATGCAAGCACAGCTCGCAGAATCCAATGATGTAAGCGTGCCTGATTTGTCAAGCGCTAGCTAGTCCCGATGACGCGATGCCTTCACTGCTTGCTGCTGCCGGTGGTCAAAGCTTTTCCGCCGCAACCCGACTGCCGTCCGGCGGAAGGACCGATGGATATTCAAATTACCAGCTCCGAAAATAACTTCTGCCAGTTACAATGCTCCTTTCGACGGATTACTGAGAGCCAGGCGTTGACAAAGTCAATCTCATAATACTGCCGCTCCTTCCAGAAAGTCAAACAACCGCTGCCATTCCGACTTATGGCCGCTGGAAGCTTCCCGTGTCTGTTGTAAGCCACATTTGAGTTGCCCCTCCTCAGTGTCACGTTGATTCAGCCACATACCTTATAGCAGCAACACACTGAACCCTAACCCGGTAGCGCCAAGTATCCCCCAGACTTCACCTCCTGCCCTCGCTGTCTCGAGAGCTGTCAGCCATGTTTCACAGGAACACAGCATGTTCATCCACCTGGATGGGGTGTTAATCTATGCATCCGGCCTCCGGTGGAACATGTCTCTCAGGTCTCACACGATACAGCACTCGAGGCAGGATCAACATCTCCAGATTTGATTTTGTCTAAGATGCACCACGAAAATACACGCTTACCAACCCAAAACGCCCGATCATGTGTCTCCGTCTAAAAAGAGAGTCATTACCATCACACTAGAAGATCACGCCCCAACGCCATCCCACAGCGAGCACCCTTGCCGTCGTGTAGCAGACCAGGGCGAGGACATAGGAAATCCCAGAGAAGACGATCATAGCGGCCCATCCGGACTCCCCTCACGCCACCCAGGTTCAGCAACGCGCCCGCAATAGGAAGGCTCGTCAACGTGCCAAAGCTAGCAATGATCATGGCAGTGGACAAGTACCGCCCGAAATCCCCGGCCTCGCACAGCTGTCCGAGGCAAACAGCGCTCAAACTCAGGTTGCTCCCGCTGGCAAACCCAAACGCGACGGCGAAGCCAATCAGCATGGCCGGCGAGTCCCCCGCGGGCAGCCACAGCGCGAAGACGTAGACGGCCGACAGCGCGATGGTGGCGACGATGGTGTTGAACCGCCCGAACCTGTCGGACAGTAAACCTGGTAGGAAGCGGCCCACGACGGAGCCCGCGTTGAGTAGTGATAGTAGTATGTACGACGCCGTGGCGTCCTGCTCGTGCGCGGCGGCGTACGAGACGATGAAGGTGAGTGGCACAAAGATGCCCCACTCCATGAAGAAGATGCCCACCGCGGCCGCCAGGTACCGCCTGTCTCGGAAGATGGTCACGTCCGGCAGGACCGAGTGCAGCCTGCCCTTGGGCGGCAGCCGGGCCCGGATCCAGAGGTTTGCGGGCACGGCGAAGGCGAGCAGGATGAGGCCGAGGATGCGGATGCTCCAGGCGAAGCCGAGTTTGGGCAGTAATGCTTTGAGGATCAGGGGGAAGATGATGCCGCCAACGCCGCCGGAGGTTGTCGCGATCCCCGTTGCGAGACCGCGGCGCGCGTTGAAGAAGTGTGCGATGCAGCCGTACGACGGCGAGTTCAGCAGGGCTCCGCCGAGGCCACCCATCAGAGAGTAGCAGAGGAGTATTTGGTAGTACTCTGGGTTCGAGTCAGTTACACACAGCCACGATGCTTGTGGGACATGCCTGTCTTACTGGTGCAAAAACCGAGAAGCAAGAGACTGGCCACCATGAGGATGCTGCCAATGGCCACCAGATAGCGTGGGCCGTATGCATCGAAAATGGGCCCGACCTGGATGCCGATGAAGAAGACGAAGAACAGGTAGAGGCTGAATATCCATCCGATCTGGGACGCGGTGTACTCGGCCAGCTGACGCGTTGAGAACCAAGACTCGAACACCGCGGCCGTGTTGATAAGGCCAAACACCGAGATCATGGCACAGAAGGACCCGAAGACGACGAGCCACCCTTGGAGGCCGCCTTCGGGAAAGTCGGACTCTATGGACTGGACAGATGGTGACCGCGACGAGGCCGGTGTTGTCGGCGCCGTCTCTATGACCTCCATCTTCTCTAGGTCGACCATGATATTCTTGGTGTTGTCGAACTCATGGTCGCTCAAATCGTCTCCAAGCTCGGTGACCTGGACCATGACGGCTTTCGGGGATTTATACTTCATCGTGCTGCTGTTGCTGCTGTCCTCTTCATTATAGTATTACAAAGTTAACTTTGACAGG
Source organism: Coniochaeta sp. 2T2.1 (assembly GCA_009194965.1). Lineage (NCBI taxonomy): Eukaryota > Fungi > Ascomycota > Sordariomycetes > Coniochaetales > Coniochaetaceae > Coniochaeta > Coniochaeta sp. 2T2.1. The sequence continues at coordinate 200,668 of VSMA01000032.1, forward strand.
AAGCTTGATCCCTCCTGAAAGGTCGGCTTGCAGGATATGTGTCCTTTGTATAACGAGCGTCTGTGAACGAGTGTACGTTTGTTGCCGTATAGCGTTTGTGATTGGATATCTTGGCCAAATGAGTTGGCTAGGTGCTCGACGACTGGAGACAAGGAAACGTGAATTTATCCTCTTTTCCGGGTGGCAGCCGCCCCTTCTTGTACCAACGGGACTGACATGCATTTTGATAGTCCACAACACAAACGGGAGCAACGACGAACAACCTACATGCTACCACCTATCCAACCCCCTTACGTCCGTTATGTGACACCTGTGAGAGCCTTCGTAGCGTGCTCTGTGCTATGAACATGCAGTAGGTAGGGGGAGGGAGCCTGTTACTCCTTAGACGAGTAACAACAATCTGTGGCAGCTCAAAAGTTTAAGACCCTCGAATGTCTCATCACAGCTCCGTGGCCGAGGTTGTTCGAGCTGACACCTACCTACTGCCTCCTCGGTGCTCTCCGAGATCGGGGTTCGGGGGGCTCTCTTTTTGTCAACACCTTTCTTGCAAACCGGCGTCTGTCACGCAGGTTGCATGTGGGTAAGTGCATCCGTCTCCCTGTTCCTGCCGACCTTTCTGTTGGGGGGTTCGATCTTCCTCCTCGTCGATCTCAGACACACTTGCGCTTGTCCCCCTGGGGTTCGCCCCTCCATTGATGCCTCAGCTGTGGTGGAAGTTCTAGACGAGTAAAAGTGGCTCAGATCCCCGATGTCAGTGCGACAAAATAGACTCGGGGCTCTGTGTAACAAGGGCCTCCAGATCTTGATTCGGAGGCTGATAGTTTGTTTTCCTGCTGTCTAGATGGGCTCAAACATGTTCCACCTCTTCTCGGCATGATACATATCGGCATCTGGCTTGGCCCGTCCAGTCAGCGTATTAGTCAATGAGGGAGGCTGGCTTTTGGTTTCATATCTCGAACGGCGATTGGCGAGGCGATCTGTTTGACTAAGGGTCCGAAATGGGAGGGTGCAGCTTTCTGGACGGGTATCTGCTGGCCTTCCATGATGTGTCAAGCATGTCAAACGTTCCTTTGGGACTGGGTGGCTGCAGAGGATGGCTGCAGATCGTCGATGCTTTGGTTGGCAACAAAGTCCGAGATGTTCACACCAAAGCCGCAGAGACACGTGCGTTAGACGCTCAACGTCCGATGCGGCGGTCTAATTTGCAAGTCGATCGCTGGCGGTAAGTCATTCGGACCTCTTAAAGGATCTGTTTCATAGAGGGTCTGGGGATCGATGGGATCCCACGACTTACACAACCAAGACAGAGATATATGGGCGCCTTTGCTGCACTTCTTCGGGGGCGACTCCGGCTGATGTTGGATGTTTATGTTCTTTTCGAGCCGCTTTTTTCATGTTGTTGGCCCGTTGCTGTGGTTGCGTCCTTTGACACCGTGGCATATGACCACACATTTGTCTGAGAGATGGCTGTTCGCAATATAACACACATGAAAGAAGAGCTCTTCAGTCCAACGCTCTTTTTTAAATACGCAGTCACGAGAAATTACGGCATGCCCTCCCGCCACTTGGATGCATAGGCTGCATAGTATCTGTGAATCCCTTAGGTCCGATGCCGCGCCTCCGCGAATCAGAATAGTCTGTACATGCTGAAGGATGGTGCGAGTTATGCAAGTCTTCGCTGGAGTCAAGAAGGACTCGACAGGTTTGATGCATTTGGAATTGGAATTGGGTGTTTATGGTTCGTCCCTCGGCGGAAGGAAGGGCCGTTTCCGTTATGGTCGCCATGTCGCTGGCTCTCTAGTGCCACCCCAACTTTCTGCATTCTTTGCTATCATCATATCGAAGTGGCGCTGCTGAGATATCGGAAGGTTGTCTGTCGGGGGCGTCATACAATAACATACCGTACCCGGCGCCCGAATCCCGTGTCAATCTGACGGCTAAGGGAAGGGTGTGTTGCCTGTAAGCTTAGTGAGCTTGACACTTTGTCGATGGTGAAACATTGCTGATTTTTTGACAACATAACGGTTAGCCTCCAGTTTGGTGATCTGGGCATGAAACCTTTTAGTTGAAGAAAGTTTTTCGATTAGGGTCAGAATGGAAGGTGTTTCCAGCGTCAGCGTCGCTGAAGCGGCTCTTAAGAGGGTCGCTCTTGGTCCATGTTCGCAAAAGCTGACACAACTCCACCTCTCGCAGTTTAGTGTGCACCTCTCCTCTCATCCAACCATGCAGGGGACTTGTGCACGATTCCTTCGCTCACAGTGCTTACCGGGGCGAAATGCGCTGGCCACACACATGCACGGGACTTATGAAGCCACATTGCCAGGAAGCCACATTGCCAGGGGGGGAAGTTGCTTGGGGGGGTTTTCTCCACACCCGGTTACGAGCCCGACGCTATAATAGCTTGGGAGCGTTTCTTGTCGTCGGGAATAGTTGAATCCATCGCCGGCCCGCACACCGGAGGATTTCTGGACGGGACGCTTTATAAACGTGTTCAATTGTTGTGATTCCCATGTTTCGGCACGAAGATACTGCCGTCAGTAAAAGACGGCCTGACTCATGGAAGTCGTCTCGTCTTTACGCATTGTTCTCTTTAGGCTCCCATCTGCTCGACATTTGCTGATTATGCGAACATAAGCCATCATTGGAATTTGATCTGGGGGTTTCGACTAAAACATATCTTGAACATGGCATCATCGAGTTCAGCGGCAACCGCGCCCCAAACGGTGCGCCCGACGAATCCGGAGGATTGGGAGCCGTATAAAGAGGTGATATCACACCTATACACGGAAGTCAAGCTGAAGGATGTCATGAGGGAGATGGAAAGGAGCTACGGCTTCAAAGCAACGTGAGGCAAACTCGAACTTCCGCGAAACCTTGGGTTTTATCGGTGCATAAACAGCTTACGGATCGTGGCATGTTGTCAGGGAGAAACAGTATAAGACACAGATCAAAAAGTGGTGCCTCGACACCAAATACGTGAAGTCGTCGGAGTATCTCGCCATGATCAAGTGGAAGCGAAGACGGGAGAGGGAGAATCCGCCGAAAGAGACAAGGTTTACTCTCCGAGGGAGGCTTATAGATCCGAGGGACATTGTGAGGTTCGAGAAACGGGCGATCAAGAAGGGTCTCATAACACCAGACGGAAATCTCTCAGGCCAAGGTCAGCAACTCCCCTAGTACATCTGTCTCCCCTCACTGAGGGTCATATTGTATTTTGGGATGACTGACGTCTGTGGCTTTGCACAGAATCCATCGAAGATCTCGGGTACGAAACACCCTCACCGTCTGGCGCAGCTTATCCATGAGCCCTTCGATATTCTACAATGCGGTTCCTCCTACAATGGCCGGATACAAGCTAGAGACACGTACTGGGGTCTGGAGCTACTCGGCGGATTGGGAACGAGCATTTGGGCGAAAACGGGCATTACTCCTATCTCGGAAACATGATGGGTGCATATACGGAATATCTCTTGGGTATGACTGATGACATATGCTTATGAAATTTGATGAGCTCCATTTGATACGAGAAACGACTGGACTCTCAGGGGGCGAGTGGCGGATAGCTCACCCGCATATCGCTTAGTTTGGAATTCTGGTGAACAGGGGGCTAAGTCGTTAGGACTTCTGCGAAGTCGGGAGCTTTTCAGCTCTAAGACGCTATGGCAAATCGTTAGTAGTCATACAGACAGGCGAACATGGTGTCGTATTCTTGTCAGAGAAATGCAACCTGGAAGTATCCAACGACTACGATATAGAAGGCGAGCCACATCTCACAGAAATCTAGAAGTTTGAAGTCCTGAAGGAGCACAACCTACGCAAAATGTACCCAAAAGCAGTAAAGCGGTAAAGTTTATCCAACGTCCTACAACACACTCTACACAATGTGTGTTTAAGCTTAAAAGCCAGCAGGAGGAAGTCAGAGCCTGGCCCCTTTTTGCCACCGCATGTGTACGATTAGTCAGCTTGTAAGTGGGAAGGTTACATCACCCAGCCGCTGTTGTTACGGTTCGTATTGAATCTATTGATAGAGTAGAAGATATGGCTCTCGGTGTGGTTCATGAGTCAGCATGCTGGCCATGTGATATGCCGTGTCATGTGGATTAAAGGGGTTTTTGTTTACCTGTTGGGTGTTTTACGTGTCACTGAGTGGCAAATTGGTGCAAGTCCATAAACACAGCCTGTTCAGTAATCACGTGTCTCATGGTTCAACACTCGAAACGAAAGGGGTGAGACGGAAGCAGTTGCATTCTTTATCTTCTTCGCGTTAGACCAGGGTTTTCAGTGCTGACCGAGTACTATCGGTTGATATCAGTGATGATGACAACTTCCTGTCTCTTTGCCAAGATCGCTTTAGCTCTGGCACATGTAATGCCATCGGCGTGCTACATCAGTGCCCTATCTAGCACCTCTTCCACGAGAGCATGATCTACAATGTGACTCCGCTCTGCGTCTCCTATATCTCACCTGTCGTCGTCTGGCTTCTCAACACAATTCAATTCCCGTCTCAAGACCTTCAGAGCAACGACTGGACCACATATTGGCGCCAGCTCCCGCGTCCATCTGCTAAATGGCGTGTTCTGTTATGCTCCGCACTCTACTCAGCTTGTTTGACCTTCGAACTACTCCGCCCTCCACACCCTTGGAAACATGCTGCGTCAGGATTCGGTGGAGTAGGCGCAGATGGAGCAGCAGTCCGGGGACCAGCCGCCGGAGGACCAGCATGTGCTGGGGCTGCCCAAGTGGAAGGGGTATCGCTGGGCAGAGCAAGATCGCATAAATCCCGGCCAAACCAGACGTGCATATCCGCACCCGCCCTCCCCTCCATGATAAGCGGCAAAGCATACTCTGCCTGTCGAAGGTAACTCCCAAACCGGTACTCTACTAAGTTCATCTGCGGTCCAGGCGCTGGGTGCTGAATCACCTGGTCGGGGTCAGACTCCAGCTTCTCTTGGAAGTACACCCACAGAGCCGCAGGGTTGACGATATGATCCGGTCCCTGAATCATCAGGACGCGGGTATGTTGTTGTGGCGCCGCAGGCTCGCCCACTCGTTAGTAGCTCCAGACTACGCGAGCCGCATGGCCGTTGTGTCCGGGAATGCGAAGCCCCAGTCGATGGCGTCGGAAAAACATTTCGGCGGCCTGGCGCTCGAAGAACACGAGCTTGGCAGTACAGGTGTTGTAGAGTTGATCAGGAGCGCTAATATCGAGGGCGAAGATCCTGCCCGTGTTGAAGAATGATGGTGTGGCGAGAAGGGTGGGGACATTGGTTGTCGGCGGTAGGTCGAGTAAGCTCAGGGACAGTTTTGGTTCTCTAGGACTCTCCCAGGCTGATTCTGCGGTGGGTATAGGACTCCCTGGTAGCTTGTGGGGAAATTATATCCTGGTCGCTGAGCGTGCTGACTGCCGGGAGGGGAACCAGGAAGGAATCCAGGAAACGACTGCTGCTTGGGGCCAAGGTTGAGCTGTTGTTGGTTCGACGCGGCTCCCATTGGAAGGACTGGTTGGAGTTGTTGCGGTCCTAGATAGCTGGACTGCTGTTCGAAAGTAGCTCCATGAGCCTGGGTCGCTTGTGGGTAAAGGCAACCGGGAATGCTGGTGACATGAGGATTCGGAGGGAGGACATGCTCAGCCTGATAATTGTAGTTGCTGTATATACTCGGTGGGCTGAAACCGATGTTGTTGCGCACGCCGGGTAAACCGTCGGCGGTGCTGTTGAACACGACTGGGGCACCAGCGGAATGCGGAGGCCTAGATACTGGAGCAACAGGGTGGCCTTCGACCTCCTGGTTGGGACTGCTTTGCCCTTCCAGGTCTGGAGGTATCGATACCATCTGTAGTGTTTTGGTTGCTTTTCGACTAGACAGGTGACTGTGATGTGATGTTTGTTTGGTGTTGGATTCCTTCCCGTTGAGAGAGAACAAGATCCAGGGAACTGGAGATCAGGTCGCCTAGCCCGAGAGAAATGTGCGCGAAATATTGATGAACGTCTGACGTTGCTCAGAGGGAAGCCGTTAGTCCTGTTGCTTGTAGTTAGGTCGAAAAAGGCAGAGCATGTTGAAACTTGAACGACGTCGGAGAGGACCAGTAGACTAAAGGACGTGATCAAAACTGGCACGGGGAGCTTGACACACGGGCTATGTTCAATTCCCTACCGCCTCCGTTACAACCAGACGGTGAAGAACACTGTTATTATGCCGACTGCACCCCCTTTGTCTTTTGAAATCAGGGCTCTCAATCGGATTCTCACGAGTCCACAAAGGAGTCACGGACAATGTAGACCCTCTGACATTCCGCTCTCAGTGTTGTCCTAACTTTTCTCTTCTGGGCAGCCCTGAGGAGTAGGTACAACGTAGAATTGAAATTTTCGAGGCTCTTCCTTTTTGGCAACACTAATGACATCTTGCCTTTGTATACATGTACTCACAGATATACCAAGACGCATTCAAATATCAAACATATTCGGTGTTTCGCAGTCAATATTTGCATTATTTGCTCTGCCTCTGAGCCCTTGAATCTTTCCTCCCTCGTGGAACAGTATCCATGACCATCATTTCAATCTGGCGTGCCATCCAACTAACAATGTCTTCAAACCGCTTCCCCAACAAATCGCAGACACGAGGAGTTTCCAAACCCGCGTCCACTCACACTCTCCTCCTAACGACAGTCCATCTTCCTCTAGCCACATCCAGAACACGTCCAAAGCTCTCTCCGCTTGTACAAGAACACCAACCCCTCGCCAAGCATTAGACACGAGCAATAAAAAAGCAGAGAGCCCAGGATGTCAGAGAGCTAAAGCCGGGGAAATAGAGCAAACATGACCCGGTGTACATGCAGTGCCCTCATACGGGCTCAGTGGTGGTGCCTTTTGTCAACAGCAGACTGACCTCAATGCCAGAGGAAAATCTGCTCTGGCCCTCAATGACCTCCGCAAGACTAGTCGCAGGGATCACGACCAAACGCAACCTGGACATCATCCGCACTGAACTCTCTTCGTATCGCCAACCACCCCGACTCAGACTGGCAGCGATACGACCCAAACCGAAACTCGACCAAAGCGCGCTGACCATCAGCCAGCAGTCCGTGGTCGATCACCTCATCAACATCGTAGTGAAACTTGGTGCCGAAGTACGCCCTGAGCAGAGCTTCGTTGACAACCGCCGGTGGCCCGGTGATCATCAACACCCGCGTATGGTCTTCAGGCTTATCTACCGCCGCCATCCTGACTCGGTTCCAGACCACGCGTGCTCTACCGACATATCCGGGTATGTGAAGCCCACCACGACTTCGGTGGGCGAATCGCTCAGCCGCGAGACGCGTGAAGAAGTTGATCTTGGCCGCGCATGTCGGATGGCCATTCCACGAATCGGGCGGGTTGAGGTGCAGTGCGTAGACGCGTCCCGTGTTGCGGACGGCGCGGAGTAGGAGGTGGTGGGTGATCCAAGCGGGGAGGCGGGTGATGAAGAGGGAGCAGTTCTCGCTGTTGGGGATGTCTGCTGAGCGGTTCCTGTCAAGGAAGATGTTGCCCAGGTAGTTTGGTGAGAAACCGGCGTCGATTCGCTGGGCTGCTGCCGGAGCTAGTGGTCGTGCCCTGCCTTGGACGATATTTTGGAGGGGGTGGAAAGGGGGTAGGGGTTGCGCAGCGAGTGTGGGCCGCATAGGATGGAAGATATAACCGTCGTCCATGACGCTGTGCTGTTGGATGGTGTGGTTTGGAGGGTGAGGTACCAGAGCAGTAGAGGTGATGTGCGAAATTTGTGGTTCGCTGGGTCCGATTCCATCATCGTCTGACGTACCGTGACTGTTGCTGTGGGCGGGTGTGTCATTTCCAGTGGCGTTTGATGAGAATAATGGTGTGCGGCCATCCTGTGGCGTTGGCTGGCTACTCCTATCATGCTCGGACTGTGGTCTGCCAGCAGCTCCGTTGTTGTATGCCACGGGGTCAGAGCCGAGGGACAGGAATCTCTGCTCGTCGAAGCTATTCGGGAGTAGCCAGACCTCATACGTTGGGTGATCCGGTATCGACCCATCTGGATTGCGTCTCGGCAACCAGATACAGCTTGGAGGACAGGGAGCCATGATGAAGGTGTTTTGCGAGTGATCTCCGAGAACATGAAATGATAAGATAGCAATGAGCAACGAGCAACGACAGGAGGTAAATAAAGATTCGTCTGATCGAGGTTCGTCAGGAGCAAAGAGGCAAAAGTTAAAATAATATACAATTCGATGGGAGAAGAAGCGGGTTTCCAGTGCGAGCGAGCGAAGCAGGGTGAAGATTCGGTCAGTTGTTTGTTATCTATAACTCACCAAGAAATACTGAACAATAAGGGCCCAAAAGCGGACCAACATTAAGAAGAATGACTCTAAAAGGTGCAATGTTCTCCGCCTGAAGAATGCTCCGCATCATTCTTCCAGTTCTATCTCGCATTAGGCGACAATGCCTATTCTCTTCTATTCAACCCTCAAGGCTGCTTTGCAGCCTGGTCTTCTCCAGCCTGACAGAAGAGCATCCGTCACCGCCTGAAATAGTGTCTGAATTTTGCAGCATATATAGCCTCCAGAGACGGCAAGGCTGTCTTCCGTGTTGAGAAGAATCGTGCTGTAGGGAGGGGCCAGTCATCTTTAAGAACTCCTGGGTAACAAAAAGATACTGGATACGTCAATGGCGTATCTTGTTTTGGAGGTTCTTTGCGGATAAGGATGTCTACCATGTTACTGAAGGCACGCCTAGCGAGCGAGGACATGTCTCGTAGAAGTCCAAAAGCACTTCGTAAGATGCACAGACTGCTCACGCCGACTAATGAGTGGCTAGTGGCTCGAGGAATAGAACCCCATGATGTTGTTGCTTCCGTGGTATCGTTCGGAATGAGTGCATATGTGAACTATCAAGAAAAGAATATGAATGGCTCTCCGGAGAGTCCAGCGGTTAGAGCGTGACCGTCCCAATGGATATCATGCTAGAGCGATACAATCCTAGCTATGGTAGAGAGGATCATAAATTACCTTAGAACAAGACAACCTGTGATTGTACTTTGGGAGCATATCCTGTACGTAGATCACCAGTAGCTTTAAAGCGCAGTGCATGCATGAGGGATCTTTATGTTATGAATGAATGACATTATTGCTTCAGGCTTTCCCATTCACCACGAGAGGAACGGATATAAAGAACAGGCAATGTATTTCTGGTATACTAAACCTGAAGGCCTTGCTCTATTCAGTGTCCATCAATGATCATTCCTTTGTTGCAGCAGCAGATATGGCCCAAAGGACCAAGCCAAAGAACCAGCAACACCCCATCCAAGCAGCCTGCGTAAACCATCCTTCGTTCTCCAACTCGCTCTTCCAAGTCCCTGAAACCATGACCTCTTCGAAATCCCGAGCTATGCTTTTGGACCGTGCCGCAATCTGTAGCTCCCCAGTCAATCCATATCATCCACTCGCTTGCTACCAAACTTGGAAGCCCTGAACTCAGAATCCAATGCCTGTGTCTCCCCACTGTCCCGGGACAACGTCGCAAGGGTCGGGACCGAACCTGACAGTGACCTGGTTCCAAAGCTCTCGCTCCAGCGCCATCTTTCCCGTCTCAGCCTGGCAGCGGTAGCTGCCGAACCTATATTCCAACAACTGCCAAGAGCCGTCGAAGCCGCGGTCAAATACCTCGTCGATATCAAATACGAACTTCGAGGTGAAGAAGTCGTATAAGGCGGCTGGGTTGACGATATTCGGAGGGCCGGCTATCATTAGCACTCTCGTATGGTCGGTTGGCTTTGGCACTGCAGCAGTCCTGACCCGGTTCCAGACGACCGTGGCTCTAAAGCCCGGGTGATCCGGAAGCTGGAGACCGGTCCGGGCGAAGCGATAGTAGAAACGCTCAGCGGACGTCCGGTCGAAGAAACTTATCTTCGCGGCACAGGTCAAGTGGCCTCTCCAAGGTTCGGGGGCGTTGATATGGACGGCGTAAACGCGCCCAATGTTGCGGACTCCGCGGAGGAGGGTGGTGACAGTGACGGTGGGATCCAAGCCGGTGATGAACAGGTTGCAATTCAGCCACTCCGGGATGTCGGCTGATCTGTTCGCCTCAACGAAGATATTTCCTTGGTAATTCGGCGAGAATCCTGCGGCGACGCGAAGCTGGGCTGCCGAGTTGTATGGGACTAAGGCCGCGCTGCCTCCTTGAATTGGTGGGGGGACAAGATAGGTATCGACTTGAGGTTGGTGGGCGTGCATTGTTGCCCTCATTGGCCGGAAGGTAGGTGCAGAGTCGGAATGTTGATACTGAGCCATCCGCTGTTGGACTTGCTGGCCACCGGTGAATGGCGCCAACTGGCTGCCGACAATAGCCTGGGGGCCTTGGATACTTGCTCGTGTCGGTACATTGGCTAGAGTGCCGCTGGATGGGACTCCATGCGATGTATGAGGAGGGTATGGATGAGATGCTGGTGTCTGATTGGAAGGTTGATGAGCGGGGACTGGCTGGGTGCTAGATGGGTGTGTCGGAGATTGGCGAGCCGGGGTTGGTGGAGAGACAGTGACCTCCGGGGGGTTTGTGCTTCGCTGCTGCTCGGACGAACTGCTGTTATTCAGGCGAGCGTTGATCTTCCGCTGGTTGTAAACATCTGGATCGCGGCCGGCTGCGTTGAAGTCTTCTTCGTTGAAATTGTCCGGTAGCATCCAGACGCGATACTTGCGTGGAGCGCTACCGTCTTCATCGCGGTCGTTGCCAACCGGCACCCAGATACATTCGCGAGCCATTGTTGATAATAATTCGTCGACGAGCGAACACTGTGATGATGATCAGAGTGGTTATGGAAGAGAGGAAGGGAGATGTGTGTTCGGAGGCTGTGTTAATGGAGATGTTGCGAGGTAAAGGTTTCGACGAAATGATGCGGTGGAAAGAAGTTTAAGTCAGAAGAGTCGCCAGAATTTTGAACTGATATATATTTTTTGTGCGTTGCGAAAGTGAAGCAAAGGTGAATTCGCCAGCGGCGCCAACCCCCAAACCGAACCTCTTTGAGATTCTCCCGCCTTCACCTTCAGGTTTATTGTACCTGACTTTCACTTTTACATCACTCTACCCGACACTCTCGCTGAGGCAACGTGGATTTGGGCGACCTGGAGGATTCCGGCCTCCTCCTATTGTTCCAGTCTTGGTCCCTCCATTACCTGGATCAGGGATAGGGGTAGAGTAAACAATGGCGGCCGCGCCTTGTGGATGAAATACAAAAGCCACTAACGTTAACTATTGTTCATGATTTTATATAGCTGGAATAAAGAAAGAACACAATAGAACTTGACTGAATACGCATTATTATAATGGAGATTCTGTCTAATAGCTCATAAGGGCGTCAAGCTCTCGTAGGGGTGCAGAGTAATCCTCAGCTGACAAACATCGTCGGCGATTGCATGGTTCTGTGGACTCTACCTGGCAGAAGGACCGGGCAGAAGAAGCTTCCAAAACAGTGTGAGCCGCGGGCGGCACGGTGTAATCAATAATCTGGCGATCTCAAAATCAACCTCGATTGAAGATTCCCGAAACGGACTTGTGGAAGTCCCTTGATAAGGAGCGACAAGACTGGAAGACACCTATTGCGACGAGGCTGCTCGCGTTTCTCTGTTTGAGAGTAGCGTACAATGCGATATCCTCGTGAGAGAATGGTCTAAGGAGATGGCGATCGATGGGAATAAGGGGCTCAGATGTCATAAGAAAGAGATCTTTGTTCTGTCTCCAAAGCCCGGAAATACTAGAGAGCCCAAACCGGGCGATCCGGACAGCTCTTGGCGCACTTCAGCATTTTGGGGAAGAAAGGGAAGACGCTTAATATTGATGGAAGATGCTAGGTTTTATACCTGAGAGCCTCACAGAGCGACGTTGACTGTCCCGGCACCTGCTCTTTGTCTTGGCCATGTTGCTAGAGGGTGACATCACGATGTCACACAAACGTGGAAAACATCAGTGCAGTGCACATATTCACATTCAAATGTCTGTCTTCAATTTTTGAGTAAACTACTCTCATTATTCCCATCTGCCCTATGAGACAGTAAGCAAGCATGAAGCAAATATGCTTACGCATGTGACCTCTTGATATCAAGCCCGGCACTCGCACACCAGCACAGAATCTCTCGCTCTCGCAAACACAATATCTGTCTCAAACCAAGCTGCCTCCTCCTTCGCACCTGAAAAGAATCCTCTATGCCCTCTTCTTTCCCCGTGTACTGAAAGACTTAAGCGTCCAAGACAACAAAGCTTGACGACACAGTCACACACTCCTCCAAACCCCCAAGCTAACAGGAATAGTGGTTTTCCTTCTAGCTGTGACTCTTGCAAAACAGTACGTGATGACCATGCATTCATATCGTAATCCAGGAGTCTCAACGGAACTGGACCTGTGCTCCCATTGTCTCACGCCAGTTGGCGGAGAGTCGGGCTGGGAGTGTCTGTGTGGGACGTCCGGGACGCTCAGAGAGCCGATCAGAGGCGACAGTGGTATATCCGTCTTCAGCTGAGACCTTGTTCTCCGAGCCTACATCGCAAGGGTCCGGTCCGAAATGGACCTGAACACCCTGATCGGCCATCTCACGGGCCAGGGCCATCTTCGCAGCCTCAGCTTGGCAACGGAAGCTACCAAACCGATATTCCACTCCACGGCGGTCTCCCATACTGCCGCGGTCGAAGATCTGGTCCACCTCGAAGTCGAACTTGGACTTGAAGTAGGCGGTCAGAGAATCAGGATTGACGAAGACAGATGGACCAACGATCATCAGAACGCGAGTGACGTTCTTGGGATAAGGAGGTTCCGCCGACTTGATGCGGTTCCACGTAACCCTGGCGCGGTAGCCTGGGTGGCCGGCGATGGTCAAGCCACCGAACATGTGACGCTGGTAGAAAATGTCGGCTGCCTTGCGCTCAAAAAAGATGAGCTTGGCCGCACAAGTGTAGTGGCCGTTCTCCGGCTCCGGGCCGTTGATGTGCGTGGCGTAGACACGGCCGCAGTCTCGAACGGTGGCGAGGAGCTCCGTGATGGTGACGGTGGGTGGGAGCCCCGTGATGAAGAGCCCGCAATTGTGGTTGTCGGGGATGTCGGCCGACTTGTTGCGCGGGATGTGGATATTGCCGCGGTAATTAGGGGAGAATCCGGCGAGCATCTTCTCCCATGCCTCGTTCAGCGGGCGGGTCATGACCGTGGACGGCTGCTCATCGTGACGAGGGACCAGGCGGAAATTGCCAAGCTTAGTCTCCATGGGATGGAAGGACCTGGGCTTGTCGTCGTCGTCGCGGTCGTGGATCGGATGTGGGGAGTCGCGGAACACTTCCAGCTTGCTGTGGCCCTCGGAGACCGGGTGAGCCTGGGCAGGGGCGACCTGCTGCTTGAATCCCTCGGAAATGAGGGACGGCTCGGGGTTGCGGAATCCTTGCAGGTTGGTTCGATCTTGCAACGCAGGGCGGAATCTGGTTGGCTGAGCTTCTGAAGTAGCGGAACGGGGGCTCTGAGGAGCGTCGTGGAGGGTATTGAAGGAAGCTGGCTTGTCCTCGTCGACTTCGTAGTTGAATGCCGGATTGTCGTCATCGGATGCAGTGTCCGAATGATTGCAGATGACGCTCGAATTCGCGGAGCTCATGTAGTTGTTGGCCTGTGGCTGGTACTGGCGATTGTCCTCGGCGACAGGAGGACGACGAGACTCATCCAGCGTGATTGCAGCAAGGCTCTCGGGAAGGTCATCCAAGCTCGTAGCACGCTCCATGATCTTGTGCGGATTGAAGATCAGCGTCTTCAACAGCTCGGTGTGGGCGGTTTCCAAGTCGGGACTCGGCTGGCGCGATGAAGGGGGCCAAGTTGCGGCGGTCTTGAACGACCCTGAGGATTCAGAGAGACCTAAGTTCTCACTCAGCCCTGGCGAGCCCGACGGGTTGGACTTGGCAATATGATCGGAGAGGTAGGAGTAAAGCTTCTCGTTCATCTTGGTCGACTTCGAGGCCTCGTCGGCAGAAGAGTCCGAGACGAAATGATCGTTACGCGAGTCGCACGCCGAAGATGCGTCGTTGGCGGCGGGCACAGTCATTCTGTTTATTTGGGAAGATAATCCAGGGTATGGGATAAGGGTGTAGAGAGTTGGAGGAGGGTGATGATGATGAGAGCGAAGGTGGATGGATGGGTTTGGTTTCTGGATGCTTCGTGAAAGATGAAACCAACCGGAAGTTGTTGTTGATGGGACGAATGTAGATGAAGCGAAGGTGAGAAGACGAGAAAAATATACTGAGTGTAAAATCAGGCAGCATTAGCACCACAGCACCATAGTGCGTTGGTGAATGCTGTGTTAGACTTTCCATAGCTGTTGTGTGTTGACATTTAACAGCATATGCCAGATACAGGCACCTTCTTCTACCACCATGACTTCAAGTTCTGTCGACAGCCAGCTTGTTTACGTCGCTATGCGCAGCTTCACCCGCTTTGCCCCGGTAACTATCTCGTAAACACTGAAAGAGCGATATGCTATATACCACCTTTGCTACGCCCCGGACGCCCAGCTTTCACTCAGGGGTAACCCCTATGTTGAGTGACACGATGCTTGAGGGCTCCGATTACATTCTTACACAGGCTTTTATGCCACTCAATGAACTATCAGGTCTTGAGTGTCTTTGTGAGCACGCACAATAAGTCACAAGTAGCAAATGTGTGCTCGACAAAGGACTTGCTTCTTTGACCACACACGAGTGGCACCACTCACTTTGCAACCGGACGCCAGGAAAAACCGTGTTCCAAGCGCAAACCAACATGTGTATTCCCCAAAACAAGTAAGATTCCATGCGCCTCCTTATGCGAAACCGCCTATGCAAAACCATGCACTAACTATGCTTTATGCAGACCATCCTCTCTAAATCGCCAGTTCCTTCGACGCAACAACCTGCTGTCGAGACCCTTCGACAACATCACTCTTCTCCCTCCTTCCAGCCCCTCCTTCACCATCTATCTTCTCCCCGAGTCCAGCCACTCCCCCAGCCTCCCCCTTCTTCTCCCTCTTCTGCTCCCGCTTATCCTCCCCTTCAACATCCTTCTTCCGTTCCTCCACCCCAGCCCTCCCCACAATCCCCGCCCCCCTAAAAGCCGACACAGAAACCACCATACTCAACACCCCCAACCCAAAATGAAACCAATTCGCCGCCCTAATCCCCAACCAACTCGCCTCCTCCCACGCCACCAGCGGTCCCGCCTCCTGCACGCTCACCCCCCTCTTCCCCGCCATAACAGCAGTCTGTATCGCCGTCGCGATCGCCAACGCGATACTCCTCCCCACCTGGCCCATGGAATTAACCAGCGCCCCGCCCAGCGCCTGGTCCTTTTGGGGCAGGGCGTGGGACGTAAAAAGCGTCATGCACGGCCACGTCGTGTCGGCGCCGAACACGGAGAGGATCATGGCCGGCAGGCCGTAGGCGAAGTATGATGTGGTAGGGGGTATGGGCACGGCGAAGAGCAGGCAGGAGATGGACACGCAGAGGTTGCCGAAGAGGAGGATGAGGTAAGTGGGAACGCGGGAGATGAGCTGGCTCGCGACGAAGGCGGTTATGATCCCCGTCACGCCGGTGGGGATGTAGCGGAGGGTAGTTTGGAGGGCGGATAAGCCCTGGAAGTCTTGGTAGTAGAATGTCGAGTAGATGAGGAAGCCGTTGAAGGAGCTGAAGAAGAGGGCCATTATGACCATTGCGGCAGAAAACTTGCCGGATTTGAAGACGGATACTTTGAGGAGGGGCGGGAGTCCGCCCTTTTGCTCGAGGTGCCGCTGCCAGAAGACGAAGAGGGTGATGAGGATTAGGGACAGGACGATAACGACGGGCACCCAGGGTGTGGACCAGCCCACTATGTTGCCCTCCGTCAGGGCGAAGAGCAGGGCGAAGAGCCCGACGGTGATGAGGACGGCGCCGATCCAGTCGACCGAGTTCTTGACGGTCACGCCCTCGTCGTGGAGGGTGTGTTTCGGGACGGGGATGACGGCGATGGCGGCGAAGGAGACCGCTGCTGCCATTATGGCCATAACGCCAAAGACCCATTTCCACGAGGTGTGGGCGGCTATGAAGCCTGCGAGGATATTGCCGAATATACTGCCTAGGGGTGCGCCGGCAGCTATGTGGATGTTAGTAAGTCCGTGATGGAGAGGAGTGGGAGGGTGGACTGGCTGACCGTAGGTAGAGAATGCGTAGTTCTTCGCCTTGCCTGGTGGGAATGTGGTTCCCAGTATGCCCAGTGCACTCGGGACGTTGGCGGCGGCACCCTGTGGACGTCAGTCATTGCCATGGTACTAGTATCAAGGAGACGGCGGTGAGACATACCATGCCTTGCAGCGCGCGAAAGATGTCGAAACCGATCTCATTAGGAATAAACGGATTGCAAGCAGTCGTCGCCGCAACCCACAGCGACCCGATGATGAACACCTTCCGCTTGCCGTAGATGTCGCCTATCCGACCCCATAACATGAGGAAGCACCCGAAGGTGAGCGTGTAAGCCGACACGATCCACTGCACCCTCGTCTCGGGGATGTTCAAGTCCCTGCCTATCGTGGGCAGGATGATGACCACTGCTTGGATGGAGAGTGTCTGTCCTGCTTGTCAGTATACGATCATCCGGCACACAATTACTATAGCTGAAACTGACATTCATGAAACTCGCGCCAGTAACGGCAGCCACGAGAGCGATGCATCTCGCCTTGGAGAACGGCAGTCCATTGGGGCTCTGATCCGGCGACTGAACCGTACCGTCAGCCTCGGCGACAGCATCCTCCCGGACCGAGACCGTGTCGGAGCCCGAAGTCGGCGCTTTGTCAGCTGCCCCGTCGCCGAACGCCGCGTCCCGGACGGAGACGGCCTGCTTCTCGTCCGGCCCGGTGGCGATGGTGTTTGACGCCATATCGTACTATGTTATACAGACTGGAGACGGTGACAGAGCCATAAACAGCTCTCGAGTACGAAGCTCTCGAGTACTTGACAGAGTAATAGTGTAGGAACTGGACATGACAAAACTTTTTGTCAATCATTTGTTTCCCTAACGCGGAGGACGGTAGCGCCAGGCCAAGGGCGGAATAGTGTATGTCGCAATGGCACTCTGGCGCGGCTTTGGCGCCATCTCCAACCGGGGGTGGCGACAGTTTTTCGCCCGGGTGGTGCTTCCGGCAACGAAATGCCGGTGGAGTTTGCGGTTCACCTCCATACTGATCCGGGTTGCACGAACTGAGGTTGTAGATAATGGCACCTGCGCTCTGCTGTCATTTCAGCAACATTTCGGTTGAGAGAACCGTGAAACATTAGTTGTTTGCTGGAACCGGCTCACTGTGTTCTTCTCTTCGACGGGGCGGAACAGACTGCCGGGTATTTGTTCCTCCACAAGTTATGGAGGAGCTTCTTTCCTAGCGGAAATTGCGGGGGCAGGTCGAACTCACCAGCGGCAGAAGATAGATCCGTCAAGGGTAGAAATAGAAGGGCTTTAGGTTGGGCGTGATTATGTATGACGGCCAGCGTCACTGAGGTGGTCATAAGTTTTGCATTTAATGTTGGTGTGGCCGTCGTTCTTGTCGGGGGTGAAGGGGACCACGCACCAAGTCATTCACATCTTAAAAGGCGACAGGAAGCATCATATGCCAACTAGAAAGTAGAATTCTATTCCAATTACATAGTTGTAGCAAGAAAAAGGTCACATAAAATCAAAACATCGAGGTATATTCCGAAGCTGAAAACCAAAGGCTATATTGTGCCTGTGCCTTACGCGCCTCCATTCTTCTCTCGTCTACTCCCCCTTAGCTGTCTGTTTTTCAGCCATTCACGGGGGAGACGAGTTTGTTGCGCGCTCAGGGTATCTTCAAACGATAAGAACAGAAAATGAGAATGAAATGGTTGCAATCCTCTTGTTGCGTGCATCGCCGTGTATGGCGGGAGCTGTGAGGATAGTGTGATGAGCGGGGGATGGCCGTGACCAAGACTCGGACGTTGTATGCCTGTAAGGGGCCAGATGAAGATGAAGATAGGGTTGCCGAGACATTGGCTTCTCCTGAAGGTTGTAGTGTTTATGTTGCTGATAAGCTTTTGTTCGACGTAAGGGAAATGGCGACGGTAATGAGCGAATAGTGGTCGGTGTTGTTAAGAAAAGTCGTTGACTGTCGGTAACGGACGCAAGGAAAGTTGTAAATGAGCGTGGGTTGTCTCGGCGTATCTTCGTCTTCATCAGGTCCTTGCAAGGCGCCAGGCGGCCACCTTATCTCGGCTCAACACTCCGACGCTTGCCGTCAACAGAGGTACGGGGAGTAAGATCGAGCAACTTCGCACTGCCAGCGCTGAAGTTTCGTACATGACCCTTGCCGAGGTTGATGCTCGTTGCTCGCTGCATCTCGGCAGGTGTCTCGACCGGGCTGGTTTCTTCTCCCGTATCCTCGCCGTCGTCGCTTCCAGCTTCCTCGCCGAAGCTGTTCAGAAGGCCCTCGCGGCTCTTCATCCTCTCGGCGGTGTGAGTCTGCACGACAGTCGGGACCTGCCCCCTGACGGAACCCCACCGGGCGTCTTCGCCCTCGTCACTAGATGGACGAGCCTCGCCGGTGGACTTGCGGTTCCATCCGGGCGATTCACGAGACGGGGTGAATTGCGAGAGATATTCGTCCTCAACGATAGACACGTCCTCGCCAGTAGCATCTTGATCGGCTCCCGGTGAGTTGTTAGAGGACGACACCCGATGTGGAGGTTGCGCACGCGCCGACGAGCGACGTCGACTGCCAATGCGCCCCGAAAGCCAAGATCCTTCAGAGTCGATGGACGCGAGTGACATATTATGACCACCTGGCGAAACATCGGCCTCATCAGGTCTGGAGAACGTGGAAGGTGGCTCACGCATAGCCTCGAATGAGCCGCGAGGGGAGGCTGGTGCGCCATATACATGGCCATTGCCTCTGGGAGACCTTTGAGCTTCTCCAGACGAGCGCTCAAGGTTGGGCGACGTCTCTTCAATCGTAGGCGGTATGATGTCCGCATCCGGAGACTGTACCCTAGATAGGGGTGGCGTGATTGGTGCTATCTCCGGAAGATCTTCTCGGAAACGTGACATGGTCCTCTTGGGTACGCCTGCAAGCTTTGACTGAGAGATATAGTTGACAGAAGGTGTAGGTAGCTGTGTGGTCTGCATCGTCTCTCGCGATGTATTTGAGAAAGAGGAAGGCCCTTCAGAGCCACGCCTGGTCCGGTTACTCCACTTAAAAATGGACATCCACGACATGGGACCTCTCGAGCTGCTTGTCTCCGAGCCCTTGCGCAAGGCCTCTGAACCTTCAGGCTTCTCATCCAAGGTGAAGGACGACTTTGACCGCGATTTCTTAGACCCGACAAGACCCTTGGCTCTCGGGCTTTGGGACAGGTGTGGCACTGTTTCCTTGGGCTCCTCCGGGGAGATAGGGGTTTCTAGTGGTAGGCTTGTCGTCCGGTGGAAAGTCTCGAGGGCCGGCGATTGCGACTCCTTTTCCTCGTCGACCTCAGGCCTCGCTTCCGGACGGATCTCCGGTGGCCTAGGTAATGACGCAGAAGACCGTCTCCGAGTTGATGTGACCACAGTTGAAGCGGGATCGACTCCCAAGCCAACTGCATCTCTTCCTAGAACGCCTCTCTCAAGGTTCTTGCGGACGCCCGCACTATCAGCTGTTGCGCCCTCGTCCTTTTGCTTCTCCGCTCGCCTCGCAAGTCGCCTCTCGAGCTTTTCTTGGTCGGTCTGACGTTTTCGTTCTCTTCGTCGTTTGTCCCGTTCCATCAGCTCTCGGAGGTCGCTAGCGTCTAGTTCGTCCGCCAAATCATCAATACGCTTGTTAGCCTTCAAAGTCGACTCTGTTATTGCGCCTCTCTCCGAGAGTTTTCGGCGCTGCGACGGCATCCTCGCAGGTATAGGTCCGGGTGTGTCGCTTCCCGGACTACTCCACCTGGGATGAGACGTGTAGCGCAGTGTTGGTCTCGGCGCCAGAGCTTCCAGCGCCGAGACCCGGAATGAGATGTGCTCCGAATCGGAAGACATGGTGGAGTGTATCGAGTCGGCGATGGGTAGCGAGATGTCGGAAGACCGGTTCTCCTTGTCCCAGCCAAGTCCCAGCCCGGTACGAACTCTTCTCGTGTCGCGCTTCATTGGCCTGCCGGCGAGCCACTCTTCGGTTGCTGGTCGTAGGGGCATGAAGTTACTCATCGCCTTGATCTCGGCTTCTCGATCATGGTCGGCCTTTCGTCGCTTGCTCGACTTCTTCCGCGGCATGAGGTGCTGTCCATCTCGCTTGTTGTGTAGTGTGGGCGCACGATTGAACATGCCGCTGTCAATATCTTTCTCTCCGTATTCCTTGTTGTAGGTAGGTCGGTCTGGTGCGTAGGTGTCTGTCGCGGAGCGTTGCGGTGGTTTGGTACTCCGACGACCCTTTGTGCTCTTTTTGCGCACAGCTCGGAGGCTGTCATCGCGTCCAGGTGAGAAGCTGTAGGTACGAGCTCGACGTTGAAGTTTGTTGGCATCCTGGTTCTGCCGCAGTGCTTGCTTGCGACCAGTCTCTGCTTCGATCATTGCGTCGGGTGCTGTCTGACTGCGCGGCAGTGGTAGAGGATCCGATTGTCGACCTCGGCGGTCGTCAGGCCGTCTCCTCCGGCTCTTGCGCCGGAACGGCCACAACGCCATGGTTGGCGTGGTGTGTGATTCGTGTCAGTCAGGAGACTATGAGTCGGACTCAAGTGACACGAAAGATTGCTGGGTGTGAGTTTCGTAATCTGATCTTGACGGTGGCACGTCGGAGTACTTCATGGCGCTTGTGTCTAAGCTGCGAGCTGCCGAGTCCGCAGTCTGGTCCAGTAAGGGATGGTAACAAGAAAGTGAATTGGGCGGCGCCTTTTTTGTCGGTGGCAATAAGTTGTGTTGGGGACGCAGAGGTGACGCAGGGAAAGGTCGACAGTCCGGTTGGACTGAAGGTTGAAGAATGGATCCCGAGTGTTACGGCGGGGGTGGCGGATGGAAAAACCGCAGGGTCCAGCTGGGCAGACAGGGCAGACGGAGCGTTTTTTTTTAGGACGGTGGCGGCACCCTTGCGATTCGGTACCAGATTGATATGTGAGATGGGACGACCAAATTCGAATTTAATGTGATTGAAAAGAGACAGACGAAACAAAACGACGATCTCCGGACTTTACAACCTTGACCTCCCAGGAAATTCCAAGGTCGGCAGGAGCGAAGGGAGTTAAAAGGGAGAAGGTGCCGTGGATGAAAGAGGCAGTCAGAAACGGGGTCAGGTGCGACCCTCAGACGTATTTCACTGTTCAACACAGGCATCGGCAGGAGCCACACTTGCAGCCCAATCGTGCCTGCCATGAATGGAACCCACCAACCTGGGTCCAGAAGCTAAAGCACGCTAACGGCTGCACAGGTGCTGGACAAGATTCCAACCAACCAGATCCCGTTTCTCCCTTTGTACAGGAACGCGACCAGCCGAGCATTTCTTGTACCTGACATCACTCCCTTGTCCTTCCGCGAAGCATTTTGTCGCGACCCGGCCCGGGGGTAAGGAACGCGGAGAGATCAATAGCGGAGACGGTGTGTTCACTGCAATTTCACTAACACTTGGATGAGCTGGCACGCAAGCGGAGACCATTCCGGTCTGGCCAGGACAGAATGGGCGGCAGTGAGTCTCTCTTTGTAGACTGTCATACACAGGCAGGACTGCTTCAGGCCAGTTCCATGTCGTGGCTGGTGTAGGGTAAGGCACAGTCGACATTCTCATGGCACTCAATGCAAGAGTATCTATCACTGTATGCAAGGTACCTCTACGGCCGGACAATGAGGTACCGTTACATTCCAGAGCGTGGCGGCATGGCTGTTCCAACTTTCGGCAGACCCGTCAGCGGTACGTACCGCCGCTAGGGATCGACAAGGCGCCAACAAGGGTCACGAGCAGGACGGGGGCTCACGTTTTCCCCTCAGCAAAGCAGTGGCGTCACTGATTCAGCGACATGAAGGAGGGATTTGCAATCGATGCATCGGTAGTCAATGTGTCTGCCAGCGCGTACGTTTCTCCTTCAGTTTCTACCCCATTATGGGCAGGAATTCTGTCTTTACCAATACCGTGGCACATATAGCTAACATTGTCATGAGCACAAGAGGAAGCCTGCTGGCATTGTGTGGTTGTACAGAGCCACACACGAGGTGACCACGATGGATGCTCGACAGGTTCCTTCGCCTCGTATTCCGCCAGCTCTGATGCATGAAATCCGCTGGAGGTGGGGTCTACTCCCGACCGCAGTTCGAGAAACGGCAGCGGACACACAACATCAGCCGGCGTTCACGCCGTTCTGATGCCTCAAGACGGTAGCCGGCGGTAAACTGGTAATCGCCGCGCTGCAGATGTCATCTCTGCGCAGGAACCGACTTAGCCAGAAGCTTAAAATGGTTCACTGCTACGGTGTGCATCATCGTGGTTCCTTGCTGGATAGCATCTCTTTCCAGAAACTGCAATTATGTCATGTCTCATGGGGAAGATAAGGTCGGCCAGGGTAGGGCTCGAGATGGCTGGGATATCTCAGCGTCCGTGCATTCGCTGCATTGGCGTCATGACCCTGGTGCGACTGACGCCTGGCGCCCCGCGGCTGATGTCGTCTCCCAGACATCGATCAGATCTGGCAAAGGAATCTCCCCTCAGACATTTGACTTGACGTCGACTCTTCTACGTCTGCTGCAAACCAGAAGCTCGCTACTAGCTAAGAGCTGCACTGCAGGCATTTGAACTTGGTACCAGCGCGCTCAACAGTGCTGGAAAGCTGCACCCTGCAGGAGCAAAGAGAGGCGGAACATACAGTGCCTGTCAGACTGAGACACGTCGGTTGTGTCCCTGCGATGCCACCCGCGCCCGCAGATTGCAGATATATCTCGGCCGTTGATCTCTGACATCGGTGGTCGGATGCGTCTTCACTCTGTTCCGTGCAACGGTGCAAAACTGCAAACACGAGGAGAGCACGCCGGAGCGTTGCGGCTGGCGAACAACGGCCCGTGACCGCATCAGCGGGCGAAGCTTCGAAACGGTGGGAGACACATGGACAGCGAGACCATTCAGCACGTGATACATATATTGTCCGTTTCGTTTCAGTCGGTCACTTCCATCATCTTGCAGATGATGATTACGCTCAGGTCGAAATCACGGGACAAGAAGAGTCTGGACTCTAGTGGCCGTCCCGGAGATTTTAATGCAAGATTACACTTCAGTTCGTCGCCAATCGGCCGCCTCAGAAACATCAATTCATTGTCAAGGGTCTTGCTCCATCTCAACATCAACCATTCAGCACACTATCCGCGCAGATGTCAATACCTCCCCTCCCCCGAGAACAGCCACATCCGCGACCTGAGAAGTCGGTGTCCTCAGTGTGGCTTTAGTAGGGATCAGCCCCTCCTATCCCCAAGCGAGCAGCGAATCACCTCCCCGCAAGGGCAATGTCTCACTTGGGAAAAAGAAATCTGGGACAGCCCGCAACCCACACACGTGCGCGCTAGACGATCCGGCACGAATCGAGCCTCGGACCATACCGCCGTATTGGGGTCGATCGACGACCTCATGACGAGCGAGACCAAAGAGTCGAGGGGCCAGAACAGATGAGCGAGTCTGGGGAAAAGGTCCAAAGTCCAGAATGTGGAGGAGCCAATCGCGGTGCTGGACTAGATGGTCCGATCAGCCTCTCATTGTTCTGATTGTCTCACGCCTGCCAATTGTGTCAAAGCCACGGGCGACGCCACAACTTGCTTGTGCTCTCCCTTGGTTGACGGCGAGGCGTCCAAGCCTTGGCAGGAGTTCATGGGACGCACAGTTTGGAGATGGCGAGATGGCAATTTCAGTTTGACAGCAAGCTGCCCAGCGCTCCATCTCGTATGGATGGCGGCCCCGATCCGGAGCGCAAGGAGCTAAGCTACGGAGGTGGTCGGCTGGCACTCGCTATGGAAGTTCGAAAGTTCGATCTTTTGTGGTCGCGATGATGATTCACATGTTTACTTTCTTGTCAAGTTCCAAGGAGATGTACACTACTGACCATGGGACGATCGCTAACATGGTATTGGAACCGGGATCCGACTCGTTGTCGCTCCAAGGTCACCTAGTCTTCAAGGCAAAAACAACTTACTTTGTTTTTGCCCTGGAGATTTATTCTCTACCTGTAGAGCACTTCCTCTCTCGTCTCCAAATCGCCAACAAGTCGGTACTCTACTTGGATTTACCCTGAGCATTTATCCATGTCCGTGAGGGTTCCTGAACTCTTATGGACCGCGAGGTTTAATATGGCAAGGCCATATAACTCCGCTCCGTTTCATTTAAATCATACCTACTCCGATCTAAGAACAGCACCGCGTCCCCAGATACCGTATTTGTTTCCCGGTCCCAGAGTGGTGGTACCTAACTTAGCATCGAAGGTATGCTGATGCTCTTTGGAGGTCGCCTCCCCAAGCCTCATTGTCGACCCAAGCCGGCTATTTGCAATGTGCCATATTGCAAGGCTCAACGGAGCTGGGGAGATGGGTCGACACTCACCCGGTAAGACGGTCAGGGGCCCGGGGAAAAGAGTATATCATGGGCTGGGGGCGATCAGCAGTTTGAAGTATCCCTCGCCTCTCGACTCAGCCGCATCTTCAACTTGGACCTGACAGCTCGCTCACGATGCGTTTCACGGCACTCGCTGCGGCCACCTTGGCCTTGGATGGCTTCGCAGGGGCGAATCCCGTGGTGTAAGTCAGCCTTTCTTCTGACACCACTGGGGTTATGTGTCCCACTAACTTTTGTCTCAGTCTCGACTCCCGTCAAGCAACTGGACTCAATGCCGCCATTGTCGCCAGGGGCCGCCAATACATTGGCACCTCACTTACTATCCGTAGCGACAACTCGGAGCAGAACATCATCAAGAACAAGAATGAGTTCGGTTCCATCACGCCCGAGAACGCCATGAAGTGGGATGCCACAGAGCCCAACCGCGGGTCCTTCTCCTTCGGAGGCGCAGACCAGGTCATGAACTTTGCTACTCAGAACAGCAAGCAAGTGAGGTGGGTTGTCGGTTCAAATACCAACGCTGACCCCGTAAGCTGATTCAAACCCTCTCTCGATAGGTGCCACACACTCGTCTGGTACTCCCAGCTGCCCAACTGGGTGAGCAACAGCAACTTCAACAACGCGACCCTCATCTCCGTCATGACGAACCACATCAACACCGTCATGGGGCGGTACAAGGGCAAGTGCACGCACTGGGACGTCGTCAACGAGGCCCTCAACGAGGACGGCACCTACCGCGACAACGTCTTCCTACGCGTCATCGGCGAGGCCTACCTGCCCATCGCCTTCCGCATCGCCGCCGCCGCCGACCCGGCCGCGAAGCTGTACTACAACGACTACAACCTCGAGTACGGCGCCGACTCGGCCAAGACCCAGGGCGCCGTGCGCATCGCCAAGCTCGTGCAGTCGTGGGGCGTCAAGATCGACGGCGTCGGGTTCCAGGGCCACCTCGTCACCGAGAAGACGGGGACGCAGTCCACACCTACCCCCTCGCAGGCCGTGCTCGAGGGGAGCTTGAGGGCTTTTACGGATCTGGGGCTGGACGTGGCGTATACGGAGGTGGATATCAGGATGAACACGCCCATTACGACGGCCAAGTCGCAGGTTGCTGCTGAGTGCTGGGCGAGGGTGGCGGCGTCGTGCTTGGCTGTTCCGCGGTGTGTGGGGATTACGATCTGGGTATGTAAACGTCTTTTCTTTTCTGATCTGATTGGGTTCGTCAAGCTAATCGTTTTGCAGGGTGTTTCGGACAAGTACAGCTGGGTCCCGAATACGTTTTCTGGT
Organism: Coniochaeta sp. 2T2.1; assembly: GCA_009194965.1. Lineage (NCBI taxonomy): Eukaryota > Fungi > Ascomycota > Sordariomycetes > Coniochaetales > Coniochaetaceae > Coniochaeta > Coniochaeta sp. 2T2.1. The sequence continues at coordinate 226,502 of VSMA01000032.1, forward strand.
GAGGGCGGCGCGCTGTTGTGGGACAACAACTACAACAAGAAGCCGGCGTATGACGCTTTTCTCAAGGCGATCCAGACTACGAATGCTACCGGCACTTAAGTTCTCCGGCAGCATCGTACGTAGAACGGGTTGTACAATGCAGTTTACGCTGCTGTAAGAGTATCCGACCTTATGGTGTTATTCTCGAAAAAAAAGTTCTGTTGAAGGCGAACACTCAAGACAATGTCCCTCCCGAGGAAGGTTGAAGTACACATATACGCTATGGCAGCCGAGATGCCCTCGTACAGGCAGAAGAGGGGTCTGGAGATACCCATCTGCCTTGTCCAAATCCAGCGTGTGTCTGTGTGATATATGTGCGAGCTGCATCCGAACCCCTGCCGCCAACCACTCACTTTCATGCTGTGTTACCGACATGCTGGAGCTATTGCAGCCTGCGTAATTGCCAGCATCGCCTCCGCGGCAGATGCTTGCCAATCGATATATAGGGCAGCCAAACTCAGGTAGTTCGGTGCCATTGCTTTCCTCCCAACGTAAAGGAACCGACGGAAGTCGACGTTCGCACTTTGGTGCGCGAAACCTCATTCCCAACTGCAGCCCAACATCGACTTTGCGACTGACGCTGACGTACCATTTCCACAAGGATCAAGATGGCAGAAATAACAGGCAACAATCCAGCATCGGATGCGGGTTCTGCCATCCCGTTGGGCGATATTGAAGCCAGCAATGTGTCGCAGAGTGAGCAGACTATGAAGCCGCACACCACCCATACAGAAGACACCTCCAAACCCTCGACTCCCCCGTCATCTCGTATACCCTCGAATTGGTTTTATCCCTGGCCGCAGAGTGCATTTCCCAGGACGCTCAGCTGGGAAGCTGGACATGGAAGCCTCCTACCCGAGGTACGACCAACTCAAGGAGTTTTGCGAGCCGCTGACGCGTTATCTGTATCATCTGCCTCATATACTCCAGGTCCCCCACAACCCAACAAGCGCGATAGCCGCTGTTTGCGACATCAAAGCAGATGATGAACCAGAAGTAACATATGCAGGCGAACCTTACGAACGGACAGGACGCGACCTTCACTAACGTCATAAAATCGCGGTTCTCGGGCAATGTTGCGACACGTATGGTTCTTGTTGAGGACTTGTCGGCATCAGCTATAGCCGTGGTCGGCAAGTCACTCAACCTGTCTCCGGAAGTCTTCGCAGAGCATCTCGTCGCCTCCCGTTATGCTTCGAAAGGGTCATTCGTGGACCAATCTGATATCATCAGTTGGAATACTGCGGCGATCACACAAGAACATATTTCTGTCCGCTGGTTTCGATCTGTTAATAAACTCCTCACTGAGTTCTCACGATTCGAGGAGAATCTGGTCACTTACAAGACCAACATACGCAGAGACTACTGGGATCTGGTTGTCGGCGGGTATGACCCAGGTAGACTAATAACATGTAACTGCAGCATGGCTTGGGCGGAGCGAGCAACCATCGTTCGCACCAGCATAGGTGCCCAGACGTATGGTAGGCTGCTTGGGACGATCTATCAGTAGTAAAGCATCGCTGATTCTGCTCTAGTTATTTTCTTCCTAGATCCACTTCCCTATATCGTGGCGACACAGAACGACGTACCACACGAGGTGGCAGTGCCATTCTGGCAATACGTCCCCCGGTTGCCACCTTTGGAGCATCCGGTCTCTGTCAGCGATCTCCTTGCACGCAGGGCACGCTACAACAAGTACTTCAAGCAAATGCTACCGACTTCCCACATGCTAGCTGAATGGATATCTCACCATAACCAGCGCGGCCATGGCTCGGAACACCGTCAGATTGTTTCTATATTGAGCTGTCAATTGTCCATGGCGATACGACGGGCATCCTGTGAGGAATCCGGATGTCACTCGACGAATTATCTTGCAAGTCGACGTCACTATCCAGCACCGAGCAGATTCAGGAATAGACCGACTTCTTGAACAAGGTATTGTCCGAGCTTCCGCTCTTGAGCGAGGGTCTGCGGGACTTTGTTCGAAACTGTCTCCCACAAGACCAGATGCCGGAGAAATCTCAACAAGACTTTGACGATCTACACCAGAGCTTGCAATCTACTGTCAGGCGCTGCGATGCGCTCTTTCAAAGGCTCCGAGCTGAGCTCTCGATCCTCGAAACCAAGCGAAGCATTGCCGAGGCGGAAGGTGTTTCTCGGCTCACCGAGCTAGCATTCCTCTTCATCCCATTGGCTTTGACGACGGGCTTGTTCAGAATGCAAGTCAAAGAGCTTGAACGACATCCGCCAATTTGGGCGATCATCATCACAGCTTTGATGCTTCTGGCTCTGGCGTATGGCTTACGGTATATCCAACGACGGGCTGGAGAAGGGCGGCGTTGGTTGGCTGAGCTCAAAGAAGGATACCATCTGCAAAAGGGCAACATTATATACGAATGGATATTCCGATGGCTGTTCTTCTCTGGTGGACAGCATCTCAGATACTCTTGGGGATTGTGGATCTGGCACATATGATGTTGAGAAGTGCCTTCAAAAGGATCATGGGCCTCTGCCGAGACAGTACGGTATGGCACGCCCTGAAGCGTCAAAAGCGTTCGCCGGAAGGACCCGAATAGCAGAGATGTTTGCTTCATTGCAGACAAACAGGTCTATGGCGTGCCTCCGGGGGGTTCGGCATGACCTGTCCGACAAATAAGGAAGACACAACCCTGGAAGCACATATATAAACTCACGACTCAGAATCCTCAACCCTTCCCTTCAACCATCAGCCCCGAGCATACCTACCATCACCAAACACAAAACTCCCGCTCCGCCTCCCCGGCGTCTCAGGCGACAGTAACGAGACACTCTCCCTCCCCCTCGGGGACCCAGCCGACGACATCCCCGGACCCTCGATAATATTCAGCCCATCCATAACCCTCCGCCGGGACGCCGAGAACCTCGATACCAAGGTGGGCGACGTCTCGGGACTGACGAGCACGGGAGGTGGTGTCCTCGGAGGCGTCTTGGGCAGCTCTTTGTTTATGCTCGACTCGCGGGAGCGGCGGGATACCGGTGTCCTTGACGTGGGTGTTTTGGATGCTGACTTGGATGATTCTTCGCTGCGGCGAAGGGGTTGAAGGGGTATGGGTGACACGGCCGGGGGCATTATAGGGGACTCCTGGAGTTGTTGGGCGTTCCTCGGTAGCGATGTGTTTGCAGCATGTGCTGGCTCTGAGCTTTTCCTTGGCTGGGAAGTGATGGTTGCTGGTATTGCATTTTCCCCCGGCAGCTCATGCCGGGCGAAGTCCTTCGAGTTGTGCTCCGTCTCGAGCTCCTGTATCTTCGGCGGCTGGGTATCTAGTTCCGACATGTTGGAGAAACTACGAGCGTGACTCATGAACCCGGGCATTGGAGTGTCTCCTGCTCCGCTGGCGTTGTACGGGGAGAATGGGTAGTTGCTTGTTGGGGGAGACTGAGCGCTGAATGGGGATGGTGACCCTATGCCCAGCGTAGTGCCTGGTGAGTTGTATGCTTGGGAATCTGTTGCAATTAATTAGCAAATAATGGGCTGAACTGCTGATCTTTGTGGGTTGCTTACCTCGATATGGAGTAAATGACGGACTGGGAATAGGGCTCTTGAACCGTCCCTCGGGAGGTGAGCTGAGGAAAGGGGTCGTCGAGCCCCTTTCTTTTCTTTTCCGAGCATGATAACCACGCCTGAAAACAAAGGTACAGCCCGCAATAAGAAGCAAAACGACAATGACAACTCCAACAGATATACCGACCATCGTTCCCGTTGTCAACCGCCCTCCCGTGGTAGCTGCTAATGGTGTTGCAGTGGGTATGTTGCTGCTACCTGATGTCGGAATGCTCGTTGTCGTCGATGCGCTCGTCGAGTTGGTCGCTGTGCCCAAGAAGCCATCCCTAAAATCCGGATCGGTGCTCAGCTTGGCCGGCACGAGGTCCTCTGTTGGGCATGCCCCGGACTGGCATGGGTTGCTTGCACAGCAGCCCAAGAACGGCGGCTTGTTGAATTTGCACGTGTACCATAGCCCGGTGTCCGCCGCGCAGTCCTGCGGCGCAATGACATCGTAGCTGTCGGCCGAGAAGGAAGAACTCCGCACATTCTCCTGAGGACACGATCCCGACCCGTCGCGGCAAGGGTCTATCGTGCAACACCCGATGAACTCGGTCTTGTTGTTCTGGCAGATGTAGAACGACCCTCCGCTGGGACAGCTGAGGCCGAAGGTGCTGTATGGGTCGGGCATGGTTCGAGTGCGAGACCTCGGGTGATGCAAGCACCCGGAACCGCTGGCTTGGCCACCAGGTGTAACGAGAAATGGAACGAGAGAGGTGATATATGCTTAAAATAAGTCTGACTCGAAGGCTGATATCTCCTCGACATATTCCCAAGCTCAACTCGGGAATTATTGTCATTCCTCAAGCTTGGTGCCCGTTGTGGTCGCTGTCAGGCTGCTTGAACGGTCGTCTCGATGGTCGAGCTCGGAGATCCAACAAAGATTCCCAGCACAGCATTCCCACGGCGCTTAAATGCATCGCACCGTAAGCTGGGGCCGCAGATGGGCCACCACGGCGGTGGCTTGCCCTGAAAATCGCACAGGCAGTGCAATTGCTGGACTAGTGCTTGATCCGTCTGTTTGCTTCCTCGAGTAATGCTGTGCTCGGCGAGCTGCAAGGTAGGACAAAGGCGGCCGGTCCGACCCACGGCAATTGGTCTGTTGGTTCGCGGTGCCATGACGACATTTCGGCAGCCAGCCTCGAGTGACCTTTGTGACAGTGAGAGATACGCCGTTGGGAGTGTCTCGCTTCCTCGTTCTTCATTTGAGCATAAGCACCCATCCGGTCGTGTTTGATAGACAGTTTGGTCGGAGCCGGAAAGCTCGTGATGGAGTAAGATGGTGTTGAGGAAGATGCATTCAAAGGAAGAAGCCCTGCAATTCTCGCCATTGATGAAAGTCTAAAAGTGCTGTTGGTACCAAGCGTGTATTAAAAATGACTGTGGTTGGCTGCAAATTCAACGGCTGCATATGCACCGCCAGCTTTGAAACCGATCCTTTCCTTGTTAACATCCCTTGGGGGCGATCGCCTCAAGGCCGTGTCCAAGACAGACCACCATCTCGCCCCAGCTCTGCTTGCTCCAAGATCAAAAATCGAGTAGAGTGATACACCCCCTACACTAACATGTCGGATGGACACATGAGTCAATTGAGTGGTCGCATGAGAACACCTGCGCCCAGTTTGTCACTGGGCCAGTATGTTAGCTATCGTCAATCACTTCTTTTCTTGCCTCATCACTCCCTCAGTTCGGAACTCGGTCTTGGGAGAGCTCGAAGCTTACAGACCTCATCCTTCGGCTTCTAATGGGCCGTTGTGTCTGCGCTCCCAACCCAGACAACAGACACCGCGGCAAATCTATGATCACATCAGTTTTGGCTCCATAAGGTAAGTAGAACTTGCATTGACTTACGCCGCTGTTGCACTGAATACCTCCTGGAGGCTGGCACGAGTGAAAAGTCCAAGAGCAAGAGAGAACAGGGCGACAAATCCGGCGATGATAGCCAGCCGCTTGGTCGTATCCTTCACAAGATAAAGAATTATGGTGACAGTGATAGGCAGCATAGATGCAATTGTCATGATTAGAGTCCGAGTCAAATGCTGAATGAAATCATCTGAGTATACGAAGGGGCTCGTGTTGTTCGGCCCGAGTTGGGAGTCGGTAGCCTTCGAGGCTATATTTCGCTGCCGCAGTGCCCATATCAGCTTCTTTCATGTAAACGTTTCCTTCGTCGTTGAGCTGAGGTATTGCTTACGTGGATACGATGTCCAAGGATTCTGTGGTAAAGATCCAGGACGTGGTTTGTGATCCATTGGGTGAAAGGATCACCGGATACCGTGTCAAGCGCGAGTAAGTCTTGCATGTCAGGCTCACTCCATGTCGTGGAATCTGCGCCTAGAAGCTCGACATTGAATATGTTGATCCAAGACTGAAGGTCCTTTAGAGCCTTCAGATGTGGTGCTCTGAGCTTGAAAACTTGCTCATGCAGAACAAGGGCCTTCTCTACAGAAGATACGGTAAGACCGTGCGTTCTCGGATCAAGGGAGAATGATTCACGGTATTCTTTCAGTTGCTCTCTGACCTCCAGGATGATTCGCAGCTGCTTAGGACTGTTGCCGTTTTCCTTCTGCTTGCTGAAGTACTCCGAACCTCTGAAGCTTAACCCAGTCGTTATAATATTGCGATCTGTCGGGGTGGCTTGACTTCCGGTCTTTTTTCTGGGCATCACGAAGCTCCTCCTCGAGACGAATAATATCTGCTTGGAGGTACAGCAGGTTTTCCATTGACAAAGCAGAGAACCGTCGGAATATGGCCATGGTTTGGCCACACTAGTTCGCCTCCGAAGGTCTTCGTCGCTTCATGTTGGAACTCGGCGCACCTCGAAGACATGATAATCTATGTCTCAAAATACATCAATGGGTAGCGTGAAGTAGTCCATGATTATTGATTCGCGTGGTTATGTCTATGTATGGGAGAAATGGTCACCGAAGCGAATTCGTAGAACGAATACCCGCAGCAAATGCCAATGTAACCACAATAGCACGATGCACACAATTAGTCGCCCTTCCACTGTTCAATGCGCGAATCCTTTCATATTCCAATCGTCTAATATTCCATCGTCTAATGTCCATCATCTAAAGTTCCACTCGTCCAATCTTCTCTTCGTCGACTTCTTTTCTCCATAAAAGACTTAGGTGTATCTCGTCGTCGTGGATTGTATTGTCATAACGCCGTCGCCGTCTTCTTCCGCCGTCTACCTTTTGTCCTTCCTAATTCCGACATTCCTCGTCCCCTGGATTCTTTGTACCTGATATACCAGTATCGTTGTCGACCTATTGGCGTGACCTTGTCTCGTGCCGTGGGGTATATCTTGTTACCTTCTCCTTTATCATTATCCATCGTCCCCCTCAGATCCCCTTCATCCTCCTTGCCCACTTCGTCCGCTGCATTTGCCTGTGCCTTCACCTTCCACCCCTCTACGTCTTGAGGGGCTGAAACGCTGGTTGCAGCTCTCGCCTGGGTTCTCTTCGTATGTAGAACCGGTGCTCTCGTCTTCCAGGTCTTCCAGGTCTTCCTCGTCGGCATCGTCGGCGTGCTCTCGGCGTCGTCAACCCGTCGTTCTTCCAACCTTCTGTTTCTTCTGCTTTCGTTTTTCGCCCTGAAAAACTCTGTGGCGTGGTGGTCCGCAGTTTTCTCGGTATTCGCCTAGACGTCGGTACGTCCGGGCTGTCCTTGTTATCCTCGTCGTCCTCTGGTCTCTTCCTCGTCTCCTCGGTACCCGGCTTTTCGTCCTCCGGAAGTCCTGGTGACTGCTCCTTCTTCTCGTCCTTCTGCTCGTCCTTGTTCTCGTCGACGTCCTCCAGCAGACCAGCCTCTTCTTCGTCTCCTCGGTACGCGGCCCAACGTCCTCCGGAAGTCCTGGTGTCTCTTCTTCCTCTTGGCTGACTGCTCATCCTTGTTCTCTCGTCCTTCGTCCGGCCTGCCTTGCCTCGGCCGGCCTTTCTCATCTTCCCGACAGTCGTGGGGCTGCTTGGGGGAGGGGGACTCTCGAGGGTCTGCCGCGACGTCGCGGGCGACCTTTCCAGACTTGTCCGTCATGGTTGACCTTGGGGTGGGGGTCGAGAATGAGGTTGGTGGTCTGGTAGCTTTTTGGTGATGCTGGTTTTGGAGGCGTATCTTGTTGTGTGCTCGGGACTTGAGGAACTTGATGTTGAGATCGTGAATCTTTCGACGGCGTGAATCACGTCAACGAAGACCTTGGTAGGACACAAGTGGAAACTTTTCCTCGACTAGACAAAATTTGGGTTGTCGGATGGCGATACGTTGCTAAGTCTTCAGATAGGAGGGAAAGTGGGAAACTTCGGGTGTTCGGGAAGGAAAAATTAAAATGATAACCTTTAGTGTAAAGTGGAAGTGATCAAGAGGCTTCCCAAAAGAATGGACTTCCACCACCCCAAAAGAGAACAGAATTCCAGAGACATGTCTCTAAGAGAAGTCACAGATAAGTACGGGTGAAGTACAAACGCTCGGTTCAACTTCCATTCGCAAGTCAGAAGAATATTTGCCGCTAATATAAGCCTTTGTTTCCCAAGTCAGGGGCGACATTAACTCCTACTTGACTTTCAGGTCATTAACCTCCGATGTCCTCAGGTCTTGAATGCCATCCAGTCAATGTCTATATATGATGGTGGTAACTAGAGCATGACTGTTATGAGAAAGGCTCGAGTACAGAGTCATGGAACAGAGCTGTTCATCATGATTCTAACCATACTGGCTATCTTGGGTAATGAATCCCTGTATTCACTCAGTAACTCTAACTACTCCTCCGCTATTCAAATCTAACATAGAAACCTACCAACCTTATTTTTTGCCACGCCTCATTGCCTCTCGCTCTTATTATGCATTCATCGTAGACTTAATATGCCTCTATAGAGTTATTTATCTGTCCTAAGAGATATCAGAAACCTCCTCCTTCTCTTAACCAAAGTGACTTAGTGACATCGAGATCTATTGTTCATGACTGTGTGTCAGTACACAGCTATTGTCTTGCTGCACCCCTTGACTCAGGTCAACATCATTATCAAGATGCCTATACTATTATTGATCATGTTTACAGGCACAAACTGATACCATTGTAAACATGAATGAGTAGACACTACAGAAGGATGAATAGACATTACACATGAATAGAGTCTCTACTGTCTTGATGAGTCCATTGTCTAATCATCCTCTTATATATACACCGATGCTTCGTGAGCGAGTCTTCACATACTGAGAATCATCTCCCCTACCACCAGTCCATCTTCGGTTCTTCACTCTCTCCCATCTAAAGAAGCCTCAAACCCACCACACCAGTCGCAAAGGACAACACCGCCATCTCCGTCAAGTCTTCAAGAGCACCAACACCACCAACACAACGTGGCCGGATCGCAGCCAACCCAATCTTCTGTGCCGGCCCCGGCCCCGGCCTCGAATTCCGCAACTCCGGCACGGTCAAGCCGAGGCGGAACAGGAGGCAAAGTGCGCACTACCGCCAAGTAGAGTGAGCAGAATGCGAAGAAGGGGGTGCAAGGGTTAAGTCCGCCAAAAAGGCCAAGGCGAAGGGACAGGGTGGTGGGTGGAGAGGAGCTTGCCATCCGTAGTGTTAATCCTGACATCAGTAAACAGACTGAAGATGTGTGCTTGAGCTCTGCTCACCTCGGACTCGCAATGTCGTTGATACGAATTACGGAGCTGCTCTTGCCATGAGTCCAGTTGTCACCGACTCACCGGCTGCATTTCCATAGAGCATTCACTCACTCGGAGTCATGACTGAACGAGATGGATCATCCTGACGGATCGACATTAATAGAATCGCAGAATGACACCATCATCTCCAGACACGACCTCCAGACACCATAACCTCCAACGATTCCCAACTATCAAAGGCCCCAAACCTAACTCTCCGCACCGCCAAGTCTCTCGTTCGTGAGTCCAATTTACGACAATCTCTTGAGTAGTTAACATTGCTGACTTTGGTGTAGTGTAACATGCCATCCAAGAGACTCCTCGGCCCCAAGGGCGACGGCAAGACCACCCCCTCTGCCACCAAGAAGGCCACCATTATCCCCGCAAAGAAGGCCAAACAATGTGCGATTTCTCCAGGCTTTGTTTTGTTTTGGTCTGAGTAAGAGAAGCGAGGAGCATATCAAAGAGCTGAAGGAGGAGAGGAAGGAGAGGGCTGCCAGTAATAAGGCGGCAATGGAGGAGATGGACCGAAAGGAGGAGGAGCAGCAGGGGCAGAACTAGCAATATGGGGTGAAGGGTTTAGATGTCCGATTTTGTACCATTATCAGCATAGCGACATCAGTTCAACTCGGTGATTTAGCTCTCGATCACTCGATGACTTGGTTCCATCGTCTAGCTCCGAAGCAATGAAGCTTGCAACTGGCAAAGACTTCGCGTGAAGTTACGCAGCACCCAATAAGGTTGGTTGCTTCCAGATGGTGGCAAGGGGATGACCTTGATACGTGGGAGGTTATTAGCGGCAAAATATTGGACACAACGCCTGAGATGGAAGGGCAGGAGGAGGTAGGAAGAGACACAGATTGAATCGACCATCACTACTGTTAGGTGGCAAGCGTTCCTGTTGGCTACTTTGTAAATGAATGCTCTGGTAGGACGAAGATTATCTCGACGTCTTTTCAACGTTAGCTGGTACAAAAGCAAGTAGAGAAACAATGGCGCGTCGATAACGTTTCAAAGGAATCGTTCCATAGGGATCATTCTTTTCAGACTGGAATATTGTTTGCTAGTCTATAGTTCAGGGTATCTACCAAGTCTCCCTCTCAGAATACCAAACCAAAGACCCTACCATGATCCACCATCCGACCACCAGACCAGATCAGCCAAGACCTCGCAAGTGAAACCATCCGAACCACCCAAGCCATGCGCCTGTGGAGTTCGAAATTGAACGCAACATCTAGAGAGAGACCTGAAAACACTCGCCGCGAGGCGCATACCCTACGCTTGGCGTCTAGCTGTCCACATATTCCACCCAGGCGGACGAGATGCCAAAACACGTGCCAAACGTTCCTAACGCCCATAACCACCAAACCCGTTCCGTCCCCGTCTATCACGGCCACCCTCATACGTGGGCAGCGGAGCACCATCAAACCTTGACCTAGGGGTGAAGTCATCCCTCGAAGCATCGCGACCACCACCTAGGTACCTATCGCCACGCGGGCGCATGGGAGGGGGAGGAGGCGGACCTCCACGACGCGGACCACGTGGACCACCACCGCCTCCACCACCACCACGCATCTGACGCTCGCGGTGTGGTGGGCGGATGCCGACGAAGACTTCCTTGCCTCTGTCGACGAAGCGGTCGACGTCCTCGAATGTGTAGCGGTTGATGTCCTCTACTGGGCCCATGTCGCGATGCTTGTCCTTGGTATAGTAAGAGCGCATGTTGTCGATGCGGCGGAGGGCGAGCTCTTCTCCCTGCGGCCTGTACAGAAGTGAGGGGTTGGCTCGGGTTGCTTTGGTACCCTCCTGAGGTGTCACGCCGCCCTGCAAAGGATAGCCAGGTGGCATCCTGCCTCCCCTCCCCCGAGGACCGGTGGGGGCTCCTTGTATGCCGCTGGCTGGCTGGGACGGACCAGTGGGGATCAAGGTCGATGCTGGGCCTGTCGGGGGTGCAGCTGGTCTAGGAGCGGGCTTGGCCGGATCTGGGCCACCCTCCTCCAGTCTTGCTGTCATGATGCCATCTTCGTCGGGTTCGTAGATGACTTCCCATCGATTCATCTTCCCACGGCCACCATTGTCTGCCTCCTCCCTGTCAATCCACTCCACCACCTTCTCCGCTGGTACGAAATCAACCCAGAGCGCCTTCCTATTCCGTTCGTCGGGCCAGACTTGATCGTGAAGGGCAGAGCGTACCCGGGATGCGGCGGAAATACTATTGAAGCTGACGAAGGCGTGAGTCCTAATCGGGTCCAGGTAGAAGTCAACGACAACGTCCGGGTCAAATTCCTTGGAAGGCGGCGTCGCTAGCGCAATGATGTGGTCCTTAACATCAGCAGTGCGCAGCGGTCGCATGAAGTTTTTGATGTACAACGCGGAAGTTACGGGGTGGATGGCAGGTACAACTGGGCGATCATCGGTGCCATAGTACGGTTCTGCTGGCTCATCCTCCTCCATCTTTCTAGGAGGGTAGTCTTGGTAGCTGTCGCGAGGATGGTTGTCGATTTCCGGCCGAGTGTCGTATTCCTCTTTCATGACTACATCATCCCCAGCGTTGCCGTCATACTGGGGCAAATCTCCGTCGCGAGGAGGAGAAACAACGTCGGGTTGGTGCGCCATAGGCTGGTCGAGGTCGTCCTTCGACTCATTCTGCTCTTCTTTGAAGTCAGATGTATCCTTGGTTGTATCGACAGTCTCAACCTTCTCGGCGTCATCAGCTTCCTTTACAGGCTGACGCGACTCGTCAGGCATTTCGACGTCGACCTGTCTGGGCTCTGGATCGTCAGGCCGCAGACGCTTCCGGACGCTCTCGTCAATGGATGGAGTACGAGAGCGACGCTTCCTGCTCTGCACGTCTTTGATGACTTCGGTGACAGGAGGCATTGTCTCGCCAGTCTGTTGATCAATGCTGATTGTGGTTGTCGCTACCAGCTCCGTGGGAGGCTGTGCGTCGGCAGAGTCGTTCATGGGATCGGGATCCGGCTGCGCAGTTTCGTTGCCGTTGGTTGGGAAAGTGACATCGACAGAATTCGGCAGATCTGCCTCTGATTCGGCAGGTGCAGAGACTGGCTCGGATGGATCTTCGACGACGGGTTCAGCTGCAGGCTCTGGGTTCGGAGTAGTTGTTGTATCCTCTCGTGGGTCTTGCGGTTGGTCGGATTGCTCCTCGTCGACGGGCTCTTTGTTCGCATCCTCGGAGGTACCGTTCTCGACGACGTCCTGGAGGCGCTGGACGAGCTCTGCTTTCTTGCCGGTTTGGACTTGGCCATGCTTCTTAAGCTCAGCCCTCAGCTCCATCACCGTGAGCTTGTTGAAGTCGGTGGTCATTTCGGCGTATAGTGGCGAGCAGGCAGCTCGAGGATGCTCATTGCCTGGTGCAGACTGGTAAGATTGATTCTTCAAAAAGTGATAAAAAGTACGAAGATGGGTCGCTGGGACAAAGAAAGGTGGGATATGATTGCTGTTGTGCAGCTCTTGACGAGGGATGGTTGGGAACAAAGAGAGAAGAATACCGAATTATCGCAATAGGATCGAATTCCTCTACGTCAATCAGGCGCAACGAAATTTGGGCGCGTCGCGATTTCCGCACTCCACTTCGGCAGAAGTGCCCGTCGGGCTGCAGCACTGGCGCGGTGCACAGACCAAGAGCACTGACGACACCGGGCTCCCTTCACATGTTCGTTTGGCAGTTTGTCTCCCTCGCTGCCACTCCCTTTGTCGTCTTCAATTTCGAAGCTTTGAGCCACGAGGACAGGTCATTCTAGATCAAGGAATCGTCTAGCCACCATTTTGGGTGCGTCTTCGTCAATATCGACTTTCTATAAATAAATTCACGCAGTTTAACATGAAAAGCGACTCAAAAATGTCCTTCCTCAGATCTCTGCATTCTCATTGGCTGGTGGGGCAGGTTAACGCAGGTACCAAAAATGGCGGGGTTGGGCATTATCGATGAAACAAGGCATCGTGAAGCTGATATCAGCGAATAGCAGAAGCGTCCGAAGACAACCACCTACCTTCCTTCAGCCTTGGGCGTGGCCCAGCCATGCTTTTCTCATTAATAAGATCAAATACAACGACCCAGCTTCTCTTCCTCAAGTTCACAAATGATCATCGTTCTCCCGGTCCAAACTTCTAGACCACCGCAACCTCTTGTCATATAAAAGACAGCCCCGGGCTGGCGCAATGAGATGCGATAAAGAGTAAACGGGATTCAAGGACAATGCTCTCGTTTGTGATCTCTCCTACAAGGCTGCAAACCGACATTTTCATATAACGCTCGCCGCCCACGAGCTCCCTCGAGGCCTTCGGACTTCTCCTTCACCGCCATCTCACTTCCAACTCGGACGTTATTCTCACCTCCAAGTCTCAACTTCAACTTCAATCCTCACACCAACTGCGCCTTTCCAGCTCTCACACATAGCTCAAGAGACCACCGCTGAAAGCGTCCCCTACTCTTGTGTAGATCTTACCAGCGACAATACTCTGCCAGGGGAAAGGAAAAGGAAAAGGAGCGCCACCCCAGACCAAGAGATGCATAACCCCAAATTCACGGACAGGCCTCGCCTCTCAACGCCGGATCCGAGCACCCCAGGAATCCCATCTTCAGTTGTTACCGCCGGCTTAACGACAGATGGGTCTTCAATAGCCAGCGCACAAACGGTCAGCAGCGTGCTCACAATACCTGACGAGAAGGACGAGGAAGATGGCCTCGTTAGAGGCGTTGCCATCATGAATCCGTTTGCGACGTCCTCTCCGGAGGCGCCGGGGGAAACGGACAATAGGAATCTGTTCCTCCCTCCAAAGCTTGACCTTGAGCGGAAAGAGGCTTGCGAGGTGGTAGACTCGGTCGAGTCCAACTATAGCAAGAGGGTGATCTCAGAGGTGACGGAGGAGGACTGCCCTGAACCGGCCGCCAAGAGGAGACGGATAGTGGAGGATGAAAGTCAAGCAGTCTTCATCCACGAGGAGGAAACCACTGAGGCTATTGAAGAGGATGTGCGGGACAGCGTCGAGGAGGATGACCCCGATACCGTCATTCACGACATATTCGAAGGTGTCGTCGAGGAGGTGGACAGAGCTGAAAGCCACGCTCAAAATGTTGAAGACAATGTCGCGGAGGAGACGGTAGACGACGCCGAAAGTTCAAACCTAACCGACTACTCCACCGAAGAAGAAGACACCTTCTCCTCCGACGAAGAAGAACTCCCCGAAGACCCCGACTACGACACAAACTCCAACTGGGACCAGCTAGAGGACGTCCGGCCCCGTCTCCGCGAGTACCTCAAATTCCGCCGCACCATCAAAGGCCACGAGCGCTGGACACCGTCCCAGACAAAGCTCCACAAGCTCCTCGCCCTCCGCGGCGTCTGGCCCATGTTCGAGCACAGCTGGGCCCTCAACTTCTCCATCCGCAACATCTACCCGCAAGTATTCGCCCCGCCCAACACAACAAAACGCGTGGCCATCACCTCGAGGAGGAACGAGTTCCGCACCACCCGCGCGCTGGAGGCCATCTTCGACCTGTCGCCCCTCGTCCACGGGTACCGCCAGTCTGGGACAGACGAAAAGATCGGCAGCGTCCTTAAAAAGGCGCTTAAGCGTTACGTGTCCTGGGCGATCTACGACGCCGGCGTGGAGGACAGGGTATTCATCCCAACGGTGGAGGTGTACGAGTTCAACCCGCGCAAGTGGGCGGGCCGCGTCAGACGGAGGTCGAAGAACGGGGCTAAGGGGCCCGCGATCAAGGTCGAGCCCGCGTCGCTGGCGGACTGGCCTTTCGATGACGACGACGAGGACCTGTCCTCCGACCCGATAAGCGACGAGGTCGAGGCCCGTTTGCGCAGGTTGGCTGCCAGACACAGGAAGGACCTGGTCACTCCCGAGACGGCGCATTTACCGGAGTACATGTGGCACTTCCGCGAACCGCCGCCGCTGCTCTTCGCCTTTGTGATACTGCAGCACATGGTCATGGTCGTGAGCCTGGACGCGGGCGAGGCGGATAACGAGATCGTGGTTTTCAGCGAGCTGGATATGGGTAGGGCCGACCAGTGGCTGTGGAACGCGTTGGCGATCGCGCTGCCGTTGCATATGGCGCGGGACGCGCTGTGGGAACGGAGGGATAGGTTACCCGTGGTGGAAAGGATGGAGGTTGACGATCCTGATGCGTAAGCAGACAGGGAGGAGAAGGATGGCATGTGTTGATGGGAGTGAGCAAGCGTGCTGTTTGAGGTTATGTTATGCCGCTATGAAGATACCCCTTATACCCCAATTTTTACTTTGTCTTGTGCTCTCTTCTGCTCGAATGTTACCCAATGTTTCTGAAGCGATAGCTACGATATTCAAGATTGATCTGAGAAATGTGACTTGCTATGCCCATAGATTTGAAATCGACAAGTCTTTTACTGAAATAGAAGGCTTTTTCGAACTATGCCTTTGTTTGAACTGCGAAAATCGTGTCATATTATTCTCAAGTAGCCTATCGTACAACAGACATCTCGATCGAGATTCGTCCGAAGCCATCACCAATTCCACATGTAGAATGAACCCTTCTATTAGATCCTTCGGTGCCGTACCTCTTACTCCTGCCTCCACCTGGATCTTCCTGGTCCGTTTACGTCGCACTCTCCCCACAGATGCCGCCCCGTGTAGCTCCGCCCTGAACCACTGACCGAGGTTCGATGGAATGTCCGACTTACTCAGCAAGTCCATGCCCATTCTGCCGGCCCCTCGATCGCCTTGTCCATACTCCTCCCCTCCCCTCCACTCCCGCTGGACACGAACTTATTCACAGGGGCAAGTCGCTTAGACCTGCTCAGCCCCCCAACCCGCATCCGCCTCCCGCATATTCGCAGGCGGCTCGATGCTGGGAATAAACTCGAGTGCCGCGTACGCCACGCCCACGAGTCCGACGATAGAGCCGCAGATGATCTTCCACACGGAGGCCGGGTCGAGGATGATGATGCCGATGAAGATGTAGACTGTTTCGCCCAGCCGAGTCAGTAAACGTACGGTATGAGTGCGGTTGCCCGTCCAGGGGGGGGGGGGAGGAGGGGGGGGGGGAGGAAGGGTTGCGCTACTTACAGATGCCGCGACCGATGAAGCTGAACAAGAAGGACGCGTAACGAGAGACCTGGGGCGGGATCTGGAACTCGAGGAGGCCGTTGACTGTTTTTCGTATCTGTTAGCTCTTTGTACGACGAGAGAGGTTGGAGCGTAGGGGGTGAGGTGTGCGACGTACCGAGACCGAAGATGATCACGTAGACGCCGATTACGATTGCCTTGCTGTTGTTATTCGACTCGTCAGTTATCATCCCTTCCAATACCACTGTACTCCTCCCCAACAGTGTGTTATCATATATGTGATCTGTTGTCCACTCTTTGTCATATCGACTCGCTGGATCAAGGAGCGGCTGTGGTTCGGGGGGCGCGATTTAAGGGGGAGGGGGCATCGTACAATGAAGGCGAGAAGAACTGCGACACGCCGCCGAGGATCATGATGACGCCCACGGCGAGGTTGATGATCCGGCTAGATATCCACGCACTGGTTAGCAGGAGCTCAATTGATTCCAACTTTTTCTTCCAATATCAAGCTTCGGCCGATTCGGACGGGGCGTGCAACGTACAATGAGTCGGAGAGATCCATCTTTGCTTATGTCTGTGTTTATCGTTTGGACGGGGTTGAAGTTCGCTTGAGGTTCGAGACAGGGCGCTTGATATAGCCTGGTTTGTTGGAGATAGAGCTTGCGCGGACAATTAGGCAGATGCAGTTGTTGGTGGAAGTGATGGTTGCGGCGAAAAAGAAGGCTGACGATGTCACTTGCGACCACTGAGGAGCTCCAGCCTCCTAAAACAAGGAGCTGGCACAGGGGGACTCCGCAGTAGCTTGCTTGGCTTGGCAGAGACTCGTTTTCATGCATCGAGTCTGGAAGTGGGATGCGATTAAACGCTGTATGTGTTTATGCGGTAAAGAGCCCCGCTTCATGATTGATGGTCTCCTCATCACCATGCCCGCGGCGATCTGGGAGAGATATTGCGCGGAATATTTGATTGTAGTTATGTTCATGCTCAACGAGCTTGTTTATATATGTGCGTGCCGTAGTCATGATCTCGTGGTCATGAACGCTGCGCATATGCTATGAACGAGACCCAAGTTGAGTGTATCCAGCTCTTCGCTCCTCAGGCAATGCGCGGCTATCTCCATGCGCTGAGTGTCCAGAAATCAGGGCCATCCAAACCAGTCGACATGAACCGGCCAATGCAGCAGTGGCCTCTCCGTTTCCTTTGCCCTGACCGCCTGCAATGCCAGTGGTATTTCCCTGAACTCCATTCCTTATCCAAGTACCAGTGGTATATCCCATGAATGTCATTCATAACTCTGCCAATTCCCTCTCCTTGGCCGCTAGTAGCGCCCTCATGTACTCTGCCTCTCGCTGCAGTGCAGCTCTCTTTTCCGCCTTCGCAGCTTCGCTTTCGCCCCCCTGTGGGCCAGGAGAGCGTTGTACGGAGCTTCGCGGTATCTCTGGGGTTCCGTCCCTATTCTCTGCCGGGTTCAAGATAGACTTGATAGACGACAAACGTTTTGAAGTATCGTGCTCGCTAGCAGGCACCTCCATGTCCGCCGAGGAGAACGATCGTTTCCGGGATAGCGATAGGAACGAAGCTGGCGACAGTGAAGATTGTCTGTCACTGCTTGCTGCCAACGATGTTAATGGCGCCAGCCGGTTCTCGTCTGTCAGAGATGACGACACGTGATACTGTGTCAGATCTGAATTTGGACGGAGAGGTGACTGCTGGCGCGTTCGTTTTAGTTCGTCCTCCGGGACGAGGGTCATCGGTCCCTCCGGCTTGGACTTTGAGCCAAGGTTGACCGATCCGTCCGGGTTGATGGTCCCTTTCTCTCGTGGAGTTTCCGGACCAGGTGATGGAGACACTGATGGTTCTCTGGCATCTTCCGGGCTTTGGCCGGCAGGCAGGACTCTTTTCCTCCGCTTGATCATTGGCTTCTTCATCGTTACGGGCCGGTGGACGTTGTGCAGCTTGTAGTAGAGACCTGCAGAAGTTAGAAAAGGCTACGGCAGAGGGTGTTTCTCTCGTTTGTTGACTTACCACAAGCGTTGCATATTGTGTGGCCGGCCTCATCCCTCCGCCACAGAGGCGTGATGGTGGTCCCGCAATTTTGGCACGCAATCACCACAGTGGTGTTTTGCGCTTGCTGGAGATGGAGTGCGCTGACATCGATAGGAGAAGGCGGTCCATCAACCCCTTCCTCTCCTTCTTCCTGGCCGGGTGCCGGGGTCTTGTGGATCCTCACAGGCGTCGAGCCGTTCCTGGCTTGCATGACGTTGATGCTAGCACTCTTCGCGACCCGGTTGTTGTATGCCGGACAACCGCTGCAACCATCCGCTCCACCGGTACCATTACACCGTCCGCCGCCGGGACAGGTCCCTGACGGCGTGCAGTCCTCTGTGACATAGGTCGCGCCGGGAACTTTCGGTAGTAATGGCGCGTTCGTCCTAGCGTAAGACTTCTTCGGGATGCGGAGGAGGCTGCTAACTTGGGGGCGAATCAAGTTGACCGGCCGAGGGGCGTTCCTGGACTTCTGGTATAGACCACAGGCGTTGCAGATGGTTGCGCCTGTTGGGGATCTCCGCCAGAGTGGCGTTTCGCTCGTGCCGCAGTTGCTAGAGTCAAGTCAGCTTTCTTGTTTAGGGACGGATACGCAGCCACGGGGACATACTGGCAGACTTGGCCGGCAGCCGGCTTCACCACATCACTGGCTGCTTCTGGGCTGAGACTCGGCATCGGGCTCCGGCTGGCCGCGGTCCTCGAGCTTAGGGGGCTTGACGGACCGTCGCGAGCAGCGTGGTCGTCTTCGGACTGTACAGACTCCGTCCGCCGAGCCGATTCGGTCTCGCCTCTCGTCGAACCCGGCCGGGTAGGGAGAGCGGTCCTCAACGAGGCCGATGATTCTTTTTGTCCGTCCATGATTGGCGACTGTGATATCTTGCACATGGCCATTTAAACTTGGAGGGGGATTAGTTAACACCCTGTGACTGGGGGGTGCTGGTGTCGAGACGCCTAGAGGGTTGGGGGCGTTCCTGGGATCGGACGGCAGTACATGCGGAGCGATGGTCGGGTCAGTCCTTGAAAGTTGTAGTCGCCACCCGATAGGGCTGTCGAAGACGTGGGGTGACCGGGTCAAGATGCGCTCCCGATAGTCTGATGAAGGCGGGAAAGTGGCGCGTCTGGCTGTTGTCGACGCAGATGTCGCACGGGAAGCGAACAGGAGATGCGGTTCCTGATCGGGGTGGTCGTTGTCGGGTAAGGTGCCTTGTGTGAACAATGACGGCGCAGTTACGATGACAGGGCCTGGAAGGGGCGGCGCACAACAGTGATGGACTGTGTACGGAGATGATCTTATCTGATCCCGACGGGGTTCGTTGCAAGTCGCCTAACAGCAGACCGATCGGAGCACCTGATTCCTGAGGCAGATGGCGGTGACGTTGGCTGGTGGCAACGAGGGTTGTAGCAGCGTTGTACAGCTCGGAGATACGGTCTGGAGCCCGAAGATGATGACGGTCCTCAAGGAGAGGGGAATGATAAGAGTGACGGTTGAAAGTGTGTAAGGTAAGGGTTGTTGAGAGGAAGAAGTGGTGAAAGGAAAGTGTGTGAGGACACGGCACGGGAGTACGTGTCTCGGTCCGGTGTGTGGTGGACGGATGTACAAGACTCTTGTCTTGTCTGTAAGCTGAAAGGGAACGTCGGGAGTTGCGAGGCTGACGATGTGTTGATTACTTGTCGAGGCTTGGCTCCAATTTCTGGCCTTGCCTTTTTCAACTACGGAAGAGGCTTCACAACGTAACGAACTCTGGAAAATATGATCTCAAGAATATCAAAATGAATGCAAAAGACAGTCTGCGCTCTCAGAATGAACAGCGACACACAGTGACGGAGAACCTGTGGCACGTCCGTAGGATTGGACCCCCGTTAAGTGTGATTGAACCAATGAGAGCGCGACTAAAAGTAATACACGACGATTTGCCCATCTTCTCTCCGCTTATTCGGGCTTAGCGCTTCAGCTGACAGAACATTCCAACAGGCAAGTGCAAGGATGCGGGAAGTTGGAACGAGCCCAGGCGCCACTGCCTGAGTCGCTGACCGATCACCGGCTCCAGCGAGATCTTATCTGCATCACAAACCGCTGCCCCTTTTTCTTAACGTTCTTCAACAGCCTGTAGCACACAATACAATGGAGTGGACCGAAGACATGACAACATACAGGACCATAGACTCTACCCCCGGTGCTGACGTCCACTGACCGTCAGCGTTGATGAGTTAGATATTTAAGGTAACGTCATGTGTCCCGTCATGACTGCCGCTTATTACCTTATGTGATGATGCCATGGGACGCCAACTCTTACACTCCTGGGCATGAAGCCTCGGTCTGGGCTTGGAGATGAAAACAAAACCACGCCAATGCTAGGAACCAGCTGGAGAACGGAGAAGGACACCCTCATCCAGAAAGAAGATGGAGCGGCATGAAAGTCTTGGTGGTGGTCTCAAATGCAGGGGTTTCAAAGGCATTTCAACGCCAAGACATCTTATCTTATCAGCATCTTTCAACTTTCCGAGGGGCACCGGTCATGGCAAGTGGGGTCTCAAAACATTTTCTCAACTTACAGCCGTTTGAGTGTGTTCATTGCATGAGTTTGACTGAGCTTGATCACGGATAAACACACGTTTAACCTCATCCAAGACTAAACATCTTTCTCTCTCACATATCTGAAACATATACGCAAGTCCGCACATTCAAAATGGCCAAGAAAAGAGCGAGGGACGCCGACGGCCAGGCAGCCGGAGCTCACGACCCGACGGTGACCAAGATGGATGAAGACAGCTCAGACGATGATGTAACACACCTCACCTCATCCACATATAACTCTTGGCTAACAAAGATATAGGACTTTGACGTAGTCAACGTCGACTTCGAGTGGTTCAACTTCGACCCCCAGATCGACTTCCACGGCGTCAAGACGCTGCTAAGACAGCTCCTGGACGTCGACTCGCAGCTGTTCGACCTCTCGGCGCTAGCAGACCTCATCGTCGAGCAGCGCACCATCGGCTCGACCGTCAAAGTAGACGACAAGGCCAACGACGCCTACGCCTTCCTCACCATCCTCAACCTCGCCGAGCACGCCGACAAGAAGGGCGTGTCGGACCTCGTCGCCTATCTCACGGAGAAGTCCCGCACCAACCCGTCACTCACACCCGTCGTGGATCTCCTCACAGCAAGGAAACCGGTCGGTCTGATTCTAGCGGAGAGGCTGATCAACATGCCGCCCGAGATCATACCGCCCATGTACTCGATGCTCATCGACGAGATCGAGGCGGCGGTGGAGGACAAGGAGCCGTACGAGTTCTCGCATTACCTCATCATAAGCAAGACGTACAACGAGGTCGAGTCGACGCTCAACGACGGCGAGCGCAGGAGGAAGAAGGCGAAGGAGGGGGACGCGCCGCTGTACCACTTCCACCCGGAGGACGAGGTGCTGCAGAAGCACGCCGCCGCGCACGGGACGTACGAGTACACCAAGGAGGACGAGAGCGTGGCCGACAGCAAGCGGGCGTTCCAGGAGATGGGCGTCAAGAGCTACGGGTCGCTGATTTTGATTGAGGCGGGCAAGTTTGAGGGCGCAGTGAAGGCTATTGGGGAGTACCTCAGCCCGCCGTCATGATTCACAACCATCACCCAAATCAAATGATTAGATCTTCACGGGGCATTGGATTAGAGAGCTTCTATAGTAACCTCTGCATTAGATACTCCACCTCCACCTCCTTCGTCAGCGGGATAACAAAATCCTCGTACATGCTCACCACCGCATCGACGTTAATCTTGACCTGCTCCCCGGCCTCCACGGGCCCCAGGCTCGGGTCCGTCCCGTACGTCTGCGCCTTGAGCTTCAGCCTCTCGAGCACCTTCTTCTCCACCTCCTTCTTCGTGATGGCCTCGCCTATGCCGTCCCTGTCGCCCGCTTTAATCATTCGCGTGAACCGCTCCGTCTCGCTCTGGAACTTGCTCTCGGCGACGAACTTGCCGAAGTGTATCCTCCGCGATATCGCCTGCAGGCACGCGATGTCGCACGTCGCCGAGCTGCCGTAGTTCTCCTGCGATACGCCCCTGTCCTCCCGTCCGAAGTCGGGGCAGACGCGCGGCAGGAAGGACTGGGTGTAGAATTCTTTAATCTTCTCGTTGACGTTGACGTCGTTCTCGTGTAAAATCCTGGGGTAGTCGAGGGAAGGGAGGACGGGCTTGTTGAGGTGGGTGGGGAAGAAGGGGTATTCGTCCGGCGACTCGAAGCGGCGGATGAGGGACTGCAGCTTCTCCTGCTCGCGGAGGTACCAGTCCATGAAACTCAGGTCCGAGTCCGGGATGGGCACGGCGCCAGGGATGTAGATGTTTTTGTTGAGGGGGAATTGGACGCGCTCGATTAGGTGGAAGGTTATTGTGTCTTCTAGACGGCTGGAAGGGTGTTAGTGGTGAGAGAAGGGAGGATGGGGTTGACTCACATAAGCTGGTATCGGATGCGGGAGAGGTCGAGCGCTTTGGAGGCGTCGGAGAGGTCAATTAGGGAGTCCATAATTGCGGCTGGTCGTGCAATGCTTGGGATTGATTGTGTGAGGTGAGCGTGAGGACGAGTCAGAGTGGTGGTAGGTAGACTTTATATCTTATGCCAAGACCAAGAGGGTTGTCTGGCCAGGTACGAAGCTCCGACAGAGGAGGTGCGTACTTGATGGCTGTGGGGTTACGCAGCTGCAGACGGGATGCAGGGGTCAGATTGATTTCCCCACAGTCATCAGCCAATCGTACTGACTGAAAGCCCACGTCTGTGCTGGAAAGCTCCAACAGCTTCAGCCTCAAACGACGGTGGCTTTTCCTGCGCCACATATCTCCACGCCAACCCTTACCGGGGACAAGTCAATTTGTATGCCGTCACGACCCGATATCAACACCGAAACTGCGACAAGATACCTGTTTTCTAGCACTCAACACGCCCAAACCTCGATTCACGAAAGATAGTGGTACTGCCACACAGGGCCAAAGGCATGGCCGGCCAGGACGACCACAATGCTTTCCATGACGACCTGGGGCCAGGCGACGACTCGTCCATTCTATCGGTACGTCTTTCCCGCCGGCACGAACTGACGCTGGCAGTGATGGTTCTGGCAAACTGACGCATGTATGCAGCCCCGGGGACTCGAGGCTTTCAGTCGCAAAGTAACGACAACAGCCGGCCACCTCATGGGCCCATTATCCGATCCCGCCGCCCACCCCCATTACGCCAGCGCCATGAGCGAGGTATCCCGCCAACTCCGAAGACCGACCCTCCAGCGCAGCATGTTCTCCATGGCGCGTACGACGCCCACGGACCTCGTCCGCTCCAAGCTCTCCGCCCGCGAGATCCAGTCCCGCGCACTGTCCTACGTGCCCGACGAGCTGCTGCACAACATCCCCGAGGACGACAACTCGTACTCCCTGTTCCAAGGCTTCAAGGCATCTTTTCCGGAGTTGACGGATGAGGGGAAGAAGCACAGACGGCGCGTGTCGCGGGGGAGGAAGATGCTGGAGGATAACGCCCACACGTCGCCCGACAGCCCGCACGCGGTGCACAAGCTCAAAAAGGAGAAGGGGAGCATGATGCACGAGCTCGAGATGCTGGGGATACGGAAGAATATGGCGAGCAGCGAGATACGGGAGATTGACAACAAGATTGCGAACCTGGCGGGGATGAGGAAGATTATACTGGAGAGGCTGGCGGGGTTGGAGCAGGAGGAGGCGTTGTTGGAGCACGATAGTGAGTTTCAATTGGTTTTTACAGTTGTGTGCCGGGGTAATGCTAACATTTTTCAGTCATGGACGTCGAAGGCCGACTAGAGGAAGCACAGGAGCTGGTGGCAGAAGCGGAAGAGATCGCAAAGACGCCGACGAAGAGCGACGACGACGAACTAGTGGAGGGCAAAGACGAAGACACTGGCTTCATGTCGCAGTCCATCTACGAGAAACTCCCAACATCTACGAACAGCACACCCTCCAAATCCAAGAAACCGCGCAACATCCGGCGGAAATCGATGCCCATCCTGCACGAGCACTTCGAGCCAGGCACCAATATCCGCGAAATCCGCGCGCACCAGGACAGCATCACAGCCCTAGACTTCGACGCCCCATTCGGCATGATGGTGACAGCAGCCATGGACGACTCAATCCGCGTTTGGGACCTCAACGCAGGCCGGAGCATCGGCATCCTCGAGGGGCACACGGCATCCGTCCGCACCCTGCAGGTCGAGGATAACATCCTCGCCACGGGCGGCATGGACGCGACCATCCGCCTCTGGGACCTCAGCAAAGCCCACTACGACCCGCACGGCAACCAGTTCGGCAAGGATGACGAGGAGGAAGAGGACGGCATGGCCTTCGAGAACCCGGACGACCAGCCCGTCGAACCGCCGGCGGGGTCCATGTCCGACTGCGCGCTGTTTACACTGCAAGCCCACGTGGACGAGATCACGGCCCTGCACTTCCGGGGCGACGTCCTCGTCTCCGGGTCGGCGGACAAGACGATCCGCCACTGGGATCTGGAGAAAGGTCGGTGCGTGCAGACGCTCGACGTCATGTGGGCCGCCGCGCAGGCGTCTGCTTCCGTCTCCACCGGCGAGGGCGTGTGGAGGCAGACAAGCCGGGCGGCGGACCACCAGCAGCAGGCTGATTTCGTGGGGGCGCTGCAGGTGTTTGACTCCGCGCTCGCGTGCGGCACGGCGGACGGGATGGTTAGGTTGTGGGATTTGAGGAGCGGGCAGGTGCACAGGAGTCTTGTGGGACATACTGGCCCCGTGACGTGTTTGCAGTTTGATGATGTGCACTTGGTGACCGGTAGTTTGGATAGGAGTATACGGGTAAGTTTTGTTCCTTTGTTTAACCACCCCTTACAGGACGAGTGTGTGCTAATAAGATGACAGATTTGGGACCTCCGAACGGGCTCCATCTACGACGCATACGCCTACGACAACCCGATCACGAGCATGATGTTCGACACGCGCAGGATCGTGTGCGCCGCCGGAGAGGACGTGGTTAAGGTGTACGATAAGGTGGAGGGGAGACAGTGGGACTGCGGTGCGGGCATTACCGCAGCAGAGCAGGGCAAGACGCCGCCTGCTGTTGTCGAGCGGGTGCGGGTACGGGACGGGTACATGGTCGAGGGCCGGAGGGATGGTGTCGTTGGTGTTTGGACCTGTTAGATAGGCGATGTATAATAACCTCGTACAAGGATCCTTGAATCTATGCAATTGTACAATGCTGGAAGGTGTAGACTGGGTGGTCGGTTTAAGCAGTGTGGTAACACACAGATAGAGTGCTGACCCGAAGACTTGCCGATGGGAGTTATTCGCTTGGCATGCAGATGGAGCAAACACGGCTGCTACCTTAGCATAGGAGATAACATGCGACATCGCCTATGGCCGATGGTTTTAGGTCGGGAGACTTTGCAGCCTGGGAAAACATTGAGCCTGTTTGTCAGCCCCTAAGAACATCAGCAGATTGCACGTACGTAGTCGAACTAGGTATCTTAAGGCCGTTACACAATCATGAAGCGGTAGAGTCGGCCGCATGTTCATGTCGGGTGGTAGCACTGCCGGGGCCATTAACCCCAAAGGCCGGCCCAGTATGCATGCCACAGGTTATTGCTTACCCTGGAGTTACCTAAGGTGGATAGGTAGAGAGTGGAAAGGTGACGTTCAAGGTACGACATCCACCAGCTGCTACTTATCAGCTGCACCACCGTATCCTATGCAGGGGCGTATTGGCCATAGACGTATGGTAAGCATCACACCTGGATATCATGAACAATGTAATTGATTGAGGGCACTAGCATGTTGGAGTGCTCACTGGTGCTACCCCAAAAGAGGGGTCCTTAGCTCTGCTTCCCCTCATAGACTTAGACCGGTTCATGGTAACCGCAGGGGCCGACTACTGTGGTAGGTAGCAGAGGGCGGACTTTAAGTCCGGCTTAAATTCCGCCCCTACCAACATGGACTACATCATAGGCGTGCTCGGTAGATCTTGAGAGGTCAGGGCAGGTACGGGGACTATAATAAGTACCGGAAGCTCATTCCCTGACAACAGCAAGTTTACTTTGACCTCACTTCACCTCACGTTCCGCCTTCATTGACTGTCTATCCTCACATAAGTCCATTCACAGCATTGAATACAGTATCTTTCTGTAACCTTCTCAACATCAGCAATCACCCACATCCAAAGTCTCACATAGCATCCCATCAACAACAATGTCGTCGGCTCTTCCCCAAGCGCCTCCGCCAAAGAGCCCTCTGGGCCGGTACCGATTGCTCAGCCCCAATGCCTCGGTCAAGGTCAGCCCTCTGTGTTTGGGTGCCATGAACTTTGGCAACGCCTGGTGAGTCTCTCGGATTAGCATCTCATGCAGCACCTCGCTGACATGTTAATAGGAAGGACTATATGGGAGCGTGTGACCAAAAGACCACCGAGGCCATCCTGGACTTCTTCTACGAGAACGGAGGTACTAATAGGCATTGCCACACCTCAAACTCTTCTCCTTGACATAATATGCTGATGATGAGTGGGCAGGCAACTTCATCGACACGGCAAACAACTACCAGTTCGAGGAGAGCGAACAGTGGATCGGCGAGTGGATGAAGAAGCGCGGCAACCGCGACGAGATGGTGCTGGCGACCAAGTACACGACGAACTTCAAGGCCGGCCCCAAGGCCAAGAACATCATGGTCAACTACTCCGGCACCGGCTCCAAGAGCCTGCACGTCTCGGTCGAGGCCAGCCTGAAGAAGTTGCAGACCGATTACATTGACCTTGTAAGCCCTCACTCCCACTTCGGATCGTATCTTCTACGAATGCTAATAAATGATCTGTTAGCTTTACGTTCACTGGTGGGACTACTCGACCTCTATCCCGGAGTTAATGCAATCCCTCAACGCCCTCGTCCTCTCAGGCAAGGTCCTCTACCTCGGCATCTCCGACTCCCCCGCCTGGGTCGTCTCCAAGGCGAACCAGTACGCGCGCGACCACGGCCTGCGCCAGTTCTCCGTCTACCAGGGCCAGTGGTCCGCCGCCGGACGCGACTTCGAGCGGGACATCATCCCCATGTCTCGCGACGAAGGGATGGCCCTCGCTCCCTGGGGTAGCTTGGGAGGGGGCATGTTCAAGACGGACGAGCAGCGCAAGGCGCTCGAGGGCCAGGGGCGCGCCGTGCAGCCGAGCGAGAAGCACGTCAAGGTCAGCCAGGCGCTCGAGAGGGTTGCGAAGCGGAAGAACACGATTATCACGAGCGTGGCGCTGGCGTACGTCATGCACAAGACGCCTTACGTGTTCCCCATTGTGGGCGGGAGGACGGTGGACCACCTGAAGCAGAACATCGAGGCGTTGACGCTGAGTTTGAGCGAGGAGGACATCGAGGAGATCGAGAGCGCGGTGCCGTTTGACATCGGCTTTCCCAACACGTTTGCTTACGGACAGACGATGAAGAAGCACCCGCAGGAAGTGTGGCTGCTGAGCATGGCGGGCACGTTTGACCACGTCCCGCTGCCCAAGCCGATTACGCCGTCGAAGGGCGGGGAGTAGTATTTTCGGCTGCATACTTCGCGGTGGAGGTGGAGGATGCATAGGGACTACTGAGGTGGTGTAGATCCAGTTTGAGGTCAGCACATGGGAGGAAGTTTGACTGGTCCTGGAACTGGTGTGCCTATATCTGGCTGAACTTAGATAGCGTTAGACAATACCAACTCTCCCACTTCAACATCTCTGTGGCATTAGATGTCAGTTCTTAGGTGCCTCCAGTGGCTATAATGGCGAGCCTCTTCTGTGTTCTGCCTTCTAATTGCAAAATTCCTGACGAGTCCTGAACACCCGTCCCCTCTATCGCCAGCGGTGACCCATAAGCCGGATTGCTGGCTGACTTACACGGACATATCTTCCTCGTCATCTTTCTTTTGCATGGCCCATTCGCCGTCCGCAGTCGTGAAGGCGACACTGGCCATCATGAACATGGGGATTCTGCTTCCTCAGTCGGGAGTTTACGATGGCCGTCGCGGTCTGGAGGATGCTCCTTCCTCGGTCGTGAAGGCGACGATGGCCATTGTGCACCCCGTGGCTGCTCCTTCCTTCTCTGCGCTCTGAGTGCTTGATCTCGGAGAAGGAAGGAGCGCCTCGGTCACGAACAACTGGCATCTCAAGCACCAGCTCGGACTCCAACCTGGAAGCTGTCTGAAGATTGGATTGCGCCTTCCTCCTTTGCCGTCTTGCAATATTTCCCCTCCTCAAACTCTGCCGACAACCAAACTCTTCTGGATTGCAAGTGTCTATCCTCTCCCTTCTTCTCTGGCCCCCAGTGCAGCTCAGAAACTCTCACGTCGTCGATCTGTGTCAATTTCTGACACGCCGCTACCTGTGAGAGTCAACCACCATGACGCAGTCAGCCTCCTTCGGGCTGCTCCCTCGTGGTGGCTATACCTTTGAGTCCAACAAGCCAGATAGCTCAATGTCAGAGCCTTCTCCTTCGGTACCACCACCCACGGCGCCACCATCGACAAGAGTCAACGCTGTCAATCAGTCAACATCCCTCACTGTGCAGCCTTATGCTTCTGCGTGCACCTATAAGGAGGTTGATGGCTCCTACCCCAACTCTACCCATGCGGGACAATCACGCACGGGAACAAGCACAGCGCATCGGGCAAATTCGCTGTTGGAACCTAGCCACTCTTGTCCGTCCGAGAGCGCAATCGACAGCGACGAAGAAGATGACTCTCCGCAGGCTTTACCTCGCGCGCATTTTCGATCAAAGCTGGCAGCTTCGGTGGCAGATTCGATTTTTAGGTTCCAAGGCCGAGTCAACGACCAGTTGCTCGAGGTATCCCCGTTCTTCTCTCGTCCTGTGGCAAATGTTACCAATCCTGTCTCCTCGCCTGTCAAGACAGACCCCAAGAGCTCGCAGAAGGAGGGCGATGCCACCGTTCCTGTAGAGTCGCTCATCAAAGCTGTCTCCAAGCTCTCTGCCGATGCCACGGTTCCCGTGCGCTCACATTCTGAGACTGCATCGAAGCTCATGCCGAAGAACGCTCATGTCGCGAACACAGCAAAGGTTCGGGATGCTATTGAGCTGCCAGCGACACACCAGTGGCACTCTGCCGGCGTCCTGGTCACCCAAGGCCCTGGCACCCCATGCAAGGCTGCTCATACTGGGTACACAGCAGAGGCGCCAGACATAGCCGAAAAACGAGGTTCAACACAGTGGAGCTGCTCAGACGCCTTGCTCACACAATATTCCAGCACGTTGCTAAAGAATGCTCATGCCGAGGAGAGGGTCGAGGTGCCAGACGATGCCGAGAAGCAGCCACAGCACTGTGACTTCTCTGATGCCTTGATCGTCCCGGAGAGCCATGCGGTTCCCGACACCTTCCGTCCCGGTAAGTCCAACCGCACGCCCAGACAGATCACAGCTAACCACAACACATAGCGGCCAATGTTACACCAATCCGTCCACTTGCACCCCCTCCTCAGAAACAACGTCACCCTTTACCTTCAACGCCATTTGCTCACCCTCCAACACGCCGAGAACTTCCCGCATCGTCGACGACATTCTCCGTTCCACACTTCAGCAGCAGCAGCCCCCCCTCCTCGAGCCACGGCAACCCAGTGCAGAGACTATTCAAGGACACACTCCACAAATTCCTGCCCCCAACAAGTCAACAGCGCACAACACCGAAGGGGTTTAAGCAACTGGACTGGGACACCTCTACCCCGGACCGACCCGTCTACGCTCTCGGGGACGGCTTCTCCGATGTCGAAGCCCTGCCCACCCGTCTCGTCCAGGTGCCCCGGAAGAGGAAGTTCCGTCAGCCCACTGCTCGGCCGCCCTTGGGCCCGCTTGAGTTGACGCATGAAAGCATCAAGGCGTCTCAACCGTGGCGGAAGGCAAAAACACCAAGCCAGCCCCAGCCGAAAAGGACAAAGTTTTCGAAGGCCGACGGATCCCGCAGAAAACAGGATTTACCCGACGACGACCCGTTCAGCCCGGCTCCTTTGCCGATGACATTCGGGGTTACAAAGCGTATGCCGAAGGGGAAGCGTGATGAGCATGAGATCGACCAGCCCAGCGTGGCGCCTTGGACACCCACACCCAGGGATGCGGAGAGTGTACCGGCTGGCGCCGAGTCTTATATTGATCCGTGCAGCCCAGTCTCTTTGCCGATGACACCAAGGCATGCGAAGCGGCAGGTCAAGAAGCGAGACGCTGAGCATGAGACCCAGTCCTTCAGCCCGACTCCTTCACAGAACAGGTCTGATGATCGCGAGGTGAACTTTGATCCCTTCGTCTCGAGCCCGCTAGCAATGCCCAGGGCCATGAAGCCTGTGCCAAGAGATCGTGTGATTCCACAGTCGCCCGACCGGCGGGGGAACACAGTCAGTCCGGAGCTGGGGGAGTCTGATGGTCCGGATGGAGCACGGGGCACGCAACTGGGCGAGGACCCTATGGAAGGCGATACACTGGTACCGGAGATGCAGCTTGAAGGGGGTCGAGAGCCGTACGAGTTGTTGTCGCAGACTGCGGTTGTGATGGAGACGCAGTACGATTCCCGTCTGTAAGGGTCGTCGGCTTGAGAGTTTGAAGCGATCTTTGCAATTGTGTGACTCGAGCGGGATCTGTTTGCTACCGTTAGTATGTACGAAGGACGGAGTTATCACCATACTCCAGTTTGAATGTCGGGTCGAGAAGTTAGGGAGGTCGTACGTAGCTAGAAAGAAATCAGACACACTTTTACCACAGCTAATTGCGAAACCGACTTTGTTTTGGTATTACCTACAGAACGCCCGGACCAAACCCATCCCATAACCCTCGCATATCTTACTTCGCCCCCTTCCCCTTAGCCTCCGTCTCCCCCAACTCCCTAATAAAAACACTCGTCTGTCCCTGTCCACTATAATCCTCCATCCCCGTCTCAAACCCGGGACACACGCCAATCGCCAAAAACCTCCCGTCCCTCGAGAAATCCACGGCCGCGATACTATTCGGAAACCGCTGATACTGCCTCATGCGCCTCTTCGCCTCGGCATCCCACAGCGCCACCGTCCCGTCCCCGCCCGCGGACGCGAAAGTACCATACACAGGGTGGAACGCGAGCGCGTTGACAGGGTAGACCACGTCCCCACCCCCTTCCTCCTCGGGCGCCGTCTGCCGGTGGCACTTGAACGCGTATTTCCTGCTCTGCGACTCGGGCGTGTCCTCGAACCACTCGACCGCCACGCGCCCCTCGATGGAGGACGTCGCGTACCCGGCGTCGTTGGGCATGCAGGACACGGCCCGCGTCAGGAACTTGAGGGAGGACTCGCGCTGCTGCCAGGGTGTGACGGCGGGTTGGGTACCCGTGCTGACGAGGGTGGAGAGCGCCGTCGCAAGCGCGGGGAGGTCGTAGATGTGCACTAGCCTCGCCGTCATGGCCACCACAAGTTTCGTCGGGCTCGCCGCCAGGGCGTGGGGTTTACCCGGCAGGCTGATAGTGAGGTGCGTATCCGGGTTTGAGGGAGAATGTACGTGCAACGTCGAATCCCATGACGCGGACACGACGAGGGATGACTGAGGGGAGTACACCACGCACCGCACGGGGGCCGCGTGCTTGCTCAGCACGGATTGGTTGTTGTTGGTCAGGTCGAGGGAGCACACCGTCCAGTCCATCCCCGCCGTGTAGGCCTCGTCGTCGGTGGCGCCGAAGCAGACGTCCAGCACGGGCGCCTGGTGGGGGAAGGTCGAGAGGAGGGAGGCCGTGTGCTCATCTTCGGATGTGGCGATGTTGTAAAGGTAGACGTTCTTGTCCCAGGAGGAGACGAGGAAGCGGGTTGGGGAATGGGGCGCGAAGGAGATGGCTGAGACGGCGTCGGTTGGCGGTTGGGAGACCTCGAATTGTGCTGCTGTGGTGTTTGTTAGTAGGCAATCTAGGGGGGATGAAGAAGTTTTGATTGATGTACTTACATGGTGCCATTTTTGTGATTTTGTTGGTTGTATAGTTTGTTGGACTTGAAGCATGGAAGGGAGCTATCCCGAGGGGTGAAGCTCGCGACGTAAACAGACGGAATAATACCGCCACTTTTCACCACCCTTCTTTCTAGCTCCGCCCCACCATGATGTCGGTGGGCGGGCTTCGAGCTGACAATGGATTTCGCGGGGCAAAGTCGCATTTGAAAGCGACCATCTTCCTTTCTGTACTTCCTACCCTTATTCTAAACACTATCTTCCCCACGTTTAAACCAGGCTTCCAGCGCATCTCAACATGCCGTTCGGACAGCTGGTCCTCGGAAGTCCCGGCTCGGGGAAGAGCACCTATTGCGATGGTAGTGAGTCGCCTCGTCTGCACCGGATACCTTCGAGAAGCCACGGAGCTGACTTCTTGTGATCGCAGTGCACCAGTTCCTGGGCGCCATCGGACGGCAATGCTCAGTCGTAAACCTCGATCCCGCAAACGACCACACAAACTACCCCTGCGCCCTCGACATCCGCGACCTCGTCACACTAGAAGAGATCATGTCCGACGACCGACTCGGCCCCAACGGCGGCATCCTCTACGCGCTGGAGGAACTAGAGAACAACATGGAGTGGCTAGAGGAAGGACTCAAAGAACTGCAAGACGACTACATCCTATTTGACTGCCCGGGGCAGGTCGAGTTGTACACCCACCACAACTCGCTACGAAATATCATCTACCGCCTACAGAAACTGGGCTACAGGCTGGTGGCAGTCCACCTGTCGGACTGCATCTGCCTGACCCAGCCGTCGCTGTACATCGCCAATATCCTCCTCGCCCTGCGCGCCATGCTGCAGATGGACCTCCCCCACATCAACGTCCTGACCAAGATCGACAAGATCGCCTCCTACGACCGCCTGCCCTTCAACCTAGACTACTACACCGACGTCGACGACCTGTCGCATCTCGTACCCGCGCTCGAGAACGAGTCCCCCGCGCTCAGGAGCGAGAAGTTCGGCAAGCTGAATACCGCTATAACAAACGTGGTCGAGAGCTTCGGCCTCGTGCGCTTCGAGGTGCTGGCGGTGGAGAACAAGAAGAGCATGATGCACATCCTGCGGGTGATAGATCGTGCTGGCGGATACGTGTTTGGCAGCGCGGAGGGCGCAAACGATACCATCTGGCAGGTCGCGATGCGGAACGAGTCGTCCATAATGGACGTCCAGGATATCCAGGAGCGGTGGATCGATGCCAAGGAGGAGTATGATGCTCGGGAGCTGGAGGAGGAGGACGAGCAGGCCCGTATCTGGGGCGAGAAGGCGAAGGCCAACGCGCAGGCTGTTGGTGCGGATGTTGATGATATGGCGATGGATGATACCCCGGCTGCAGCTAGGCACTATACCCCAACAGTAGTGCGAAAGAAGAAGACATGATATCTTTGACTCTCTCCGTTCAACCGTCGTCTGGCTCATCCTCTCCCTCGCTGTCGACATCCATAACGTCGTACTCCCCGCTTTTTGGTCCCGTCTTGCCGAATAGCGCTCCCAGGGCATCACCAGAAGAAGCCTTCTTGCCAGTCGCCTCCTCCTGCGCAGCAAGCATCATCTGTTTCGCCCTCCGCACGGCATCCTCCTCGATCTTCCGGATCGTACCACTAACCCGCACGACGCGGTACGTGCACGCCCTCCCGTTCTTGGCCGGCAGCTCCCCCATCGTCGTCAGGGCGGCCCAGACGAGGCGGTAGTGCGTCCGCGACGCGCGCAGGATGAACGTCGACGTCGCCAGCGACAGGTACTTGACCTGGAGGTTCTTGTCCACCGCGCCCGAACCGTAGTCGCCGAAGAGCGCGGCCACCTGGGCGCGGATGGCGCGGAGGAGGCTCTGGGGCGTGACGTGGTCTGTCGTCGGTTGGTTGTAGATTAGGACCGCGGGGAGGGGTTTGTCGGTGGACTGCTGCCTTCTGAGGGTGGACTGCTGCCTTCTGAGGGTGGTCGTTGAGGAGGCATTGCCTCCTTCTGGGTGGAGGATGTTGACTAGCAGGTAGCGCTCCTTGAAACGAACCATTGTCGAGACCTTGATCCGGGTTGGCTGTCGTAGATGTGACGTTCATGTTCTGGTTTTGGAGATGAATGGAGCTAGAATTTTAAGGTTGGAGAACCCCGGCTATGCCAAGACTGTTAGCTTGACCGGGGTGAGCTCCCGAGCTTGACCCCACATTGGGATAGCTTCGCACTTACGAAGTACGTACATTACTCACCGTCATGAGCAACATCCGATCTGGTTGCATGCATATTCTACCGCAATTCATTCCCATCAGAGCCATTTTTTATGCTGAGCTGTCGTACGGATAAGTACCCAACACTGATCTGAAACAATGGCGTCTCCGAACAGCCTCCGGGCAGCAATCCTCATCGTCTCAACAACAGCAGCCAAGGATCCCTCATCCGACGCAGCAGATGTCGCCCTGCGAGATGTGTTCTCAACAGACGGGGGCGGCCAGTGGAACGTGGTGGACACCAAGATTGTGGCCGACAACGTAACTCACATCCAGCAGCAAATCATGCAATGGACCGACGGCGTCGAGCCCGCAGCCAACCTCGTCGTCACCACCGGCGGCACCGGCTTTGCCGTCTCGGACGAGACGCCCGAGGCAGTGTCTGCTCTTTTGCACAAGCAGGCGCCCGGTCTGGTTCACGCCATGCTGTCTACTTCACTGAGCGTCACGCCGTTCGCCATGATGTCCCGCCCCGTGGCGGGTGTGAGGAATAAGACTGTCGTCATCACGTTGCCTGGCTCAGTAAAGGGGGCGAGGGAGAATCTACAGGCTGTCATCAAGACGCTACCGCATGCTTGCTTACAGGCTGCCGGGGCGAACTCGAGGGCTCTTCATTCTGGAGGTGTGAAGAAGCTTGAGGAGGACGCTGGAGTCGGTCCCCATGCTGGCGGGCACCATCATCACCACGGCCATGGACACGCACACGGTCACGGCCACTCTCACGGTCACGGCGGATTGGTGAGACACACCAAGCCAGACGACAATCCCAAGTCGAACGACCCCAGCCTAGGCCCAAGTAGGAGACACAGATCATCCCCTTACCCCATGCTCTCCGTTGATGACGCCCTGAAACTCATAGCACAACACACCCCCGCCGCACAAACAATAACCTCCAAAGTAGACAGCACCCTCGTCCGCTCCGTCCTAGCAGAAGACGTCACAGCAGCCGAGAACGTCCCCGCCTTCAGGGCAAGCATAGTCGACGGCTACGCAGTCGTGGTGCCCAAAGACGGAAACATGAAGGGCGTTTACCCGGTGGTATCCGTCTCCCACGCCGAGCCGGGCAAAGAAATGAAACCCCTTCAAGAAGGGGAGATAGCGCGCATCACGACCGGTGCGCCGCTACCACCCGGCGCAAACAGCGTGATCATGGTGGAGGACACGGTGCTCAAATCCAAGACCGGGGACGGGCTGGAGGAGAAGGAGGTGGAGATCCTAGCCGAGAACGTGAAAGAGGGTGAGAACATCCGCGAGGTGGGGAGCGACATCAAGCAAGCCACCACCATCCTGTCGACAGGGGAACAAGTATCCTCCGTCGGCGGAGAGATAGGTCTCCTAGCCGCCGTCGGCGTGGCGGAGGTCAAAACCTACCGTCGGCCCGTGGTAGGAGTCCTCTCCACCGGCGACGAGATAGTAGAGCACGACCGCCCCTCGTCCCTCCAACACGGCGAGGTCCGCGACACGAACCGCCCGACTTTATTATCAGCAGCCCGCGACTGGGGTTACGAAGTCCTCGACCTCGGGATAGCGAGCGACAAGCCCGGCAGCCTGGAGGAAACCCTCCGCGACGGCCTGCGCAAGGTCGACCTGGTCATCACCACGGGCGGCGTGTCGATGGGCGAGCTGGACCTGCTCAAACCCACCATCGAGCGCAGCTTGGGAGGGACGATCCACTTCGGCCGCGTGGCCATGAAGCCCGGGAAGCCGACTACTTTTGCCACGTTGCCGGTGAAGGATGATGATGGACAGAGGGCGAGCAAGGTCGTCTTCTCGCTGCCGGGAAACCCGGCCTCGGCGCTGGTTACTTTCCATTTGTTTGTGCTGCCGGCGCTGCAGCAGATGGAGGGGAAGAGTCCCGCTGGGTTGACCAAGGTGCCGGTTGTGCTGGCGCATGATTTTGTGCTGGATACGGCGCGGCCGGAGTTCCATCGTGCGATAGTTAGTGTGAACCGGGATGGAGTGTTGGAGGCTGCTAGTACGGGTGGGCAGAGGAGTTCGAAGGTGGGGAGCTTGAAGGGGGCGAATGCGTTGCTGGCTTTGCCTAGTGGGAGTGAGCCGTTGAGAAAGGGGGTGAAGGTTGAGGCTTTGCTAATGGGTGGTGTGAGGGGCAGTATTTGAGATGTAAGTTACATGCGCACAGGTGTACTGAAGGGATGATTTAACATAGCGAGCAAGCGGTAGCTATGGCTTAAAGAGTTATTATAAACACATCGCACTGCCTCATATATGGTGCGTTTTGAGCATCTGCTATCATACAGTCTGATAACCCCAGGCGTAAAGTCGGCCCTAGCCCCTATCGCCCCGCTAAGTCTAGACGGCTAAGATACCGATGATGAACATCAGACGCCGACTTTCCGTGTCGCGGCATATTCTTACACGCAACCGCCGACAAGTGAACTGATGCTTTTATACACCCATTGGGCCCCAGTCCGCTGACGGCCTCCCTCGCCCCCAGCCTTCTCCAGTAACGCCGATGCCCTTATGCTAATAACGCAATGTGTGCCGACCAAGTAGTCGATGGTTTTCTCGGTAGTTCAGCCGATAAGCACAAGCAGCTCATGCTTCGAACCCGAACTCGTTCGTTTTTTCTAGTTCATAAACGATAAGCCACAGCAGCTTATGCTTGGAAGCCGAACTCGTTCGCTTTACCGGAGACAAGCAGGCCGATGATCAGGCCAAATAGACCCAAGACGGAGCTAAAGATCTCGATAACGAGGATCTTGACGAATCTGTAGAACCACGATGTCAGTAATCATCCCATCAGAGCCAACGGCCAAGGTAGGTGGTGATCTTACAGTGAAGGGTCCGCAGCATCAGCCAGCGCAGCGCCGCTACCGTTGATACCGACGGCGACGCCGCAGACGAGGTTGCACATGCCGACCGTCAGGCCGGCCCAGAAGAGGGCGTAGCCGGTGTAGTACGTGTTCGCGTCGTACATGCCGACGGCGTCGACGGGGTTGATCTTGGAGGAGAAGACGATGGCCATGATGACGCCGTAGATGGCCACGACCTCGCAGAAGATTATGGAGATGAGGTTCTTGGTGCGGATGCGCGGGGCCTTGACGCCGCCTCCCAAGATGGACGAGCCGGTGATGAAGATGCCCCAGGCCGCGCCAACTACTGATAGACCGATGCAGAGCGCGATGCCCAGGTCGGCCCATGCGAAGGGGGATACTGACTCGAGGAAGGCTCCGACCTGTTTCGGCCTGGTTAGCTGCCGTTGTATACGGGGGAATGGAAGAATCGGTAGTCTCGTACATCGAAGGACTCGCCGTTGCCGGTGAATAGCATATCTGGTGCACGATATGTTAGCAGTCCGTTGCCGTCATGGCCGTCCTCAAGGGTTACGGTAGCTGGTCAAACTCACAAGCTCCAACCACCAAGAGCGCGCTCCCTACGCCGCTAGCTCCATAATAGTAGCCCATGTTGGCAGCCTCTCTGTGGAATAAGAAGCGTGCGCGAAGTGTTGCGATTGCGTGAAAGCTATTCGAAGCTGTGACATTCAACGCGGCGAAATCCAATATGTTGCAGGTTACGTCGACAACTGCCTCCAATTCACCAGGCCCGCCCGGCAGCTAAAAGGAGCTTACGTAACATCTTACCACACCCCGTGCACGGTCCATCCAGGCTTCCACCGGCCCGAGTTTCGCTTCGCCTTCTCCTCCTCCCACTTCCCAAACACTATTTAAACCCCAACTCCCACCACCTGTCTTCCTCCGACTACATATCGCTCGCCTGCAGCGATCGCACGACGAGATAAGAACACACCCGTAGAAGTTCCGCACTGCGTAAAGACCAGCCACCAAGATGGCGTCGGGAGCACCAGGCACTTTCTACGAGCTGTATCGTCGGAGCAGGTACGCGCGAAACGAAACGCAGTAGTTCTGTGACCAAAAAAGTGACTAATCCGAGATGGATGGGTATGGCTAACAATGTTGTTTTATTCCCCTGCTACAGCATCGGCATGACCCTGACCGACATGCTCGACGAGCTCATCGGCGAGCAGCGCATGGATCCGCAGCTGGCCATGAAGATCCTGTCCAACTTCGACCGCGCCATCACGGAGACGCTGAACGACAAGGTCAAGGCCAGGTTGACGTTCAAGGTGAATACAGCCAGCATATGGGGGACTCATGGCTCAGGTTGGGCTTGGACGAACAGATGACTAACCGCAGCGATGCTTTTCTTTTGGCAATACAGGGCTCGCTTGACACGTACCGCTTCTGCGACGAGGTGTGGACTTTCCTGATCAAGAACGTGTCGTTCAAGATGGAAAACGGCGGGCAGACGGTCGTCGCCGACAAGGTCAAGATCGTCAGCTGCAACGCGAAGCGGCCCGGTGACGCACCATAGGAGAAGCCCGAACCGACAATTCGAGAGACGCGGGTGGAAGAAGAAATATCTGGAAAAAAAATTGAAAGGAAGACAGAGAATGAGGCAACCGAACGACGAGAGTGGGCGGTCGGGAGACGACAGTCGTTCTGTGGCCGGTTGGCATTGCATCGTCTTTTGAGGCATGGTCCGAGGAGACCTGCCTGGGCAACTGTTCTTGGGGCGAGGGGGGATATGCCTCGCGGCGTTTTTCTTAGAGCACTGGCATTCGCATGATATGGCGTTGGGTTCGGCGTTGGGTTGCGTACATTTTACGGGACGCACCCGGCAAGTTTGCTTGGGACGTGGTATAACGGATGCTGGGTTGTTGCGTTACCGGTACTGCACATGCAGGTTTTGGACTGAGGGATAGCTCAGCATAGTACGTCAACGAGCATACGTATGTTGATGTTCAATTACAGTCTTCGGATCGTGCAGCTGTCGGTCTTTGGGCCCAAGTGATATCCTAGATGGCCAGTTTGGTGACTCTGCCTAATAAATATGCATTCCTCTGTGGTGCCGCGGAACAGACGAGTCATCGTGCAGGTTTGGGCGAATAAAGCTGAGAGTACCAGAACGTAGAACGTGCTTGTGTTCAACGAAGACTTGCTGTACCTCAATCAACGATACTCGCGTAAAGGGCTCTGAGAGTGCGTCCTCTTAACGGCGCGGCGACGTCACCTATGAACTCGAAAGGGTTTGGCGCCCGCGCGGGGATGCATGTCTTTTACCCCTGTCGCAGCCATTACAAGACAACGGTGTCCCAACGTCCGTTCTGGCTGTTGCAGAAAAGCACCGCCTGTAGTTTTCTGGCTCATCAAGGAAGTTCGAAGCACTGTGAAGACTGTCGAGCACCATCATTACTCACCCGGAGATAAGGTTACCAGTATCCAGGCACTGCCAGTCGCCCCCAACCCGCTGCGTAACAGTACCGACTGATCCGGTTCAGGGGTAGTTACAGTTGGCTTTCGGGCTTCGTCCACACCCAAATCACTGGAGACTCAGTGGACTCCGTCCCGACACATTAGCGGCTCCTGTCGTGTCAGTCTTGGCATCTCTGTTCCTGCTTGAGACATCCATCCATAACCGCCTCTCCGTTCAAGATGGCCCGCCGACGACCTGCTCCTCCTCCATCTACACCTCCTACATCCACTCCGTCCGATCAGTCACGCGCTGTGCCTGCCTCTGTCGTTGCCCCTACCACTGCTATCTCCTCTGCTCCAGCAACTGCCTCTTCCTCGTCGGATGTCCGGATAAAACAGCGCATGCCCCATTCCACCCGGTCCAGGCAAGTAAGCAGCCAGCTCAAGCAGGACAACGGGAAGCAAGAGATGCGCGACGAAGAGATCCCGATGGCTGACCATCTCGACGGCGCCCCTGACGATGCCGTTCCGGCTTTGCCTCGCGCCGGCAACCGGAACAAATGGATCGCTCTGGCCATTGCCAGTGGTGCTTGTGCCGCCTTCAACGGTGTGTTTGCGAAGTTGTGAGTCTCACCCTGGCTTCTATCATTCACATACAGAGAGGTCTGTCAATGATAAGTATCTTACTAACATCACCCCAGAGCAACCGGAGAACTCACATCGTCCATCTCACGCAGCGTGTCTCACTTCCTGCACCTCTCCGCCGCCGAGGGCATCATTGAGGTCATCGTCCGAGTTGTAAGTCTCCCCCATCCGCATTGCATTGCCCTTATGCTCCATCATAGCGAGAGAGTGTATCGTACTTCAGTTTAAATATCTAACATTCCGTCAGATCTTCTTTGGACTAAATCTAGCATTCAACGGCGTCGTAAGTTTAATTCTTATCAACCTCGTACCCTGTCTCATCTCATTGGACATCGCCAATCACCCCCGGACTCAGCTCCCCCATTCCTCATTTGTTCTCTCACCAGGATCAGGCACATCTATGTCTCTGGCTGGGGACGCATGTCTACCTCGGGGGAGCTCCCGCTGCGGCATCGCATCTTTCACATCCGTTGAGACATGCATGCAATTACATCGACGGACATTCCCTTCCTCACACATCCCCTCCCCTCCACCAACCCATTCACTCACTAACACCTCCAACCACAGATGTGGACCCTCTTCACCCAAGCCCTAGCAAAGGGCCACTCCACCACGCAGGTGTCGATAATGAACACGTCCTCCAACTTCGTCCTCACCGCCGTCCTCGGCTTCGCCATCTTCTCGGAGTCTCTCCCTCCCCTCTGGTGGCTCGGTGCGGCAATGCTGGTGGCGGGGAACGTCATCATCGGGGGGAAGGACGAGAGTGCAAGCTCCGACAGTGTTGATGGTAGTAATGGTCTGGACAGGACGGTGGGTGCGGAGTTCCGGGATGATGTTGCTGACGGCCAAAGGGGTAGGGCGGGCGAGGAGGCTGAGGAAGGGCTTGGGTCGTATAGCGATGCTGATGCGGCGACAGTGGATCAGTTGCTTGCTAGGCAGTTGGAGAAGGAGGATGAGGAGGATGTGCCTCATCTTGGGGAGCTTGGGGACACTGAGAGGAGATAGACATGGTCATAAGTTTACTTTTTGTTTCTTCACGTGTAACTATACCCGATAGAGCACATAGATGACGTATACTTTCTTGGTCACTCAAGTGAACAACACAGTAACCGTGGACATCTGGTCCAAGTCATCTCATTGAGCCTAGTATTCTAAGAACATCACTGCACATATAACCCCCAAACGCCAAACACGCTACCGTCGACTCTCCAACTCCACTCCCTCATCATCAAGCAACTCCTCCGTGCCATCCATAATCCTAGTGTCCCCTCCCCCCCTCCCCTCTCCCCTAGACATCGTATCCCCATGCTCAAACGAGTCCCGGAGCTGTATCCTCCCGCCACTCACACTAGAAACCTTATCCGACACCCAATCCCCCACCCGTCGTATCGCAGTCCACAGCTTCTCCTCCCCCTCGGCGATGTAAGTTTCCGCCATACCATCCCGCGGGTGCTCCGCCGCCTCGACTTTGAACTGGTACTTGAGGCAGTCTTTAACGGTCACCAGACCCGCCAGACGGCCGTGGTGCTCGATGAGGATGACCCGCGGACCGATCTTGCGGAAGAGCTCCATCGCCGTCTCGAGGGGGAGGCGCGGGTGGACCGTTACGGGGGTGGTGTCGACGTAGCGGCTGAAGTCGATCGAGGTTGAGGAGGAGGTGGAGGTGGAGGCTGAGTCGAAAGGGTTGTTGTTACTGCTGTCGTGGCCGGTTACGGTAGGGGTGAAGGGGGTGGGTGTGACGGAGGGTGGTGCCGCGGAGCCAAATGTGCAGCGCGCGAGCGGGTTCAGCGACCTCTCGCGCTTGACGCGGTCGACGGCGTAGCGCAGCTCGGTGTGGCCGATGTAGCCGACTAGGATGTTGGATTGTTCGTCCTCCACGATGGGGAAGCCCTGGTATTTGTCCTGGGCCAAGAGGCGCTCGACGTTTTTGAGCGTCATCCCTGTGGTTGGGATGGCCACAACGTCGGTTGTCATGGCTTGGGAGACAGGGACGCCAAAGTTGTGCTCCTCCTTGCTGTCTATGAAGGGGAAGCCGTTGAACCAGATCATGCGGTCGGCGATGCCACCTTTTCCGAAAAGTTCACTAACTGCTTTGGTGACGCCGACCACGATCATGGTGGGTAGGATGTAGGTTAGGGCGCCGGTGAGCTCGAACATGATGACTACCACCGAGACGGTGATGTGCATGATGCCGCTGAGAGCAGCCGCCGCGCCGAGGAAAGCGTATGTTCCTGGCGTGATGCAAGGGAGGTCCGGTTCGCATGCTGCGAAAAAGGCGCTCGAGGGGTAAGCATCGTGCAGCGCCTGGACAATGATGCCCACCGTGCGGCCGAAAGACGCGCCAATCGCCATCGAGGGCACGAAGATGCCAGCTGGGACCTTACAGCCGTAAGATATGATGACGAGGAACACCCGGATAACCGTCGCGATGAGCAAAGATATGATGTTCCTGGCCCTGTGCTCGGACTCGCACAGTCCCCTATAATCTTCGGCCCCTTCGCATTCGAGAAACAGAATCTCCATGCTTTCCGTCATGTCGATACGCAGAAACGCATTCGGATAGCATATAATGGCTGTAGCAAAGGCCAGAAATGTTGCCTCGAGGATGGCGTAGTTCTTGAGGTACTTCTTGCGGAAGGCCTGAACTCGCAAGTTCCACTTGATGACGAAGGCGCCATAAAGTCCGCCAAACACGCCGATGATGATGTAGAACAGGACCTCGAAGAAGTGCCACGACCGGTCATACTTGACCTGGAACATGACCAACTGCCCCGTTCGGAACGGGTTCATAGCTGCCAGAACAGCCGTGGCGACCAGGGCGCAGAAGTAGCTGCGCCACAGGGTCTTCAAAGGGAAGTAGCTGGACATCTCCTCGAGTGAGAACAGCACCCCTCCGATGGGGCTACCGAACGCAACGGCCACACCGGCGGCGGCACAGGCGCTGAGAATCTCTCGTGTCTTTGAGGCATTGTGCTTGTATTTGTCGAAGAGCTTCGAGATGACGTTGCCTGTGCATACAGCGTAGTGCACACTGGGCCCTTCCTTGCCGACGGACAGGCCTGATCCGATAGCCAGGGGTAGAGCA
This sequence comes from Coniochaeta sp. 2T2.1, assembly GCA_009194965.1. Lineage (NCBI taxonomy): Eukaryota > Fungi > Ascomycota > Sordariomycetes > Coniochaetales > Coniochaetaceae > Coniochaeta > Coniochaeta sp. 2T2.1. The sequence goes on from VSMA01000032.1 coordinate 270,076, forward strand.
ATCGACTTGATGAGCAGCGTCCAGAAGCCCAGGAAGCCCTTCATGACGAAGCCGGCGATGATGCACTTGATCTCGGATATGCCCGATCCGGCTGCATAGGGCGCGTACGACTTGACCAGGGTCGCCGAGAGGAAAGCGAACAGGGTCCCGACAATGATGTAGACGATGTAGTTGGCGGGCTCAAAGCCAGTCCATCTGTGCCAGTCTGCACAGCCATTGTCCTCGCCCCAGCAGCAGAAGTTCTCGTTGAGGTAGAAGCCCGTCGTGCAGTGGCCAAGCTTGATGTCGGACAGCCACTCCGTGATGATGTTGAGAAACGCGGCATTGAGCCCAATCGCAGCGCCGATGATGGTCACGACGATCCATCCCTGGGCGGCCTCGTAAGACTCGCGCAGCCGGTGCCGCCAGTCAAACTTTCCCCTATCCCACAAGCCTGCGTTCCGCCTCCGCTTGGCCTTTCTCCTCAGTTGTTCTCTTGCCGCATCTTGCACCCAGTCTATTGTCGTAAAGTCCTCATATCTCTTGATCTTGTCGATCTCTTCCTCTATCTGGTGCTCGATCGCGGTGCTGGATCCATGCTGGTTCTCGCCCCGCTCGGCGGCGGTCGCGACGGCGAATGAGAGTCGGGAGCTGACCGAGGGCCGGCGCACGGGGAGGGTGTAGCTGGCCGTCGAGCTTGTTCGGGAATTCATAGTATAGCTCTGTAGAGCATGTTCGCGGCGGGTGTGGTGGAAAACCCGAGTCAGCAGTTGAGGTCGTGTCGTTGAAGCTGCAAGGTCAAGGGAAGCTGGGATACAGATAAGGAGGAGTGGACGAGGCCGGAAGCTGCGAGGCTGACGGAATCGAGGTTCGGTTCACGCTCCGGCGGGTCTAGGCTTGGGACGCCAAGTGCCTTGGCACACTAAGCTTCAGCTTGTGAGATTGCGCTTTGCCAGCTGCCAGACTCTGGGTTCTTCTCTAAACCCACCCCCTGACGTGCCAATTCTGGACATCGCGTTTTCTAACGCGTTAATGAGTTCGACCACTTTCACTTTCTTGCTTCATGACACAATATTGAACGACTTCCAGGATCCGCTCCTGTACCTGACCACCAGTTTGCCCTGAACCAGGAACGATCATCAGCCAACCTAAGCTCACCATGCCGTACAACACTACAGCCATCCCTCCCCGGAAGGAGATCACCGGCACAACACAGCTTCCATGTGATTGAGACTCTCATCCGATCCTCAATAGTCCGCCAACTAACACACATTTACAGTAACGAGGGTCAAGAAGATCATAAACATGGACCAAGACATCAACACATGCTCCAACAATGCCGCGTTTGTGATAACCATCGCAACCGTACGTCTCATCTACTCCCCAAGCCCACCGCCTTCACATGAGCACCCCGGACTCACCAACTGCATATAGGAGATGTTCATCCAGCACTTCGCCCAAGAAGCCCACAACCAGGCCAAGATAGAGCGGAAACCGAGGCGAAACATCCAGTACAAAGACATGGGTACTTACCCTCCTCTCCGTCCTTCCCCTCCCAACCCTTCACTAAAACACACCCCCCGCAGCAAACGCCGTTCTCAGCCGCGACAACCTCGAGTTCCTAGAGGACGTGATCCCCAAGGCAGTCTCCTACGGCAAGATCAAGGACCAGGCCGCCGCGACGCGGGCGAAGCTCAAGGGCGAGAAGAAGACCGGCATCGCCGGGACTGCAGAGGACTCAGCGGCCCCCTCGGGTGGTCTACCTAACGGCAAGAAGCACAAGACGAACGGGCACGCGGCTACTACGAACGGTGCGGTGTTGGGGGCAGCGCATGATGATGATCCTAGTGCGCAGCTGGAGATGGAGATGAGGCAGGCGCAGGGGGGTACTGACGGGGATGTTGACATGACGGGCTAGGGAAATCGGTTGTGGTGAATTGTTCTTTTGAGTCGTGCGGAGAGGTTTTCTAGCCGGGGCTTGATGTTTTACTCTGGAGTTTATGGTTGGTTTGCATCGGATGCAGATACAGGTGCTCTTTCTGGCATTTTAAAGGACAAGCCAGTTCTGTGCTCGTTGAATTTTTATTGATTACCGTCGACAGCTACTTAGATACGTAGCTACCCAACCAGGCATATGCATAGCAATGCCTCCATTTTCCTCGCCGAATAAACAGATCCTAACGCCTTGACCCGATGTCTCTACCCAAGAGCCGACCCCTCCCATTACTCCTCCATAGCATCATCAACAATGACCCCGGGCGGCAGCCGTCCCTCGCTGAGAGCCTTTTCTAATCTGATGATCTCTTCCAGACTGCTCGCCTTCTTGATCATGTCCTGTAGCTTCTTGCGCTCCTTGTCCGTGAGCTTCAACCTGGCGATCTTGGAGGATGTGCCCGCAGCGGGGCCATTGCTCGTCGATGCGTCGAAGGTGTTGGACTTGGTGCCCATTATCTGTGACGGGTCAGCAACCGGCCTTTGGTAAGAAAATGCACGGGATAAACAGACCTTCTGTGCGAGCTCAGTAGGCTCCTCCGCCGTGCCAAAGAGCTCCTTCGCCTTGGCCCGCTCGGCATCCTTCACCTTCTGGTAGTCGAAGAACCTGACGGTAGGGCACCGCCATAGGACCCAGTACCGGTAGTTCTGTGGCATCCGTCAGCATTAAACCCCCTCCATATGTCCTCCCAACTCAGCTAGTTGTAGATAGATGATCACCCACCTCCTTCTTCGTAACAGGGTTATCCAACAGCACCAAGTGCGTCAACCTCGCAAACTTGCCCAGCACGTCCAGATCGCTCAGCTCGGCCAGCTGGTTGCTCGCGAGCACGAGGTTCCTCAGGTTCGGGATCGCCTGGGGCAGCGCGGGCTGGATGACGGAGACGCGGTTGCGCGCGAGCAGCAGCGTCCGTATCCGCGGGGACAGCGGGAAGTTGCCCAGCACTTGGATGTCGTTGTCTGTGAAGTCGATGCAGTCTTGTGGCTGTTTTTTGCACACATCACATGTCAGCAACGGATGCGACAGAAGACAGAGCGGTTGGGGGAGGGGAGGGCGTGGGGAGGGAGGGATATACGTACGCCTGCAACACCCAGGTTCTCTATGTTTGGGATTCGGTGACCTGTCGGGGGGGGAAAGGAAGATTCCGATATCAATTCTGCTCTAAATCAAAAGTGTAGTATCTGTCCTTAAGGAAAACGCACCTCGGAGATCGAGCTCTCGCTCCTTGAGAGGGTTGAGGTACGAGAGGGAGTTGTTGATGAGCTCTGCCGTGAGCCTCATCTTGGCGGCGGGATACCTTCTGTTGCTTTAGTTGGGGATGTTATATGCTTATGCTGAGTTTGATATGCGCTTGGGTTATCGGGTGGTTATGTGGTCGTCGGTATTGTCGAGGGGAAGAAGGCTGGATGGTACAATGTTCTGTTGGTTGTCGCAAGGCTGAAGTCAGAGCTCGAAATTTTGGATTGGTAGTCGCGTTATCGTGACGTGAGGATTTACTGTATAGAACCCTAACCCTACTTCCGACAACTGCATGTTTTTGACGAGGCTGCTTTCATGTGGCATTCTGCCTTCTCGAAGGATTTACCGCTTCTGGATTGTCATGCTAAACATCATGTCTTTCGATTTCACATTGAAACAAGACAGCCCTCAAGTCCCTCCAAACCCAGTACTCCATGCAATGTCCGTCCCTCCTTATTGGAAAACAAACACAACACCACTCCGATCAACCGACACAGTCATGGTATACGGGCTCTCAATAACCGCGACATCCATGACCGCATCCATGTGGCTCCTAAGCAACTGCTGCTGCTGCAACGAAATGACCGTCGACCTAGGCGGCCTATTCCTCGTCTTGGCCGACGAGCTCCCGCCCCCACCACCACCACTAGCCGAGCCACCATTCGCCGCGCTCGACGCGCTGCTGACCGACGACCCAGAAGTCTGCCGAGGTAGTCTCTCCGTATTGAGCGTCATCGCCGCCGTGGGGTGACTAGCCGTGAACGTCGGCTTGCCCTCGTCAACTTGCAGTCCGCTGAAGACAGTGCTGTTCTCGATCCGCGCCATGTCCCAGAAGCGGAGCTTCTTGTCCGACCCGCCGGTGATCATGAACGCGTGCCGCACGTCGCGTTGCTGCTGCTCCTCGCCCGTGCCGGCTGTGCCGGTGATCATGGCCCGCACGCCTCTGTCCGCGTTCCCTGCGGCGGCGGGCTCGATGTTCGTCGCGAATCGGCCCAGCATGCCTTCTGGTTTGTCCTCGTCCACGTCCCAGGGATCGTAGCCCCGGGGCCCTTCCTTGTTGCCGCCCACGCGATAGATTTCTCGACACAGCGTGCGCTCCAGGTCCCAGACAGTGACTTCCCCTTGCCCCGTTCCGCCTGAGACGCATACCCATTTCCCTCGCCCTTTGATCGGGTGGATGGAGAGGCGGTAGATGCAGCTCTTGCCCGGCACGCCCCAGGCCTTGAGGCGCATCTTGAAGCGGAGGTCCCAAAGATCGAGCACGCCGTGGGAGGTACCGAGGCATAGCCAGTGGCGTTTCCGATCGACGCAGAAGCAGGTGGGTGTCCCGTGATGGACTGGGTTCTCGAGCACGTACAGCAAAGTCATGGTGCGCAGGTCAATGCCGAGGACGCGTGATTTATTGGTCGACAGCACCAGGACGGAGTTAACATCCTGCTTGAAATGCTCGCACCAGACCGCAAACTCGCCGTCGGGCAGTTGGTACTCGCGTAGAAGGCGGAGCTTGCCGTACCTGACTGTACCGCCCACGTTGCTTGTCTCCACTTTCACGACGTGCACCATGCCGTCGCTGGCACAGCTGATAAAGCAGTGCGTGTTCTCGATGAAGCAGAGGGCGAGGGCTTTCGCGCCGGGGTCGTGCTTGTGTGTTGCTCTCGACCGGTGAGCAATGTTGCGTTCCAGCCGGGATGTGTCCCAGACCTTGACGCAGCCGTCGTCTCCTGCTGTGATGAAGAAGACATGGTCTGGAGAAACGATAACGCGGTTGATAGCTCCGACATGTTCAGAGAAGGTAGCGACCAGTCTACCCTTTGGTTTCCATCCGTCTTCGCTGGGTTTTGCACCGGCCATGTTGTTTAGCCTGTTTCTGGTGATGGGCGTCACCAATGGGCCAAACTCGGCGACGTCGTGCGGATAGTTGTCGACGTATATAGCGTCGAGCATTTTGAGGATGCTTGGATCCATGCCGGTGTAAGTGTGACTTGCTTTGAATTTCTTCGCGGGCCCGGTCTCGCTGGTGTCGGTTGCATAGGATGGCCTAGTTGGGAAGCCTGGCCTGCCATGTGTCAGGTGCGCTGTAGGGCCTTCCATTTCCCCAAAGGCGTTGGCTTCGGTCGTGCCCGTCTCTGGCACCGACTTCCCGCCGTCTTTGCCGTTCAGAAGACTCATGACACTTGGCTGGGATCGGAGCGCCTTAGAGGCGGCCGCATCATAGGCTGAGGCCGCATTGAGGGCTGCATCAACCTTACCTTGTGCAAGCGATGCCCTTCTTGAGCTGTCTCTCGAGCTCAAATTGTCCTTCGGTGTTGTGGGTGACACCGTGAGCTCATCTTCCAGAGGTCGCCTATCGTCTGCCGACATGGGCGATACATTTCCGCGGCTAGTCAATGTAAGTCTGTGACTATTCAGCGCCGCCCGCCTCCTCCGTCCCACAGGGTCGTCGATGGTCATTGAAGCATCCAACAGCGCATCTGTGATGGTGCGTGGGGTGTCCGTGTCCCGGTCCTGAGTCGGGGGCGGGCGCTGCAACGGCTCATCGTCGAACAACACGGTCTGAGGCGTGATACCCAAGTTTCTCAGAGCGATAATATCGTCGAGAGGGTTCATCTCAGAGGGCTCAGTGGGTTGAGATTCCCGAGCCTTGATCTGGCTCAGCTTCCATATGAATTCCTTCAAAGCCAGCAGCTTCGGCTCGTCGTCCGGCGCAAGGCCTAGATTTCGCAATCGCGAAAGCCACTGCTCGTCCTCGTCGTTCTTTGGCAACCGCGCCACACTCTGGTAATTTGAATCCCTACTTGGTCGATTCATCACCGCAGAAGCCCCAAAAGTCAGGTCCCGCAGTTTCTTGAAGGGCTTCCAGAAGTCGCCCCGATCCTGCTTCAGAGCCCACAGAAGTGCTTGGTCAAAGACAGACCTCGACAGCGGCTTTCTCAGCCCGTCCAGAAGAGCCAGTTCGGAAAAGTCAGGTTCTATGCCCGGTTTCAGATACTGCTTTACCAGCGGCAAAACCATGCACTTAATGTCGGCAGGACTCAGATACAGCGTGCCCGACGACAGAAACTCGGCAGCGGACTCGCGAATCCACATGTTCGGATGCATCGTGAATCGGGCCACGATCATGATGAGCTCACAGACCATGGGCTTCGAAAGGAGACCTAGGTTAGCAAGTTCGGCCAGTGAGTGAAGTGCCGCTTGCACGACATACTCCTCCTCGTCTGTGAGAGCTTGTATCATCAGCGGAAGAATAAACTTCTCCAGCGCAGTGCTGCCCAGGAAAGCCGCTATTCCGACAATGGTGTCGAAGAAGGCGCACTTAAGCATCCAGTCCCGGTCATTCAGATACGTGTTCAGGTGTGTCAGAATGATGTCGTTCGAGGCTGCTGTGCCGAAGAACATGCATAGCTCTGGGACGGAGCTGAGAAATGCTCGCCTTACATGAGGGTCCGAGTCCTCGATAAGAGCCTTAGTATGCGCCTCGAATAGGTCAACTAACTCGTTGCGCGCGTTGTCGAACGGTCCATCAAAGCCCACATCAACATTGTTGGCCGGGTCGACATCCGGATCTGCAGTGTTGACGGAGCCATCCGCACGTAGCGTCGCCGCCATGTCAAGAAACCGACCAGCAGTGTTAGCCAGGGAGCCTATGCAGGAAGCATATGTGGCCCTGACAACCGGGTTTGAAGCATTGCTCTGCGTACCAACCAGCGCAATCTGCATCCGGGGCATGACATACTCCAGAAAGACATGCGAGTTGACTGGTGGCACAAGCTTGACAAGGGCGAGAAGCTGGGCAATTGTTCGGACTGCTGCAATGACAACCATATCGGCCTTGTCGCTCAGCAGGGTGATCAGGTATGGTAGAACCCGATCCAGCTTGGCCTCGTCTGTCAGCCTCTCCGCGAAAGCCAGTAGAATGTCGCATGCTTTTATCTTGGCCTCAGCCCGGGCTGTGTTGCGGAGGGAAGACACAATTAGTGTAAGGAATATGAGTGTCCCATCGTCCGCCGGGGGTTGCTGCCCCCCAGATATATAATGTGCCCTGTTCGGAAGGTTGACGCGAACAGGAAAATGTCCCAGTCCCAGCCGCGGAGAAATTTGTCTGGCCTCGGTAACAGCATCGTCTGGATACCCCAGAAAGTATGATATCGTGTCGAATTCCTGGAAGACGCGGTCAATCCTCTGGTCGGCCTCGCCCAGGTTCTTGCCCGCTCCTGATATAGGAGACTGGCCGGATGAAGGGTCGGTTATGAGTCCCATGTATTGGTGGAGGAACGTGTAGAAGTACTTTGGGAAGACCTTCTCCTTCCAGAACTCTAGATACTCCTCGGCCAGGTACCTCTTTTGCGGATCGAGTTGAATCATATGGGATATCATCTCTCGAAGGTCCTTATCCGGGATACGACTAAGATGCAGAATGTTCGGGTCGTATTCGCCCTTTCGGTACTTGTAAAGTTGGCTGAGGTTGAAAATCGGCGCCTCCAGAAAGAGTTCGGCGATGACACAGCCAGCGCTGAACACGTCCATTGCCCATGTGATTTTGGCTTCGGGTCCCGCTACCTCTCCTGGAGGGAGAAACCTCTCAGGGGCCAGGTAGCAGGTTCGCCGGCCGGATGTGTCGAAGAAATAGGAGAAGTCGGCAGGGTTGTCCTCCGGCAACATGATCGGTTTGAAGGAGCCGGAGAAGTCGGTGAGGTACAGCCAATTCCATGAAGTAACCAGCGTGTTTTCCGTCTTGATGTCTCCGTGGTATATATCCCGACTATGGCAGTCTCGTAATGCACTCAGCAGTTGGAAAGCCAGCCATTTCTTCTCTATGTCTTCCAGGAAGGGTCGCGTGCTTAGGCGGTCGTAGAGGGAGTTGTATAGGAACTGGCGAACAAGGTATCCATTCGTCTCTGTTTCGACTACGCGTTCGTATGCAAGGGCGTTAGGTATATCTTCGAGGGCTTTCCTCTCTCCTGCACGGCAAAGACATCAGCAACTTGCGACACAGGCCATACGGTGGCGTGTAATGGACGGGGTTGTGCAGGAGAGCCTCACGAAGTATCTCTTGCCTGTGGATCTCCAGGGACATGGGGTAAGGCTTGACCAGGACCTTCACCAAGACCACACCATCTTGATGCCTGGCCCGGATACTCTTCATGAAGCGCGCCGCGCCGATGGATTTCTCGTAGACCAGGTCGCCGAGCTCCGGTACATCAATGCCAGCAGCGCCTGCTGGCGGCGTGGCAAGAGAGAAGCCCTGACCCATGACGGGCGTGCGTTGAAGCCGTCAACGGTTATGAAGTGGTAGCTCGGTGCAAGGCTACCTCGGTGAAGCTTCGTCAGGCACGCCGCGCATCTTGGACTGTCGACCTCTCGAGGTGCCGTGTCAGTCGCACTGCCGGCGAAGGGGGAAGTGGTGAACTAAGGAGGAGCTTTCGGCTTCTCAGTCCCAGGATTTGCTGTAATAGTGACGCGAATCTCGATACAAATAGTGAAAGAAGCTCTGAAGCATAAGGCGTTTGTGTTAAGACGGGCTCGTGCTGGTGGTGATGATGACGGAATGCGGGCCAGCTAGTGTGGCACTGTCAGCTGCCGTTGTCCAGCACAACAGCTTAGAGCGATAAGATAATACAAGATAAGATAAGCGATAAGGAGCTTGGAGCTTGAAAGTGATCATCTCCCTCTTTACTCCTCCTTCAGTGGAAAGTCAGGCGGCGTGTCAGTGACAGCCAAACCTGGGCATGTGCATATCGATCATACCTACTCTTCTCAGCTCTCCAGGTTCACTGGTACCTCTAAAACACAAGTATCAGAAGCTGTACACACCGCGATGCCTCTCGTCGGTGCGTCTCACATCGATGGCGGGGTCCAAGGTAATGGAATGCACCACAGCGTCCCAGTTCCAGCTCGCAGGTAACTCCGGCATCTTGACCTTTCGCGTGTGGGAGCGGATCGCCTATTGATTCGCTGATCTGTCCTGCGACCTGACGAACTGCATGTCTTGTGACGGCTACTGCATGAGCATTGCACCACCACTTGGAGGCATTCTGTTTAAGGGTCTCCGGCTTGTACACGGACGGACGACTACCACCATGCACAGCAGCGCCCGATCTTCAGGCTTGCAGTACCGGTACGGATGGTGGGAGCATGCAAGTGGCGGGACTGACCTTAGACCGGCCGACGAGTCGGGTCCCCAATGAGTCAAATCTCGACTTTTGTACGCTAAATGGCGTCCAAGTGGACCGGATTGTCATGTCTCTCGTGTTATTTGGAATCTCATCCCTGAAACTCAACCGCCATACCTCCTTACGAAGTTTTGGTTAGCATATCTTTCTTTTTCCTGAAGAACGAGGAGTGTAATAATTGACCTTCTACTCTCTGGTTCTTGTCTGCTCCGGCTCTCGGTGATATATACCTCACCCAGAGCCCCCTCACCGCCGTCACCGCCGTCACCGCCGTCAACCCTCAGGAGTATCCCAGCATCGCTCATCGCTGTTCACTAATTACATATACCCTATCTCGAGTCCATCAAGCCTCCCGCCATGCCAGGAAACCAACCAATTCCGCCGAGACCAACAACGGGAACCACACATCATGACTTCGCATCCTCGCTGGTACAGTCCTTCCAGGCCTCTTCACCGCTCGCACAAGAGGTCCTCGCACGTGACCTAGCAGAGTGCTCCTCGGACGAGGACGAGCCGGAAGACGCCGCTGTTGACGAGGCGTTGTCCTCGGAGGAAGACGACGAAGATGCAGGCAGGACGCCCGTGCTCTTCCGCCGGCCAAGCGGCATCGCCTTCGGCACCGCCCGGCCGGCTCTGGCCGTGCCCCCAACCTCGGAGCCGTTTCTTTCCCGCGCTGAGCGCCGCCAGTCCCGTGATGCCGAGAGGAGTCTGTTGAGGGATAACCACATCCTACCCCCTAAGCACCCGGTCGAGGAGAAACCTGGCTTTTTCAAGACTGTCTACAAGAGGATGTTCAGCACCAAGGTGCCTTTGCCGGAAATTGTGGATGAGGAGACGGCTCCGACCGAGACGGACCCTCTGCTCGGGGCTGGGGGCGCGCAGATTCCCCAAGATGGACATGAACACCTGAACGATCACTGGGAGGCCGCAGTTGCGGAGGGCAAGATCAAGACGACGTGGCAGAGGGAGGCCAAGACCATTACGGTTTACTCGCGCTCGCTCATCATCACCTTTCTCCTGCAGTACTCGATCAATGTGGCGAGTATATTCGCCGTGGGGCGGATTGGAAAGCTCGAGCTCGGTGCTGTGAGCCGTAGGTTGCTGACATCTCGCATAATCCTGGCCAGGCATACTAACACGACTCTCTAGTCGCCACAATGACAGCAAACATCACCTGCTACGCGCCTTTCCAAGGACTCGCTACCAGCCTCGACACGCTATGCGCCCAGGCCTTCGGATCTGGCCACAAACACCTAGTGGGCCTCCAGTTGCAAAGAATGACCTACTTCCTCTGGTCCATGATCATCCCAATCGCCATAGTCTGGTTCAAATCCGAGGACATCTTAGCCCTCATGATACCCGAACATCGCTCGGCCGAACTCGCGGGGCAGTACCTCAAGGTCGTCATCTTCGGGACGCCGGCCATGGTGGCGTTCGAGGGCGGCAAGCGGTTCGTCCAGGCGCAGGGCTTGTTCCACGCCACCACCTACGTGCTCCTAGTTGCGGCGCCTATAAACATATTGTTGAACTACCTGCTTGTGTGGAGGTTTGACATGGGATTTATCGGTGCACCGATCGCGGTGGTGATCACGCAGAATCTGCTGCCGTTGCTGCTGTTTCTGTATGTCTGGTTGATTGATGGGTCGCAGTGCTGGGGCGGGTTCAGTAAACGGGCTTTATCAAATTGGGGTATGTCACCCCTTTGCTGTCGTCTTGCTGCTCTGAGCTGACCACAACGCAGGACCCATGGTTCGACTCGCCCTACCCGGAATGATCATGGTAGAGGCAGAGTGGTTCGCCTTTGAGATCCTGACTCTCGCAACGGGCCAGTTCGGTTCCTCCTTCCTAGCCGCGCAGAGCATCCTCGTAACCCTCACCTCCACCACATTCCAGATTCCCTTTCCCCTATCCATCGCCGGCTCAACACGAGTAGCGAACCTCATCGGCGCCAAGCTCCCGGACGCCGCGAAGACATCCGCAAAGGTGACCTTCGCGGGTGGCCTCCTTGTCGGCATCTTCAACCTTACCCTCGTCTCGGCGCTGCGGTACCAGATCCCCCTCCTCTTCACCCACGACCCGGAGGTGATCGAGCTCGTCGCCCGCGTCATGCCCGTCGTGGCGTTCATGCAGGTCTTCGACGGGCTGGCGGCCGTCTCGCACGGCCTGCTGAGGGGCATCGGGCGGCAGGAGATCGGCGGTTACGTCAACTTGGCGGCGTATTACATCGTGGCGCTGCCCATCTCGTTTGGGCTCGGGTTCGGGCTGGATATGAAGCTTACTGGGCTGTGGGCTGGGGTTACTGCTGGGTTGATTCTGTGAGTTCTCCTTCTCTCCTTCTAGTCCGTGCTTGTGATATGGATGAACCGGCTAACCGTTCTGCAGTGTGTCAATCATAGAATACTGGGTCATATATCGGGCGGACTGGGATAGATCGGTTGACGAGGCACAGGAGAGGAATGCATCCGGATAGGGGGTTGCATTGCATTTTGCATCCAGGGGCGTTTTTTGTCTACCTATTCTAGGCGTATCTCATCTTGGAGCTCCTGTTTTCACCTTGTTTAGCATGCAGCATTCTCCGCAATCATGTAGCGAACACATCGCAAAGCAAGCATGTCTAGAACATACATGTAGACCCATCATGCACATTTAACACCGTTCAAACACCCGATACAACCCCTTCAGGTTCGCAATCTCCAGTACACCGCCCTTCAAAAGCGAGTTCGTCGCCACCAGCCTCGCCTTGAATGCGGGGAAGAAGACGTGCTCAACCGCCCACCGCACATGTGCCCTCCGTGTCTTGACATCTTCGTCAAGCTGCTCCTCCTCTTCGCCACCGCCATCCCCACCTCTTGTAGGCGGTAGCTGCTCGGGCACATAGAAAGACGCCAGCTCCCTCAGGAAGGTCTCGAAGCAGGCCTTCTCCTCGTCCCAGACGACGTGCGGGCCCAGACGCAGCAGAAAACCCGGCAGCTTGACGATGGCGGGTGTGTATCCCTTGACCAAAAGCGGGATGCTCAGGAGCTCCCCCGCGGGGGAGATCTCGAAGGAGAAGTACTCGAGCAGCATCTCCCTCCTCTCAATCAGCTGGCTAGCCACGCGCTCCACCAACTCCTCGGGATCAAATCCCGTATTCACATCCGGCATCGTTATCTCTTTCGCCTTCCCCTTTCCTTTCCCCGTACCCTCCTCCTCCTCCCGTCCCGCCACACCCGCCGCCTCAGCCTCGGCAGCAATCCCCAACAACTCCCGCAGATCCAGCGGCGGGCTGAACCGAATGACCCCAAAGTTCCCAAAGTCCGTCAGCCCGACCTGGTACAAATACTCGTAGCACGCCCGCCCGTAGTCGACGAGAAACAGCTTCACCCCGCCCTGCACGGCCGCCAGGCGCCGCCGCTCGTCGACGACGCCGACGAAGGTGTGGTTGGCCATCACCTCCGTCAGCTCGTTGTGGGCGTCCTCGCGGACGGCGGCGCGGAGCTCGCGGACGGAGACGAGGCGGCAGGAGGCGGGGTTGCGGTCGAGGGTTTCGTAGGTTGGTTGTGGGTCGGCTGGTGCAGCTGTTGTGTGCAAGGCGAGGCTGGTGGTGGTGGGGCTTTGGCCGCCTTTTGCTAGGGATGTGGAGGGCGTGGCAGGGGGGAGCATGCTGGTTATTTTGCGGAGGTTGGTGTCTGTTCGGACGAGGTTGTTCTCGTAGGGTCGTGCGGCGGTCCGCTTGGCGTTGGTGCTGGGGGCACCGCCTGGCTTGGATGGGGTTGCTGTGCTGCTTTGGTCTAGGGGAGCAAACTGTCCGAAAGCCCCTCCCGGGAGGAGGGTTTGCGTCATGAAGGTCCGGCTGGTGTCGACTGCGGCTAGCTTGGAGCGTATGTGCTCGCAGATTGCCTGGATGATTTCGTCTTCGTTGAGGAAGTTGACCTCTCTCTTGGTGGGGTGCACGTTGACGTCCACTCTCTGCGGGTCGATTTCGAGGCTGAGGTAGACGAAGGGGTGGCCGTTTTTGGGCAGGAAGGCGGCGTAGGTCTGCTCGATTGCCTTGCGGATGTTGGAGGACTCCACGCACCGGTGGTTGATGAAGAGGAGGAAGGTCGTCTTCTTGATGCTGTAGTTCGCGTTCGTCGCCCATCCGTTCGCCTTGAACCCCCACCGGTCGTCTAAGGTTGAATACTCGATCAACTCGTTGGCGACGCTGCCGCCGTAGATCTGGCGTATCCTGTCGACGACAGAGGCGTTGGTCTGGATGGCAATACTGGTGGATGACTCACCGTGCTTCTTGCAGGAGAAGGCCACGTGGCTGCAGTGGACGGCGTAGCGGCCGACCATGTCGATGATCTTGTTGTACTCGTCCGAGGCGGACCGGAAGGCGCGTCGACGGGTCGGCACGTTGTAGAACAGGTCTTCCACTGTGATCCGTGTGCCTTGCTGTCCTGCCATCGGTTGAGGGTCGGGTGGTTGGCCCGGCTTAGCAGGGACCAGTTTGCCTCCATCATAATGTGCGCGCCAGGCAATGTTGGAGTCCTTGGTCTTGGTCGTGACGGCCAGATGAGCGATGTGGCTTATGCTGGCCAGAGCCTCTCCACGGAATCCGTAAGTGGCGATCGAGTTCAGGTCCTCGAACTTCTGGAGCTTGGATGTTGTGAACCGCTCGCAGAGGATGGACAGGTCCTCTTTCTGTAGTGTTGTTAGTCCAAAACTCCTCCAATACCACACTACGAGGTGTGGCGGTTGGGCAGTGAACTGACATCGATGCCACTGCCATTGTCGGTGATCTGCAGCAGCTTCAGCCCGCCTTCCTTCACAAGAACCTCCAAGGATGTCGAGCCTGCATCGACGGCGTTTTCCATGAGCTCCTTCAGAGCATGGACAGGTGCGACGATAATCTCGCCTGCGGCAATCTTGTTGACGACATCTGGATCGAGGGCCTGCCTACAGCGTTAGCGTCTCATGGTCAGCCGCAGATGTAGTAGCGTCACATACCTTGATGCGTCTGGTGGTGTTGGTCTGGTCCGACTCGTCTTCAGCCTTCCTCTTTGTGCCTCGGGGAGGATCGAGATCCATGAGGTCAGCCATCTTTGGAGACGAGAACACCACCCACAACCTCAGGCCTGGTAAGTATCCCTGTTGTTCCCTTGGGCAAATTCGAAGGTTTGCAACAGAGCTGTGTATGCTCGGTGGCGACCTATGGCGGGTGGTTGGTTTCTGCTTGCATCTGCCTGACCAAGTTGGAGTTTAGGTCAATCGTCGTCCATGACCCTCGTTGTCAACACCACGAGGAATCACTGCCTGCAAAGCTGAACTGTGTCGATCCAGATTATATCAGGTACAATCGCAAAAGAGAGAGGGTTGTCACGTGCGTCCACCCGATGTTTTGTGTCTCGAAATGATTTCAAGTTGGGAAAGAGTGATCAATCATAGGCGTGCCTTCCCTCCAGCGACACACCTTGGCTCACCTCGGTGAGGTGAGTTAGCGCGCGGGGTGTGGGGCCTCAATTTCATGAGGCCGCCGTCATCTAAGCCACTTTTTCTCCTGTTTAGAGAAATGCATCACAACTTACTTGGAGGACACAACCCTCCCTTCATTCTTTCTCTCAGTGGCACAGCGTCCGGTTTACTATTCTTGCTATCTCATAGCCTCAGCTCAAGGCACTCTTGTTAGTGACAAGAGTCAAGCGGGAGACGGTATGTATCATGCATCCCGAAATCTCCGACCTTGGCCGTCTCGATCCCAGGTTCCCATCTTTAGGTTCTTGAGACGACACATTCCTCAAATAGGTCGTTGACAAACATAGACTTCTCCGAAGACACACTACATTAATTAGCAGCCTAGATCGGGCTGGTCTCGACGTTACACTGCCCGCCCAGGACCTGAAGTTTCTCGTTCAGCTGGAAGCTCAGCTATATCGACTAACCCTTGCGGCTCACTTTTGGATCACCGTCCTGGCGGCTTGTTTTCTTCGACTACTGCGGTTGTGTAACATCGGAGTCAAGGAAAAAATGCCGATGACCGTACTATTTCGCAAGTGTGAAGAATAAACAGCAGGTTCCCTCCAAGGATCGCTTCCTGGAGGGCCTGATGTTTGTTTGTAGCAGCCATACAAGTGTCAATGGCTTGCTAGAAGCCTTGCCCACATGAAGAGGCTGACTCTGATGCAACCCCAGCCTTGAACATTATTATTCCAACGAGCACTGTGGCAAAACTCTCCCGTCCGCGCTGGGCCCTATGGCCCGAACCGCCGGCGTCCTGGAGGGCTCTCGGATCCTAGGCACGTGAATAAGCAAAGGGCCAACCTACTGTGGCCTCACAGGTGACCTTGCTCCTGGATTTCTCCCGTCTACGATGTCGGGATTCAGACCTCCTTGTGATACTCGACCCTCTGGACTCTTCAGATAAAGACCAGCCCAAGGCCACCTTCGGCCCAACCTCATTCGACCTGCTAGCAATCGGTATCGACATTTCCCTTACACCAGAAGGAAGTAATAGCTCACCATGAGCACCAAAGACAACAACCGCCTACGACTGGATAGTCCAGGCCCGGGCACAAGTGAAGGAAACTCGTCTATGCGAGTGGTCGAGGCTTCCAGCAACAGGTGAGCATCACTCGGCCTGCCTTCCGGCGTCACTAACCTCGGGCGTAGGGCACAGAGCACAACTCGCCAGTCCAGGGCGCAGAGCGCGGAGCCATACTCCTTGTCCGGGCAACGCTCACAGTCCTCTTCGCAAACAGCCCCATTGCGAAACCGCTCCTCGATGGAGGATGATCTACGCGGAGTTGATTCTCGAGTCGGCCCGCATGGCGTGAAGAGGTCACGGTCTGAGGTATCGGATGGTGAGGACTCGGACGACGAGCCTGGACCGAAGAGAGACAGGCTTTTGGAAGAGCTCTGCGATCTTGAGGCAAACAACGTTGAAGACGTCACATTTGCCGACTTGGGAGACCCCAAGAACGACGAGGCACCACCTGGCCAGAATGACCATGGTCAGCGAATTGAGGATCGGATTTTGCCATTGAGGGGGATGATGCATCGACAAGTCGAGCAGCTCCTAGGTACCCGAGGACGCAACCAACAACAGCACCAGAATAGGGCGCCTAGCACATCGTTCGATGGAAGTCAAATGAAGGGGAGAGACGGGGAGTCTCAAGGGACTGAGAAGGAGTAGAGAATAGACATTAGGGAAGATGCAGCGGTAGTACTGGGCTTAGGAGGAGACGGATATTGGTATGGTATATCACCGGGCATATTTCTGGACAGCTAAAATAATATATCAGTGTCCTTATTACCTGTATTGCAGATGATTCCAGGTGTTCAGGAACACAAACGTTGAATAACAGGCGAGAGGTGCTGCCATTGGACGATTTGGCGACACTCGTGATGGCAAGCACTCTAAATTCGGAGATTTAAACGTTCCCGCATGCGCCGAGGCGTCGGTCAACGGTCATAATGGCAGGGGGGTGGTATAGTTGGAGAGAGAGCATTTGACCCATGGCAGGTAGGACCCGCGTAACCTCGAGGGAAATGCTTCTTTGGACAGTCATTGGAAGTTGATGCCTGAGTGGAAAGAGTCAGTAGCCATCTGTTTGTCTTGACTAGGTCTGGATTGGTGTCTTGTACGCCTCGCAGTGTCAGAAATATGTCACGAACACAGCATTAGACCGAGAAAAATCCTTGAACATTGGACGCGAGGAAAGAGTGAGGTACATCCATAAGTCTTCATGTTAAGAGACGGGTTATAGACGCCAATCTGGGCTTAAACCAATGAAAAGGATCCTGGCGTTCCAGTTGCCCCGTCGTTCCTTCCTTTTGACTTTTAAACCACTTGCACTTGCCATGCACAACCTCAACTCTCTTTCCATCTCCGCACCTTTCAACTTCCTTCCACCTTACATCCTCCTCCCGTATTCTTTGGAACTTTCAAACATCTCCCCTTCTACTATTCCTTCCAAAGATTCATGAAACCACCCGCCGCCATGCCTCTACCTCAAACAAGCCGCCGGTGAGCCCGCCGGCCAGAACACGAAAAATATGAACAAGAAGGGAAACAGTCGAATCCGCCAACGGTACACCCAGTTTCTTACAGAGAGATGGCGGATCGTACACACCCATGATGCAACACAGCAGCAGAGAAAAGTATAGGGGATATCAACCTCGCCGCCACGCCCTCCCGATGCCGTAATCGAAACATGTCTAACAAGTCACACGGACAACGCATCGCTTTCCGACCTCCCGACCTCCGGTGGAGCAAAGAGACGACATCGTACAACACAAGCAACGATACAAAAAATGACACAAAAAATGTAATCGTCAGAAGAAGAGAAGAGGAAACGAATTTGTGAAAAGAGATCAAGGACGAACGACGCCAAAGAAGATATCCGCCAACCTCCGAGCCGGTATTCGCTGGAACGCACCGCAACGCTTGCTCTCAACCACAGAAAAGCAACTGCAAAGCGCCCATTATGCCCTCCAATTCTGTGAACCCGGTGCCAACAGCAATAGTGCCCACCAACCCTCCTCGACATGCCACCCAGGATATGTACACAATCGTACACTACTATCTTCACGCCTAAGATCCCGCCCTTGAGGGCCGAGGACGGATGCGTACAATTACAAGGACACGCATCAAAAGAGCGCCAGCTTCCGGGAACTGGGCCACATAGGACGAAACTCAAACTCAGTCTGAACCCCCCTATCATCGGTGTGGAGGGCTCGACGGATCTGGTGGTTGATCGATCGGGCCTCCAATGCCCACTCGCCGACGGTCATCGCGGCCGTGCTGTGTCTGCTCTGAAGGTCGAGAGCCCGCCTGCTGCTGCTGGCTGATGATCGGTGGCAACTGATACCCTTGCATTTGTGGCTGCCGCGGCGGCGGAGGCGCTGCGATCGGCGGCGCCAGCTCGCTCCTGGGGACCTGGTATGACGATGACGGCTGTCCTGGGTATTCCTGCCGGCTCGGTGCTGCCACATACTGGACTGGAAACCCTGGACTCAGGCCTGACATCATCTGCGACGGAACTCCAGGCTGCGACAACCGCCGTGGACCATAACCTGGATCGTTCATACGCTGATGCCGAGGATCAAAAGTCGCCGAGACGGGTGTGGGCTGGGAGTATGGATGCGGCATCGGCTGGTACGAATATGTGATATCCCGGGGATTGGGCGACGGTGTTGGCGGCTGGAAAGCTCTCACCGCCAAGTTCAAAGTCAAAACGACGAAGTATATGCTCTCGTGCTTCGCGAGCCCCATCCGGATCGGATATGACCGTTGCTGGCCCTCCTGTGTGGTGAAAGTCAGGTAGTCTTGCCGGTCCAGCGGATATCGCGCAATCTCCTCCGGGCTGAATCCAAGCGCTTGGATCACCTGGTCTTCTCTCTCCTTGCCGAATATTGGAGGGAGATATGATGGATCCCTTCGCTGTTGCTCCTCCTGCATCTGCCTTTGGTGCCCGAGGATCTTCTCTATATCACCCGGCACCATGATATCGGTCAGCTTGAGGCCCTTGACGTTGGACCGCGAAAGGGCGTCCGAGAACGCGCTGGAAGCTTTGGCTATCTCCAGATCCATCGTCAGGAATGCCGCCGGCTCCGGTGGTCTGGTCGAAATCGAAAGCGGCGCAGGAAAGATGTTCGCATCAGCAACCGACCCTCGCTCAATGAATCTCGGGGCGCTCGGTTCCGGAGGTTGCGATTTTAGGACTCGGTACGACTGCGACTGGTTCCGACGAAGGCTGTCCTCGTATCCTACGCCTATCGCAGGGCTTGTGCTGTATGCGGACAGAGACATCGGTCGCCGCATGATGGGTGCTTCCGGATATCCTCCGAATCTCGATGGATCGTCTCTTAAACGGGGGCGCCCTCGTTTCTTGTGCTGGACGTCGACGCATGCATCTTCCTTGCCATTGCTTGTGCATCGAGAACAGGGACGTTGTGCTGCATAAACGTTAGCATGCTGGCTTGGCTTCATGCCGTCAATATGTATCGGAAATTGTGCCGCGACGAGCTGTCTATCCAGAACACTGGCCCCACCAAGACACGGCCGATCGCATATGGATGCACTGAAAGCTTTCGGCGTTCAGTCCAAACGCAGCATTGCCCGGCGACATGAGACTTGATGAAGCCAGGAGCACCGGCTGATCAATCTAAATCTCCATACCGAGAAAGAACACAAGGAAAGGTCCTCTCCTCTTGGTGTTGCGGCGCTTGCTGGTGATTGGTCTGTGCGGGTGAAATCATAATAGGCAAACCAAGGACGTTGATCGACGGAACGATCTGCGGAACTAGGGTTCCACCGCTGACGATAACGTTTGAGACACGGGCCGGTTTGCCGTCAATCGAAGCGCCGGGTCCGGTCTCAGCCCAGACTATCGACATTGAGCGGCAATGACGCTCGCTTGAGCACTACAGCAGCCAACAGTCACAGAAAACGCGCCATCCCTCTTCCACCGCCCGTTCCTGCAGCTCGATAGCACCAACAGGCCCAACAGAGAAGCCAATCGGCACCTAGGCCTTAGATTGGGTCTCAGAGCCAAGGGCTTCAGATCCTGCGGCTTTATCGCGTCACACACCCGTGGTCTGGGGCCTTGCCCATGCGCGCAGCCTCAAGCGAGGCTCCGGAATTACCTGACATTGAATGATGTCAATCAAATCCCGAGATGATACCCGCGGCGCAGCCAGACGGGAGGGTCGCCTCTGCAGGCTGCAGCCAGGGTTCTCCTTCTATTTATATTGCCAGACAAATTGGGATTGCGGGAACGAAATGCTGTTTGTGATGGTACGTACCGTCGCATCTGGAAACCTGTCAGCGACGTCCGATAGTATCATCATGATGCAGGATGAGCATGTTCTGGGGGCGAAACCTGCCTGAGATGAGCTCTTTTGCAAGGCACACATGCGGAAGCAACATGACCCTTGGTCTTCCGCTGCAGTTTGGGCGAGGATGGTTGGAGCGAGCCTTCGTGTAGCTCCGCTGTTGGGCGGGACGTTGTCGATGATGTCGTCACTGCAAGAGGGTAAGATGGAGGCGCCGTCCCAGGTCCTATGCCATGGCCCGGCGGTGGCAGATAGGAGAGCTGCTGCTGGTGCATGGCTTGGCCTTGCTGGTGATAAGCCGGCGGACGCTCTGTCACAGGCTCCGGAAGGGGAAACCCATAGGACGACCTCTCTGGTGGCTCCGCTGCATATGGTCGTCCTAGAGTTCCTGGCATGACGCCTGCTCGATGCTGTTGCACGTCCGCCTGCGACGCCGCGATTCCTCGATGGGCATCTTGGATCGTGGCTTGGTAGCTCCCCTGACCTCGCTCGGCGGAGGACTCTTGGTTTCCTTTAGGCGGAAGATGCGGAGACCCTGACATGGGCGGAGAAGGATAGTCCCCCGAACGAGCAGCACTCCCAGAGCCTGCTCTAGCCCAAGTCAGGTCTAGGTTGAATCGTGTCAGATCTGGCTTGCCTCGGCGGTCGCCGAGCGATGACTTCGAGATATTTGGGTGATGGTCGCGGTCTTGCATGGGCGGGATCCGAGATGATTAGTGCTAGGATGGCAGCTCTGGGCTCCCTTCGTCAGTCGTAGGCGCCGTGAGCTCGAAAAGCGAGAGAATTCTCTCTGACGAGCGGACGAGCCTGGACCTTAGACTGCGACTGCCCGTCGACATACCCTGAAGCTGATGTGAATGGACGACCAGTCGGACTGTAGCCCTTCAAGAATCGCTCCCCCTTTCGAAGATCGGAGCGCCTGAAAATCCTGGAAATCGTTCGTAATACTGCGGTTCGACTGAGCAGGAGATTTTCGGCCGACGACTGAGCAAGGTGTGAGGAAAATTCGATGTCCTGGCAGTTGTCGAACTTGTTGACGCCACTGATCCTTCAGTGGTGATGGAGATGCGTCGTCTTCAGGTCAACGTCTGGGTGGGGTCCCAGGTTAGATGCACCGGTCGACAGAACTCGGCATCGGGGAGCCTGCTTAGTGGAATCGGGATGCAACACAACGATTCAAAGGCGAGTCGGACAAGATGCTGCACCGTGATACTGGCTCCCAGCGAATCTTTTTGGATCCTGTGGCACAGCATGCGGTGGTGGTTCGTGGCCGTTGAACAAGTCGGAGAAGTGCAGAGTCGCAGTTGCGAATAAGCTGGTATCGCAACCCAGGGAAACGGGTTCGGTCCTGGTCAGCTAGCTTGTCCCCTTTCCCGGCTAGAGGGGAATCCCGACCTATACCGCGTATTGTTGTATCGTACGCTGTGGGCTGTTGCAGCTCGACAGAGATTTGGTAGTTCGAGGAAGATTTGGTGCTCACAAATGGCAGCGCAAGCGGGAGGTGTTGTGCGACTTAAAGGTAACAGCGCAATTGAGATGGAGCCAGGATGGGAGAGCAAGGATGTGCTCGACAAGCCGTGGGTCCAGGGGACCCCGGATGGCGTTCGTGGAGGGACGCTAACGGGGAAAGACGACAATGCCAGCAAAGACACCCACCCCTGTCAGCTCACAATCCAACCCAGCTAGCCAGGGCACAGACTTTGACATGGATTCTTGGGACACTCGTCCGCTCCACACCCCAAAGCAGAGGAGAGGATGATGATGGTCAGGGCAGGGCACAGTTCTTTTCCTCCTTCCCAGATTCAGGAACCGGGTATTAGGTCCACGGTCCGTTGCCTATCATCGTTGCAACCAATTGCCTATAGCTCTCGGCATTACACCACTAGCCTGCCGTTGCGTCGGAAGCCACAACTTCAACACACGACTCAGATTTCGGCTCTACGACCGCGTGAGCGCCCTCGTACAAAAGGCCGTTGACAGAGGACAAGCGCCCAGGTAGCGATATTGTGGAGAGGCACCCGTACCTGGGCCGTGAATCCGTGATGTGTCTCGAATGGCGATCCGAGAGTCTGTCTGATTCGGGTGTGCCACTCCGATCTACGGATCTCTAGATCTTCCGGAGCTCTCGACGTCTCAATGTTAGACTCAACGAGATGAAAGGGGAGGGCAATGTGGAGCGAGACCATTCTTGAAAGCCGAGAGCTACCACAGTACAAGATTGGCCCAAATGGATGGCGGATCCAAGACCTTGGATAGGTCCCAAATCAGACACCTTCCCTTCCGCTTTTACCCCATACTGTGCACCGTGTTGCTTCAGGTTGCACAGTCGCCTACGTCTTATCACCGGAGAAATTTACGACCTTGCAGGCTGTTGACAGGAAAGTTGAGAAGATACGGTGCCAAAATCGAGCGAGAAAGATATGAGACTTCGCCATACGCCGTCCCCGAGCCTGTGCGCCGCCGACACAGTGACAAGGGCCCTTGCAGCAGGACTTCGGGCCTGCATATCCACCACGAGTTCCATGGTTCAAAGTCATCCAGCAAGTGGACCGCCAAATGCCCCCTCCCGAGTGTCCAAGTCTCTGGTTGGTACAGACGGGTCGAGCCGCTCATCATCAGCTCATGGAGTGACCTCTGTTGAAGAAGAGAACGCTGTGATACGTCCTACGTCTCTTCCTCTGGCGTATAACTCAACAGCACGGACATCTCATCCCCAACTTTAGCTCGCTGCCCTATGCACTCAGATGGGACGCGCGGTGATTTGCATCGTCCGAAGTCTGGACCGTACCGTGGTTCGACCCGGGCAGCAGATCCACCGCTTGATCACCCTCCCGCCGGAAGTTCGTCTGGTCTCGTCGCTATCTTTTCCCCCACCCTCTCTTCTCATTCTTGAGGTGCTTGACGTGGCTGTTGTTAGCCGCGGTGCGTGGAGTGTCGCCAAAGACTGGTGCGTTGCGTTCGGACGTGAACATGCAACGGGCGCCCGGAACCAGGTTGTTGGCGGCATTATCAGCGAAATCGAATGCGAGGACAGCAGTAGCCTCCAGCCCACGGACGTAGGGGCATTTCCTGCTCTCGGTACTTCTCAGATCTGGTGTGGCATTGTCTTCCAGAGGCTCAAGCCATGCCATAGCGGACGCCTTAACAGGATCATATATGATCGACTGCTGCAGGACAGAATCCTCAGGCCCCAAATCTTTGATGTTAAAGGTCAGTACAGCACATTCGTACCCTGCTGACGCAAGGGATCATGCATACTTCCTGCAACTGTACTTGGGTACAGACTTTTGACAAGGGGAGGTGAAACAGCTCCTCTCGGTCCTCAGAGCTAATAGGGCCCACCGGGTTGGACATATCTTAGAGGATGCACTAAACAAACTCGAGGTATTACGACAGCTGCACGGTCAACTTCAACAAGCGCCGGCTACTGCTAGGAACCTGAAAAGAGCGAGTAACTCGTCCGGAAAGCCTGTCTTGTATCACATGGGGTGTGCCTTCATCTCATCTCATCTCTCGAAGAGCTCTTCCCACACAGCCAGCAGGCAAATGATGCAACCGTCACCGTGCCATCCCGGACGGGGGCCCCTCAGCGCACATGGTTGGCCTGATGGATATGACGCCTCCACTATAGGACGCCATTAAGCTATGACTGCCGCCTTAGCGCAGCGGAGCACCCGTTCGCGTACCATGATTTCGAAATCGCCGGCGTGTTTATGGTTAGCAGAGCTTCATCACAGGGCCGTGCGCAGTCAAGGGTTATCAGTTCCGGATCCGACAGAGCCCAGGAGTCGGGAACTTCACCGCATATCAGGCGCGCATTATACTATGCCTTCGCGTGGGTAATATAGCCCATACTTGAGGCTACTTATGCCGTGCGTGCTATGGGTTACAAGTCATAACGGACCTCTCTGAGGCGCATCGTGCAGCTCGTCTATCGGGGATCATCGACACGATACGTCGCCATTGATGTCACTTTCAGGGTCATTCATCACCTGTATTCAACGGCCAAGCTTCGGCCATTTCAGTTGGACATAGGTCCCGCTCTTCCTGGAATAACACTCCAAGTTATTGAGAGCTGCGCTTTGCCCATCGGGCTGAAAAATGCATATCTCAACGGTCAACCAAGTATGCACCAAGCTGTCGGCTCGCCTGGTCCTTCCGTTCTCAGCTCTGGGTAAGCTCTCCGACTCCAGACTCGAATGCTCCATGTCCCTGGTAAATTCGGTATCACGTCTGTGTGGGATGGTCCGTGGTGTCATGCAACTCGCGCTGAAACCCGCTCAAGAGCGGACAGTAAGTGTAATAACATCCAAGCATTCCATTCTGCCTCAATTGATTTGATCCTAACTTTAGATGTGGCGTGATAGATCCTCGAGAACATGTACGATTCTCTCCCGATGAGGATCTTGTTCGTCCAATCTTTCTACCTCGGGATGAACAGACTTTTTTCATCGACGCTGCTGACGCAAATTAAAGGACCTACGAACCAAGTCGGGGAAAACCCTCGGTACAACTTACCTTGACGCCCAAAAATCACGAAACCCTGGTCCCTGCCCAGCAGCACGCGTACATACATCAGATACGTACCCTCGGCACGCACATTGGCAGCATGACATGCTCGTTCCCAACTACGAACCTCGCATGCAGTCTCGGCTCTCACGCGAGATGCGTGAAGACGAGCCAATCAGGTACCACTCAGAGGCTCAAATTGCCTTGTAGGGCAGTTCAGGGCGATGCATGTGCATTATCAGCTCTGCATTATTATATTGTGTCTCAGCATACCATCAACCTTTTTTTTTAAACATCCCGTACGGCGGTGTAAGTCTCTACGACAACTTCCGCCACCCACGTCAACTTGTCAAGCTGAGACACACGTCTGCGCTACAGATGCCGCTAACGTCGGGTGTGGCTAGTAAAAGCAGACGATGTGACATGGAATCTCAGTAGACTCGACATCTCGGACATCATCCTGCGGCCCTTAAACACGTGTGCCCTCATTTCCCTTACCGCTACAGCAAGGGGGCTTGTTGATCACCGCTCCAGCTTCAAGACATTTCAACACGTCAAATCATCAGCCTGCATGGACCCTACGCGTCTCAGGGCACACGTCAAACCGCGGTGTCTCTCGTGGGGAATCAGTGACACGTGGAATAAAGTGGACGATGATGTGAATCAGGGTTCAGCAGGTTGCAACTGATGAGAACTGACCGATCAATTCAGTCACCCTCTTCAACCGCTCCACCTTTCCCCGTCTCGGTTTAGCACCTGGGAATGTTCGGGGATCTCGTCAAACTCACGCAACCCTCTGGCGCCTTGGCTTGTCTCTTCGGCGATCTCAAACTCCCTTGGCTCAACCACAATGCGCCCACCTCGAGATCTCTTAACCGCCTCATCACTGAGCCTCGAGCCGAAAGCGCGATGACAACGAACTCCAGGCTGTTGGCAATTTATGAAAGAACCACGCCACACGAGCCAAGTGTCTCGGGTCGAGCCCATCAAGCCTCAAAAGAAAGAAAATGCTCATGTTTGAGGCCGTTTCCTGCACCAACTCAGCGACCGTCTCTCCTCGACACGCCACTTTTACATACAGCGATGTAAACACAAAGCTGGATCCAGATCCAGACGACGTGGTTGGCCTGATATCATTGCCGTAGCTTCATTCTCCATCATCAGCCACGCAACAAGTCTTACACTAACCCCGCCATTGGCAGAGCCGGCCTCAAGATTTGCCAAACTAGACTCTAAAGGCATGCTAGCTTCTATACTAATCACTGATCAACCCGCGGTATGTGGTTGTCCATTCGAGCGAATCGAATCCGCAAAAGGTTTGATCGTGTTTCAGCCGCCAAGTGCACTCTAGCTTCGGACTTTGGTCGACGATGTCGCGGAACTGCCGGGGGTCCGCCATTCTTTTTGTCGTGTTTTGTGGTGTTCGCCAACCATGAGGAATCTGCGTCACGAGGTCTTGGTGAGACCTACATCAGCTCGTCGTGTCTTCGAAGGGAGTACTAGCAGGTAGACTCGCCGGTCTTCCGTAGAGTGGACAACCAGGTGGACATGCGATCCACATGCCGCCAGCACTGTCAACCCTCACCACCCCCACCAGGAGATAGACCGACGGGGATCAAAGCTGCGGTGGACAAGCAAACCGTACTGACCACGCCGGGTTACAGGATGTATGCTTGTGCTCCCCACTGTCCCATACTGGATATGTACCGGCAAAAAAAACTCCCGGCAAAAAGCCACGGGGGAAAAGATCAGACGGACGAAATCAGATGGAAATTCCGAAAAGAGTCCCGCAGCCCTGGCATTTATGGTTGACCTTGGGCAGTGAACCTTATCAGAGGTCTGAGTTCCCTTCCCCTCCAACAAGCTCTGGTAGCGAGTGCGTGCGTTCGGTTCCAGCAGCACCACCCCCTGTGGCGATCTTTCATGCTTCTTCTCGGGTCCTATAGCCCCTCCCGGTCGATATCAACCCCAACAACCTCTCCGCCCGCCAAGGACCCGACGTCCGCGGGCCCGACTTTGTCGTCAGCTAGATCGATCTTGCCGCCATCTCACTAACACGAACTACACAATCGTCCCCATCAGAAGGGTCTCACGATGGCGTCTATACTATACTAGCTCAGCAAGCTTTCAACTTGGCAATACGCGCCTATCGTGACCGCATTCGGGCAAGGCCACGCCCACACGGGTCGACTCCATCTTTCGCTGGATAATGAATCATCCTTTCTGACCTACGCAGAGGCTATCTAGAGGAGCTGGAGCCGCTCAAACTAGCAAGCAAGCAAGCCAAAAACTTTCTGGGCCGGAGCCATTCTCAACCTCTCGGTCCGACTCGGCCGTGTAGAAAAGAACGTCCATGCGCGCAAGGCATGGGAGCCCGCTCACGGGGTTTAGAGCTCCTCTCTTCGTCTCCCCGGACGGCTCTGCCCTTCCCGCTTCGGGCCTTTCTGATCCCCCTCTACAAGTGACATGGATGTTGGAGCTTGTTGCCTTTCTCCGAGTCACACATCAACTGGTCTCTTCAGACCACGCGACGTGGGTTGACGAGCTGGACAACGCATATTCTGCAGGCGCTACGTGTAACGTACCTTAAGTCTGCCGCAGTCACAACTGTAGGGTAGCTCTCGGAGAACCGAACTTCCCTCTTCCAGCCATATATGTAACCCCATCACCGGCCGTCACTGTCACATCCATCTCTCCAGAGACGCCGAACGATGGCATGGCGCCGACGTGTCTCAAGAACTGTCCGAGTTGACAGCTCCATGACATATGAGTCGCCTCCAGGCAGAGAGACACTTGATCAAAGAAGGCGGCTTGCATATATGTCTCTTCGTTGTGATCGTGTGGTGGTGGGAGATCCCCGGACAACCGGGCCAGGGGTTGGTTGTGATATATCTGAAACTGCATACAATACAGGTACGTGCACGCAACCTGGAAGAGTGTTATCTCGGTTGCGACCTCATCTCGTGCAAATTCAGCCCGAGAGTGGATGACGATGGGGTTTGAACTGATATCATTCCTCTCTCCTTCAAAATTAGAAGGCAAAAGCAGGTGTTGTCGCTGTGTGAAAACATGGATGGAGACAAGTGTTTTTGACCCTGCGTAGTGCCTCCCCCGGGGGTCAAGGACAACTTGTGCAACTCTTGTAGGAGAATTGGTCTCTACCGGCGAGTCAATCTGCAACCAGGTACGACGCATCTCGGTTCAAGCCGTGGATGTATATCGACCATGCAGCAGCCGTTCTAGGCAGTCACAATGACATCCGAACACTGGAGAGGATCAGGCAGGTTGACCACCATACTCCCTCCATATAGTTGTCACTCAACTCTGGATATCCGGGAAGAGGATCCGTCTTCGCAGCTTTGATGTTGTGTAGCCTGTCGGTCCCAAAGAGGATTATACTCTAACCCGACTCCTGAGCGAACTTGGTGCCTACCCTATAGCAGTCACGGAATACACATCCGTCAAAACCCTCCACTCAGCACTGGACTCTCCCCTTTCGCAGCTCCGCTCCCGTTGGTGTTCACCCGTCATCCCGTCACAGATACAGTACAGTATCTCGGCTGTCTAGACCATGTCTCTCTCTACACTCTGCAATACTCTCTCCTCCCTACGACGGCCGTCTGCGTAACCTCGATGTCCCCTACGTCACGGACGCTACACAAAACCTATGACAGCCGACCGAGACACCACAGCAGGCGCAGCAGTTCCCAAGTGCGACCCACCCTCCTCGTCACCCTATTGCGGGATGTTGTGCTTCCCCATCGATTTTTGCCCCCCCCCCCCCTTTCCCCCGCGCCTTACGGGCGTTTAGACCGTCTGACTTCGACGTTGTGGCTTGTTGCTCAGGTACTCTTGTCCTTTATATGCAGTGGCCCGTCTCGGTTCATTCCCAGGTTGTTGGGTTGGTAGTTCGCCTCCCCCCGTCCCGGCTGTCTCGCTCCTTGTCCGCATCCGGCAACAGTTGACCAAAATCTGCCAGTGTTGGGGTCTGGAACGGGTGGCGTAACTTTGTGCTACTCGTCAATGGACAAGTATATATGTGCTTGAGGTTGAGTCAGGTCCAGACGGAGGGAGATGTCAATCGTTCTTTTATCCCCGAGAATTTATCTCCGTTGTTCAACTGTGACACTTCGTGGAGCCCTCGACGGTGTCAGGGAGCACCTACCCCAAGATAAGAGACCGTTACAAGCTGAGATGTTGGACAGAAGGGGGCACATAGGGAGTAAGTGATCTACCTATTTGGGCCTGTGTCATGACGTTTTGGGGCGGACTTGTTGGGGGTGAGGGCACTTATCCCGGGTCATGTCGTGGAATCCGACGGCAAGCCCAGATGGCTGGGTATTGCGTAGGTCGTTGCTGTACTACATTATGCAACCAAGGTCTGAGGTAGGAAAGGTAAGGCAGGTAAGGTAGCATGAAAGCAAAAACTGGCCACAAATCGTCGCATAGAGGGCAAGCATAGAGCTGGAGAATTGCAAGGCAGTGATGGGAAAGGGGACGCGGATGAATTTATACTCGCCAAAAAGGGCTTCAACTTGAACTGCACCGGGTAGGTGTCGAAGAAAATACGTCTGACATGCTGGAGTGGTCGTATCGGGCACTTATACACACACCTGCAAGGAGTTGTGGAGAAACAACCCCAATACTGAAAGACAAACATCGCTAGCTTCGTCCTAACATACACAATATACAAATTGCTTCGCCCTCCCGCCTCGCGGCTGATGCTTATAACCGACTCTCAAAACTCTGCTGATACTTCTCCTGCCCAGGCCAATGCGCATCGGGCCAGACATGACCCAGCGCCTCCCAAACGTGGCTGTGAACCGACAGTGTTAGACAAGTCGGACCTCGTCTCGGAAACTGTGTTGTGAGGGGGAAGGAAAAGAACATACCTGACGTGAATGATCTGTAACCCGTCCTTAACCTCCTGCGGCAGGTCCTTCACCTCCTTCTTGTTCTGCGCGGGCAGCAGGACAGTCTTGACGCCCGCCCGGAGCGCGCCGATCAGCTTCTCCTTGATGCCGCCCACGGCGGTTATCTTGCCCCGTAGGCTTAGTTCACCCTAAATAGCGTGGCAGGTTGCGTTAATATCCGAGGAGGGCAAGTAAAACGGGCGTTAAAAGGGAGACGACAAATTCTCTGAAGGACAAGAGAGCCACTTACAGTCATAGCCATGGTAGGCGGCACCGCCTTCCCGGAGAACAGGGAGATGAGCGCGATCGCCTGCGCGATGCCGCTGCTGGGGCCGTCCTTGGGGATGGAGCCGGAGGGGCAGTGCACGTGTATGCTGCGGTTCTTCATGATGTTCTCGGCGGGGTCGTGCGTCAACCCCAGCTCGTACGCGTTGGCCTTGACCCACGACAGCGCCACCTGGCAGCTCTCCTTGAGCACGTCGCCCAGCTTGCCGGTGAGCTGCACGCTGCCCGTGCCCGGCATGTCGGCGACTTCTATGAAGAGGATGCTGCCGTTGCCGCCCGAGCTGTAGGCCACGAGGCCGGTGACGATGCCCGGCCGGCTCGTCTTTTCGGCGATCTCCTCGTCGTATTTTTCGATGCCCAGGATGTTCTCCACGTCTTCGAGGGTGAGCTGGGGTTTGTAGGTTTCCGGGTGGCCGCTGTCTTTGGCGTCGGCGTACTCGACTGCTTTTGCGCGGCAGACGCTGCCGAGCTCCCGCTCTAGGTTGCGGACGCCTGACTCGCGGGTGTATGACTCGATTATCTTGGACACGACCTCTGGGGAGAAGGCGACTTGGTTCTCGCCCAGACCATTGACGCGGATCTGCTTGGGAATTAGGTGTTGCATTGCGATGTGTCGTTTCTCGAGGGTTGTGTATCCGGGGATGTAGAGCGTCTCCATCCGGTCCAGTAATGGTGGCGGGATGGTGTCGAGGGAGTTTGCGGTTGCAATGAACAGCACTTTGCTAAGGTCATATGGTATCCCGACGTAATGGTCAACAAAGTTGTTGTTCTGCTCCGGGTCAAGCACCTCCAGCATGGCAGCGGAAGGGTCGCCGTGGAAGTTAGAGCCCCCAACCTTGTCGATCTCGTCAAGGAGAAAGACAGGGTTGGCGACACCAACCTTCTTCAGTCCCTGGATGATCAATCCGGGCATAGCGGCGACGTACGTCCTCCTGTGTCCACGAATCTCTGCTTCATCCCTGACACCACCGAGCGAGATGCGGTGGAATTTCCTTCCCAGTGCCATCGCGACGGATTTGGCCAGACTCGTCTTGCCGACACCTGGAGGACCGACTAGGAGCAGAATAGGCGACTTGTCAATCATGCGTTTGCTCTTCAACACCTCCAACCTCGCCGTGCTGGACTTGATCTTCTCCACCGCCTGAGCGTCCGGCGCAGCTTTGTCGTCACTGTCCCTACTCGGCTCAACAGACAATCCCGTCTCCTGCTCGACTTGCTTGATCTGCGCCTCGACTTCCTCGTTGATGGACTGCTTCAGCCTGAGGACGGCTAGGTACTCGAGAAGCCGCTTCTTCACCTTCTCGAGACCGTAGTGGTCATCGTCCAGCTGCTTCCTCGCCGTCGACAAGGTGCCAGGTCCGAGACGATCGTCTGTGACGTTTGACCATGGGATTTCGGCTAGCGTCTCGAGGAAGGTCCTCGTGACAGAGTACTCGGCCTGCGCTGGGACCATCTTCTTCAGTCGCTTGATCTCCCGTGTAGCTATCTTGGCAGCCTCTGGTGAGAGCCTAGCAGCGTCAAGCTTCTTCTCAAGTTCCTCGATCTCGTTTGGCTCCTCGTCCTGCTTCCCTTGCCCGCCCATACCCGGAGGGGGCGGGAACATGCCGGAGACCGATACCGGCCCCCTATTCTGTCCCCTCATGTTATTTGGCCTCTGGTTTGATTCAGGCTCGAAGCCCTCGAAACCAAACGGTAAGGATGTCGAACTGAAAGTGGTGATTTTTATGTTGTTCTTGATGCTCCCCACCTGCCGATCCAGCAGCTCGATGACCTTAGCAAGGCGCTCTTTGACATCGACGAGTCCCAGCACTTGCAACTTCTCCTCGAAGGAACACTCCACAATGTTAGCCATGAAATCGGCCAACATGCCGGCCTCGGGGAGCTTCTTCTTGGTGATGAAGAAATCGAGACGCCTCGCCAGTAGGGGTGAAAGACCACCACCAGACCCAGCAGCCCTCGGTAGCATGGAGGTGAGCCTCAGTATAGCCACCAACTCCCTAGAAAGCACCTTCAGCTGCTGAAACAAGTCGTCCAGCGCGCCATCGAGAAGCGAGACCTCGTCCTGGTGGTATACCACCTTCGCCTCAAGATACGCCCGGTCCGAATAGACCTTCTCGACCCTAACCCGCCCGACACCCTCGACGAGCAGCGTGAACTCGCCGGTGCCCCCTCCCTCGACGCCGGATATCTTGGCCGCCACGCCCCAGCCGTATAAGTCATCCTTCGCTATCTTGGACGGATCAACGGGCTCCCGCTCGGGGAGGACAAAGTCCTCGCCATTTCTTAAGAGAAGCTGGCCGTTTGGGCCGACGAAGGGGGAACCGAGGGGGACGCATGCGATGGGGACGGTGTCGATCCGGCCGTTCGGGTTCTTTGTCGCCGCTCGGGTGTAGACTGTTGCGAGGAGGGAGGCTATATCCGGCCGGCTCGATGATACTGGAACTCGCTGGATGATGCCGGGGAGGAGGACGGTGCCTTTCGGCAGGGGGATCAGGGGGAGCGTCGCTGTTTGCCCTCGAGCCATCTCCCGTGACGGTTACGGATATCGTGTATGGGGCGTTTCAGCGGGGCCGAAGTTCGGATGACTCGCGTTGGATGGGTATTACGGATGTCGTCTGAAGTGTGTACGTGGGAGTGAAGTCTAGTGTAAGTATTACAATCGGATAGAATGTCGGATGGAATAGTCAAGTTTTGCTGGGATGAAAACTGCGTGATGTTAGTTAGAGTTAAGGTCGGGCCGCATGGTTAGGATCACGGCTGACGTGCTGACGTCGAAGCTTCCAGCCAACTGCAGGCGAGCCGAGGCTAAAACCTGGGGAGCATTTAGCGGGAATGAAGTGGAGCGAGTCCACCCTACCCCGGTATTTTGGACTCGGTACCGATTGGTCGGTCCTTTCCACATTGTCCTCGATTCCCCTGAAGTGAAGTTCACGTGCAGCACATGTGAAGATTCGATGATATTCTGAAGACAGCCAAGCCGATGTCCTTCACATTCAAGTGACACACTCACTTGAGGGTTGGGAGCAGCCATATACTGCTATGGAGACGCTTTGTTGTTGGTGATCATAGGTTCCATGTTCACTGCATCGTATTGGTACCAGACTCGAGAGGATATCTCGTTCTTTTATTCATATTTCTGATATGTTTTCATAGCAATGGACTCGTCCTCAACCCCAGACAGCCGTGTCCTTTGACCAATTATTCTACTCCCTCACTATGTGCCTCCCAAGGCCCCTAATCCCCGATCGCTGAGTCAGAAGTCACTCAAAAAGACCTGTCCATAACCATGCGGTAAAGCAACGATAAAAGGCTATCTCCCTAAGGACGGTGCTGCTTGTTACTTGATACAATACTCCTAACATCATCCCGCTGCGACCCGGATACCATGCAGCATGCGACTACCGCCACCCAGTACTCCATAACACTTGCGCCCACGCAAAGTGCGTCTGTTCTCACGTAGCACAACAACAAGAAAGTGTGTTGCTATTGTTAATCTTGCCGGGCACCTGGCCCATCACCACCACGGGTATGACGGAAGCAAGGTTTCTTGCAACCGATCTGGCAGAGCTGCTGACCGTCCTACTGTCTGCGAAAAGCCCCTCCGGCCCCGTGAGGAGGCATGTTGTTGCGGCCGTCAAACGGAGGACCTCCGAAAGGCAGACCGGCATCTGGTGGTCCCTGGAACCCGCCCATGTTGGGGAGCGGAGGCATGAACCCGGCAAGTCCTAGCGGTGGCGGGAAGAATCCGGGCGGAGCCTGCATGTTAGGACGAGGTCCGGGTCCGGGAGGCCCAACCATGTTGTCTGGTGGCGGGAATGCGCCTTGGGGAAAGTTTGGAGGGAACATGGCTGGAGGACCCGGAGGTCCGTTGCGTGGGTTCATGATGTTAATGCCGGGTGGAGGCGGGATCATTGGCCGCGGCATCTGCTGTGGTGCACCGCCCATCTGGAACTGCATGTTGTGGTGGTCTAGCCCAGGCGGAGGCGGCCTTTGCAGGATCTGCGTAGGCTGTTGGGGCCGGTTGTCGTTGTCCGGTAAATGAAACTGGTCGTCGAAAAAACCAGGAGCACCCTGCGGACGCATTTGACGTTGTGGCTGAAGCTGCGGTTGCTGTTGGGGTGCAGCACGTTCCCGGTGGTAGTCCGACTCGCGTTCCTGGATGTTGGGGGTGTTGATATGCTTTGGGGGTTGCGGCATACGTGCCATCAGCTGCTCCGTGCGCAGAGGTTCCGGTGCGGCACGATGGTTCTGCATCAACTGCATCAGAAAGTCTGCCTGCGGGTTGCTACCCGGCACAATATTCTGATCAAGGCGACTACCACCCTGTCCCATCGCATGCTGCTGTCGCTGGGCGAGGAGGTCTTCCAGGTTCTGCCCCGGGCGAGGAGGCGCCGGTGCTTGCGAAGGCCGTGGCATCGGACGAGGCGACAGCATGTCCTGGAGAGACTGCTGTTGCGGCGGCCCGCGAAGTCGGGGGTCCTCACGACGCTCTCTCCCGTACTGCTGATATGGGTCAGGCGAGGCAAGAGCGCTGTTCGCCTGCTGTGGGCCTGGAGGGAAACCCTGTGGCAACCCTGGTGTTTGTCGTGATACCAAACCTGGAGTCATGGCCGGTGTGGACGACTGCTGTGGCTGCTCTGAGTAGCTTGGGGGAGCATGAGGTTGCGCTGGCTGCGGAGTCGGAGCAGCCTGGGTCTTGAGCTTCTGTAGCAATGCGTTGAATTGGTCCTTTTCACCCTGATCTGGCTCAGGAGGGTTCATGGCATAGTTCGCTCCGTTCGATGGCGCTGATACCGGCGTAACAGCAGGCGGCCCAGTTGCTCCACGCGTGTCCTCCTGAGTGGCAGAAAAGAATGAAGTGAACCTCGATGACTTTCCTGTCTTGGTTTGGGCGGATTCGTAAGTCGCGAAGAACTTGTCTGGACCAGTTTCAGTAGCCGTAACTGACACAACCTTCTGTTCAACTTGGGCAACTTCGGCCGCAGGCGGTTCTTCCACAACCGGCGCATCCTTCTTATTGGACTTCCTCATCTTGTCAATAAACTTTTGGAAATCTTCTTGCGTCTTGTTCCCTGGTTTCTCCTCCTCAGGCTCGTCCATCCACTCGGGTGCACGTTCCACTCGTCTATTGTCAAAATGTCGGTCGTAGGCCCGATCATTTGGTCGGTTATCACTTGGGCGATCGTTGTGCTTGTCAACAGGCTTCTCCTCCGGAATGCGGTCTCTCCAACTCTTCTGTCGGTCAATCCGTTCGCGTTGCGTAAGTGGGGCGCCTTCGCTGTTCTCCTTGACACGTGGCTCCGGCTTGGTGCGGTTGAGTCCGTTCCATCGAGACGCTTCGGATTCCTCCGAGTCTTTCTCCCTCAATCCTTGGTCGGTATTGCGATTGCGACGGTCGCTACCGTCCCGCTCGTCTCTGTCCCGGAATCTCCTGTCCTCGCGCCCGGTGGCACGATCTGACCCCCCCATTCGGCCGTGAAAGCGCTCAGCGCCCTCGGTGCCGAAACTCTTGCGCGGCTTCACTGTGCTCCAGCCTTCGTTATCCTGGTCGGCATCTCGTCGCCGGAAGGCATTGTTCGTGCGGTCGTTCTTGAAGCGATCGTTGTCATTATCTGGGTCGATCGTCCGCGGGTTACGGAAGGTGAACTTCTGGAATTGGGGTTGGGGCTCGCCATCTCTGGAGGTCCTATCGGCGTCGCCAAGCCTGTTGCCTCGCATGGATGTCGCTGAGGCGAAGCTGGTTCGTGGAGGTCCGAGGACAATGTCTTCAGGGTCTACTGGCTCATTAGTATTAGGCCTCGGTCGGCGAAAGTCCTAGGTGCGCAATACTCACTCGCACTGCTTCGTGATGTGGTCCGGTCAAGGCCAGGTCGACGTGGTTCTAGTAGGGGAGCGTCGGACTTGGTTCGCTCCAAAGCAGGTTTGGTCTGATTGCGGATAGCCTCTGGTGGCGGCCTGGAACAGCATACAGTTAGAGATGAAGCTTGAACAGAGGGCAAGAACAGACGTACCCCATCCACTCGTCGGCAGGAGGGAGAGCGGCTGGTTTGACGCATAGCGGCGAATCGCGCAAGAAGAGGAGATCGTCGGCGGTGTATCTCCCACCAGCATTTGGGGGTTTAGACTCGGCCATAATAATAGTTCAGGCACGTCGCACGAGTCTCATTCGAGAGAGCGGACAACAGTTATGTAAGGTTGGCGCGGGGGCAAAGTTCTCTTTCATTCGTCGTCGTCGTCGTCGTGGTCGTCGTCGTTGAGGGAGTGTCGTAGGTTGAGCAGGTGCGATGCAAACTCGGGGGACGATGGGCTTCAGGTGGTGAATAAAAGCTTGAGAGAAATCGGTGAGGAGACAATTGAGGCAGCACTGGTTATGCGACACAGTGAGGTAGAGGTGAAGGCTCGAAGAGCTGCTCGTGAAAGACCAGCGGTGTTACGCAAAAGCAGGCCCAGAAAGGGTGCCAGCCGATACGAGGACGAGGTACTGTTTCTAGTAGTATAGTCTCGAAAGACAACACGGAGTCCAGGAGGTCAGTCGCTAAGGAAGGAAGGTAGGTAAGGGATGCGGTAGACTCGTGGCGGTGATATTGAGGCGGGTTTGCAATTGAGCAGGTCCTTAGGTTGAGCTTGAGGTTGAGGTTGGTCGAGAGAGGAATGGAAAGTGGATAGCCGTCGATTCGGCTGGGCTGTCTTTGGTAAGTTTCCAGGTTGTTGTTTGGTTTGAGTCGCTTGTGCCTTCTCTTGCTAGGGAATTTTGGTGAAGGGTCACGTTCGGTTGTGGAGACGCACAGCCGCATCTGGTAAGGCCTTGGATCTTCTTCCACCTTCCTAATCCCTGTCCGAATCGCCTCCGTATCTCCAGCCTGGAACGGTTGCGGACCTGGCCTCAAGCGTTTGGGTTCCCACAGGTACCGCCATCTCCTATGGCACCGGGACAGAGGCTCCAGGTGCCTTCCATATCGCCTGTGATTGGCCGGACTTTTTGGCCCTGCTGAATGTCAGTATGCCAGTCATCAGTCACTGAGGAGTGAAGAGGTTCTAGGCCGTCATACCTGGTAATTGTTCATGGACAGGCCGGCCTTATATACCATAACAATGGAGTTTCGGAGGATCAAGGTTTGAACAGATGTTGTCTTTTAAGGTTTTAATGTGCTAAGGTTTTAATGTGCAGGTTTATTCTGATGGGAGGTCATGCAGGTTTAAACAAATGCAGGTGGATGGATGTTCGACGACTGGACACTCTGCATAGAAGTTGCTACAAGAGCCCACGGTCTTCCCCCGATAGACCTACAATGTGGCAGATGCCCCATGCCGTAACCCTTCTCAGACATTGAGTATATCAGGAATCCCCCCTTTACTCCAAGCCAACGCCCTCTCCCGGTCCGCCGTCTCCCACACCCTCTTGATCAAGGCCGGGTATATCCACTCCTCATCACCGCCACTCGCCGCCGCCTGCCTGCTCTCGAGCCACGCCATGACTCCGAACCGAGTCATGAGCGTCCCGCTGCCGCCCTCTATGCTCGTCGCCCGGTACAGGATGCCCAGGATCTCCGTCCGGAGGTTCGGCCTCATGTACGGGTTGCCGGCCAGAGACATCAGCTGCTCAAACACCCGCTTCTTGTGGAACAGCGCCAGGTCCGTCGGCGTCCGGAGGCTGTCGAGGAGGTACGACAGCAGCCAGCTGAGCTCGGCGTAGTAGCAGTCGTCCTCCGACGGCTCCTCCTGCAGGATCTCGTGCACCAGCGGGAGCTTTTCCAGCTTCCAGACCGGTCCGCTGGTGAGAAACGAGTTGACCTTCGCGTACATGGTGTGGAGCGGGTTCTTGAGCACCTCCAGGCCGTGACAAGCAAACGAAACGATCGAACTCGGCAACGGCGTGGTATCCACGTTGCCTTTGGCGGTTTCGGCAAGCTCGCAGAGCAGAAGGTGGCTCTGTTCCTTCTCGTCGTAATCCGATTGTTGAATCTTTGCCGCCGTTTTGAGGATGTTTGTGACGGCTTCTTTTCGAATGCTGGTGTGCTCAGATGCCAGGAGAGTCACTAGCGACGCCGCGTACCCTTCCTCCACTAGATCATCAGCTCCCTTGTTCGCCCACTTGTGGAGAGCCGAGTTGTCGAATTCAAACTCCACAGGCTGGACAAACAGCTCCTCCAAGGACTTTTTCCAAGCTACAGCCTTGTCTTTTTGGGTTGACAGCTCCGGGCTATCAATGCCCATTTTCGAGTCTTCAGCCACTCGTGCCACGAGATCCTCCTCGACACCAACCTTAGCCGGAAATTTCTTCATGGTCTTCTTCTGGACAACTTCGGGGAAGTGAGACCTCAGCTTGCCGAAAACTGCTTCTAGCAGGACCGCGTCCTCACCAGCGGCCTTCGAGCAGGCCAAGAACAGGTTGACGAACTTTGCCAGCTGCTGCACTGTATCCGGACTCTTCGTCTTCAGTGCAAAGGGTATTTGCTCCAGCAAGGCCATTGTCAAGGGACTTATCCGTGGCACATCTCCTTTGACGTCGCCGCCTTCTGGTTTGCTCTCGATGAGGTCCAGCATCATCTCGAGGTATTTGATAGGCGCTGTAGCACATCGTGTGACGCAATTGTCGATAAAAGCCCAGACGTTTTTGGTTGATTCGTCGCTCCCATTCGTCTTCTTTAGGAGACGCAGGCTCTGCACCAATGGCGTCAGGCCTCGGCCTCCTTCCTGTGGTAGAACCACTTGTTGCTCCTCCGCCACGAAGTTGATGCTGTCGAATAGCTTCTCTGAGGCGATATCCTCCTGACTGTCCACAAGGAGCTGCAGCAGAGTCAGGAAAGGGGAAAGAGTGAGACCTTCTAGTTTCGCGAACCATCGCATGCCAGGTGAGTGGCCGGCGATCACTAGTAGATGCTCCAGTTCCCTGAGTCCAAGGTTCTTGTCCTCACTGCTCTGATCATCGTCTGCGACGCCCAGCCTCTTAATGCAAGTGACGAGAAAGGGAGAAACGTCGAACTTGGCAATTAAGGCAACCTGAGGTAGTACCTCGTAGTAGCGGAGCAGAAGCCTACTCGCTGCTTCACGGTGAAGGATGTTGTCCTCAGGGATAGCCCGATACGAGTTGACGATATCCTTCATAGGCGGACATCTCTGGCAGAACTCGTCAACGAGCCTCCGCGCTGCCTCTTTCCAGAGGGGCCGGTCGTAGGCGGCTTCTCGGTAAAGTTTGAGTGT
Organism: Coniochaeta sp. 2T2.1; assembly: GCA_009194965.1. Taxonomy (NCBI): domain Eukaryota; kingdom Fungi; phylum Ascomycota; class Sordariomycetes; order Coniochaetales; family Coniochaetaceae; genus Coniochaeta; species Coniochaeta sp. 2T2.1. The sequence continues at coordinate 309,162 of VSMA01000032.1, forward strand.
TGTGTCCAGCTTCTCTAATGACAAGACGAGGATCCGCGTGACGAAAAAGGATATGAGGTTCGACTTCTGCGCCAGACAGCGAACAAGTACTTTCTGATTGAGAGGGAGCGGAAGGATATTGTCGAGTACGATGGACGTCGGAGGCGGGAAATGCGAGTATCCGGAGGACTGCCCGAAGTATTCCGGGATTTCCACCTGCACGGCGCTGAAGAGGAGGGCGGCATATCCGATCCAGGTAGCCGAGAGCTTCGGCTCGAATGTGAATGCCCGCTTCTTCTGAAAATAGTCTGCGATGAGCTCCGGCGCCGCCTTGAATACCTCGATAAGCAGCTCGCTCTGCTTGATGGTCGACCATGGCCGTAGGTTTTGGATGAACTCTGAGAGGGCGTAGTTCCGCACTGGTATCTCGTCTCTGAACTTGTTCATCCAGACAACATTTTCTAGGCCCACGTCGTCACTGTTTCGCAGCCGTAGCAAAGCCTCATCCTCCACTTCTGTTCCTCTGGGGTAGAAGCCCGACTGCTGGCGGAGCACACCGGCGGATGGAAGCGTACACGCGATCTGGAGGAAAGCATGGGCGACGTCATCCACAGATCGCCCAACTTCTGCCTCAGAGTCATCCGGGTATGTGTATAGTGATGAGATCCGAGTAAGCGTGTTGGAACTGAGAAGCTTGCTCTTCGCTTCGCGCGGTACCTTGTCGTCCAGCAGAACCTGCGTCTTGAGTGTGTCGAGTGTTTCCAGTATCAGGTGAGGAGGATCGTCCCGGATTGACCTCGTAAGACCGGTAACAATATCCTTGAGCGAGAGGAGCTCCTTCTTTGCCTCAGGGTGAAGGAACTTCAGCGCACTGAGAAAGAAGCGCACAGCATTGGTCCTTGCTGACGGTCGCTTGGGATCCTCACGTCCTTCTCCTAGGTATTTGATGCCCATATTACGGCCCAGCGACTTGAACGTGCTGCTCCTCGCTCGGAAGATCGGCTTCGCGATTGCACCTCCGTCAAACATGAGCGCCTCCCGTAACAGCCGCAGCGTCGGTGATATTATGAACTCCTTTCCTTTGTCGGCTGACAGGTTCCGGGCTATCAGTTCCTGTTGCCTTTTCTGGAGGAGTGTTCGACATATGCCCAAGCCGTATGGGACTTGCTCCAGAGAATGGGAGAGGATCCTCAGCAGCAGTGCCAGGACGACTGGTACCGCTGAGAGTATGTTGTCGTTGTTCGTTTGCCCCGCATAACTCCAGTTCTCCATTATGTCGGGGAGATAGACCGGGTTCTCCTCATCGGCCCTCGGTTTTGTCGAGGCCAGGTATTCGTCGAGGATCTGGCGCTGGTCTTCGTGGCCCTCATCTCCGTTGTTGATGTGGTCTAGGAAAACCTTGAAAGACTGCAGGCCTTCAGAATGTCAGCACGCTGCCAGAGTAGAGATAACATTCCAAACATACCATGCCTAGCCTTCTTGAGGTCCTGCTCAGGGGCAAGCAGCCCTTGGAGCTGGCGGCTGGTATGGATCTCCTCCGAGGATGGAGCCTCATGGATGACCTTCACCCTCTTCCTCGGCTTCTCAGCCGCGCCACCGCCCATAGAGGATCTCTTCCCCATGATGAATTGAACGAGTGAACAAGTAGTACGGCCAAGTATAGCGAGGCCTTGTTTACTTCCAGCTTCAACAAGCACCAACCTTCGTCGCTTCCCAGAAATTTTGGCGGGTCTTTGCGATACTGCCAACCTTCACCACTCGCAGACCCCTGTAACCTTTAACTGATGTGGGGGTGCACCGGGCCAAATATCTTATCGATAAGCTTAGTGTATCGGATGCCCCACCGTTGCCTGTGAAGCTGGACGAACATTCAACAACATTCGGTCATTTTCCAGCCTTAAACCGCCATCACCTTCAACACCCCCATCCCCAACTTCTACCAAACAACACCCGGACCACATCTCTTCGAGATACCGCGAACCACAACCTCACCACAGCACATCACCCCCACAGCATCACCACAACACCCCACACAATGTCCTACGTCCTCCCCCACCTAACAACAGGCTGGCACGTCGACCAAGCCATCCTCTCCGAGGACGAGCGCCTCGTCGTGATCCGCTTCGGCCGCGACTGGGACCCGGACTGCATGCGGCAAGACGAGGTTTTGTACAGGATCCAGGAGCGCGTGCGCAACTTCGCCGCCATCTACGTCTGCGACATCGACCAGGTGGCCGACTTCAACACCATGTACGAGCTGTACGACCCGTGCACGATCTTGTTCTTCTTCCGGAACAAGCACATGATGGTCGACTTCGGCACGGGCAACAATAATAAATTAAATTGGGTGCTGGAGGATAAGCAGGAGATGATTGATATCATCGAGACGGTGTACCGCGGCGCGAAGAAGGGGAGGGGACTGGTTGTTAGTCCTAAGGGTATGTTTGCTTCCAACTATAACTCCCCGGTATGTGATGGGATGATGGTGCTAACTTGACGACAGATTATTCCACGAGGTATCGGTACTAGACAACTCAGCACGGAACGTCTTCTAGCGAACGGGGGTAACAGGAGTTTTCGGTTTTGCAAAGCGGCGAACGGTATTTACCGTTGGGAAAGGAACGTTTGAGCTCGGACAAAGCAGGGAACTAGGGTTGGTCTCACTTATCAAACATTTGATTTTCTTCTTTTCCATGTTACGAACCAAACGATGCTAATGCGCCTTTGTGAAGTCTCTCTCCCGTCCTCCCTGAAAAGGAACAGGGTGCGCCTGAGATGCCGAATGTCTGGCAAAAAGAAGGTATAGTAGCGCGTCCCTTCCCACCCTCCCTGATCCTATCACGGTAGTTTGTGTGTCTCCGCGTAGCTGCAGCTCGTGCTTGCCAGAGTTGCATTGTAACTGTGATGTATGAACATGGGTATCAATTGAAACGTAGCCGCCAGTATCGGGTCCTACATTATATACAATTTGACATCGGGGATCACAGCATGTCTCCCTGGCCCGGCGGCTGCTGACCCTTCTGCTGCCCGAGGAAGTTGCTCGGAATCTTAGGTAACTGCGGCGAGGTCGGGTACCTCTCCTCCCTCGACCTCCCACCAGTCAACCTCCTCATCCTCGACCTCGTACTCTGCGCCAAAGGCTTGATCATATTCTCCAAAAAGAACGAGCCCTCTCCCGGCCCCGTACTGGGCCGCTCGTCATCCCCATCAGAAAACACCTCCTCCGCAAACTCGTCGTCGGACGTAAAGTCTCCCAGAGAATGCGGGTTATACGATGCCGGCGCAGAAGGCGACGTGATCGACCGCGCGTGCAAGCCCGGTCTGTTGTTGGGCGACAGTACCGCCGCTCCGGGGCCACCACCCGGCGGTCCGCCAATGTTGAACGCCCCCGGGTTCATGGTGTTCGCGCTGCCCTCCCGCGACATCATCGTAGTCGGCGTGCGACCCTGGTCGGGAAACCCGTTCTGGAACGACGTGTTGTTGCTCGCCTGGTGCAGGATGGGCAGGATCTGCTCGTCGTACAGCTGCGCGCCGGCCGACTCGAATGCGTCGGGGGAGAACTCCGTTATCGTCCTCGACGAGCGCCCGTCGCTCGGCGGGCTGGTGGAGGATATGTCGTCGAAGAAGTCGTCTAGACTGTCCAGCTTGGAGACGAGGTCGCCGCCCATGTTGCCCCCTTCGCCGCGGAACTCGTCCGACATCATCGTGTCTGCCCGCTCCGAGGGTGCGAAGTAGCCGTATTGGTACTCGTCCGCGTGGAACTCGACGTCTGGCGTCGGCGTGGCTTCCGTGGCGGCGTCTTCTGCGCTCTGGCACATGTAGAAGGCGGCGTGGACGTTTGCGCGGGTGGAATCCGTCTTCTTGGCCGGCACTGGGATGGCCCAGCCGGACTGCTCTGGGATGCCGAACAGGCTTTGGGTGCGTTCGAACTCCTTGCGGACGGCCTTTGAGTTGCCTTTTGACATGCTCATCCGGAGGTGCTGCCTGTCCAGTGTTGTGCCAGACATCGTCATGATACGATCTAGGACCTCGAGGGCCTCCATGCAGTACTCGGTCTGTAGGAGGCGGAGGAGAGGCGAAATCAGGTCCGACCCGTGGCCGGCTATCTCGGCCTTCCTCATGTCCACTTCGGGGATGATGGTGCAGAGGATACGCATCGTCTTGATCTTGATCCAGGGGGTGCTGTTCGTCAGAAGGCCGAGCAGCATGGTGATCATCTGGAAATCGAACTGGGGAAGGAAGTATTCCTTGAGCGAGCGGAAGAGGTGTTGTATGAACTCTTCGCCGGTGCGGTAGTTCTTCGCAAGGTAGTTATCCAACACTTGTGCGATGCCGGGAAAGCCTTGGGCATCGGCGACCGCAAGGAGATTGTCGGCTGTCCTAACTATTTCACCGTCCAGCGCCTCGGAGTCCAGTGCGTGAAGGAACCGAGGGGAGTTTGCGAGGGTGGTAAAGAAAATGCGACTATCATCCCCGATAAGGCAGTCATTGGGCAGTCGAACCAATTTGTCCATCGTTCGCAGCGTCGACTCCCAACACGCAGAGGATCGCAAGCCCTTGTAGAGAAGGGGCTGGACGCCTTCGAAAGGCCCATCCCACTTCGCAGGCTGGCCATCGTAAAGCAGCTTCCGAACAACAGGAGACTGGAAGTCGAGCTTATCGAGGAACTGGTCCAACATCTCAACAGCCTCCTGGAACTCCCTCTCATTGATGGACTCGAGGCAGGCGCATGTAGTCCAAAACAACTGCGGGAAAGTAGCAAGTTTCTCCGCGTCCAGCTTGACGATCAGCGTCTTAAGCGTCGTGAGGATCTCCATCGCGAATGTCTGGATCTCGGAATCTTCATCTGCCACGGTGTTTGAGAGCCTAACCAACATCTCACCAAGCATGTATTGATCCAAAGACGTAAGAATGCACCTGAATATCTGGAATGAGCGGCAGGCAAGATGTCGCACCGGACAGGACGTAGCCCAGGTGAGCGACAGTCGACCCCATTGCTCTTTGATGCCGGGGAAGGCAAGCTCAAATGTCTTCACGACCTCGGTTGTAAGATGCTCCATGCTTGGAGGAACGTTGCTGTCGTCCTCGTCAACCTTTCCGTTGCTATCCTCGTACCGCCAGACAACTGATCGATCGTGGCGACGGATGGAGTCGATGAGTTCTTCGATCGACTCCTTGGTCGCAGCAGGCGTGTTGTCGTCGAGTCTTGAGATGACCAGCTCATGAATGAGATGAACAAGCATTTCACGAGCTTGCTCCTGCACCAGCGTGGTGTAGTGGTCCCATAGGACGGTGACCACCTGAAGCAGGACAGGCACATTCTCCGCGACGAGGCTGACGGGCGCCACCATCAGGTCAACCAACAAGATGAGCGAGAGCTGGCCCAGAGAGAACCCGGCCTGCTTCGTACCAACCGGTAGAGCCTCGGACAAGTCGGCACAATAAGGGAAGCCAGACACATCAGGAGGTGTAGGTATAGTCTCCCGCTTCTCGTTCGGCACCATGGCCTTGGGAGTGATCTGCAGGAGCAGGAAGTCGACGACCTTATTCCCCGGCGTGGCGACAGTACTCGCCAGGAAGACGACAATCTGTTTTGCATACTCCACAAAGTTTTGCTCGCGCCGTTCCAGGCAGAGAGACATGATGAAGTCCAACACCAGGCGGACGTTGCCAGGATGCGGACCCGTCGCGAGGGCCTGCCAGAGCGCTTGCACCTCGTTATGCAAAGCCGAACTCGACTTGATGGTGATCTCGAGGAGATTGGCCAAGAGCACGTATGACTGTGCGATTGGGCCACCGTTTGGATCGACCTGGAGCTCAATCGACTGGATCCAGGGTAGGATAACGGCAATGACGTTCCTCTGCGCTGGATCGTTCTGGTCTTTGAAGTAGAGCGTGAACTCGGAGAAGATGTGAAACGCCAAGTCAGTATGTTGCTTCGCCAGTCGCTTCGAGATCTCGAACTGCGCGAGCTTGTAGACGGCCTTGGTCTTGTCGGAGATGCTGATGTCGAAATCCTGGATTTTCGAGCTCCGAGCTTGTGGCTGCCTCTCCTCGAGGGTTCGAAGTACGTGCGCTGACTTGGATCTGATCTCGCTTTCGTCGTTGCCCAGTGTGAACAGGCAGAGACCAAGCAGCCTCCAAAACGGCGAAGGGTAGTCAGGGTGCTCCAGAAGCACCTCAGTAACCACAGTGAAATAGTTTTCGAGGACCTTTGGCATGTCTGATCCGTAGCATTTGGCGATGCAGTGTTCCAGGAGGTACGGATACTCCTGGTTATGGACGATCAGGTTCTTCAGGGCGCGGCGTCCAATAACATTCATCCGATCACTTCCAGAGTTGAAGATGGAGTCAATCCAGTGAAGCATTCTCCGGACGTCGAACTGAAGAGTTACGCCGCTCTCGGTGGTGACACTGATGGGCCCTCCGCATAGTGCTGCCATGGCACTGAGAGCAGCCGTTCGCAGATTCCTCTTCTCAATCTCCATTGCAGCGGTAAGCGTCCCGCGTTCGCCCATGGCCTGCTGATCGATCATGGACTTTCGCATGTTCAGCTCCCTGGCTCGGATCTGGGTCTGATTGGGCGAGAAGCCGCACCAGTCCTCCATGAGCGCGAACGAAGACTTGCGCGATTCGAAAGTCATCCATCGCGAGGGGTCTTGGGTACGGTTGATACCATCGAACAGCTCCTCCATCAGTCCGCAGTAGTGGCGCCGCAGTTTCTGAAACTCCCAGTCCATCTGCACTTCTCCGTCCATGAGAAACAGCTTCAGATCTTTGGCGTAGGAGACAAGATTGGTAAGCACCCAGTTGTCCTGGTACACGTCTGGTCGCTTTAGGAAATGAGCCGTTAACTTGTACACGTGAGTGATCTGGGTGCGAAGCAAATCCATCTTGCGATTTCGGCGAGGGTTGCTGTTTGTTCTTTGGTGAAGACGGTTTCTGGCATCGTCGTTGCAACGCGACACGTGCCCCTGAAGTTCTTCGAGGAGAGTCCGGTATATGTGCACATTGATAGATCCCATGGCGATGACCACAGCATCCCTTACCGATGCAGATGAAACGGACAGAAGTGGGTTGAGGTATTTGAACAGCGTTCGTGCGGATACAATCCTGTCCGAGGCCGATTTCGAGCCCTTCCGCAGGTGTTGACCATCTTTCGAGTTATTCGCTTGTACACTTCCTGGGTCTGCCAAAGTAGTGCAGGCAAAAACGAGGTAAAGCTTCCATTGCTCAATGAGCACCTCGGGTTGCGAAGTCGGCGTCCTTCCAGTCAAACGAGCACTCCCCGGGTCGGATCCGTAGTACAAGCCACGGGAGGGCTCGGACAAGATGGTGATGGTCTTGTACATCTGCAAGATCCGGTTGCAGACCAGGTCTCGGCCGATGGTGATAGTGGAGGGGCATTTATCGAATGCAATCCGAATAAAGTTCGGGAAAATCTTGAACCACAATGTGGTGTCGTAGGTCACGTCACTCGTACATAGTTCAACCAGAGCTCCCTGGTTGTTGTTGTGTTGCATGCCTCTCTGTAGCCGGCTGCGTTCCGCCACAGAGAGGTTCTCGTCATTGAAATTCATTACTTGCATGGAGTCGTTTTCGAGGATGTCGATCAGTCTGAGTGTGTCCATCTCTCGGCCAGAGGACTTGCTGAGAACGGTGTCGAACTCTGTCGTCAGGCGCAAGACGGTAATCGCGTGGTGACGCACCCGCCGTGATTGCGAGCAGAGAAAGAACAGTCCATGCGCCTCAACTTGGTCAACCTCAGCCCATATGCTTGACAGGTCGAGTTTCATGGCGCGTTTGTCGGTGGAAGCAGCCTCGCCTGGTTCTGAAACTGCATCCCGCGTCTTCTGCTTGATCTCATCCAGCCAGATACGGAGCAGTTCAACATATAGTCTCAGCGTGTTCTCTATGTGTCCGGGGCCTAGCATTCCTCCGTCCGACATGGTGGAATATCTGTCATCGAAATTGAAGATGAAGCGGGCAAAGCCCATGGTAACTTGATGAGCATGGGACTGGCGAGCGATGGCTTTCAGAGATTGTGCCGACGACTCTGCAATGTTGTACTGGACGTGCGCCGTTCCAGTACACAGCAGGTTGATCAACGTATTGAACGGCACGTCTAGTGATAGACATCGAGGAAGAGCCTGGACAGCAACGTGGAGTAGCTCGTAGAACGCTTGTTTGTGGTCGTAGGGGTTGGGGTGCTCATCCCGCTTGGAGAAATTGAAGCTGTCGGTGATGGGCGTCTTTGCGCCAGGGCTGTTGAACTTCTCGTCCAAAGCTGCCTGCCCGCCAAAGGTATTGTCGCAGATGATGGTAATTTTGCCGAGGATCTCGCAGAATCTTGCGTAATAATCGCGTACCGACTCAGTCAGTGCCGATAGGATGACTGGTCTAGAAAGCTTCTCGTCCACGTCGGCTATGACCGGACTCGACAGCGTGGCATGATGTCGAGGAGAGCTTGCCACCGGAGAAGTCGGCACTCGATCCGGCGCCGGCGATGCGTTGTAATCCTGAGGGAAGGGCGGCCAGCCTTGGTCACCTTTCTCCAAGTCTGCCATGACAGCCAAGAACGCGCGGATGCCAAGCACCATCCTATCTGGATCCAGACTCTCGACTTTCAGCTCCTTGTTGGTACTGAATTGGTCCGCGTTGACCAACGGGAATATAATGGACCGGAAGCAGTACTCGGGGTGCTTGTAGCCGATCATCCTGATTATCTGAATGGTAGGATCCATTACGGCAGTATCAGTCGCGCTGAAGGTCCGCTTGGCACCGGGCAGAACATGTTTCATGACCTCGTCGAGTTTTCGGCTGGCACTGGCCAGAGTGTCGTTTGTTCTGTAGAGGTAGGTCCATACAAGCCTCGAGATGACCTGAAGGCAGAGTGGTCGAGTATACCGGTCTTTTAACCTTGGTGCGAGTGGGTGGATGAGCTGAAGCCATTGCGTGCTGAAACTCTCTGCCGGCGAGACACATAACATTGTAGCCGTGAGGGGGAAAGTGTAGCTCCAATGTCGGGGTTTGACAAACATCTGCGCCAGCCGTGGACTGATCGTCGCTAGTACCTCGTTCCACTTTGGATGGGTAAAGTCGCTATTCTTGGCTTTGGCTGCGATGGGCAGGAGGAGGCACTCCAGTATGTGGCAGAATGCCGACTTCACCTTTGGCCCATGTGACCTGCTGAATAGCTTGCCGAGCGAAGCCATGAAGCCACAGGTCTGGTCCCACGATTCCTCCGGTGTTGTTTTCATGCAGAGGTGCCTCATGCCGCCCAACACCAGTTCCATCCTGGACTCGGTTTCTCTTGACGCAGTTGTTGGGCTCCTGACAGCCAGATCCTGCAGAGACTTCTCCAAGTCGGCAATGAACCTCTCAACCACACCAGAGAAGTTGATCTCGCTCATTGCACCCAGGAGCTGCGTGAAGAGATTCCAATTGGACATTTTGAGAGGGGAGACCATAAGTTGCTCGGTCTCCGAGATCTTCAGTTGCCCGAAGATTATACCCTCGAGTTTGTCCTCCATCTCCTGTGTGATTGAGCTGAGAGTACTGTGGCTAATGACCTCGAGTAAGACGCGACAGAGAATGTATATCGACGCGGTAGAACGACGCTCCGTGTGCGCGACAATCTCTTGTTTCTCAGCAAGCGAGTTGGAGCCATGGCCTGTCCCATTTTCTGGTGAGTTGTTGTTTGCACCCATGACTTGCACAGGCTCAGTATTTCTCCTTTGCAATGGGCCACCGGGAAGATTCGATCTTGGCTGGGATTGCGGCATCTGGCTCCGTGCCTCATTGGCATCGTCACTCTTCCTCTTCCTCCAGAGCATCATGGAGTCGATCAGAGGTTTCGGTTTCTGCTTCGCGATGTGACCCAGAGCGACTATAGCCTGGTCAAACGCAGGGTCGGCGCCCGGCCCGCAGATATGCTCTATCTGCGGCTCCGGGTCGAAGGGGACCGTGATAGTTTCGCTGAGTTTATCCTCAGCCCTGGAAATGAAGGAAGTGAACAACACGTGCAGCGCATATTCTCCGACCGTTGTTTGTTCCTCTTTGTGGCGTGAGGATTGTGACAGTTGGTACGAGTGATCTCGTTTCGCCTTTCCGCTGTGCATCCGCTCGAGTTTCCTCTGCGCCATAGCCTGCGCGCTGGTTTCAACAGCAGCTGCCGAGGAGCTTCTTTCGGGGACATTGGGGCCAGAGGCTGCTGTCGTGCCCGACAGCGAGGTCTGCGGTCGGGAACCAATCGTCGAATCCCCCTCCATGCGGTTGAAGGGTAGCATGTCTGGGCGGTCCTGTGATAGAACAGCGCCAGCTGCGGCGATGATTTGCGGACTTAGAGGACTGGAGGTTGAGCTCGCGAGGCTGCCATTTCTCGAGTGCTGTATGCCATGGACAATGGAGGTCTGACGGTGATGGCCATATGTTGCAGACTTGGGGTCTGCCGCTCTGTCGTTGATACCGGACCGCGAGGAGGCAGTGTGTATTCGGGCAAGCGCAGCTGATGCTTGCGTAACAGGGGGATTCGCACCAAGCTCTGAGCGTTGAAGCTTCTCTATCGAGGACTCCCGGGAGTGTGCGGCGGATCTCGGGGCGACCTGTTCGAGTGCGCCGGGCCTAAGCGTGTTCTGCCATTCTTCGTCCTCCTCGTCGAGTCGGGATACGGCATGCGGTAAGAATTTCAGCGAATCCTGGCCGTGAGGATCTGGCAACGTCTGAGACGGAGCTGTTGGCAAGCGGAGAAAGTGGTCAGCACACCATCATCACGAGTAGCAATAGGTATGTCCATCCCCTCGACCCCTCCTTCGTGGGCAGACTCGGTGAAACATGAGAGAAGGAGGGTCAAACTCGACCGTCTTCTTGCTGCTGCGCATGTCGACTTTGGTAGCACGTTGCAAGGCAGAAGGCAGCCGACATTCGATCGGGGCCGGTTTCAAGTACGTGAAGGGTTCGGAACGACGGGTAGGGACTGGAGTTAGGGAGGTACTCACCCATTTTACTGGTGTCTCAAGTCCCATGATATAATTCTACAAGCACGCGGCGGTCAATGTTGCCGTGGCCATCATCTTTTTGTTTCCAGATTTCTTGCTTGCGAAGGCTGTGGCGGAAGTCGAACACGGTATGAGAGGATCGTCTATGGCACAGGTCAATCAATTAGGTATCCCTTGGTTTGAGAGCAGTCAAAGAGAAGTGGTTAATGCAGAGCAAACGCGATACGTAGAGGTCGGCATGAACATCCTCCACGCAGCCCGATGTGATCCGTGCCCGAGCAAAGGGGTGATGGCAGCTGTGCTGCAAGGGCAGCCGTTGAGCCTATCATTTGAGTGGGGTAAGTCCATTGGCTCGTCTCGTGCGGCTAAGGCTACATCGCGTTATGTAAGCCGGCAGGGTCAAGCGATCATCGGTCACGTGACGATGCACGTGGTATCGCTTAAGATAAGCTCATGGCAGCCCCCTGGATGATTCAAGCCATCGGATCTTTCAGAGGCAGTCAGCACATTAAATGGAATCAAGGAACAACTTGGGCAAATCAAATGGCGGAGAGGGTGAATCCGATGGTTCGGGCATGCACGGAACATTGATGCCGGCAGGCAGGAGACTTTAAGGAACAGGCGCCAAGCCGGCAACATCGAACGGGAGATGTTTGGCGCCATCAAGGCTTGAAGATAACAGACTAACACAGTAGCTAGATGCAGTGCGGTATGTATGTTATGCCACCAACAAAGTAGAGACTACTACCGCTTCTTATTCGCTTCATCAGTCACCGTATTGGCCTCGGTACGAATACGCATCCTTCAGGGAGCACTGAGCAGCCATAGCTGGTCAGAACGACTGAGTAAATTGCAGGTAGACAGACACCTGAGCCACGGATATCATCATCTCACATGCACTGGTCATGAGTGTGAGCCAGGCATCGGACAATGTGTGGAATCACTCCTGTGGTATTTGGGGAATAACCGACCGCTCATTTTCACTGTCCAGTCATCTACTGAGCACAGGGAGACGGGCAGACAGACAAACACTGCCGTTCAACATTGTCCCGCATTCCAAAGCCGGGGTCGGCCACATGAACCCGGCAAATACATTTGGTGCCCGCCCTGCCCTCAGTGCCCTGCCTCAGGGTGGGGAGCAAGAATGGGATGGTGCACACAGCTCTCACCATAACGCTGTATTTCTTGCACGAGAGCGCACCCGATTTCTTCACCCCACCCTTGCCTGCCCGCCTCCAAGTCCGCCGTAGCAATGCGGTGGAATCTGGTGGGCGAGTAAAGAACAAGTCCCGTGGGGTAAGATTGCCACGATGTGGAGGGAATTATGAAAATGTCGGGTGGATTGAGTGTGTCTCCATGTTGGAGAAATCTCCCCGGGTTATTCCTCTTTTACACATGTAAGTGGCTTATCTGGGTCGATAAGAAGGGGGTGTCAATGTGTCAAATTCGACCGATGCGGTACACGTAACCGAAGAAGACAGAGTCCCTGAGTCGTCGTCTACCTTGCCCTGTTAGTAGCACCACAGTACGGTATGGGATTTAACCCTTGCCTTTGCCTTACATAAAGAGACCCGACTTACAGGAAGATTGGCTGACCATCTTGCCATCCAAACTTTTTTTTCTATTTCCTTATTTCTGCTGTAACTTTTACTGATCTTTCCTTCCTTTCTCAGAACCTCAAACAAACCTGTAGAGTGTACTGTACCTTATCTAGTCCGGTTTCGCCCTTCAAGCAGACGGCGCTCCCCGCGTTCTCCACGGCCCAGACTCCGCTCTTGAGCCTCCATCTTCCAAGGATCCTCCATCGGCACCCATCCCCTCACCGAATTTCCGAAGGTGGAACCTCCCGGCTGTTGTTTCCCCCACTTGACTCGCGCCAACATTAAACTTACTTCCTGAACATTATCTGTCCCCTAAATAATAACTCGACTTGCTTTCCACCGGAATCTCGAGCACGAAATAGCCTCTCTGCGCCAGCAAAAAGGGACCCCTCCGGCCGACTACATACCCCCTTTTTACGCGACGGGCAGGAGGAGTGGTGGCAGGGTTCTCTCTATATACACATTTGATTTTGTCTGTAGAAAGCGCGCAAGATGGCCGAACTAGACACGCTGGACATTGTTGTCCTTAGCGTCATCCTATTAGGCACCATCGCCTACTTCACAAAGGGAAAGCTATGGGGGATAACGAAGGATCCGTACGCGAACTCGTTCGCCAACATGAACGGAGTCAAGGCCGGCAAGACAAGGAATATCGTGGAGAAGCTGGAGGAGAGCGGCAAGAACTGCATCATCTTCTACGGCTCCCAGACCGGTACCGCTGAGGACTATGCCTCGAGACTGGCTAAGGAGGGCAAGAGCCGCTTCGGACTCGAGACCATGGTCGCCGATCTCGAGGACTACGACTTCGACAACCTCGACACCATCCCCAACGACAAGGTCGTCATGTTCGTTCTGGCCACCTACGGCGAGGGCGAGCCCACCGATAACGCTGTCGATTTCTACGAGTTCATCACCGGCGAGGACGTCTCCTTCTCCGGCGACAACGACCCTCCCCTCGGTAACCTTAACTACGTCGCTTTCGGTCTTGGTAACAACACGTACGAGCACTACAACTCCATGGTCCGCAATGTCAACAAGGCTCTCGAGAAGCTTGGCGCCCACAGAATCGGTGACGCCGGTGAGGGTGACGATGGCGCCGGTACCATGGAGGAGGACTTCTTGGCCTGGAAAGACCCCATGTGGGCTGCTCTGGCCAGCAAGATGGGCCTTGAGGAGCGCGAGGCTGTCTATGAGCCCATCTTCAGCATCGTCGAACGTGAGGGTCTGACCAAGGACTCCCCCGAGGTCTACCTCGGAGAGCCCAACAAGATGCACCTCGAGGGCACCGCCAAGGGGCCCTTCAACGCCCACAACCCGTACATTGCCCCTATTGCCGAATCCCGCGAACTCTTCTCCGTCAAGGACCGGAACTGCCTGCACATGGAGGTGGATATCAGCGGCTCGAATCTCTCGTACCAGACCGGTGACCACATTGCCGTCTGGCCCACTAACCCTGGCCAGGAGGTTGATAACTTCATGGACATCCTCGACCTCACCGACAAACGCCACAGTGTGGTCAGCGTCAAGCCCCTGGAGCCCACCGCCAAGGTCCCCTTCCCGACTCCCACGACCTACGACGCCATCGTCCGCTACCACCTCGAAATCTGCTCTCCCGTCTCCCGTCAATTCGTCGCTACTCTCGCCTCCTTCGCCCCTGACGAGGCGTCCAAAGCCGAGATGACCAAGCTCGGCGGGGACAAGGACTACTTTCACGAGAAGATCAGCGTCCACCACCTCAACATCGCCGATGTCCTCAAGAGGGTCAGCAAGGGCCAGAAGTGGACCAACGTCCCCTTCTCCGTCCTCATCGAGTCCGTCACCAAGCTCCAGCCGCGCTACTACTCCATCTCGTCCTCCTCCCTCGTCCAGCCCAATAAGATCTCCGTCACCGCCGTCGTCGAGGTGCAGGACCTCCCCGGCCGCGAGGAGCCCTTCCGCGGCGTCGCCACCAACTACCTCCTCGCCCTCAAGCAGAAGCAGAACGGCGACCCCAACCCGACCCCCTTCGGCGCGACGTACGAGATCATGGGACCCCGCAACAAGTACGACGGCATCCACGTCCCCGTCCACGTCCGGCACTCCAACTTCAAGCTCCCCTCCGACCCGTCCAAGCCCGTCATCCTCATCGGTCCCGGCACCGGTGTCGCTCCTTTCCGCGCCTTCGTCCAAGAAAGAGCCCAGCAGGCCAAGAACGGCGAGACCGTCGGAAAGACGATCCTCTTCTTCGGCTGCAGGAAACGCAGCGAGGACTACCTCTACGAGCAGGAGTGGGACGTAAGTTTTGAACCCCTTCCCCCATGCTCCCTTGCCCCTCTCCCTTCCCACCGCTAACAGTAAAACCCCAGGAATACAAAAAGATCCTCGGCGACAACTTCGAGCTCGTCACGGCCTTCTCCCGCGAGGGCGCCAAGAAGGTGTACGTGCAGCACCGCCTCAAGGAGCGCAGCAAGGAGATCAACGAGCTGCTCGAGAAGAAGGCGTACTTCTACGTATGCGGCGACGCCGCCAACATGGCGCGCGAGGTCAACCACGTGCTGGCGCAGATCCTCGCCGAGAACCGCGGCATCACCGAGGCCAAGGCCGAGGAGATTGTCAAGAACATGAGGGCTGCTAATCAGTACCAGGTAAGACTTCTTCACTCAACCCCGATTTTTCGTGGTGGTGGGCAAACACGCTGACATGAATTATAGGAGGACGTCTGGTCATAGGCGGTTATGCCCACATTTGAGTCGACGACGAGACATGACGACGAGACGGTAAACTACCTTAGAGAAGCGAATGCAAAGATGGATGTGGTGTTGGCGGACTGGGCGAAAGAGGAAAACTTGGATCGCTCGGCTATGGAATGCATTGGAACAGGAAATAGAAGGAGTCGGTCTTCAACGTAACTTGTTGTTGTTTGGGAGGGGCATTTCCATCTCTCCTGCTGCCATTTTTTGTCCATATCTTTGTTATCTGAGAAGGCGTCTTCAGCCGGTTTCTTAGTAAGGCATCTTGTGGCTTTTTATGTCTGGTCTTGTCTCTTCTTGTGTGCATGTTCTGATAAGCTGTGGTGGATGAGTCTCCATGTCGATACCTAATATGCTGAGTATAGAAGATGTTCAAAGCCTTGAGATGTTGCAGAACCTGCTAGGTATAGAAGAGGTTCAAAGCCACGAGCTGTTGCAGAACTGTGGGAGTTGGACGGAGTGATGGGCTTGCCATGTCCTAGACCGTCATTGATAACCCCGTCGAACGGAGTGATGTCTGACTCCTCCCTGTGAGCCTGTGAACAGAGAGGTGGCACACTTCTCCCGAAGCACGTGAGCAGACGGCTATTTATCGATAGAGTCGACTCCATCACCAGAGAAGTTCCACAATGCGCTCCTCTGTGCATTTTCGGCAAGTTCCGCCAGGGAACAGTTTGCCAGGAGAACTGCCAACAGCCTATCAGCGCTGTTGGTAAGACTGACCCCCTTGCAAGCCTTCCGAGGTCGTTCAAGGTGCAATAGCTCCTCTGCCAGTGAAGATTAGGGACAGCAAGTGAACCTCGTGCTTGTGAGTGTCGTCACTGAAAGGTCCCCCTTTCTTCACCACAGGCGGCTGTGGCCCGAGCATCCAGTGAACGACGCTGGCTCACAAAGAAGGTCAACGGGTAAACAACGCACGGGCCAAGCACTGCCTAATGCACTGTTTCGTCAAAGACTCCTGGCCTGAAGGAGCAGCTCCCTCCTCAAGTTCGATATTCACTCCCTCGTCGAGAAGCACGATATTCATCGTCCCCTCCGCCAACTGAGTCTTCACCAGCGCTCTGAGATGGCGGTCACCCCAGCACCCCGGCATGATCGTACGTATGCATAGATGTTTGCTGACCCCAGCAGATTAAGCGTCTCTCTGCAGCTTTGTGGCTTGAAATCGAAGCCATCCAGCCCATCCCACCTCCCAGCAGAGCTCCAGAGCCACTGAGCAAACCTGCCAACCAGGTTCCAGCAGCACGTGCTCTTGTACGCCGATGCACAGAACCTCGAGGGCATGGGGAGATCGCGCCGGCCGCTCTTCAAATCTCGGAACGCTATCTCGATCTGCCGCTTCCGGGGATATATGCGGTCCTGCAGGCTGCATGAGGTGGCCCTTCTGTCATTCTGTCTGCACCAAAACGGTTAGCTTCGTCTTCACCGCATCAGGGAGGCTTGCATATAGACGGCCGGACGTCTGCAGGGCATACCTTAAGTGAGGTTCGACGTGCCGCCTTAAGCAAGGTGCATCGTCACAATAGCCGAACCGGGGATGTCGAAGAGTGCGGGAACACAAGCTCTCATAGCTTTCGTGGTCGGTGACCGGTGAGGGCTCTCCAAAAGCAACTTCGACGGCGCTAGTGTACCTCTAGGTGGTTGCACAGGCCTGGTCACCGAGATCTCATGCCTTGATGAGTTGCTTTTGACGTTGGCGGTCCTTGGTGACAGACGTCCGTGGATGCAGATCTGTCAGTGATGGGTGGTTGGCAGGACCGGACACCTTGCAGAGATGGTGGTCGGATATCAGATCCAGAGGTCTTCTCGCCGGCAGCCAAGTGGCTTACTTGATTGGGCTGCGGCCCGGTGCGGTGCGGCTCTCTTTCCATCCTTGTTGGTCTCGCCGTTCTTGGATCGTGGTTCGCATATGCTCCCTGACCCGGTTGATGGGTCGGGTCGAGGCGTGCTGTCTCATCTTCATGCTTTCAGCCGGTGTGGGTTTGACGCTTAGCCGGAGGTTGCCAGCGGTATGTGTCTGCTGTGGCTGGACGGGACACATATAGATGCCACTTGCGCGTCTTCTTGCATGGTGTCGTTCTCCGAGTTCAACTTGGGTTGAGTTTCGTCTCAGATTGGTTGTCCGCAACGCCGCTGTATCCTTATGGGCGTCTGGCCCGGTTCATTGCTTCTTCTGTCGAGTCGTTGACGTCCTGGGGAGGGGCGCATTGATCGTGCTTTGGCATATAACGCAGACGGCTCTTGCTTGCTTGCTTCCAGTCAAGTCGGTACTGGAAGTGAGCTCGGCTTTGAGTGTCTCTTCGGACCCCGACGGTGAGCTGTCTGGCTTGTTAGCATCTCGTCGTGCACAGTTGATGGTGCCACATCTACTCACAAGCCATCTCTCGACGTCTCGCAGAGCCTTCGGATATTCTTCGTGTTGTCTAGTCTGGCTCAATAGTGTTAGCGGTGGTTGGATCGTCGCGGAAGTAGGTCAGTAAGTGCTGCCCGTCTGTCACGTGAGAGGATATCTGGATATACTCACGATGGATATCAGGTACAACTCGTCCCTCTGCCGGCGTCTCGGCAGTGCCTCCGACGTAGCAGAGGACCATATCATATGGTACAGCCTCATCTGGGGCAACAGTCGTGGTCGAGCATCTCAAAAGCTGGCCAAAGAGGCAAATATAGGCCAACTCTCTTCCGAAGAGCATAGCTGCTCGTCCGGAGATACTCGCATTGGATATCAAGTGTAATTTGCCTGTCAAAGGCTGACGAACTTCTGAGTTTCTGCAGAAACCTGGAAGAGAGTGCAGGACATCTGTCGTTTTTCTCTTTCCACTTGAGGTCCAAACAAGGTCGAACTGTTGGGGAAAGTGATTGGGAACATCTGAGAATAAAGAAGTTGTGACTTACCGGCCTCAGACCAGAGTTAAAGCGTCCAGAACCCTTCACGGGGAAGGTGCTTAGTGTGGTGGACGGGGGTGATCCGCAGTGACTACCCCCTAAAGAGAGGGGACAGAAACAGACACGCACATCCTCGCATCACGCCCATCCTTGGAGGCCTGCTGCTCTCGAGCTACTCGACGCAACAGAAGCACTCAACGCAAGTAGGAAAAGGAAGGGAAGCTCGTGGAGAGTTGTGGTTGCCCTGTGGTCAGCTTTGGAAGTTCACACCTGGGTTGGCCGTCCGGGTCGCAGCCTACGGGGCACCCCCTCGTTCGACCCATGCGGATACAGCCACACTGTCGTCGACGAGCTCCTGCCCTCCAGAACAATCTTCAGACTGCTGTCCACTCACTAACAGCCCCCTGCGGCCACTCACGAGCGAGCAGAGCTAGCAGCGGATCCTCGAGCTCCTTCCAGTCTCTCAGATACCTCTGATGCTCGATGCAGCAGCCCACACCGCTGTGACTCCCTGCCCTCGTCATCAGAGCATCTTCAGCAGACTGTGATCCTTGTCCTGCCACTCACACGCGAGCAGGGGATCCACGGGTCCCTGTCGTCCTCTGGAGATCTTGAGGCTCCTCTGCAGGTACCAGACGAGAATCTAGACCCTTGCCCTTGACACCACGACATCTGGAGTGCCTTCCACGCAGGAAGACTTCCCATCGGCCACTCACGAGAAAGCAGAAGACCCACGAGTTTCTGCCATGCTTTGGGGGATGGATCTTTGAGGCTCTAAGGACTTGCACACATCACACAAAGCTTGGACCACCTCCGTTTTGACGTTCAGACTAGACGGTTCTTTCTCTACCACAACCCTCTCTCCATCCTTCTTCAGTCAAGCAGAACTCATCCTTCCCAACCAACTAGGTATTCAACATCTCTCCTGGAAGGATCTCATCAACATCCCAAAACTCACAGGGCAGGGCATCCATCATCGTCCCGGCAGCATTACCCATATACCAGCACTTGTTACCACCAGTAAGTACACCTCGCCGGCGATCTTCCTGCCCTCATCGTCGTCCCTGCACACTTGCCGTTGCCTTAGACCAGAGTTCTCAAGATGGAAGGCCATATCAGTCCTCCCTGAAGACCGGGGGTCGACCACCAGCTCCTCTCTGCACCAGCCTCGCCTCGAGCACTCTCAACTGCTCCTGCCATGCTGTTCTGCCATGACAGTTCTGGTAGGAGCGGCTTGACCTCGCTTCGCTTCGCCAGATTTGAATTTGCGTTCTGCTTGCGTTTGCCGTCTGAGGATCGGTTCTCCTCGAGCCATAAATACTTCTCCCTCCCTCTTGAATTCCTCTTCCTCCCTCCTCTTCTCTCCTCAACTCATCTTCCTTCACACCTTGATCTTTACAGCATCAACAACACATCTCCAACCCGACCATCCGTTCACACATCACTCTTCAGTCCATTCTGCTCGATAACTTGAACACCATCATTTTAACCCCCTGCACTCGCTTCTATCGCAGCGTCTTGTACTGAAGTTCTCCTTCGACATCAAGTTGACCGGTCTCTTCTCTGCCTCACCATCTTCCCCCGGTTCCAGTTTCGGTTACACTCCATCATCCGTGAGTTTCCTCTGATTTCATGCCTCTCACACTCCAATCTTGTCATCTGCCCTGGAGAGTTGTCGTTTTCCCCAGATTCTCGCCGGCTACAGCAAAGTCTTGTGGCTTTCCCAACATCGTATTGTCATTTCACTTCAACTTTTTGGTTTCGTGTCCTCCTCAGATGAGAGTGTCTTTTCGTGTCTCTGACAGGACTCGGTGCTGACAATGTCTTGACACAGACCCCTTAACCGACCAGACACTTCCATCGTCTACTAGGTATGCCAACACCAATACAAACCACTTGATTTGACCATTTGATGCCCCTAGTCGATGCTTACAATGTGTGCCAGGCCTAGCATGTCCAACATGCGTCCTAACTATCGTCAGCCTTCGGGCGCTCCCGGCACTCAGGCTCCCAACACTGGCGGCCAACCCTTCATGCATGGTCCTCACTCGCCCGCTGTCGGTGCCGCTCTCAACCAGTTCGAGGCTATGCAGGCTCAAGCCTTCGCTCAGGGACAGGCACAGGGCCAAGCACAGGCCCAAGCTCAGCAGGCTCAGCTCGGTCGTCACCCTGATGGTCTCGGTGCTGTCATGAACCAGTTCTCATCCCTGGCACTTCCCGGTGGTCACATGGCCCCTGGGTCCGCTCTGCCTCAGCACATGGCCGCCCATCCCACCTACTTTCCCGGAGGAGAGGGTGCCATTGCCTACACCCCCTACGGTCCGGTCCCCATGGCCAACATTCCGCAGGTCCCTCAGGTTCAAGTCCCTGAGGCTTATCAGCAAGCTGCCGTCGCTCCGCAGTTCCCCATGCCAGCTGGTTTCCCTCACATGCCCGTCCCATACTCTGTCATCGGCCCCTACACTCCTGGCCGTCCCACATCGTATACTGACCGCAGCACTGATGTTCCCGCCCTGGAGAACCGTCGTGGCTCGTACTCGACCACTGAGTCTACTCCTGTCACTCCCTTTTTCGGACATGCCTCGGACCGTGGCAATGGTGGTGCCCGCATTGCCGTCGCACGTTCTACCTTCAACACGCCATCGCCGGATCATGCTCCTGCCCAGGCCACAAACAACTTCCAGAAGCCCTCGCCGGCCGAGGACGTCGACATTGAGGCCTTGCTGCAGCAGGAGCCTGCCATTCCTCGTGCTGTTCCGGCCGTCTTTACGCCGCCCCAGCACATCAAGACTCTTGAGCAGTGCCTCGAGAACCGCATTGTCGGCAACCGCAACGTCTACATCCGCGGCCTGCACCCTACCACTGATGACGACCTACTGCTGAAGTATTCTCAACGCTTCGGAACTGTCGAGCAGTCCAAGGCCATCATTGACACAGCCACTGGTGCCTGCAAGGGGTAAGTCTGCCCTTCCCATCTCTTCTACGATCAGCCCATCACTAACATGCTCTTAGTTTCGGCTTTGCCAAGTTCTCCGACGTCCGTGACTCGGAGAAGTGCATCCGCGGCTTCTACAGCCTGGGATACGAAGTGGGTTTTGCGAGAGTGCGTGAGCCCCCTTCGAACGATGATGGTACTGACTAACCCGAGGTTCGCTATTCAAAGGAGAGTTTCAATGCTCGCCTTAAGGCCGAGGGTGATGAGAGTTCGACCAACCTTTACCTCTCCAACCTGCCGAAGCGTCTCACCGAGGCAGTAAGTTCAGCCCCTCTGTTGTCTTTGTGCAATTACGATCTGGTCCTACATCATGCTGACAGTTGTTCAGGAGCTGAACACCATCTTCGAGGGATACCATGTCCTTTCCAGCAAGATCCTGCGTGACAGCATGGGCAACAGCCGTGGCGTCGGCTTTGCTCGGTATGGAATGCCCACCTCTTGAGTCCGTGTATTTGTCTGCTAACGCATCATAAGCTTCGAGTCTCGTGACGAGTGTGAGGACGTCATCAAGAAGTTCCACGGTATGGCCATCGGCGAGGACCAGATGTGCATGCAGGTCCGCTATGCCGACACACCTGCCCAGAAGGAGCTCAAGCGCGTCACCGCTGAGCGTCGTCAGTTCCGCACCAACGAGTACAACATTGGTGCCTATGGCACTGCTGAGGTCGGCATTCACCCGTCCATCTACGCTCCTCAGCCCGTCTGGCGCTCTTCTGGACGCGCTCCTGACAAGTGAGTTCCTCACTCCTCGACTTGCTCTCATGGCGTTGATAACTGACAACCATTTCTCCAGCACCTACGCTCGTGGTGTCTCCCACGACCACTTGTACCAGACTCAGAGTGATGGAGACAACAAGGAGGCCAGCGATGCCAAGGAGAACAAGTATGCTCTGACCTTTTCATTACTGGTGATTACCGCCCGCTAACCAGCCATGCAGACCTCCCGTGAGCAAGTCTGCCGACGCCTCTGTCGCCGGCGGATCGGACGATGAGGGCGTCACGGTTGTCGACACCTCTGCTGCCGGCATTCTGAGCACCAAGTCCTCCCCCTCCATCAAGAAGGAGATGGCCTAGGTACGTCACGACCGGGCGTTGATCACCATTGTCCTCACTCGCCCATCGTCGTCATCTGATGAACTATCCAACCACTCGGCTTTTTTTTTGTTGTATCTTGGACCACTGCATGCGGATTTCGTCATCATCATGCTCTGGAAGACATGAACTGAGGGAGCGATCTCGAAGTTCTGTATTTCAGCATCACGACGCATGTGTCTCTGACTTCACCCACATTGTACCGTTTGCGAAGCGGTGTACATGATATCGGGTTTCGTTTGTTTGTAATTCGTTCACACCCAGATCATTGAAGCATTGTACTTAGCTCTGTCCAGGGAGGCAATCGGGTAGAAACAGGTAGCAATAAGAAAATCTTTGGCAAAACGTTCGAGATGCTCTGCTTCAGTGACCGTTAACCTTGCACATGGCATTCAACTCAAACTTTACACTTGTGATATCATGGCCATGGGAGTTGCTGGGATTCCTCGATAACATGTAAAGTTGTCGTGCGATGATAGCATCGACAGGTTCATTCAATTCATGAGTCGCTAATACTCAACTTCTCCAGTTTCTCTGTTTGGAGATCACTTGTGGCATGCAGGACAGCATCATCCCCGAAGAGCGGAACAGGTTTCCCATCTGCTTCTCCCTCACTCTGCTCCTCCTCCTCGTCCTCGTCGTCCTCTTCCTCCTCACTTTCAGAATCGTTTCCTAAGCCATTCTTATCCTCTTTTGACCCAGCTTGCGCCCGAATGGCGGCTTCTAGGTCCTTCAACATCCTCTTCGTAAACCCAGATGCCTCAACCGAGGCGTCCAGACGCTTGGCGCCTTGCTTGCCCATAGTCTTCTTGGCATCCTTGAAGAACGGCCCGGGTTGTGTAGCTGTGAAGTGGAAGCGCCTCTGAAAGAACCGCTTGATGCAGTTGACATCTCTGTCGAAGTACATTTCTGCGTTCTGGTGCTCCATCGATATCATCTGGGGAAAGTCGATGACTATCGGCGTCAACTTGATCGACTCTGTGTTCTCTCCCTCCTTGCTCTCCGACTCTTGCCTCTCCTCCTTGATCAGGATGTTGAACTCGTTGTAATCGCCGTGTATCAGGCCGTGCTGGGCGAACCGGAGAATCAACCCGATCAGATCGGCATATAAACCCGCCGGGTCCGGAACCTGAGATATCTGCCGCATCGGATGCGCATCGATCAATGACATGAGGATGGTATGCCTCGACTGTGCAATCGGCTCCGGCACGGGGAACCCCTCCTCCCTCAGCGCCTGCATGAACGCGTACTCCTTCATCGCCGCCAGGCGGGAGAGGTACATCCACGACCCGGCCTGGCGGTTCTTGAGGTAGTCCCTGTTCGTCTTGACCGTGCGGAAGGAAATCCGGCCGAGGCGGTGGATCTTGAGGATCTTCTGCGCGCCCGTCGAATCGGCGACGATTATGATGTCGCTCTCCTTGCCGACGCCCACGCGCGTGCCGACGCTGTAGATCTCCTTGCGCGAGGCGTACGTGTGCAGGGCGAGGTAGTCGAGCCCGCCGTAGGTGAGACGGTAGCCGTCGTACTTGGCCTCCTTGACGCGGGCGATGAGGCCGACCTTTGCGAGGTTGGAGATGGAGCGGTGCACGCTGCTGGCGCCGCCGCGGACTTTGGATATCCTCTCGATCAGGGGGGTGGGGACGATCTCGTGGTTTCTGCTGCCCATCTCGACCTGGGATTGGGGAAGTTAGACGTGGTGACCTCATGGTAGGTAGGGCTGGAAGAAAAGAGACTAACCGCCGTCAGAACTCTCCAGTCCTCAGAGGTGAGATGGCGCATGGCCTTGGTATCTAACTTCATGATGGCAGATTGTGATGTCCCGGGATAGGTGTTGCTACTTCTTTAGACCGGTTGTTGGATGTGTGCAAAGGTGGTGAAGCATGTAAGTCACCCGCCATGCAACAATACCATCGTAGACCACAGCCCAGGAAAATTACGATAAGATTTGGATAAGATAAGGCTTATCGCGAGGGGTGAGCTGTGACGAGGTGTGGGTTTAGCCGAGCTGACTACTCTAGCTCAAGCCTCCGGTGGAGCCTCGCCTCTCGCCAGGCGGCAAAGCCTCGCGTAACTTGGGAAGCTCTCCCAAACGATTCCGTCGAAGCTCCAAACACCACTCAGCTACTCAAATCCAGTCTCCCACTTTACAAATCAGTCTGGCCAACGCATAACAACAGACGAAACCACGCAAAATCAGGACCAGACCGAGTCTTATATTTGCATTGGTTGCTTCTTCCGACGCAGGCGGCACCCCCAAATACCCAACCGTTCGGACGCTCCACCCGTCAAGCTCCTCATCGTCCTTGATTTCACATCACAGCCATGGCCGGAGATAGCGACGTGCCCAAGGCGGCCGACAAGGGTAAAGGCAAGGCAGTTGACGATGCAGAGAAGCCTGAGGAGGTCAAGAAGGACAAAGATGGCAAGATCATCCCGAATGGCAAGAAGGAGGACGGCAAGGATGAATGTTTGTCTTCCATCAATTCCCATGCGCAGCTTCTGTAGGGCTCAACTGACATCTCAGCAGCAGCAGAGGAGCTCAGCGAAGAGGATCAGCAGCTCAAGAACGAGCTCGATATGATCGTGGAGCGACTGACCGTACGATGCCCTGCTCCCTATCTGACTTGAACACAAGAGCTAACACATGCGCCGCAGGAATCCGATGCGACACTCTATAAGCCCGCCCTTGAGACAATGAAGAACTTCATCAAAACCTCGACCTCCTCCATGACAGCAGTGCCGAAACCGCTGAAGTTCCTCCGACCTCACTACGAGACCCTGACACAACGCTACGAGGAGTGGCCCGCTGGCGACGACAAGGTGTCATTGGCTGATGTCTTGTCTGTCATTGGTATGACATTTTCAGACGAGGATCGCCAGGACACACTCAAATACCGACTCCTCGCACCAACACAAGATATCGGTTCTTGGGGCCATGAGTACGTGCGTCATTTGGCCTTAGAGATCGGTGAGGTCTACACCAAGCGCGTTTCGAACGAAGAGTCGGTTGAGGATCTCCACAAGCTAGCTTTCACGCTCGTACCGCTTTTCCTCAAGAACAACGCCGAGGCCGATGCGGTTGATCTGCTCAGCGAGCTGGAGGTTATCCAAGACCTGATCAACTACGTCGACGAGAACACGTACTCCAGAGTGTGCCTGTACATGGTATCGATGGTCAACCTCCTCACATACCCCGACAACGACAACTTCCTCCAGGTTGCGCACAGCATATACAAGAAGTACAACCAATGGACACAGGCTATGGTGTTGGCCATCCGACTCAACAGCTTGGAGCTCATCCAAGAGGACTTCAACACTGTTACGGACCCGGCCCTGAAGAAGCAGCTGGCATTCCTCCTGGCCCGGCAACGGATTCCCATTGAGCATGATGGAGAATCTAAGGACGACCAGCAGATCGCCGAGTGCCTCTACAACTTGAAGCTAGCGGACCATTTCAAGTCTCTCGGAAAGGAGCTCAACATCCTCGAGCCTAAGACCACCGAAGACATCTACAAGAGCCATCTTGAGAGCAGTCGGGTACAGGGCATGACCAACTTCGACTCGGCTCGTCACAACCTCGCCGCTGGATTCGTCAACGCCTTCGTCAACGCCGGCTTCGGTCAGGACAAGATGATGCTGGTCGACAAGGAACCGTGGGTGTGGAAGACGAAGGAAGAGGGCATGACCTCGACTGTGGCATCGCTAGGAACTCTTCTCCTCTGGGATGTTGAGAACGGCCTGGATCAGATCGACAAATACACATACGTGGAAGAGGACCAGATAAGAGCCGGTGCCCTTCTAGCAATTGGCATCATGAACTCCGGTGTCCGCCTTGACGCAGACCCTGCTTTGGCTCTGCTCTCGGATCCCGATACTATCGGGAACAAGGCCAAGCCTCTCAACCAGACCACGTCCATCATGGGTTTGGGCCTGGCTTATGCAGGAACTCAGAAGCAGGAGGTTGTAGAGATACTTCTGCCAATGATTGGCGATTCCAGTTACTCGATGCAGGCTTCGGCTATGGCTGCGCTAGCATGCGGTTTCGTCTTTGTCGGCACGGCGGACGCCGACATCAGCGAAGCGATCATCAACACCTTACTAGACGACGAGCGCAAGGGAGCGTTGAATGACAAGTGGTCAAGGTTCCTGGCTCTTGGTCTAGGTCTTCTCTACTTCGGTCGCCAGGAGGAGGTCGAGGTCATAATGGAGACGCTTCAGGCGGTCGAGCACCCCATGGCAAAGCCGACGGGTGTCTTGGTTGAGACTTGCGCTTGGGCTGGCACCGGAGCAGTGCTGAAGATACAAGAGCTCCTCCACAAGTGCAACGATCACATCGAGGACTCCGACGAGAAGAAGACCGACGAGCTTCTGCAACAATACGCCGTGATCGGAATCGGTCTCATCGCCATGGGTGAGGACATCGGTCAGGATATGGTTCTCAGGCAGTTCGGCCACCTCATGCACTACGGCGAGGCCAACATCCGCCGCGCCGTGCCCCTCGCCATGGCCCTAGTCAGCCCGAGCAACCCGCAGATGAAGGTCTACGACACGCTATCACGGTACAGCCACGACAACGACAACGAGGTCGCCATCAACGCCATCTTCGCCATGGGTATCGTCGGCGCCGGCACCAACAACGCCCGCCTGGCCCAGCTCCTCCGCCAGCTCGCGTCCTACTACCACCGCGACCAGGAGGCCCTCTTCATGGTGCGTATCGCACAGGGCCTGCTGCACATGGGCAAGGGCACCATGTCCGTCAGCCCCTTCCACACGGACAGGCAGATCCTCAGCCGCGTGGCGACGGCCGGCCTCATGGCCGTGCTGGTGGCCATGATCGACGCCAAGAAGTTCATCACGGGCAAGTCGCACTACCTGCTGTACTTCCTGGTCACGGCGATGCAGCCGCGCTTCCTGGTCACGCTCGATGAGGACCTGAAGCCGCTTACCGTCAACGTGCGCGTTGGTCAGGCGGTCGATGTCGTCGGCCAGGCTGGTCGGCCAAAGACGATCACCGGGTGGCAGACGCAGAGCACGCCTGTGCTGCTTGCGTACGGCGAGCGGGCGGAGCTTGAGGATGAGCAGTATATCAGCTTGAGCAGCACGCTTGAGGGACTGGTCATTCTCCGGAAGGTATGTCATTGAACTCTTCTGGCCCATTCCGTCTTATCGACATTTGCTAACACTTAAAACAGAACCCTGACTGGGAGGATGGCAAATAGACGCCTGTCGTGGCAAGACGGCAGGTGGTTAAGGAGTGACTTGTTTGGCGTGTATTGTATAATAACGTCCTTCGACGTAATTGAGGCGTGACCTCGCTTTTATAAAGGTGGAAGCGGTTCGTTGGGGGAAGGGCTTGAGGAATTTTGAACCGGATTAGATCAAACCAAGATTCCAGTCAGGATTTGTATTCACTATTGCACTGACTTGAGCTTAACTCTATCTACTGGATGTTGTCGTACCCGACCGTCCTAACCGACCCGTCACGTCTTACTACAGCGGTCTTCATTCACGAGCTAAAGGGTTTCGATTTTGGTTGATGGATCGGTAGATTACATCTCATAAGCAGCTATGTGTCTTCTAACCCAAGCTATGTCCCAAGATGGAAGCCAAACCAGCTCGCAACCCAACAACTCGACGTTCACTCTGAACTTGACTAAACTCCTTCAAACGCCTTGCTCATGTAATACACCCGTAACTCAATAAAGGGAAAACGCAGGTCTTTAGTCTCCCTTCAAACCCAATCCTTCGGCGCCACTAACCGCCCGTTCATCTGCCTCACATCTTAATCCCAAGGAACTTCTTCTTCTTCTTATCCTTCTTGTCCTTCTCCAACTTATGCGGCCCGGCCCCACCAGCCGGTGTCGGCGCCGGCGCCGGCACCGGCGGCTTACTCGATGCGCTTGTGCCCCCGTTAGCCGGTCCGAGATTCATACTCCCCATCGCGCCCGTAGGCGGCCTCGGACCGGGGGGTATCCCTCCCGCCACTGGTTTCCTCTGTTGCCCCGGCAACCCACCCGCCTGAGACGGCGCCATAGTCTGCTGTGGAGGAGCAGGCCGCTCAAACAGATGCGCGGGGGCCTTGGGCTTGGGTCGTTCCTGCGGCAGGTCGAGGCGGCGCTTGTCGACGGACAAATCGCGAACCTGGCGCAGAAAGAGGGAGGGGGTGAGCATGTGCGACGTGGCGAGGAAGACGTCCTTCCCCTTCGCGCCCGAGATCTCGTAGCATGCGCGCGACTCGCTGTACGTCGCCCCCCCCGCGACGAAGACGATGATGCGCTGCCTGTTCTCCACGACGCGGCGGCCCGCTCCGGCCCAGCGCGGCGCCGCGGTGCGCAGGGACCCTTGGGGGGCGGCGGCGTCTTCGTTCGGGTCCATGGGGGGTTTCACGTAGGGGAAGACGGACTGGTCGAGGGCGCCGCGGCTGAGGTCGTCGAGGAGGCGCTTCATGACGGGTTCGAAGCGGGAGAGGGCATTCTCTTCGTCTACGACCGAGGCACGTCTGTCTAGGGGAAAGACGGGAGTGGGCGGGTTGCGGGGTTCTTTGAGGGCTTTGATGGTGTGTCCTCCCAAGAGCTCGAGGTTCTGGATTACCTCCCCGTCGTGGGGCGGGAGCGAGGCGTGGGCTAGGAGGCGCCGGACGTCCTCTTGGATGACGCCGCCGCGGTAGAGGGCGTAGGTCATTATTAGGCGGAGCCGGTCGGAGTGGCTTATGGCTTCGTCGTCGAGGAGGCGGACGACTTGTTCGAGGATGTTCTTGGGTTTCTTGAAGTCCTCATCTACGCCCATTGCGAGGGTTTGCTCGACCGAGGCTACGTCGGGGAGTTTGTGGCGCGCAAACACGTTCATTGCTTCCTGCGCCATGGTGAGGTGGAGGGAGTAGCTCTCTTTCTGCTCTTGGAACTGCGGCAGCCCGGCCAACATGTCCTTGATGTTGTTTAGGTTTGTGGTTTCCTGGTCCTCCTTGGTGAAGTTCGGGTTTTGGCTGATGAAATTTCTGAAGTCCTCCCTCAACTTGTCGATGGTTTCCCTCATGTGCTTGTGTCGGTTGTCGACCCAGACTTTGTCCTTGTCATGGAGCTCCATATCTTTATCCTCTTCGTCCTTGGTGCCCTCGTTGATCTTCATATGGAACGTGACCTTGTCGCCTTCTTTGAGATTTAGTAGGTCGTGAGCCATGGCCTGGTAGGTGAACTCGTGGAGGAGGGGCGCCATCAGATCCATGGATCTGTCCGTTATGATGAGGACACCTTGAGGTCGAGACGTAGGTGGTGGGAAGTTTGGATTCCACTGGGCGTAGTCGTCAAGCTCCTCTTGGACGAAGCGAGCAAGATGCCCGCACAGTACGCTGGCCTCATGAGTCGGCGCCCGCGGCTTGTAATACCGGACCTTGGGGTACTCGCCCAATGACACGCATATTCCTGTGATCTATTTGACAGAAATCAGCACATAACCTCAACTGGCTTAGGCTCAGTACTCCGTGGCTTACCCTTTGAGCTAAAGTCTGCATATGTTCCCTAACCAGATGATTGCACGCTGGATGGTATAGGATTGGGAAGCTCCAAGGATCTCGGAAGGTGATGAGGTGAGACTCGCGGGGGAAGAAGTCGATGGTGAGCGTCTCGAAGCCTGAAGCGACACGTTAGCCTCCTGCCCGGCCCCTGAATGAGACCGTGACAAACATACCAGCCAGTTGCTGTTTGGCGTGCGGCGACGAGTCTATACGCCGCCGCAGCTGCGGATCGAGCACGCCAGTCCAGACCAGAAACGACCTCCTGTACCTGCGTCTCTCGAGGTCGGCAAGGAGGCATTCGACGATGTGTGGTTGGGGTGACAGCAGGTAGATCACGTCCATGGTCGGGTTCGGGTCTCGCTTCTCCTCGATCCGCTCGATGTCTATTTCCCAACAGTCAGTCAGTCCGTGATTCGGCATTGCGCCTGAGGGGGAAGGAAGCTCGGCAGTCGTACTCGCAATGTTCTGGTTGAGGATGTCATCTTCCTTGACGACGTTATCGACAATCTTCTTGGAGGTCTCGTCTAGCACCAGGACTTTCCACTAGAGGTAGTGATGTGTCAATAGCCGAGCTTCGGGGTATAGGGGGGTCGGATGGCGCATGCTGGGCGAACTCACATCGCCTTTGGTGATGTTCTTGATGGTCTCGACGAGGACTATGGTAAACAGGCAGCAGTTAGCCCTTATTCCTGCTTAGCAGCGATTGCTGTCCGCTTAGTACTTACGGTCATGTTGCTCCTGAATGGCGGAGACGCCCATCTTGACGGAGGGACGTCACACGGCCGGGAGGTGGGCAGCCGGTCGGAGACGTCGCCGGGACGATAGGGAGGTAGGACAGGAGAGGTGGTAAGTCGCGGATCGCGGCTCTGGTCGTGAGGTATGAGGGATGCCTACTCAGAGGTTCACGCCGTAGCTGAGAGAGAAACTGTTTCGTTTAATTATTGCGTCTATACACACAAAGAGCTCGTTTAGCTTGTTGGAGGTTATGCTCCAGCCTGGCAGGTGCGGGCTTGGCGGGGTTTCAGAGCGCATTGGAGCGATGATGCTTGAATGCCGCCACCCCGCCAGCCTTGCATTCGTTAGCGCGCCCGCTAGAAGCGCCAAGGGGTTCCGGGCCCGCTCGCTGTGGCTTCCCTCACGACAGCTGTGGCTGGTGCTCTTATGACCCTAACCCTGAGTGCTCGTTACGTAATCTTCGCCGCGTTCAACTTCTTGTAACTCTCGGGTAGCCCAGCATTTCCACCACGACTAAGACCACATCTTCGATCAAGCATTCAGCAATGGCTGCCATTGGTAGCCCAGGAATCGTACTGCTTCTCTTCACTTGGTACCTGAACTGGGCATAGGCCAGCTAACTGCGGCGCTCAAGACGACAAGAGAAAGACAGAAGAACTCGAACCTGTAAGTGTGTCTCATCGCCCTGGTGCGTATCGACTTCACGGGGGCCCAGCTAGCTCCCTTTTCGAGGTCACCGTGGCTCAGTATCTTACGCTTGCGGACTCCACGTGTCCCATTGCATCGCCATGTAGGTTGCTCGCCACTTCCATGTGGCCGGGCGGTGCCTGGTGCGCGCGCGGTAAGCGGGAGCGTCAACTAGCGGGTTCGGGAACGCGAACGGCGGATGATTAAGTGAAGAGTACCACCGAGTGGGCGGAGACGCCGAAAAAGAAGCTTGGGGTGAACTCGCCTCAACAACGTCATTGTCTGTCCCGAATACGTTCCTTTCAGGATGGCATCATTGTCTACATACCTTAAAGGTCCTGTCGAATGTATTGTTGCATTTGGTTTTTGGTAACAGGTTCGGTTTGGTTCGGGCGTTAGTCATCCATCCCCGTGCCTGACGGGGAGGCAAAATCTAGTCTCGATATCCGACTGACCGAACGACGAGGACGCGAGGAGCCGATGGCTTGGTACACCACTGCCACGGCCCGCCTTGCTGTTGTTCCTTTCGGCGTTACTCTCTGGCAAGGCTTGGTTGCTCTTGTTTTTTTAAGAAGTATTATGCCAGCACGTTGTCAAGATGACCATACTGTAAACTTTCATAGCGCCGATCACCGATGATCCCGGCGTTAACATGTCAGACTGACTGACTGTTTCGCGGCCGAGCGGAGGAAATTCCGCCTTCTCGTCGCCGAAACGGGACCGTCTTACACCAGTTTGTAGCGGTGAGAAGTCCATGTGTCAAAGTCAAACGACACCTTGCCAGAACGTCAGAAAGCGGGATCATCCGCCGCCGGTAGTTAGATGTCGTGCAAAATCCTCGATGGGGTCGGGCAAGGGCAAGGCTTGCCCATGATTCTACTACCGCGATACATACGCCGAGATGGGGGGTGTACTGTGGTAGCTGGGGCGTACGGGAACACCCTAACCACTCAGATTAGACGAGTTCCCCAGCTCCCGGTAAGGCGAAGGGGCTGGAATGGGGTTGGGGGGATACCTGTATGTCATAGTTGGCGGTGCTTACTCACGAACGTAACAATGCCGTTCAGGGGTAAGTAATAGCTAGCCGTCACTCCGCGCCGTTTGATTCGATGTCTCAGAGACTCGGCCGAATAGTCGGGCGGCTTCTCCATACTGTGGCACACACACAAAAACAAAGCATGAACTAGAGCGTAAACGTCTTGAATATCATCTATCACGCTGTAATCTGCATTGCCACTTCTTCCCTTCCAGATAGGACTCTCGCTACCGTTCCATCGCCACAGTGTCGTCGTAAAATGACTGGCGTACACTAGACTAGACCGCCCTTTTAGAAGAACCCGCTCTTCACCTGCAGAAATGATCTAAAATCCGCTATCCCGGAGATAGAGTACGTAGACTCGTAGAAAATCGAAGCCCCTTGGCTACCTACCCCTAAGGGATGCCTAGACGTGGCGACAAATGCCACGGCCAACGGGCGAGAGGAAACCAATGTCATGCGCCGCCGGACAGACTGCGCGTAAGCGACTCCAGGATCTTGACTTCGGCCTCGAAGCTGGAGCCCGGCGTCGCCCAGCGCCTCAGTCTGGGCAGGACCATGGCCGTGAGTGGTTGCAGCTCGGGGGTGATGGACGACAGGAGTGGCGAGGACTTGGACAGGAGGAGGACGAGGAGGCAGGCCATGCAGCTCTGGGAGAACGTCCATAGGTAAGGGGACCGTTTGTCCAGCATTTCAACGACGTTATAGAGATACGTCTGACAGGAGTCGATGCACACCTGGCACTTCTCGCGGACCACCCTCGGTAAGGGGACCAGAGGCTGCGGCGATCCCACCGGTGTAGGGTGTCCGGTTGGCGTCGTCGGTTGTTGAAGCACCACGTAGAGGACGAAGGGCCGGTGGATGATGTGTCGTGCCGCGTAGTACCGTATCCGGAGCACCTTGCCCCTGTCGTTGGCCACGGGTTCCGTGCCGATGGGCGGTCGTATCTTGCCCGGTATGGAGTGGTACCACTCTTCGAGCTGCCTGTTGAGTTCCGCGCTGAGGCTTAGGAGCTTGCTGAGGCTGATGTTGGTGAGCATCGCTGGGTCTCCGGCCAGGGCGTTTATGTCGGTGTGTTCCTTGGAGTAGAGGGAGCAGTGTATCCGGTTGAGGAGGCGCCGTATGGCAGTTTCGGCCACGAAGTAGATGATGTTGTCGTTTTCAGTCACGTTCATAGTTCTGGGAAGGGGCATTTTGTCTGCTTGTGGTTCAATGCCGCTTCTAGGGACATCGAGCTCGGCTGCCCGGTCGCTGTTGTTGAACGGTTAGTGTCAAGCGGTAGATGTAGAAGAAACAGTGAACGATGCGCACCATTCTATCATGAAACAACTCCAAAAGACGCGCATGTAATTATCGTTCTGGTCCGTGTTGAACCCAGCTCTCTTGAGTCTGGAAGCAATCGTCCTAGTCAGCGGTTGCCAAGGTGCGCACTGTAAGAGGTTGGAGTCTAAACATACCTGTCGTGGAGCGTTATAAACTTCTCGGAAGCATAGACGGCCATCTTCCAACTGTGTAAAGGTCGTCCAAGGTGCGCAAAGTAGGAAGATGCGAGTATGAGTGCTTGGCAGATCTCCATCCTCGGACGAAATCCCCAGACCGTGTGACGGAGAATGATCGTCAGCGCTGGCTGGAAGAACTGGAGGGCAAGGTCATCGTTTTCTGCTTGCACTGAGACATCTAGGTGGCCTTCGCGGGGAGAGACAAGACATCCAAGAGCGTACACGCAGAGGCAGATGGCCGTCTCTGGTGTGTCCTCTGGCCCGTGTTCGTAGAGATATGCCTGCCATTGTCGAAATTCTTGATAAGTAAATAGTGGAAAGTTAGGGTGGACGACTGCGAAATAGTTTCGAGTCAAAGATTCGAGAACGTTAGGGTTGCTGGGGTTTATGGCCGGCAACTGGGACCCTTCGGGGTTGTCATTTGGTAGTTCCAGGCCTGGGGGAAGGGGAAGACTCTGTTCTAATGTGAAGAAGTAGTCCTCGGGATAGTTCCCAATCAGGGCCTTAACGCGGGGCCAGGCAAGAAGGGAATTGGCCGAGGTGGAATGGTCATAGGGGATTAGAAAGGTTGCCTGTTCCAGATGACGGTCCAGCAGGTTTTCTTGCGAGCGATTGGGCGCTGAGGCAGGAGAAGCTCCCGCAATTTGGGGGGAGTGGGACACTTCAAGGGGTAGGATAGACGACCGTGTGCCGGGAGGAGAAGATAAGCCGAACCCTTCTTGACCGCCACCCCGAACGAGATCGTCGAGCCTCTGGCTCTGCTCCTCGAGAAGAGTTTCGATGCGCGTCAAGCGTTCGACGACTGCGCTGGGGCTGCAGGACTCGACCCTACGGCCGAATGATCAGTGTTGTTCTCTTTGAATCGTATCATGGGCGAGTTGTGGTCGCTTACCTGTCCGCTGGGAGCTCCTTGTAGACACAATCAGCGTTGCTCTCCTCGCAGGTCGAGCACCTGGGCCTCGCGCCGTCACACTTGCGCTTCCGATGGCGACAGAAGTCGCAAGCCAATAGAGCCCCTGTGACATCGTGTAAGTCAGGTCATCGGATCAAGGAAGTTTGTAGGATGGGTGGCCATTACGCACGTTTCCTTGTATAGTTCATCTGGTATTTGTGTTGCTTTACTAATGAGCAGGTATGTGCGTGCGGGAAAACACGCCGCCTTGGCCGGAAATGCCTGCGCATGCGATGATGTGTAAGGCGCGGGTTTGTGTCTCTTTAGTAGTATATCAGATAGACGCCCGTCGTACGCCAGGTCCCTGGTCGGAGGCTACGGGATCAAAATCTTTGATAGAACAATTTTGTGCGTCAATGTTCATGATCAAGATCGATGATTCCTCATGGACTCTCGGCATGTAACAAGTCAATGCTTGCTTTGTAGAGCAAGCTAATCCTCAAGCGACCGCGGACGGAATACCTAGTCTAAGGCACCATAGGCTCCTGCCGAGTCCCGAATATAGTCCAAGCCCCGTCGCCGTTTTGACATGCGGGACGGCGGACGGAACGGTTGGCGAGATGGAGTCTGAAGTCCAATAAGCACGATGGGTCCAAGGGTGAGAAGAGGGATGTGGTAACAAGAGACAAGAACCGGGGTGAAGATCCGTTTGGCTCGGCTCGAGGTGATCGAGTCCAACAAACGGTCGAGCCGTATCAGCTAGGAGATGTTAAGGGACTTGAAGGGGAGGTTGCACAGGTCAACACAAGGTGATGGTACTCTCTGGCTTTCCTAGTCGGACATGGAGGATGTCAGAGTACATCCAGCACTGAAAGCATGGGATGTCTGAGCTAACAGAGACTTAGCAATGCGACAGTCAGACGGAAAGGGCATGCTGTTGGAGATATTTGGCTGCGCAAGTCGATGCAGTGAGCACGCATGCCCTATGCACACACCTCCTCCATATATAAGTTGACATGGTTGACATCCACAGCGGGAGTCTAGCCGTTTCTGGATGTATCATGGTGTGCATCCCTGGTCAACCGCCCGCATCCAGCCTCTGCAGGCTCATGTTCAGTGACAACGACCCTGCAGCCCTGAAGCCGACCAGGCATTGTCCGCCACCTATGGTTAGGTAAGTTGGAGATCCGGCAGGGATTGGCTGGATACGAAAATATGAATATCAACACTAACCTTTCGAAGGGCGTCGTCGGGTTGGCGCCATGATCTTTGTCGCCATCGCCTTTCCAGATCTGGCCTTTTACCAAGCCGAGACGGGGAGAGCGATTGGCCGACCCAGGCCGAGCGCGTTATGGGGACCTCGTCACGGATGGTAAACGGAAGCCATAACGCAGGAAGACGACGAAAATGTGCCGCCAGAGGATTCCAGATGACTGGGCTCGAAAGGGAAGCAGACGGACAGGATGGGCAAGGGACGGACCCGACAGTAAAGCCAGTGAAGCCGGATGGGACGGGCGGCAGTTCCTGCATAGCCGATGGTCGATATGCTTCTGACGAACACGAAGGCCGTCACTAGACCCGGGGTTGGACAAGCCACCACAAGTCGACGAAGCTGCAATGACTAAAAGCCCTACAGGGCAGGGCTAGGGCGGCGATGGAACGTCGCCTGAGGGCCACAGCCTTGTGCTAGAGGGTTCGTCGAGTGTCGTCATTAGGAGAGCTGACCACCATGATCTGTCATCGCCAGGAGAGCTGAGTTGCCAAGAGCGGGATGGCGAC
The DNA here is from genome assembly GCA_009194965.1 of Coniochaeta sp. 2T2.1. Lineage (NCBI taxonomy): Eukaryota > Fungi > Ascomycota > Sordariomycetes > Coniochaetales > Coniochaetaceae > Coniochaeta > Coniochaeta sp. 2T2.1. Next base: position 345,579 of record VSMA01000032.1, read on the forward strand.
AATGGTCCTGGGTCTACGCAAAAGCAGCACCCCGAAACACCTACGGATGTGCAAGAGGAATCGGTTCGGTGTTAGCCGGGCATGTGCCGGGATTGCACTTCCGACTAGACCGTATGTCGTAGCTGAGGGTTGCTGAGCGCAAGGTTGAAATTTGATAAGCGTCTCAATGGTAGTGGTCGAGAGGCATGGCATCGTCTTGGCGCAGACTTGGTGGTTTCCGGGCCGCAGAGAAGGGTATGTTTGATCGGTTCCAGCGGAGCGTTGACGTGACCCTGGTGACTTACCACAGTACATGCCCATTCGATCGGCTGGGGACACCGAATCTGTGATCATCTGTCATGGTGTGTCATCAACGATGGCATCTGCGTCCTGCAGATACAGTACACCAATCTGGGGAAGTTGGTCGTTGTTGGTAGCGTACTTGCAACATCCCAGTGCAGTGGTCGTGAGACAGGAGAAAATCTCAGAAGTTGATGGTAAAGTTAGTCGCCTATTTCGAATCTGGAAATGACTGATTACTCAAGCATGACTGCCCGAGGGAAAAACGGCAACATGCACCTAGTGCGCACAGTGTCCACCCGCTCGGGAAGCCCTTGCCCAAGGTAGGACCTTCCAGGTTGGCTTCTGTTCGCTTCTGTACCCACCACTACTGTATCATCCCCGTGCCATGTGATTTCTAACCCGGCTCCGTTGGCGTTGTTGACGAAGCGGAGCCGAAGAAGGACTTTTGGAAGGGAAACCTTAAACTGAGGAACATCGTGCCATGGAACATTTTGCATCCCCGCGGCGGATCATTTACCTCACGGATTACTAAAGCTGTACACCTCTAAAACCTAGGCTAACCCAAACACAACGAACACAACCCGAACCTTCAACGACTCAACCTCTAACATCAAGTGGACAAGTTTAACCATCGGGGATGCTATTCGACAACTCAAACCACTATCTCACTTGGTGGCAACACACAATCAAGATTCTTCTTCATTCATGCCGGTTCGACTGTGTCTGCGTTTGGAATTCATTTCTCGTTCCTTATCGTCACAGGGGTATTGCAAGCACCAAAGTTAAGGATGTCAAGGATTGATGACGCATCTCGCGGCTCGCTTGTAAAAGTCGCTTCTCGCGGTACGCCGGTGTGGTTACCGAGCGCCAGTGCCGGCCGGACCTGTCGCCGGTTGAGCGCTGATTTAGAGTTTGCGGTTCCGAAGAATGCCTTTGACATCGGAATCTCGGGTTTGGCCATGTTATGCTTAATGTTTCCATCATAGCATTCACAGGAATCACACTCATCTGTCTTTTTTTTATCACCTTGTTATGACGACAGTGTGTCATGCAGAGTGACAGAGACAGTTGTCGACCATCACCGAAGCATGCTACTACCACTAAGCCTCTTTCCAGCGCGTACTAGGTCTAGCAGTGGGCTATGCGAGTACGTCTACGGTTCAACCCTTCTCCTTCATGTTACTAATCCCGACACAGGCACGCATCGCAACATATTCCATTACACTTCCAGGTTCTCAGGCGTAGACTGACTAACAACAAACTTAAGTCGACGTCCGCCAAGGAGACATTGGGAATCAAGGCCCTTTCCGCGCGCTACACGGAGCAGCAGCTACTCCAGCCAAGCCCTTCGCTTTCCCACGGATTTCGCGGGTTTCACCATCCCCTGCAAGCCTCCTCTTAATGCCGACGACGATTGCAATGTCGCGCGGTATCAGATACTTCCTTACCAATGATATGATGCTGGGTCGTATCCGGTTTTCAGATGAGCAAAGAGGAGTTGTCAGGTTGTGTGTCATCAGAGACACAACCATGTCACTGCCCAAGTGGGCAATGACCCCGAGCATTCTGTGATCGGCCAAATCTCTGGCTTCAGAAGCTCCCCAAAGGGAGCCACCTCTAAAGACTAGTCTCTTGGGCTAGATCTCCTTGCGCCTCTTGGTGTTAGTCACGACGGGATTCTCCTTCCTCAGCGGGCGAGCTGGCGCTCAGGGTATCGTCGAGTGGCCCAGGCAAGCCTCACCGCCGTGAGACAGATAGACGTTTCTCGGCCTTTCCCTGCATATTGGGAGATTGCTGTGCAGAAAAGGATGCCTGTTGTGACGCTGGTCCGGAGTATGTGGCGACCAATGCCATGTGGCAGGACGACGACGGCATGAAGTCCGGTGGACTAAGGATAGTCAAGCATGCTGCTGTCAGCATGTGGCGACGAGTACAAAGTATGCTTTGGGACACCGGACAGTCGCAACCCGGAATGCAGACTGTCAGAGGGCTTGCCTCCCTGCCTTATATACACGACTCCCTTGTGGCATTTGTCAGAACCAGCTCCTCTGGGAAGAGAGAGGAACGAACCCGCCACGAAGGTATTGTACGATCAATAATCATGAAGACGAGCTCTGTCTTCACGCTGTGGAGACACCTGGAGCGACTCGAGGGGATTCCTCTGCTGGTCTGTCTGGCCGTTGTCAACTCAGGTAGTCCCGCCTCTCCCCGCTCACCGCTCCCCAGGCTTTGCATCGGAGCAGCAGCTGACAGAGGAGTCAGTTTCCATGGCACACTTTGGTTACGACCAGGTAAGACACAACTGGACTGGACTCCGTGACATCATGCACTGTGTGCTGTTTAGGCTTACCTCCGTCATGCGCAGGGTGTGTTTTCAGGGGCTCTCATCTCGGCGGACTTTATCAGGCTCTTCCCGCAGACCAAGCACGCCAATATCTCGGGGATCACCTCAAGCTGCTTCTCGGTACACTATTCCCACCCCTCTCCCCTCCAACCCCCACAGGACCATGTGGACACTGACCGCTGCAGCTCGGTGCGTTCTTTGGCTGCATCGCGAGTTTCACTGTTGGCGATAGGCTTGGTCGGAAGAAGACAGTGTGGCTGGGGTTGGTCATGAATGTTGTTGGAGCAACACTCCAAATTGCTGCGTTCCACTTGCCCCAGATGATTCTGGGCCGTCTAATAAACGGGTTCGGGATGGGTGTTATATCATCTACGTGCCCCGTATTCATGGCCGAAACGTCGCCAAGTCAGCTCAGAGGCAAACTTGTCGTCCTAGGCTCTGTCTGCAACACCGTTGGCTTCTGCCTCGCCAACTGGATTAACTATGCCCTCTATGCCAACAACGGCCCGGAGCAATGGCGCTTTCCGTTGGGCTTCCAACTCATCTTCCCACTGGTGGTGGCTATCTTTCTGCCGTCGGTGATCGAGTCGCCTCGCTGGCTGCTGTTGAAGAACAAGCACGAGGATGCGCTCGAAGCAGTTGCCAAGCTCCATGGCAAATCGGACGCACTGGACGACAAGAACTTGAATGACGAGCTTGCATCTATCTCCAAAAGCATCCAAGAGGAACGAAAGAACCGCGCTCCCACCAAGGATGTCCTTCTCTTCCGAGATCCGAACCAAAACATGCGCCGACTACTTTTAAGGCGAGTCGCTACCCGCCTCGATGATTCATCAAGGACAGTAAAACTTACAACGTTGATATATAGTTGCGGGACGCAGCTTATGCAGCAATTCACAGGGGTAAATGGCTTGGAATTGCCTCTTCAGGCCGCCGGCAGCCTCGCCGTTGACTCCGATTGGAAAAGCGCTCTGGCTAACACGAGGTCCCCCAGGTCAACGCTCTCGGCTACTACCTCCCTACCTTGCTGATTCAGTCCGTGGGTGTGTCGCGTACTTATGCACGTCTCTTGACGGCGGCCAACGCGACACTGTACCTTGGAGCCGCGCTTGTGTGTCTGGTTCTGATCGACTTGGTTGGTCGGAGAAAGTATGTGCAGTGTCCCCCCCTGAGAACCTTCAACACGGGACTGCCGCTAACGCTAACGTGCCTGGCACCATAGGTTGCTTCTCTACGGTTCGCTAGCAACCGGCTGCTGCTACCTCGTCGCAGCCATAACCTTGAAAGAAGCCGTAATCCATCCGGAAAACCAGAAAACCCTCGGATCCGTAACGACGGCCATGTTCTTCCTGTACTACTTCACATACGGAACCAGCTTCGCCAAGGTGCCCTGGGTGTTCAATTCGGAAGTCAACAGCCTCGGCTGGCGGGCGAGAGGCGCGGCCGCAGCCACAGCTACCAACTGGATGGGCGGCTTCATAGTGGTGCAGTTCACCAAGACAGGGGTTGACCACTTGGGCTGGGGCTTCTATCTCCGTGAGTTGTCTCGATCTTAGCTTCCTTACTGCATCACACCCTCCCAGCCTTACCTCCGAATCACGTTTACGCTAACCTGTACCAATCGGGGGGTTAGTGTTCTCCTGCTTCTGCTTCTCCTACTTCCCCATAGTCTACCTGCTGTACCCGGAGACCTGCCGGCGGACGCTGGAGGACATGGACGAGATTTTTAGAAAGGACGGGAGGAGGGGCGTGCTCGTATTCAGGGACCCGTTGCTTACGCAGCGGGAGCGCCCGCAGGCCCTGGTCGATGCGGAAAGGCGTAGGATCGAGGCTCTGTCGGATTCGGAGGGGCAGGCTGCTCGAGCCACGCCTGGCTTGTTGTTGGGTGTGTGAGATTTTGTGCTGTGGTGGTGCTGCAGGTTGGAGCGTTGTGACTGGGGGTTGGGGGGACTTAGTCATCGCACCGCCGTTGGGAGGTCATACGTGCTTTGGCTTCGGCTGTCGCTGGGTTGAGGTTAGAGTTGACGTCTATTACGACGGATGCGGTTTGGAGCGTTATGACATTTCTTATACCCCTGTGATCCAGATTGCTTACCTTAGGATGGTTCGCGGAAATAAATCCGCTCTTTTGTCGCAGCTTTCGCTTTACTGGCACTGATTAAGGTCATCAGTTCAAGTTTCGGACGTGGCACAGTGGCTGTCCAGCTGTGATAAGGGGGATCATAAAACATACGGTTCCCCTGTTAGGACGGCAGTCGTTGCTATAAAGCCAGTTTTCTCTCTCGAAAACATCTCAGGTCAGAGGTAAACAACTGACAACATAAACCAACGCTTCAGTCCTTGAACACGGCTTACGACCAGTCCACTATTACAACATGCCTTTGTCACCACAGACTCCAGTCGAGGCGAGCTATAGGGTAGCTGGCTACTCTCCAACCACAAACCTAGGGACACTAAGTCTAATGTCGACCAACACCATGGGACTCTCCAGCGTCATTTCAAAACCCTTCTTTTACTCTGAGGGTATCATAACGGCTCTGATTGGTCGAGGTGTGACTGAGCGAGGTTGGGGAATACCATAACATTGCATTTCTTACAATGGGTTGTTGTTCTTACCTCGTGGGGGCACAGGTTCTTTCTTCGATGAAATGTCGGCGAATGAAGAGGGACAACATCACGACAAACCCAAGAGCCTCACTTTCGAAGTTGGAGTTCGTGTTCTTCTTTCTTGAAAGATGACGGGTGACAAACTTGGTGGATTCCCGCGAGTCTACTGCTGTGTTACTCGTGTAGTTCTCGAGCCTCAAGGTCCTCCGCCTCAAGGTCTCCGGGGGGAGTCATCAACCATCGTGTCACACCCTAGCCTACGATATCCAACTTCGATTTGGAACAAATGCCGACTCGGACAGCGACGTTAGCTCCTGAAGTACAAGAGCGCGTGGGGGTTCGCTCAATTCATCGACTCTTGTCGCTGGGCGTGTTGTGGTCGGCAACATCGCAATAAGCATGTTCCTCCGTTCGTTCGCCCTGAACCTACAGATGGTTTTCTGCCCAGTATTCATCGTACTATCTGTGCCAGGTTGGTGCCGAAGTTCGTGTGTACCGTGGTGGTCGTGCTCGCGGTCATGATTCCCGGGGAGACAGTCTAAGCGGCGGAGAGAAGAAGATTTCTTGGCACTGATGGGTAGTGTCTTATTTACTTACCTCTTCTTTACCCCGTTTCTTGACTTCCCTTTTTCTCCGACCAAGGCAAACGGTGCTGACCGAGTAAGCGTAGGGTACTACGGCCGGCTGCTTCTACGCCGTACCTCATCGTGAAAAAATGGTCGCGTTCAGGAGGATGGATTTGAGGGACGCAGTTACGACCACAAAGAGATCTGGTATGTATATAGGACGCAGGAGACTGTTGACGAGCAAACTGGCGGCTGCCGGCGTGGTTAGTGTGTCGCTCGTGGGACGGCGTATGACGGTTGTTTGGTATACCGGTACCCTAGCGAGGAGGACGGGGGCATGTTGGGTTCGATGGCCCTTCTTTGTTACGGCGGTGGCGTTGTGTTGTTGCGGTGGGTTGAGGTTGGAGTTAGGGGGCGTTTGTGAGGGGAGGAGGGTGGGATCTGATGTTAACGATGGTGAAGTGAATGATGTGGTTGGAAAGATATAGATCGTGGATAGATACGGGTATTAGTGATGGAGCGAGCGCTTTGTTTGGTCATAGACATGAAGAGATGGTTGATAGATCTGGGCATAGATAGATAGAGTTGCATACATAGATCGCGGATTTGACTATGATTTGGTTCCGGGAGGTCGAAGTTGTCATCTGATCACGATGACCATCACGCAGACAAGGTATTCAGTCGTTGAAGTCAATGAGTGTAGATTAGACGACACACATCGCACGGAACAACACATCACATGGAATCTGGACGGCAAGAGGTGCCAAAGTAGTGATATCACCGTATCATTGTGGAATAGCAAGTACAACTGGGAGCTGTCAAGTCTCTCCGGCTATCTACTAACCCTTGCGAGCTTGAGTGCTCGCTTTTCTCCTTTGCCTCATCCATAACCCCCTTCGATCGAAACCTTTCAAACAACCGACCCGCAGGAGAAAATCAGGCAGTCTACCAAATTGCACGCCGTCCAGCCAGAATCTAAAACCCCAAGAAACAAACGTCATAAAACATCAAACACCACCCAATCACGCAGCATCAGCGCTGGCGACGGGCTGAGCGACCCGCGTAACCTGAACGCCGGCGCGGATGATGCGGCTGCCGGTCGAGTCGTTGACGACGATGGCATCCTTGTTCTCGAGCTGGGCGCGCTTCCAGATCTCCACCTCGCAGCCGCCGCGGATGACGCCGACGCGCATCGTCGAGAGCAGGTTGTGGGCCGCGTTGCTGTGGTTGTAGACGCCGCCGTTGAAGATGGCCGTCGCGTCCTTGCCGATGGCCGAGGTGATGAGGGCCTTGCCGCCCGGGTGATCCTTGATGAAGGCCGTGACGTCGTGGATGACGCCGGCGATGGCGACGAGGGCCTTGCCGTTCTTGGCGTCGGCGACGAAGTCGTCCCAGGCCACAACGGGGAGCTGCTCGAGCGGGATGCCCCAGTCGAGGGTGGAGCGCTTGGCGTCGAGCTTCTTCTGCTGCTGCTGGAGACGGCCCTTCTCGATCTCGTTGGAGCGGAAGGTGTTGAGGTCGTAGGCCTGACCGATGAGGCTCATGAGGTAGATGAAGACCTTGGTCGGGTCGTACTGCCACCACTGGATGGCGTTGCGGTAGTCACTGGGGAACTCATGGTGGAAGTTGTGGTATCCCTCGCCGAGGGTGACAAGAGCGGTGATGACGTGGTCGCGGGGGCTGTTGCGGTCGTCGAAGGGCTGGTCGCCGAGCCAGTGGGCCAGGGAGTTGACGCAGAAGGTGGCCTGCTGAATGAAGAAGATGCGGAGGATGCCGGCGTAGACGTAGCCGCCGATCCAGTCGCCCCAGCCGAGACCGCAGACGAGGGTGGGCAGGACGAGGCCCATGAAGATGACGGACTTGAGGTAGTTCTTGTGCTGCCAGACGACGACGGGGTCCTCGTTCAGGTCGGTGATGTCGGTGCGGCCGATGCGCTTGGGGTTCTGCTTCATGACCATCCAGCCGATGTGGGAGTACAGGAGACCCTTGCGGACGGAGTAGGGGTCCTTCTCGGTGTCGGTGTAGCGGTGATGGCTGCGGTGTCCGGAGCTCCACCACCGGCAGCTGCCCTCCACGGCGCCAGCGCCAGCGGCAGCGAGGAAGATGCGGAGAGGAAGCTTGGCCTTGTACGACCTATGTGCCCAGAGACGGTGGTATCCTATTTGTACATTGTTAGTTTACCTGCTGTGTGAGGCAGTTGTTGTGTCTCACTCGGGCATATGACTTACCGGCTGTGATTCCGAGACCAGTGTAGTAGTAGTATGCAATGGAGAACAACAGCGTCTTCATGCGGAGAGGAACCCAGTACGACGAGACGAGTCCGACGATGGGGACCATGATGATGAGGATGGTGTTGAGCCAGTTGACATGTTGATACCAGTTCTTGAGCGTTATCGGTTGGTCTGTGATGTGAGGCTTCTTGGGATCGAGCTTTGTGTTTTTGCGGAGGGGCACATAGTCGCTGGTGCCGTCGGGGAAAGCCTCAGCTTGCACCGGGGCAGACGACGACGAGGCCATCTTGGAGGAACGAGGGTGAGATGCTCGATGAGGCGTGAAGGCCGCACACGGACTTTCTCGACTGCCTCTCAAGTTATGGTATTCAAGGTTCCGTTGAGCGTGACGAAGGTATGAGCAAAAGACCAGATGGTGGAAAGTAAAAGAGTGTAGGAGGAGAGAGATGGAGCGGCTCGGCAGAGGTACAAAAGATTTATATCGGTCCACAGTCCACAGGTGAAGGGGGCGGTAGGTGTGAATAACAACTAGTAGGGGATGAAGCTAGTAGCCTTTCCGAGGCCCGAGACAGCTAGGAATTTTTGCTGAATCTCCAGATGTTCCCAAAGGCAAGGTGAAAGTTTGAATAATAGGCGGGGCAGGTATGCACTGGGAAAAGCTCAGGCGAGTGAAGGAGATTCCTTTGGGGGAGATGGGGCAGAGATCAACAAGTGCTGTTCGGATGAAACGCTGCGTTTTGCCTCTTGCATGAATTGGCACAGGGCCTGCGCTGGCCTGGATGCTTGATGAGACTGCTGGGCCAGTTGTGAATGGAGGGGACCTGCTGCTGGAGTCTTGTCTGTTGGGCGAATTCATAGGTGTGGGGATGACGTCTGAATGTTTTGATATGTCTTCTGGTGAGAACCTCAACACTGCCATGAGCCCATCAAACGGGCGATTGCGGGTGGTTCCTTTCCGTAATCTCTCTATTCTTCACTGTGATCAGTTCACAAGCAGAGGGCCAACCAATGTCAAGTGCATCTCTCATTGACCAGCCCCAGCCGAGGAATGTCTCTACATGCGTCAATCTAGCCAGTGGTCGTCCCTCGCCTTGGCCCGTTTTTGCCGTCTGTTATTACTTTTTTGTTGAGCTGAAATGTTGGGGAAGCTTGCAGTTTGCATGTTATGTGATTGGTCAATTGTACCGATAAATGGCAGGTACCTGTACATAGCTCCTCGCCACTTTACTCGACTGCGATCAAGTACCGGCCCGTACATCTTTAACCCCCACTTCAAAGACCCTGGAAAACCAACTGACCCTCCCGTAGGCCCGCCCGCCTGGCAGGGGCAGAGGGGCAAGAATGGCCGAATGGCTCGTGCACCAGGCCGTCAAACCATCGGGCAAGTGCCACTTTGTTGCCGGCCACATCCGTTTCCGTACGTCCAGTCTGGAGCGTCCGATTATAATTCGAGGACCATCCGTCAACACGTCATTTCTCCCTTTGAATCTCCCTTCCGATGAAGATGATTAATTGGTGTGCGGTCGTTCCTGCTTTTACGGGGTGAGATGTTGTTGTACGACTAGACTGACATGTGGTTGACAGCCTGACATCAAGGTTGGGATTTGGCTGTTGGTGAACGTGTCATGTATCTGTCCAGGCACATCCCAACAACAACAACAACAAAAGGGAGGAGGATGGAGTCATCTTCTTGAATCTTTGGGAATGGAAACGAAGGCTCATCATGGAGACATGTGATAGTGCGGCGAACACGTTAGACACTTCGCCAGCCCTCGTACTCGCATATGGGGAGCGGAGTTGACATCACTCAGCTGGTCATTCCAGTCCACCTCCATTGTGGAAGTTTTTTTTGGGCATCCCGTCATCGAGATGATGGACCTCACCCAAAAGCTGAGTCACGTGGCGTCGAAGTCTTCCAGAAGTTCCCGATCGCGCTAAACCTCTAGCCCAGATCGGTAAGGCGGGGCTTTCGACCAGCGCCACATCCGCTTTCGCCATGGATTCAACGGCTGAGAGTCTGGTTTGTGTAGATTAATATCCCACAGCCGCATCGGGGCCGTCACAACGTACCGTCGTCGCTGCTCCTGTTCCGACAGAAGGGGTCTGGGATGCTGGATCATAAATCATACATTGTGAAAAAGAAGCATAACCATATTATTAACAATGCTGAGCGCTGTGCCCGTCCATCTCGGATATCCAATTGCAAGAACTCCAGTCGACAACCATGAAAAAAGATTCCAAAAGCCAACAGTCATATCAATGCATATCTTCTCTTCGTATCAGTTTGCAGTTTTGCTTGCGCCCCTGTCTTGTATGTAGACAATGATCTTGTGCGATGATGTGGAAAATAATATGCCAAAAGAATAACAAAGAATGAAAACAAAGTCAAATCATGTCAGGGTCGTCACCGTGTGGTTGTTGCTGTCTTGTTGCTGAGGCTGTCATATATCCGTATGATTCGTTACTGTCGTGTCAGTGATGCCGTCATCGTTGTTCGTATCCGCCGCCATCTCCGCATCTATCAGGTCGGCTATGTCGTGATCCGTCATGGACTGGTGCCAATTCTCGGGTCCGGTCTTGTATGTTGAGCCCACGCCTTTTAGGTCGTCGGGCACGTCGCACATGGAAGTAGTAGTGCTCGATTCGGGATTTGCCTCCAATGTTGTGGTGTTGGCAATTGTTGAAATGTTCCTGGAATGATCCCCATATGTATTGTCCTGTGCAACTGCTTGCAGAGTATCCCCAGACTCGTCGGTTGGCTGCCCGGAACTAGGCAGTGCAACCATTCCTGGTGCTGTTTCGACGAGCTCGTCATGTCGGACCAGACTGGACACATCTGGCTCAATCGTATGCTTGTTGGGCAGGTCGTCTTCCGGCCCCTGAGGGATATCCTCCGCTTTTGCATGTGATGACAGGTGCTCACTCCTCTTTTCCGCCATATCGGGTTCTGTGTGCCCCATCGCTGGTCGCCTGTCAGCTTCGCCTTGCATCTGTTGAAGAGTCATCGGCTCAACAAAAGATTGCTCCCCTTCCTTTCCCTTGACACTTTCCTGTGTGTGTCCTTTCAGCTTACTGGTGATCTGAGGTTCAGCATTTTGATCTTGATTTGGTCTTGATGATGTCTCGGTCTCTCGCGGTGCGTGTGGCTCCTCTGATTTCTGCGGTGTGATACTGGTCTCATCGACACCAGTGACGTCTGCAGCTACCCCGACGTCTTGTTTAGGCGTTATAGATTGGGTGGGTGTAGGGTCTTGCTGCTTCTCGGCCTCACCCGAGTATTCAGCACCATTCAGCGAAAGCTGACTCCTGCGAGGCGTGACGCTGTTCTTCCCTTCCTGCGTTGTCTCGCAGACCTCTCCGTCAGCTTCACTCGCTGCCGTCCGCTCGCTCCTCGAAGTAGAAGCCCAAGCCGACGTCCTGTATCCATACTTAGACGAGTCATACTCCCCCGGGTTACTCGGCAGCGGAGACGGCGGCGATCTCCCCCTCGTCGGGTAGAAGAATGGTTCGTCGTTCGCACCATTCGGCGAGTTCACGTAAGAGTGACCCCAGCCAACGTATGACCAGTCGCTTGCAGGTTGTACAGTTCGTACTCGAGGGTAGCCGTTAGGGTTAGGCTCGGGATCAACGAAATACTCCTGCCTGGTCGTGCCGTCGTCCAACTCCACAGATATTGAAGGTCGATCGTGCAGGGCGTCCGCATCCGAATACGGCACTGGATCCGGGAACAGGGAGAGTAACTGCAGGGCAGGCATGCGGCCTCGCGGGTCGTCACTAAGACATATGTCTACCACCCTTCGAAACCAGTCGGGAACGTCGAGAACATCGGACGTGATACGGAGTGGCCGCCCATGCGCTTCGGGTTCGTCCTCCTTCATCGCCAGTGCCCACAAGACCATACCAAGCTGGAAGAGGTCGGACTTGACGCCGATGTACATCGAGATGCGCTGGTTGCTTTCAATAAGCGGAGTCGCCTCCGGGGGCTCCCAGCCTACAGGGCAGCCCCGTCTGTTGATGTCTATAATCTTCGCATTATCAGCGTCGTCGATGACGATGTTTGAAAGGGTGAAGTCGCCCTGGACAAAGCCAGCCTCATGGATTTCGGACAGACCGGACACAATCTGCCTGGCCCATCTCTCACGTGTTGACCACGGGAGCGGATGGATCTGGTCGTAGATGATGTCTACCAGGGCACCTTGCTCGGCATGGCTGATCAGCAGGCCCTTGACGTATTCTTCGTTGTCGTCGACAATAACCCCGTAGAACCGTATGACGTTGCTGGAGTGTCTCAGACGGTTGAGGGCGTTGATCTCGTAGAGGAATTCATCCACCGTATCCGGGCCGGGGATTTCCTTCTTGATCAACACCTCGTCGTTAACTCGCACTTTGTAAACGAACCCCGAGATGTGGGCATCGAAGTCGATGTCCCTCTCCTTGACACGATTACATCGCATGTGCTGGATCGTCCGGATGCTTGGGTAGTGGATGATTTCCTTAGAACACGGTCAGCGATGATACGATCCGGAACGTCCGAATTCCAACTCACATTAACGTCTTCAACAACATGTACATGAAGTCTACCCTCGGTCGTTTGGAGCTTCAGGTTGGTGACAGTAGGGTAGAACTGAATATCGATGAGGCTCTCCCGGATGGCATCGTATATCTTGGCGATCTTGTCACGCTGATACTTGATGTGTGCAAGCTCTAACTCCAACGAGTTCTCGGGAGCATTACGATAGTCAACGGAAATAGTAACACGGCGCCACAATGTTGGCCGCTCGCGGTAAGTTACAAAGAACTTCTCACGCTTGGACTTGTCTCGGAACTGCATGGACAGGTTTAGGATCCACGTCCGCTCGAGCTCCTCATGAATCAATGCGTCGTATTGCGACTTAGTCATTGAGTGTGTCGAAACGGCGTCCGAGAAGTAATTGTGACCGTCTCCATTGGGGAGACCACCGTGGAAGTCTTGTGCATCCAGACACCGCATCATGTCACCGGTGCTCTCAGCCCTCTCCTCGTCGGTGGAGCTGACAGGGATCGAGGAAATAGATGGTACAAACGGGATGGTACCGGAAGACCGAGGGGTGATGTCCGGGGCGCTGCTCCGGGGGTTGGAGTGCGTTTGTGAGCCATTAAGCGGAGTCTGGAGTCTCCTGTCGACGGAGACAGCGCGCCGCTCGGCTGGCGTGGGTTGCACTGGTTCTAGCTTGTTCCTGACCTCTGATTGCTGTCTCTTGAAGGTTTGGGCCCGAGGCAGACCGGGGACAACCTTCCTTGAGACCCGACGTATGACGCCAGGTCTGGACTCGTCATCTGACTGGGAGCCTTGCTCCTTGGGAGGGGATTCGGGCATCCCTGAGGCTGTGCCGTCGCGCCCAAATAGTCTTCGCCATATACTGTGGGAGCTGTTGCCATATTCTGCTGAAGACGGCGATGCTGGCTCTTGCGGGGGTCGATCGCTTTGAGCCATGAGGCCCTGAGGTAGGCGAGCAACAGTTGGGCTTGAGTCGCACGGGTATTGCGGCCTCGACTTTATGGACGATAAGGTGAAGGTTCTGAGGTCAGCTCACCGAGGGGTGTGCAGGGTTGAGGCCGGTTCGGAGCCTGACTCGAGGGTGCCTTTACAGTTCGGTCCTCTCTCTTAGACGGAACCTTTAAGGCGCAGATGCCACAGGGACCACGGCCAGGTTAAGAGGCAGGAAGTAGGGAGAGGTCGGGAAGTGAGGAGACGAAGGTGACCTGGGCCAGGAGACCTTAAGCGTAATGGTCCGCCCCGCGTGCTCAGACGATAGATATGAATGGTTGTGTAGAAGGCGACGAGCGACAATCACTCGAGCTCATCCAGATCTGAGGGCGATGAATCAATAAAAGATGGCGTGGCGGGCGAGTGACGTTGATCGAGGCGAGCATTCAGACAATTGGCTGCGGCTGGGGTGCTATATCGCTCAGTGCCTTAAGCGGCATACAAGCGATGGTGTCTTGTCAGATTGGCTAAATCATTAAATCGAAAGGCCAGGAGAGCATCTGAGGACGAGACGAGAGGTATTTCCTTGAAAAAGGTCCGAGGTTGACGAGGCGGCCTGGCTGCTCTGGCCGGTGCTGCACTGCGCCCAAAGCTGGTTGAGGGGGTGGCTAGCGAGCTGGTAGTAAGGGGCTCAGGTAAGGTAGCGTTCTAGGTCTTGCGTTAGCCTGTCTCTTGTTCGTTTGGATCTCTGCAAGTCTGCATGCTGCAGCTGCAGGTGGAAGGGAGTTCGAACGGAACCTTTGGTTGTACGGACACTCTCGCGGAAGAAGCAATGACAATGAGAAGTCTACAGATACATGTCTTGCATGTGTGTTTGGTATCTTTTGAGGACGGGTTGGGAATTGGAAACTGGAAAAAGTCGGAGGCAGGCAGTGTTGAACGAACAAGGGTCCCCTGTCAGCGGAGTGCGTCGCACACGTGTAAGCTGTGCTATGGGAGACCAGGGTCGTCGAGTTCATTGAAGGGGTGTTGTGTCGTTGTAGCTTGTCCTGACTGTCTGGGACTGAGACTTGTTTCGATTTACTGCACTCAGTAAGTGTAATTCTTGATTCCAGAACACACGGAAGTAGCACGAGAATACAACTACCGCTCCTGCCTGTAGTACGAGGAATATCCAATCTTGTTGTTTGATGGAAAGAACGACCGGGCTGGGGTTTAGAGTCTACAGGTTTACAGGGGGTACCCGGCTATCTGATCCACGCTGCAGCGGGAAGTCTACTTCTAGCGCCGGGGACCGCCTGGAGATCTTAGAATCACTGTTAAGGATGTCAATGATTGCATCAAAGGTACTTTCCAGATTGATGCTCCAACTCATAGAGGTTACTGTCTCAAATGACTCAATATGATGTCGCAATCTGACTTGGAGAGGTAGCATCAATCGGTATGACCGCACTCGGTGTTTGTTGCTGTGTGTTGCAGATGTTCCTGCCCGGGCTGACGACAGCTGATGTCCTGCTCCCGCTAAGAGTCGGTACGTCTTGGCGCTAGCGACAAGAATCCCGCCGTTTGCACCTTCCCGCAAGCCGCCAGGGGTTCCTTCCGGGGCACCGTCACCGACAATTCGGACAATCCCTTGTTGTTGAGCCCCTTCCTTTTTTGACTTCAAGCTAAACCTGAAATGCTCTCACCGTCCTCACCGCTATTCTCTCCTTGCCTCCTGCATTCCAGGTTCTCTTCCTCTTCTCGTTCTCGAATTCTTTTGCATCTCTTACGAGCAGACATCGGATACCACGTGCCACGTTCCAGATGTACTGGGCCCGTTACGAACTCCTCCGAACAAGCATCTCAATGGCCCACGCCGAGCCCTGCGGATAGTGCATGGCTTTATCCCAATCACCGTTCTCCATCTCTCAATAAGAGCGCCTTTTTTTGGCCCAATGGACAACTCATCGACTTTCCACCCAATAAAGACTGCAGCCGGCATCCATGTATCTCGTTCCGAACCATTCGATGAAACGCAACAAGACAGTCTGGGGCATCCAGTTCCGCCGACCCATGGCTGCTCTATCTGTTAATGGATTCGCTTGGGCTTTCAGGCGTTTTTCCCTTTGGGCCAACATGTGCGGACCGCATCGCCTAGGTCGATCCTGTGAGGCCTCTCATGCCTCTTTATCGCTTGTTGACGGCAGTTCGCGCGTTATCAACCGTTGCACAGCATGTCCAAAAGGCAGCTGACCCGCGCCTCCCGTGGCTTCCAGAGCGATCATTTTGACAGGAAGACGAAAACATGCTCTCTGAGTGTTACAAGCATCTCAACGAGCACACTTGACCAACATCCACGCGCTTCGAAATCTATCAATCGACTCTATCTTCCTCCAACTCTATGGGGTAGCGATGCCAGCAAACTGGGGTGGGCAGTTGTTATGCAACCCGCCCGCAACAACGGCTACCTTCTGCCCAGCATGTCTCAAGCCTTGCCGCCAGCTCCAAACGTCATGCCGCTCTCGTGAAGGAGCTTACTTATTCACTCACACCCCCCATCCGATCCGTCCTATTCTGTCCTGCAACCCACTCCTTCTCTTGCTTCCATAGGAGCTGGGGTACCCAAGCTTAGTACACTTGGCTGCTGCCGTTGATGCCCAAAGCAATACTCCCCAGCTGCAGATATCTGCAGTAGCGAGGACCCCGTCTCCGGGGCTGACTTGGGCCAAGCGGCTCAGAGGGAAAATAGCCAGAGTGGAATAGACGACGGCCAAAAGCGAGGCTGCATCTTGGGGAGTGGTCCTCGTTGCTGCCCGCCGTCAGTCGGGCTTTGGGTCAGGCGCCGACGGCGTATGGGTTTTCATACACGTCGTTACGACGACGGATTACTCGATTCTTCCTATTTCATCACCTTGCATGAACTTCTGTCACAACATACTTTGTCGTCTACGGTTGTATTGCGGGAGGTTTGGTTTCATGGCAGACTTCGTGTGCGTCTTACATCCCCTTCCGGCAAGGTGCTCCTCATCTCTGCATTGGCTGAGCTGCCGGTGCTTCGCTCTAATATCGACTTCCAACATGTTGGCTTGAGGAGACAGGAGTCGGTCCTACCTGTGTGGAAGAATTCGATGACATCAAAAGTGAGATGTCACTTCCCGCGCGTGGTGTTGAGGTCTGGTTAGGTGCTGTAGCCCGTCTGCCGGTCCTCACAGATACGGCTTTCAACTCTGGCGAACCGACCACGGCATCGGCTAAAGCCGCATCGCTGAACTCTGTGGCTCGTCAGTGACGTAGGCCTGGGCTGATGCTCTGCCAGTTGTCCAGTACGTTGCGAGCCGTGGTCCATGAACGCCTCCAACTGGGAGATTGGGCACTCTGAGGCGGCTATCAGGCGACCTCCCAAATGCAAGACACTTACTACGGAGCTCCTCTCACGGCCAAGCTGTCAGAGTACCCGCCATGGACAACCTTTATTGGAATCGCCAGAAGAGGGAGAACTGAGCAGTCCGGGGAAATATGGCAGATGCAGTGATTCGCTCCCAGTGTTGATATCTGCACCCCACGCATGTCATATGTTTGACACTCTGCTACCGACAGGGCTATCCCCAACGAGAAACCATGTCTATGGCCTGCCTCAGGTCCAGTAATGTCTCCAGCTCTAGTTGGCCGCACGCAATAAACAGGCAAGCGTGGGTATACGGTTGGAATCAACCAGGGTTCTCTTGCCCCTGTCTCGAGGACGTATATCTTTGCCGGCGCCCTGTTTACTGATCAACTCAAAAATTGTAGGCACAAGTGAATCCGCGAGCACCCGTCAGCAGCTTCCTCTAATCACCTCCAATCAACAGAACCACCACATTGGCACAGAAAGGCAAAAAGGAATGATGAGAGTGGGATTCGAACCCACGCCCTTTCGGACCACGGATAACAGATGTTTTAAGGGTTATGAGACCTTAACGTGGCGCCTTAGACCGCTCGGCCATCTCACCAATGGATTGGTTGATGTTCTGAGTCGCCGCTAACAGAGATTTTCGCATGGAGATGGAGAAGGAGTGGAGGGGGGCGGACAGGGACGAGAGATGGGATCCACCATCATGCGGACTTGATGTGAGCATCCAAAGGTAAGCTGCATTTACATCTCGATCTGGAAGTATGTCGAGTATGGATTATAGATCAAGAAGCAAGGAGTTGATTATAGGTAATATTGTAAGAAACAAGGAAAAAGGGGATGTGCCGCTCTTCGCATCCATCGAAAGAGACTGTAACGCAAGTAGAGCATCCGTACGCCCTTTTGCTATCGAAAGCAAGAAAATGCAAAGTCGATCTGACGCCTGCAACCACCAACCCAAGTCAAAGTATCCGACTGACCCTCTGTACCTGTCCGACTTGCGCATCAAGTTATTGCGACTACTGTCAATAAGCAAGACCTCGAGTGCCTGTCTGACTTGACCCTCCCTCCCCAAGCATGCACTCCCAAAACCAGACCCGTTCCGGCCTTGCCCACGTTGGAAGCTCTCCGTAGAAGAGCGCTGCTCTACCTCCCAAGTCAGCTGGTATCCTGATGCCTTGCGCAACCCGATTATCCTCTTATTCCCCAGCCCATGCTGCATTCTTCCTTCCTTCCTTCTCCCCTTCTCCCCCCCAACCCTCCAGCCTGCCTCTCCCTCCGCTCTCCTAAAAGAGCATATCCAAACAACAACAACAAGCCAGCGCCCCCAAACAAGCGCCCAAAAACCCGGGTCCGCCGCCCCTACCCCGCTGTTCCGGCTGCTGGTAGTACCCCCCCTGCGGCGGCATCCCTCCTTGCTGGGGATAATACCCTCCCTGCTGGGGCGGGTAACCGCCCTGCTGTTGGGGAGGATAATACCCCATCTGCGGGCCGGGCTGGTAGTATTGTTGACCCTGACCCTGACCACCCTGGGGAGGGCCGTAAGGACCGGAGGGACCGCCGGGAGCGGGAGAGCCGTATTGTTGTTGGTGAGGGTCGGGGTAGTAGGCTTGCTGAGGGGGTTGCGGGGCCGGGGAGGAGCCGGCGTAGGCGGGGGGTTCGTCGTATTTGCCGTTGTTGGCCATTGTGGTTGATGGGTTTGATGGAGTGGTTTGTGAATTGATGGTGTCTCGATTGACGGTGCGGAGCGACGATGAGGTTTAATCGAGAGCTGTCCTGATTGATGGGAGGAGTTCAGTGGTGTTGATTGTTTAGTTGAAAAGGGTAAGCGGCGCTGTCGTTGGTGACGGGTGTTGGTGGTTTAAGAGACAAAGGAAGTGGTGGTGCTGGGCGTGGCGAGGCTTAGCCCCAGTTGCAGCTGACTGAGGTGACGGATCGGGAGTTAAGGTGTGTGACGTGTGCGTGTGTATGCGACGCCACAACTTCCGCGATGCCGACGATCCGAATGTGTTAAAACCGAGGGGACGGGCGATATATGTGTTGGACGATTTTTGTGAATTTATGTTGCCCTTTAAGTTGAATTGCTGGTGTTGGAACGAGCGGGATTGAGTGAAAGAGGCCCGGAAACGGAGAGCCGAAGCGACAAGTTGTGCATTCGCAACTCAAACGAGATGTGTCTCAGAGGAGCGACGACGCAAGCAAAGCTGCTGCGCCACACCGCGTTCGCAGGGGGGAGCAGCTTTGTGCGCTCAACTCCTGATTGGCCCAGTGCTTCACACACCAGAACTTCTAGTATCAATGTATTCCAAGGGCGCTCGCTTTCTGGGCCTCAACTGGTAGAGAATAACTTCTACACAGATGATCAGCTATGCGGGCGAATATTCCTGAGGATTGAGACTGAACGTCGAGCCAGAACTCGTTTCTGCTTTCTCATAAGGAAGCATTGACTTACTGAAGGTGGAGGAGAGACAAACTGAAACTCGAGTTGGTTCGGGTTAGGGTTAGCGGGTGACCTTTCTCTGGATGTGCGGAAGTCCTCCTAAGTCCTGTGTTCGATGATTAGTATTGCTGACCCCATCCGGAGAATAAATAATACATAAAATCGACAGTATTCACAAAGGTCATTCTTCCGATTTTTTTCACCTCACTGTCTTCCCAAAGAGTTTTGTCGTACTATCCCGGAGCCATCTCCAATCATCCGGCTCACTCACCCACAACACATCTAACCACAGCTCTCACCATCACCATCTAAAAAGCTCATCTCCTACCACCAACCTCGCATCTGCCAACGACACCTATCCTCAATAACCTTCACCATTCTCAAGATGTCACAACCCCTGCACTTCCCCCCCTCCTCCCGCTCGCCTCTAGAACCTTATCTCCCCCCAACCGCCCCCTCCACCACCACCACCTCCTCATCCCTCCCGGAATCAACCCTCCCGCACCTAACCCTAACATTCGCAACCTCCCTCGACAGCGCCATCTCGCTCTCCCCGGGGGTACAAACCGTCCTCTCGGGCCCCGAATCAAAAGCGATGACGCACTACCTCCGCTCCCGACACGCCGCCATCCTCGTCGGCGCGGGGACGGCGGTGGCCGACGATCCCGGGTTGAACTGCCGCATCGAAGGGTGCGAGGGGTTGGAAAATCAGCCTAGGCCTGTTGTTTTGGATCCTAGGGGACGGTGGGAGGTAGGGAGCGGAAGTAAGGTTATCGAGCTTGCGAAGGGGGGGAGGGGGTTGGGGCCGTATGTGCTTGTTGGAGAGGGGACGGAGGTTGATGAAGAACGGAAGGGGGTGGTGGAGAGTGTGGGGGGGAAGTATGTGAGTTTGAAGTGCAGGGATGGGGAGGGGTTTAGCTGGAGGGATGTACTGGGTGTGTTGAAGAAAGAGGGACTGGAGAGCGTCATGGTTGAGGGCGGGGGGAGGGTTATTAACAGCTTGCTGGAAGGGGCGAATTTGGAGTTGGTGAGCTCGGTCATTGTTACTATTGCGCCGGTGTGGTTGGGGAGGGGCGGGGTGGTGGTTAGTCCTCAGAGACATAATGGGGGTATGCCGGCGGCGAGACTGGGAAGTGTGAAGTGGTGTCCGTTGGGCGAGGATGTCGTGCTTTGCGGACGGCCGTTGCTCGGTGGAAGCTAGGGCTTAGGGTGGCATATTTCTGGATGGAAATGGCAAGGGAATGTCAAGGCCGTTAACCCGGCATTAGAAGGGAGTGTGCGATGATGTATCTTCGGAATTACTAGACTATGGACTGTACCAGCTCTTCCAGTCCCGCGAAACGTCAGAGCAGAAATCTAACGGGAATGCAACGCGAGATATAACCTTCTCTCAAAGCGAACCGCACGAATAACCATCAGTGCTCGGGGTATCAAGCCACATAACCCGGTCGTCTAAAAATGCATGAAAAAAGGTCCATAAGAGGCATCCCGCCGCCGTGAGGTCAAAGAAAAGAGTAGAGTAAGAAACAACCCATTGATGCTATAAAGGAAACGAGCTCCATTTCCTCGGCCCGCATGCTCATGATCCATGCAATTCCCCATCAGAGGCCCCCAACCGATGCGTTAGAATCATTCGTAAGAGAAGGGATGTTCTCGTATATAAGCCTCCGTAGACCATCCGGGTATGTCCTTCCTTCCTGCCCCGAATGCCCAACTCCCCCGGAAAAACAACCCTGCAAATGCGTCGATGAGGTGGCCCATCTGATCGAGTGTCTCTCTAATATGGAAGGGTACGAGATGCCACAGCCGGAACACCTAACACCTAGCACCCTTATGAGGAGAAAACCATCGCTGAATGAAGTTGAAAAGGAAAAGAAAAGAAAAGGGAAAGGAAAGGAAAGGGAAATGCATGCAAATCGACCGCCGGCCCCAGGAGACTTGCTGACTGTCTGGACTCGCTGTCCAAGTCGCTCCGAAGTTCCGACGAGACTGACTGCTGGGAAGAGGAACCACTTTCCAAGAGTGGCGTCGTCCATGCTGTGAACTGACGAGACCGAAAAACTTGGAGACGCTGAGAGAAGTGCGGCGGCGTTGGAAATCGGGTGTCCGAGCGACTTCGATGCGAACTGAGTCTCGCATACACCTCACTTGAACAGACTCCGAATCTCCAGCAGACGATTCCGCGCAGCCTCAGTACGGTCCATGACCTTCATGTTATCCTTGTCACGGCCGTCCATACTGAGGCTGGCGAGCTTCATCTTCTTGTCCTGCAGCTCGAGCATCTTCTCCTCGAAGCTGCCGTTCATGATGTACCGCACGGTGCGTACCTCCCGCTTCTGACCGAGCCGGTGCACGCGGTCGATAGCCTGCGCCTCGGCCGCCGGGTTGAACTGCGGCTCCATCACGTACACGCTGTTGGCAGTCGTCAAGTTAAGGCCCACGCCGCCCGCCGTTATGGAGACGAGGATCACTTGGATGCTGGGGTTGTCGCGGAACTCGTCGAGGGCCTTGCCACGGGCGGTGCGGCTCATCTTGCCGTCGAGGCGGGTGAACTCGATGCCGTTCTGTTGGAGTGCGAGCTGGATGAGGTCGAGATGGGAGGTCCACCCGGAGAAGACAACGGATTTGTACGTTGGCTCGTCGGGCTTCTCCTGGCTCATCCTCTTGTGCGCCAGCAGGTCGTTGAGCAGGGCGCGAGTCTTCGTATGAGGTCCGCCGTAGTTGTCGGGAGCCTTGACCGAACCGCCTTCTGCCTTTACTGTGACCTTGCCATGTGGCCGTGACTCATGCTCTGCGTCGGCCCTACCGGCGCGGAGTTGCACGACCATAAACTTGACGTGGAGTTGGCATTCAGGGCAATGGCCATAGGCATTTCTGTGGCGGTCCACACCTGCGACTTCATCCCTGAAGGAATCAACACAGCGAGGACAGTAGGCGTGGAAGCATGGCGTCATGTAACCGAGAGTATCATCTTTGCCCTCGGTCTCGGTGTCGTTGTCGTCTTTGGCTCCAAGCTTGCGGTTACACTTGATGCAGTTGTCGCTGTTGGTCTCCCGCATCAAGTCGAGGAGCTCATAAGCTTTGTGCTCCTCCAGGGCGGGCTTCTGGTCGTCGTCGTCGCTATCGAGATCGATGGCGTCGTCCGCAGTCATACCCTGCAAGAGACTGAGGTCATCCGGGCTTAGTAGCTCCTTTCCGTGAGCACAAATCAAGCGCAGCCGTAGGATGGATTGTAGAATATGGATATAGCTCTTGCCACCCAAGATTTTGTCGTGGCCATTGCCCGTGGTAAGGACCTGCACCCGATCTTGGGCGTTCTGAGCGAACATGTCGTAGATACGCTTCTCCTCCTGGGTGAAGTTTAGGCGGACTATCAGGTCTGTGCGCTTCGGCAAGTCAATCTTGTCCTTCTGGCGCCGGAGCGTGATGGTGTCAACAAGGACACGCAACTTCGGGACAATTTCCGGATCTGCGTTCTTGAAGGGCGTGACGATGTGCTGTATGAACTTGCTCTTCTCGTCGAAAGGCTTCAGGCGCAAGAAGGAGAGAAGCGCAGCCAGATCATCCAAGCGGTTCTGAACCGGGGTTCCGGTGACGGCCCATCGGCGGTTAGCCTGCAGGCGGCACACGGCCTTGAACTGCAGTGTGTTCTGCTCTCGGATCATGTGCGCCTCATCAAGGACGATTCGGAACCAGCCAATCTCTTCCAGTGGAAACGGGCCCTTCTTCTTGCTGTGACGGCTCGAGCACTCGCTGGCGACGGAGCCGTATGTTGTAACGACAAGATCGAACTTGGAGAGCAAATTCGCGTCTCTGAGCCGGTTTTGCCCGTGGTAGATGTGGTAGCTGAGCGTACCGGGCTTGATGTGCTGCTTCATTTGCTCCTCCCAGTTAGCTATGGTGCTCAAGGGGCATATGAGCAACGTGCCCTTTCCGTTGTGAGAAAGGCGGGTCAGCGGCGCGGGTTGAGCCTTGGGCAGCTCAAATGACCTCTGATGGTTCGATTGCTTCTTCTCTTGCGTCTCGGGTTGGACAGGCTGAAGTGTCTCGTACTTCGCAGCCTCGTCACGCGTACTCGTGACGAGCGAAAGAATGCTGAGCGTCTTGCCGAGACCCATCATGTCTGCCAGGATTCCTCCCCTGGTGGGAGGCGGTGGCTCGCGCTGCGTCTGACCGGTGATGACATTGTAGAACAGCTCCTGCCCGTTCATGCTCCTCTTACGCTGCCAGCTCGAATTGATGATCCCCTTGTTGTTGGCACCTGGTGAATCATCACCCTGTTCTCGATGGAGCATGAACCAGAGGGCCTGCTTCTGATGCTTCAGTAGCGGCGTTTGCACACAGTCGGCTGGCTCGGACTGTGGAAGATCATCCGACTTGGTCAGCGAATCGAAAACACCCATCACTTCGGACCTGATCTCTTCCGCCGTACGGACAGTTGACGCCGCGTGATGATAGTTTGCTTCTGCTGGCTGAGCAGGACGGGGAGTCTGCTGGAGAGCAGCCTCCTTGGAGTGTGGGTTGAACACCTTGGTGCCAGGGAACACGCGCGTAGGACTGACGAGCTTCAGCCCGCGTTTGGCGAGGTGATTCCCGATCTGCCTTGCCCATTTCCTCGGGCTATACACCATAAGCTCAAACTTGTACTGGCGCGAGATAGGCTGTCCGATGGTTTCGTCCTGCTGCTTCTTACGCGGCGGGATTCTGCAATCGGTGCGGATCTGCAAGGGCGAATCCAGGAGAGCAGCAAGGCCGTTCGAGGTTTTGACGTCCACGAAACCGAAGACGTCCCTTGTGTAATCGTAGACATGAATCCTTGTCGTAGGTTCATCCTGCAACCGCCTGAGGACCACCTTGACCTGGGGCCAGTAGCCTTCGCCAAAGATGGCCTGCATCTGCGGTCTTGGCGCCGGAACTTTGTGACAGTTAATCATAGCGCCCTCGAGCATACCGAGACAGACTTCCTCATCCTTAGTGGGTTCCGCTGGCTTCTGGAGCATGACCACGTCCTCATCGGCGTCGGCAGACGTCAGATCCACCGTCTCAACTCTGCCAGTGCGAGGCTGAGCAGGGTTCTTCTGCTGCTCATCCTTGACCGCTTGTCCGAGTATACCTCCGCTGCCGAAGTGGAAGCCACCGTTGGGCGCGTTCGGATCCGGGATGTCTCCCTCGGCGACTGTCTTCCTGCGCTTCGGTTGGGGAACATCGCTTCGATCCTGAACATTATTCATTCGCTCAAGAAATGACCCCATGCCGTTGGTCTGTGCCTGTTGTTGCGAGAGAAATGCTGGATTCTGGTTGTGATAGGGGAGGCCTTGACCATGCATCGCATGCAGATTGCTGTCACTAGCACTGCTAAACTGATATGCGACTGGTGGTTGGCTGCCGAAGCCGTTTGGCATGGGCCTCGACATTTGGACGGATGATTGTGTTCGAGGTAGTGCGGCGTTGTGCCCTTTCGGGTTTAATAATGCTGCTGGGTTCCAACCCCCGGGCTGGGGGTTTTGTGTGATGGGAAGTTGGGGGTGGGCAAAGCCGTTCTGTTGTTGACCGTTAAGGCCTTTCATAAAAGCAGTTAGTTATGTTGAGTCATAGCTCAGGCGAGAAACCGAAGAGGTCCGACGCATATAAGAGCCGCGTGCAGGGTAGGAGCGAGGGGCATCGAGGACAAGGGAATCTGTGAGAAACAAGGAGCAGGTCGTGGTTCAATGGACAAGGTGTTGCGCCAAGATAGGATGCCCTCGAAAGTACTCGATCGTCAGAAGACAATGAAGCTCCGCGTCTGAGAAGTAAACGTCAGGTTAAATCAGCTTACCATTCTGTTGACCGGAGGGATCCATATCTGCTGTTGAGAAGCAGTCAAGATGCCCGTAAAATCGAGGATAACTTGAAGCCCGACCAGAAGTTGGGAGCGAATGTTGGGAATGTTCAGGGCTCGTCAAAGAAAGTGGTGGTAAAAAATGGTTGTCGGTGTTTCCGTCCGAGAAAGAAAGCTGCGAGTGGCGGGCCCGGCGTTCAGGAAGCCGGTGAGGAGGCCACTCTCATCGCTCGAGGTTTATCGTGGTCCTGGCGGAAGGCGCAAAGGCTTTGAAGGTGCGGTCTGCTTCGGCGGTTGGAGGGGTCGAGATTCGAGTCGTCGAGCGGCCGGGCAAGGCTGCAGGAAGGCTGTATATCGCGGAAAGAGAGGTGAAATACAAGGGATGGTTTACGGGAAGGCGGAAAATAAGGTGGAAAGAGGCGTCCGCGAGTGTTACACGACCGATGCTCAAAAGCTGATGATGAATGTAATGAATGCAACTCGAATGCAACCTTGAGCTTATCAGTGAGTCCGATAAGCGCGTTTGGCCACGAGACCCTGCAAAAGCTGAACCTAGCAGCGGCACGTGCCCCAATTATCGAACCCATGCACCAAGATCTGGGAAGGAACGACCGCGTCCCCCCATGCAAGTTCACCGATTTCAAAATGGCAAGTGACATGTGACTCGAAGTTCAAGAAGCCTTCCAAGGTTCCTACACCTGCTACACAAGAAACTGAGAAGTGGTAACAACGTTGCTTATTCTCTTGCGTAAAATGGTGTATACTCCATCTACAAATACGGCCCGTTGGTGGCAGCCAACCGAGACATTTGCCCACGTACTACCAGCCTGGAACCGTCCATGGAACCACCAGGCAGCGATGGACAATGTGTTCTCACCGATACTCAAAGTCAAAGAGCCTCGTTAACCGCGTTTAGAGCCCTTCAAATCAGTCTTTAACTCCCAGGGCTCCTGGCCTACCCTTTGTGCCCAAGTCCCAACCATGTCCCAGACCAACAAAAGCCTCATATAACTCCGTCAAACACCTGAGATATCCATCCAACAACACCGCCATTACCCCATCTTACACTACGAAAGCCCACCACCAAGGCTCAGAAACATCAAGCAAACCCGCAAAAAAGCGCCAAGTGGGTTAGGTTAGGTTCATGTTACCTTTCCCCCCCGTCACGAGACCCCTCGAAATCCACAACGGCCAGCTCCACCACCCGCAAAGGCGACGCCAGCGACGACGTCACCCCCATCGAACCCGCCGGCGGGGAAAGACGTGATGTTGTTCTTCTCCTGCTGCTGACGGTCCCGGCTCCGGCTCCGAGTCCTCTGCCGCCTCTTCCTCCTCCTCCTCACCCGCTCCGCCTCGCTCCCACTTCCACCTCGGCCTCCACCACCCCCGAGCGACCTCGACCGGGAGGGACTCTGACTCCGCCTTCTATGCTGCTGCTCCATTAACGGCACGAAGCGGAAGTGGTGTTGTTGTTTCTTCCGCGAGGCCGGGGAGGAGGTGCCGGACCTGTCCGTCGTCCGGTTGAGCGAGGTGTTGCGCGAGCTGAAGGCGGAGGATGAGAGGGTCGACAGCGCGACTAAGGAGGTCGCGCGGTGCCGGCTGCGGCCGCGGAAGGTGGCCGATTCGCCCGAGAGGGTTTTTGATGTCGCAGTGACTATGGCGAAGGGTACGGGGGTGCGCCGTCGCTTGCGGCCTCGTTGGGGCTCCGGGTCTGGCGAGAAGGTGACGGATTTTGTGATTGGCCCCTCTTCGGCGGCCATGGATAGTAGCTCGTTCTCGCCTGTCATTGTAGCTGAGCGATGCCCTGCCTGGCACTTGTTGGTTGTGTCCTTGTATATGCAGGTGGATTGATCGGTTATACTGAAGCAAGGTAAGATAAGGTTATCTGTATCTGGATTGATGACTGAGGGACATGGACTCAGAGCTCAATATGTTGCTGAGCTGAAGTAGCAAACGGGAATGAGGGGTCGACCAGCTGGATCTTCCAGCGGACGATCTCAATCACTTCGAGACAACCGCTTCTGAGACACGCTTAGAGCAGCTAGGAACATGCCTTTGCCCGCTTGCCGTTCGTCTTTACTGGCAATTGACTTTGAGATAACGTTGGTTTGACGAAGGAATTTTGGGCATATTGTAAGGGCCGTTCAAGCATCTTGTCTGCTGGAGGTCACGCGCGCCTGAGCTTGATTGGCACAGTGCCGGAGCTTCGACACACCTAGCCCAAACTCTAAATCTGACCGTTCGCCGGCATTCGATCAACGGAAGCCGAGCCGTTGGGGGCTGTTGGATCGGGAGGGTATGTCTCCTGTCGCGATAGTAGCCTCGGCATGTCTGAGGGAAAGTGAGCACTTTGATAGCGGTGAAGAAACTGGAGATCACTGTGCAACTGACATGACCGAGTGCTCAATCGCCTGACCTGTGTCCTGTGCTCCGTGATTCTGCCACAACCACGGCAAGTTGCATCTATTGTGTTACAATGTGTCTAAACTTCCTGATCTCTTGACAACATTCCACCTCCTCTTTCTGGACTTGCCCGGACAGTATGTCGCCATGCCCCTTAATGGTCTATCGATCTTCTATCCCCATTGTATCCCATCCTGTAAGTGGAGATGTATGCATAGCGCCTCGCGCCAACCCGGTCTGACTCAGGCCCCCTCCATACTCGGTACACCTACTCGTACAATATCATACAAGCTCACTCAGCTCTTCCCTCCTCGAAGCGCGTATAGCTCCTCCCCTGCCCGTCTATAGCAGCATCTCCTTAGCCAACTTCGAAACCTCCCCCTTCTCCACATCCTTCCCCTCCAGCGGCCCGCCCGCAGCAAACAACCTCTTCATCGTCTCCCCCAGCGCCTTCTGGCCCGTGATCCCCTCCGCCGCAAGCTCCGCCTTGACAGCCTCCAGCGCGCTCCTAATCTCCGCCTCGCCGACCGTCGCCATGCCGCTGGCCGAGGCGTACTCCTCGAGCACCCTGATCTGCGCCATCTCCTTCTCCACGAGGTCCTCCCTGCCCGCGCCGCGGAACTCGTCTACGGACTCCTTTTGTGTCTTGGCTTGCTTTCTGAGGAGGGCGACGACTTGTTGATCGGT
This sequence comes from Coniochaeta sp. 2T2.1, assembly GCA_009194965.1. NCBI lineage: Eukaryota > Fungi > Ascomycota > Sordariomycetes > Coniochaetales > Coniochaetaceae > Coniochaeta > Coniochaeta sp. 2T2.1. The sequence goes on from VSMA01000032.1 coordinate 373,794, forward strand.
CTTGATGGGGGAGCCGGTCTTGCTCGCGTTCAGGGTCGCGGAGAGGACGGACCGGAGGACGGCGAGGCGGGGCGCGTCTTTGGCCCGCATGGCGGTCTTGAGGTCGCCTTTTAGCTTGGCCAGGAGGGGTGGCGGTGGTGGTGCTTCTTCTGAGGAGTAGAAGCGCAGGCCCAGGCAGCGCTGGGTTGGTCGGAGCTGTGCCTGTGCGCTGCGGCGGGTGAGGGTGCGCATGATGGTCGGCATGGGGGCTGCCATTTTGGTAGAGTTGTCGGTACGTAGGTCTCTTCTGTGTAGGTAGTGTGCTTATGTTGGGAGAGTATTGCTGTGCAGAGAGGTGATGGACAACTTTTTCTCTCTGCTGAGAGCAAGCTTGAAGATTCCGATCATCAATTGGCCAGTCAGGTTACAGATCTGGAGCTTGGGCCACGGTATTGCCGCTAGTGTGCCCCGGTGTGGGGACCGGAGCTCGGGCCGGGCTTACATACCCCGTCCTTCAACGTCCTCCGTCGGGTTCACCGTTATTCACTGTTTTGTTTCCGATCAATGGCAGGATGACACTCCTTTGTTGCGGCTATTTCACTGTCTGAAGTTGCTTATGATACTAACCAGCCCAGACCGAACACAGGAACCGGACACAAGACCAGATCTCCGAACAACAAGTATGGCGTCAGGGCAATCCCGAGCCAATGGCCAGAACGATGCGCACGCATCAACCCCTCCAGCAGTTGGTGCCTTCTTCTCTCCCCTTTTAAGCCGGGCTTTTCAAGGACATCACGCCGATGAAGTCCAGGGTTCCCAGTGAAGAAGGGCTGAGTTATGTGGGACAGAGCTCACCAAGTATTGGCGAACCCATCGACGGAGCCGCCGAGCGATAAACCAGGAGCAACACTGCGCATTCCCGCGGCTGGCGATTCCTATCGACACGACATTGTCAACTTTTGGACTTCCCATCGCGCCGTGGGAGCCTCGGGGCTTGCTTACGACAACACGGACAGTAATACCAGGGCTCGCTGAAGACTCTCTCTGCACAAACTCTCTCTCTTGCCGTCCGACGGGTGCGCTTGTAGACCGGCCTCCAGGCCTGTGAAGCTTGTGCTCCTCTGGCTGGCGCGGAGGTCTGGCCTGGAGGGGGCGTCGGGGCTGAGTTGGTCGTCTGGGTCGGCATGGACTTGTCCCTGGCTTGATATCCGAATATTGAAAAAAAGGGGGCGTTCCTAAAGTATGGTGGGTTGGGTTTCTATGATATGAGACTTTTCAGAAGAGTGACTGGAATCTTGTAGTAATAAATGCGCAACACTGGTTATAAGTGAGGTGGCCCGACATTCCCCCCTCCACATCTGCTCGCCAACAGCTCTTCGGTGCCGGCATTGCTCGCAAAAGTCTGATATCTATCTCCATGCACAATCAGCTGTATGAGGAGGAGTTTAGAATGACTTTTCGAGCAACAAAGTTGGAGCCACAGACAAGACGAGACGATCCGGCAAACACCGTTCCGGTGCACAACCTATCCGGCTTTCGGCGTCAAATGATAACAACTTCACCGCTTGTTCTTCCGTATCTTACCCTTCTTAGCAATCTGTCTCTTGAACGGTTCGCCACATCCAATGAGGATGGCCAAGCGCAGAGTCATAAATGTACGGCCGATGAGGGTGCTGCATCGCGACCAGCGGAGGAAAAGGGTCATCGAACGAGTGAACGATCGTGTAAGATGCCTGATTGAGGTTGTCCACCTCCTCGGACTCGTAGACAAGATGAACTCGTCACTCGGGCCAGCTGGGATGGTGTCTTCGGAGCTCGCATTGGACTGTACAATGTTTGCTGAACCGTCTCGTCTTCTCTGGGCACGTAGAAAGATAACCTTGCTGTTCGAAATGCCAACGAACCTGCATATACATCCTGCCGCATATTGTGCACACAACATTATCGGATGCTCTGCAGTCGGAACGAGGACCGTTGAGGGAAGAGTGACTGTGTCCACCTCGATCACAACCGGTTGGTTAAACCCATAAGGACTCGGTCTTCCGCGTGTTCTCATTTCCCAAAGCTCCATGTTATCGATAGTCTAACACCGAACTTGAAGCAGATCCCTTTCCAAAGGGATCTCTGAACCAATGTCGAGCGAGGGCCAACGCTGCACACCCCAGGATGCCGGAGCCTCGGTCACCGGAGGCTCGTCAACTCCAGGCTGGATTGCCCCAGGCTCGTCTAACGAAGCCTCGTCTAGCGGCATCAGCGAGGTACTGAAATCATTGAATAAGGAATCGGTCCCAAGTATTCGGATTGTGGTGAGTGACAGAGGTCCAATATCCAGTCACACCTCACGTCAATACCCCTTTGATTAGACATTGCAAAGTCCACCACTGACAGTATGGATCGACAGGAGCCTCTCGCCACCAGATTCTGCCGCCTTAAACAACTCTTTCCGGATCCCGTTATCATACGCCGCTGCACTAGATACCCAAACCGAGCACTATGGGATATCTTTGTCAACAGCATAGTCACCCGTTTTCGAATCATGGATGTATTGGACGTGATGGCAACCGTGGTCATGGAAAGAGAGTTGGTGTCGAACGGCGACCAGGAAAAGCTGAACTATCTTGACACAAGCAAGGAACAAGACGACCTGATATTGGCTTCTCACATGTTGGAGCAGGGGACGAGGTGCGAGTTATTCAGGGCTTTCCCCCTGGAACATCCCTACAGTATGTGGCGGCGACTGAAGAGATGGTCTACGGAAGGCCTGAATGAAGACGACAAGATGAGGTTCCAATGAAATGATTCCATCTGTTGTAGTTGGTGGGAGGATTTATGCATCGTCTAGACTCTAGGCCCTCAGCCATCGTGTCCTGGATACCATGCTCGTGGTCTAGTTGTTTCTACGATCTATTCAGGCTATTGGAAGATGTCGGTTCCTTCATGCGGTTCTGATCTATCGGGAGTTGTTACACTTGCGTACTTTAAGTTGCGGATTAAACGACCAGTGTTATACTAACAAAACGCAAATGGACGGTTGCCATTTTTGACTACAACGACCTTGCTTGCAATGTTAGAAGAGTGGAAAGTGACCTAAACATCTAGAGTTGGTTATACCAGTCGCCCAACCTTACTAACATATACCGTCCCCGGAGCGTGGCCGTTCTCAGTCTCATTGTTAGAGCGAGCAAAGGGGTCAGGTGGGACACGCGGTATGGACTGGGGAATATGTGGCACATAGCATACCTGTACATCCAGACGCCTGGGCAGAAGGGAAGAGAGTTAAGATATGTTATGTTTCCATTTCGGTACCTGCGTTCTGCCGCTCCCCTTTACGCAGCTAGAGGGTCATGGGCACTTCAAGGGCTCTGTCAACATTCACGGGACGGGCCACGGGGACAGGCGAATTCCTATCTGCATACGGGTACCTTAGATAGATAGACATCAGACCCGGACAATATTAAGTTGCCCCATACCGATTGATGCATGCATTACTATCAGCTTTTTAAATGGGGTATACCTCGCTGCCTCATGCAGCCGGCACGCCCTTCGCAGTTCCGCCCTGCGGACTTATAGGATCGGATCAGAACCGTTACTCTACCCACACCCATCAGAATTCTTAGATGCAGGAAGAATCATGCCACATTGTCCCTTGCGTACTGGGTCCCGGCCACTGACTTTCTTAAATACACAACGTCGATTCCCCTCGTCCTGTCAGGAATCTCAGAACAATAACCTCTCGCAACACTCCGCCACCATATGTCACCCGAGCAGCATCAACCAATGTCGAGGAAGCAAGGACTTGACAAGCCTGAATCCAGGGCACCAGAGGTACCCGTCGATGGGGTTAAGCCCCAGGAATCCAACCCACAGGATGCTGTGTCCTCCCAAGGGCCTCAGTGTAACTGCCTGGTTCGCAGCCATGTACGCGAGCTCAACCCCGTTCTCCCAAGCGTGTAATTCTCGTCGTTGATGCATTTATCGGAGGTGCCTGTGGCGAGACATCGAGGCTGATAACGTCGTGTCCTAGGGCTCGCTCGCCGTAAGAGTACGCAATGTCACGGCGGTATTCTTGCCCCTGCCGGTCACAGCGTCCGAGTTTCCCATTTATCCCAACCCTGGAGAATGGGAAAGTTTCATGAAGGACATTACATACAAGTTCAGAATCCTGGATGTGTTGCCCGTGATGAACGACGTTATAGCGGCCTCCACCAAGTCCCTAGCTGACTGACCCGCGGTCGCCTCGACTGGACCGGACAGTACGGAAACTCCGATGCAACAGATCGACCTCTTCACCCAGTCCAAGGAGCAGGATGACTTGATAATCGCGACTTGTGTGTTCTTGTTGTCGACCAGTTGTGTATTGTTCAGACACTATTTCAGCCTTGAACACCACCCCCATGCTCTGTGGCGGCGGATGGAAAGATGGGCGCTGCAAGGTCTCAATGCAGAGGAGGCCAGGAAGAGGGGGGAGCTCCTGTTGGGGGCTATTGCTGTGGGCAGAAACCCGTTCCGACTGCCTGCACCTGCACAATATGCTCCTCCGCAGTATGCTCCTCCACAGTATGCTCCTCCACAGTATGGTCCCCACAATATGGCCCTGCAAGATATGGTCCTCCGAAACAGGCGTATTATTAGGTTCATTGTGAGGCTTCCTCTTCATGGGCACATGAACAGGCGCACTGAGCTCTTAGGACGACGACAACATGCGAAACGGAATACGGAAACACTTATTGAGTACTCGAACAAATTGGAGGCGATTGTGGTTGAGCCATGAGAATAAGAAGCGGCTCCCACTGATGCGTACGGCAAACATCATGGCGACAAACGGCTATGACAACAGATGGAAGACATTGTCAATGTGACGGTTGACTGATGGGGAAGGACTACATGGTAAGCAACCCATATATTACAGTACCCGAGATCAATGTTGACTTACCCCTGAAAGCATATCACAACATGGACCGTAAGGCGGACGAACCAGTGAGGATAGACACACTCACCTGCACGAGTTTCTCTCGTGTGCAATCTACTTTGTTATTTAAGAAAAGAAATCTCAGAAACTTTGCGCACAAGAAAATCCCAACCAAGAGGTGAGCCAACACTGCTCTGTGAAGACTGGGAATACATTAAACATGCCTCCACAACCCCCAAGCAAATCACAACGCAACATCACAAATCAGCTGTCTCAGAGGTAAAACAGCGAAGGCAAGCAGGACTCTCACGTCCTGAGCAAATGTACCGGAAACAATCACACATAAATCCCAGAAGCAGTATAGATAGACAGGCTTCTATCCGGTGTCGACCTCCGCATACCACTGGTCTCTTTCTCACCACATTTTGTACCTCCATCTTTGTCTGTGAGGAATTGTATCATCGAAGTCCACCATCAAGCCAAACCTCCACAACGAAGAGTGACAGGTAAAGGCTCCCACGATGGCGCAGCTCGCGCCTCAACGCTATCCGGCCCAATACCGCGACCAGGTAAGTCACCTAAGCGCATCCACCATTCCTCGACAGGAAGCTCTCGGGCCGGTGTCCTTGGGTATACCAGTCTCAGCAGCTTCGACATTGGCGAGCTCTGTGCGCCGAGATGGCCGTACGCTTTCGGATCGCCGGTGTATACTCCACCATGAAAGTCCTGCTGCAGGATAACGACATCTACGACAGGGCCCGCCGCCAGCAGCAAGAGCAGTCCACGCCCGGCAGGATTGACATAGAAAACAAGAGGAAGGCGGTCGACGACCTCTTGCTGGCCTCGGACATGATCTGCGGTGGTCTCGGAGGGGAGGAATATGGAATCTTCCGCAGCACGGGGGCCAGCCATCCGCACAAGATGTGGTTGATGCTGAAGCGCTGGTATCACGGAGGTATGATTTGGGATGAGTACCTAATGAGGGCACAAGCTGACATGTATGGCTATGTGGTTCACCATCCACCATGAAGGTAGTATCGTACTTGGTTTGGAAAAGCCATAGACAGATATTGGCTAGTAGTGCATCCGCGACCGATGTTGCGCGCAAGTTCGCTACCACAAGGCTGTCTGCGACTTGAGCTACAATGCTCACTAGAATACATATTACAGTGCTGAATACAATTCCTTCTGCATTGCTGTCTGTGACTGGTCATATACTTGCTGTGCACATCTGTAGAGGAAACCCTGTGTGACACTGAGATGATAACTTCATTGCTGTCTGGTCGCCCTGGTAACCTATTTTGCTCCATACATATATTCTGCCGACTACAGGGTCTACCGACAATACTCCCTGTCCACAATCTCCGCCCATCCTGCCTACCGAACGCCTCAATCACAATGATGTGCCGTCGCTCCTATCCAGCCTAGTCTTTATGATCCTCCGGCTCTGGGAAGCATATCTCAATCTGCAAAGACAGCCACATGGCGAAAGGATGATTGACACCCTCAAAGCGCCAGCTCTTGGTGAATGCCGGAGGCACCGCCTGGCGAAGGATATCAGCGGCCACCACCAGATCGTCCGTCTCCTTCGAGTCGTCCTCCACGTCGATCTGGGGAGCCATCGAATCTGCTTTGGCGATACAGGCGTCCATGTCGGCATATCCTTCCTTAATCACGTCCTTCATGAGTGCGTAGACCCCTCCGACGTAAAATCTGATGGCCATTTCGGCGGCGAACTCGGGCCAGTCGATCTGCTCTTCGTCGTCGTCGGTGCTGTCGGTGTTGTCGGTGTTGTCGTTGATGATGACGACTGGGTCGGGGTAGGCGAGGCGCATCTCCCGTAGTCTGGTCACGAGGGATTCGCGCTGGAGGGAGCTCATCAGTCGGTCTGCCGCCGTATGTGCACTGAAGAGCAGTAACTAACTTTTTCTGCTGACGGATCGGCTACAGTAGAGCTTTGGCTCGCCGGTCCCACCGGGGACATGTCTTTGAGGGCCATTGCGACGGAGCTCTTCGAGTACGTGTTCCGCAGTTGTTGTGTGAGATGGTCGAATGTGAGATGGTTGTGTTCTGAAATGGACGAAGTTCGTGGATATTTTGAGCAAGGTCGAGAAGACACAGGACGTGCCTGCATTTATATGGACTTTCCGGAACTCTCTGTGTGCCGATACTTCACAGACTAGGTACCTTATCTACTGCCGTAGATCGAGCAAGATTGGCATACAGGTTACGCGACAGAGTCATGCCAACAGTTCAGCAGAAGCTAACACTGCCGCCATCGGACGGACAGAATTGTCGATCTCATCCCAAGTTCCATCTCAAATCCGATCTCGAGTCCAAACCTCCGCCAAGGCACCTCAACGGCGCTGATTCCGCTGCATACCACGCATCCGCGTGTAGGGCTTGCTATCCTCCCTCTGGAGTCTCGTCTCAAGTCCCATCTCGATTGCCATCCCAACTCCCACGTTCCATTCTGATTCGAGGCCTTCTCCGTTGAGGAGCGGAAAACGGGCTGTATACCGTGTCCCAGGCAAAGAAACCACATACCTTCATCTCAAGTCTAGACTCCGTCAACGTAAACAAAAACCCAGTTGCGTCCCCCCGCCCAAGTGCAAAGGCAGATGTCAGTCATCTTAAGGCCGTCTTGAACTCCGTCTACGTGAACGCAGAGGGAAGTTCTATTTCAAGTCCACCCAATGTTCTTTCCCAAGTTCATGTCAAGTCCTGAGTCAACTGGAGGATGCCGCTGCATACTACGCCGGGGGGACCCTCATCCCGTATCCTCACCTCCGTCAAGACAACAGCAGAAATTCCGCTGTATACTCCGCCTCGACCAAACCGAACATCTTCACTCAGACACAATAGAGTTCATTCACATGGGATATCCTTACGTGTCCCTTTTGGCTGCAATTGTCCGGTCAGCTTGAACGAAGGGAAAGCTCAGGAAGTTCCTCTGAGCAAGTTTCTCTGTGAACACTTGACAAGTTTCCATCAATTGAGTAAAGCTGCCACTTCATTCTTTTCAAGTAGCTACTCCCGCCGAGTTCTGTCAAACGATTCTTACCAGTTTCCCCAAACACAGCAGAACTGACCCGACATTGACCGCTACCTAAACGAGTCCCAACAGACAGCCTGTCCAGCAAAACCGACTGGACATTCGTTCAGAAAAGAAACAAGACGCAATAGACAACCCGCCAATCTCTCACAGCATCCACCGCATCAAAATGTCGACCCCCGACCAACACGGCCCAGCGAGACCGCTACCAGCATCACTCGCCACGAATAACCAACTGGCGCGACTACGTCGTCGACCCGGGCATGCTGCTGCACACCAACGCCACCAGCTCGGACTGGCTCTACTGGCGGGAAATCATGACCATTCTGTTCATGAACAATGGGGTATGGGGTGTAATGAGCGAGATCGTCACCCGGTATGGTACCCTCGCGAAGAGCGCCTGGGACATGGAGTGGGGAGGAGCAGCACCTTCGACACCGAAATCTGCCCCGGCAGGACGGCTACGACCGTTCCCCGCACACCAAGAGAGCAGCAAGGAGTCCGGCGAGCTGCTGATAGCCGCGGAGCTGATCGAGCGGGCGGTCTGTCCGGTTTGGAAGCGGTGTCTGCGGGAGGAGGGACTGGGGCTGACGCATCCGTGGGATATGTGGGATGCGGTGGAGAGGTGGTGCTGCGACGGTCGGCCGGACCGGGGGAGGTCTCGGGAGGTGGATGGGCGGTCGTGGGCTTGGATCATCTATGTGGATGGGCGGCGACGCGCGGTGCGGAGTCCTGTGTTGGAACTGTGGGCGGCGTAGGGGCTGTGGTGTAATGCTGGCGCTGGGTCGGGAAAAATGACTTTGCGTTCCGTGGAGGTCTCTGTCAAGACCGCGGGGTTGGTAGGGACTGTGGTATAATGCTTTTCGCTGGGTTTCGCTCTTGGCGTAGATCGGGTGAGAGGTTATCCGGCATTCGATGCCTTGGGTACGGTAGAAATAGCGTCTGCTTGATTAGGTCTGTGATCCGGGGGATTGTCTAGACTCCAGCGGTTTGACTATCCCCCTGCTCAAAGAAAGAACGTGCCGATGAACGACGCTGGCAGACAAATGGACGTGTGGCCTAGTAGTTCATCTCCACAAGCCGCGAGACAATGTCGTTATCTGCGGGTAGCTCCGGGAAGTCGAGGTTGAGGATACCCAGCCGCCTCCTGCGCGTCCCCGGATCCCGGCTCTCCAGCAGCTCGAGGAACTCCCTCGTCCGGACGTTCATGCCATCAACCCATTTTCCCCGCCACCAGCCGGTGTGCGCTCCGACGGCCACCCACTTGGCCTGCGCGACCTCGCCGTGCTTGACCGGGTCCCCGACGGCGGAGTTGAAGTTGATGAACCAGTCGTCCTCGTGATCTGCCCGCGGTGTGCTGGGCTGGCCGTCTACGCCGACGGTCGGGTGCACGAGGACGTAGCCGTCTGCGTAGGTGGTACTTGCAGCGCGGTCCATGAGCTGTTGGACGTGGCCGCTCTTGCTGAGTATGAGCTGCTCGAGGGATACGCGCTCGGTGTACCTCCACTTGTCCTGGAGGTGTATCCTGACGTTTGTGGGAGTGACAATTGTGAACTCCGGACTGTCGTTGAGCCACTCGCTGAGATCAAGTCCTAGTCGGCTTACAGAGTCTATGGCCCTGTCTCCCTTGTAGCGTCTCAGAAGCACGGCACGGCCTCGCACCTCGCCGAGTGTGGGAGTAAGTGGTTCAACGAACCATCTGGGCATGCCGTCTGGATAGGGTAGAGTGGCGGCAATGGCCGTCTCAACGGCGTGGTAGAAAGGGGCAGGGTCCAACCGTTGCTCCGGTGACGAGTCATCATTGTTTATGGAGATCAGGACCGTTTCGGTAGGAGGTCGGGTTCCATCTGGGCCGCGAAGAAACGTCCAGACCTCGTCCATGACGGAAGCAAATGAGAGTGTATTTGGGTAGTCGATAGGAAAGCCCCCATGGTAGAGGTAAAGAAGACCATCATCGTGTAATCGGAGCCGGAGATCAAGGAACCTGATCCCCATAGCCAGTTGCTCCGTGATGCTGAGGTACTGGGTTCGCACGAAGGCGATATTACTCCGTGCACAGGAGTCATGAGTTCCGGGAATGGTCAAGTGTGATATGAGTTCGCGATCATGGATGCCCTCCATCCACGAAGACAACGAGTATTTCAGCACTGGCCGGGAGTACCACCGAAGATCCCTGTTCTCGGTATTGTCGTTGAAGATACAGTGTATTCGCCCGTTCAAGATGGCCAGTTGCGGCGGATCAGTAGCTGTCTGCCCGTCCACGTCCTCCTGCGGCTGCCACTTCCCGTCAGTGAATGCAGCGACGTACACCGTACGGCTTGCATCACCGGGACCGTTTTCGATGAAGCCCAGGTAAGCTTTGTTGGAGAAGCTCGTAGCGCTGACTCCACTGGCAGCGCGGCCGCCGCTCACATCTTCAGACGGTGTCCACTTGGATGAGATGTCATCATACTTGAACCCCCGGATTTCGCGGTTAGCGCCGGACTCTCCGCATAGAGCATGGAGGACGCCGTTGATTACGAAGAGAACTGGTATGCCTCTGAAGAATGTCTGACCGTCGCCGAGAGTAGCCGGTTGGGACCATATCCCCTGCAGTTCGGAGGCTGAGTTCGAATGAGTGATGGGCCTTGTCCATATCAGGTAATAAAGAGCTGCGTCGCGAAGGTATACAAGGAAGAGCTTGTTGTGAAAGGCTACTAAGCAAGGCGTTGAGTGTGTGATAGCGTCAGCAACAGCACCGAGGTAAACCCAGGCTTGTCCGTCCTTGTCATCATAGAGGAGATAATGGACCATCTCGCCGGTCTCGAGGGTGATGATGGCATGCAAGTTTCCGTTCAGGTTGGTTAGGACCGGTAGACCTCGTTCAGGGAACCTCTGCCTCTTTCCGAAGCCGCCGTAGGATGTTGTAGCTGCATACCAGATGTTGTCGTCCATGTCCGCCCACAGACACCAGAGCTGGCCCCGGTATGTAGCCACAGCCGGAGCAGTCTTTGACCGGCCATCCTGGGCATCCTGGAGGAAGCCAGAGCCCGATAGGCCGTGTGGCTGCCACGCCATGACGGGTGTGAGTGCGAGCGAGATGTTGATTTTCAAGGCCGAGTGAGCCGGTTCTCAATAAACTCCGGAAGATGTTGGAGGTTTGGGGGAGGCAGGAGGAAGCAAAAAGATGCCAAGTAGCACGTTGTATTCCAAGCCGAATAAGAGGGGATTAAATCCGCATATGCTTCTTCACTGCTACTGTTCGTTTACCGAACATACCGAACAGTGTGTGAACAGTGTGTGTGAAGTGTCATTGATTCATCGTTCGTGGTTGGGAGGATGAGTGAGGTGAGGGGAGCTGACGTAATTGAGGCTGGAATGAGGCTTGCCCTTTCGTAAAGAAGAGAACCCCCAAATGTTAAAGTGCCATTCTCCCGGTAACGAATCGTTTAGTGCCGAGACACACTTCTACCGGTAGTTGCTTTAAACTCCCGAAGACAGATGCAAGTTCAAATGGGAAGATCGGAACAGAAGGCGTGTCTTTAGAATTAGACGTGCAATTAATTGCCATGACATGCCTCAACTCACGCACCTTCTTGACTCGGTTAGCGTCGAGCTGATTGGCTTCAGCCCTATGAAGTCTTGGCAAGAGTGCTGGAAATTGGGGAAAGCAGGGAAGAAGGAAGGAGCGAGCTTGGGAGCTTCAACGACACGCGACCTAAGTCTACCTTAGTCCCTGAACATCACCACACTTGAACCTCTCCTTGTCTTCAATTGACTGCCCACATCGAACCGAAACCATGGCGCAGTTCAGAGTACACATCCTCCTGGCTGTGCTTTGCATGGCCTGGGCGACGTGCTGCCTTGCCACCAAGGCCACGCTGCTGGAGAAGACGTCGCTGTCGTCATCCCTGAGCTTGGATCAGCTCGACGAGGAGCTCCAGGTAAGCTCATACTCACTCAAGTAGTGCTCTGTTTTGGTTGACACAGATTGATTATGAGCAGAAATGCTTGATTGTGCAGGAACTCAACGTCGAAAAGGCAGCCCACAATGCCGGCCCCGAATCCGCCATCTCGCGCCTCTTCGACGTCCTCTTCCCCGGCAGCCCTGCCGTCAACGCCCTTCTCGCGACACTCTACATCTCCGGCCCTCCCAATTTCCTCCTGGCCCTGTGCCCGACCAACATCGACCCCTCCTCCCTCTCGGTGATGGTGGCCTTCGCAGTGGGTGGGTTACTAGGAGACACACTCTTCCACCTGCTGCCCGAGATTTTTCTGGGCGAGGACAGCCCCGAGCGCGCTCGCTTCGTGCTGGTGGAGCCCAACCGCAACCTGCTACTGGGCGTGGCCATCATGGTTGGCTTCCTGACCTTCGTGGCTATGGACAAGGGTCTGCGGATCGCGACTGGAGGCGAGGGACACTCACACGAACACGGTTCCGGCCACGCGCACGAGCACCGGTCCGACATTTCCTCCGCTGCTGACACCACCGCCCTCGACAAGTCTGACGCGAAGGGCGTGAGGAGCCGTGCTGGCGCTAAGGGTTCCGATGCCAAGGCCGATTCCACAGAGCTCGTTCCGGCTAAGGAGATTAGCCCCAGTGTCAAGCTAGGCGGTTACCTGAACCTCATGTGAGTCTTAAGCACATCGCGCTGTAATTCCGCTGTGACGAATATGCTACGGCAGTTGTTCTGGGTCAATGCCAATGGCAGGAGTATATCTCGGACTAACTAGTGCTACAGTGCGGACTTCACCCACAACATCACGGATGGTCTAGCCATGTCGGCATCGTTCTATGCGTCACCCACACTGGGCGCTACTACGGCAGTGGCTGTCTTCTTCCACGAGATCCCGCACGAGGTCGGTGACTTTGCCCTGCTAGTGCAGTCCGGCTTCTCGAAGCGGCAAGCCATGGGCGCCCAGTTCGTCACGGCTGTAGGCGCATTCCTCGGAACCTGCATAGGTATCGCCGTCCAGGAGTTCGGCGGCAACTCCGCCTCTGCGGGAGCTCCCAATTGCATGCACGACGGTCTCTACGGCACGAGCCTCACGTGGGGAGACATGCTGCTGCCCTTCACGGCCGGCACGTTCCTCTACGTCGGCACTGTTGCCGTCATCCCCGAGCTGCTGGAGACGGGGCCGAACAAGCTCGCCGAGCTGCGCAAGACGTTGACGCAGTTCGCTGCCATGGCTGTCGGGGCTGGCATCATGCTTTACATTTCCTGGCACTAAACGCGGAATGGAGAGGGGAGAGAAGGCTGGGCTCCTCGCTACGTGCTCCCTTGAACGTGGACGTGGAGATGGGGATGGCCCGTGGTGGAGAAATTGGAGTCCAGGCGGGTCATCCCTTTCCGCAGTGGAACCGGAGTCTCCAGGTCCATCTGCTCGGTCTCGCTGTGACTCTTCCCCAGTTTCGAAGATGTTGGGGAGATGGAGTTGATTATTCAGCGGTATGCTCGGAGAGAACGATGGTCTATTATGACTGTTCTGCTCATAGGGCTAGATGCTCGGGGTTGCATTGCATACAATGGGTGGGAGGGCGCATACATGGAAAACCCTTGACGGTAGAGGTTTAGACATTGGTATGGGACAAGACCAGTAGTATATCGAGCGGCTGTCTATTTTGGCAGCTTCGGCCCGGTTGTGGTGATGAAATACATCGGTTGCATCATCGGCTCAGCCTCCCGAAAGTCATATCAGGCAACCGTATTTCTCAGCCATAAAGCTTTCCTGTTCCAGCACAGGTGTCTGATATCCTACTCGAAAATTAGTCAGACGGCGATGACAAAGCCCGGCTGACGTTTGGCGGTCGAGGGTGGTTAAAAGCGCCAAGTTAGGAATGGCGTAGTGAAACTGGACCCGCTTGCGGTATGAGTCAGAGTCGCTCATTGGTCAATTAGCGGAATGGGAATGTCGACACAAAGGCGTTCAAGGATCTTTTGCAAGTGTGCATTTTCAAGCTTCAGTTCCCAGACGGACATCACCGTGCCAGCAATGACACCAACGACAAGTCACACTTACAACAGTGCTTGAGCGCAGCCATGAGCTCAGTTTGGCAAATGCGGTCACCGCCTGTTGAGAACCCGGATGGGCGTCTTGCAAGGTCAATTGCACCATGCTGCTCATCAGCTGTTCTGGCTTGATGCATTATTAATTCTTCATCATTACCACGTCGTCCACACCGAAACACGTCTTGGCCTTTCGAATCCCATCCAGGTTGTTTGGAGAATGTCGAAAAAAAGTCGTCACTAGCAGACGCAAGTGCGTATCCGCCCACATTCTCTCCGGCACGGCCCCCTGCAAGAAAACGCCGGAACTCCGCGCCGGCAAGTGGAACATTGGCGAAGCGGGAGTGACGGTGGCAGCAGGTCCAAGGAGTTGGGTGCTTTTCTTGGGTCTACAGTGTACCTGGAAGAAGGAATTTCCACAAGGGACTCCACATTCTCTTTTCATTGACCTCTGCTGAGTGCTGAGGCTGGCGGGCTGCGGCTCTGGAATACGGCTAGCTGCTCTTCAGGTCTGACAATACGGTTTACCATGGATGTCAGCGGAGTCAGAAAAGGCGGATGTAAGACACGGCGGGTGCCATGTGTTGTATCTTCTTCAAGTTGTCAGCGGTAGCCTGAATAGCGTGCGTCGGCAGCAGGAAGTCGGAGCCGCCAGTATCTCCGGCAGCTCTACCCCAAGGTCTCCAAGATTTCGGATGAGATCTCCCTGTGAAGGCGATATCGGCCACCCTTTCTTACCAGACTTCCCCAGATCTTACGCTTGCAGGTCCATGGCGCTCCTTCAGCACTAAGCTCTAATTAAGACCTAGACTAACTGTGTAGGCCATGCCGGGCATTTCGTGTTGCAGCACTCAGTCATCACGGCTCAGTGCCTCAGGCTGATGACTCTTCCGGCCTGCCACCACCGCCAGCCAGTGCATATCCCAGTGCAATGGCGGTGTTTCCACACAATTGAACGCATGCCGGCCATCTCGCATCTACTTTCACGATGGAACTTCGGCTACTCGAGGCATTGAAGTTTTCACCAAATGTCACGATACCCACTGGCCTAGTACTCTAAAGGACAGACACGTCAGAAAATTGTTAGGACGATACGATTTTCGATGGGCCAATTTGCAAATTTGTAGCCGCGGTGGGACTCACGGAGGGTCTCCAGGGCAGAAGTTACGTTATCAGAGGGTCAAATATTGCCAAACATCGTCGATGACTTATACACGTGGATTTACAAGCTCTTCGGTTGACGACGAGACTACACTAACGACGAACAAGGCTCGAAGACACGCCCTTGGGCATGACAAGCACTCAGGAGGTGTAAAAGGATCGACAGATACGTCCTCTGCAACCATTAAACGCAGCGCCCGAAAGTCGGAGCTGCCCCCAAACCATGGCGCACGCCCTTATTCGGCTATCGATTGCTGGTCCTGACTGCAACGAGATGGCGCAGATTATGGAGAATGCCATGCACGATGGCTCATTCATGGATGTCACCATGCGCTAAGCCTGGCAGTGGATTCGTGACGATGCGCCCTGGCAGGCCTGGCTTCCCCACCCTCCTTTAGGCCAAGTGCGCTAAGTCATTGGCCCGCGCCTTACATGAGACCAGCGTCAATGGTCCAGGTGGTCCTGGGGGTGCCGCGTCCAGAATATGCGGGCTGCCATGCGGTGTGCATGTTTCCCCAAAGGAAGAAGTCGAGAGCTTGGGGATCTCTCTTGTTCTTCTTCCCTGTCAAATGACTCAGAGATCCTTGCCGGGTTGCTTGGTAAAGTTACCAGGTATAACACACGGAGAAGCTCCTTTCCCAAGCTGGCATCCGTATAAGAGCTCCCACCGTCCCATGATCAAGCCTATCATCAGGTTTCAGGGACAAGCTCACATCATCACCATCCAAAGCTCCGCCCGTCAGTCATCTTTCCGAACTCTATTCCATTGTCCGCAGCACCAGACCAGACCGTCGGAAAGTGGCTCGCACTCAGCCTTGCTACCGTATAATAACACCACATCGTCCTCAGCCCTCGGGCTTTAAAGGCTTTGTCGTCTGATATCAGCCAGCTACAAGAATCATGTCCGAATTCAACACTATGTATGCCCATAGGCAATCACTAGCTGCCACAACACCTGTCCTAGTATCGTCAGCCATGTCGACCTCCGCCAGTGACAACAGCGGCCTCGCTGAGGCTTACACGAGGTTGACCTTCCCGAAGTCTAGCATTGTCATCAACCTGGACAACCACTACAAGCACAAGGTCTACACCTCATCCTCGCCAGTGACAGGAAATGTGACCATTGTCACGCAGAGGGATGTCCGGTTCGACAGCGTGCAGATACTCCTCGTCGGCAACTCCAAGACCCGCGTCGATGGTGTCAACTCACCGCGAGAGGTCACTCACACATTCCTCAAGATGACCATGCCAGTCCCAGAATCATCGTACCCAGTCCCCAGGATATTGGAGAACGGCCATACTTACACCATTCCCTTCAACTTTGTGATCCCCAACTACCTCACAATGCACGCCTGCAACCACCAGGTCTTACACGACCAGCTGCAAGACCACCACATCCTCCTACCGCCCACAATGGGCGGCTGGGCCAAGGACGACATGGCACCAGAGATGGCAAAGGTCGAGTACTCGATCAAGGCACGCGTCTTCCGGCAGCCGGACCTGGGATCTCACAAAATCAAGGTCATGGAAGGGTTCCAGAGCATCATGGTCCTCCCGACATCAGCAGAACAACCACCTCTCAACATTTCCTCGTGCGATAAGCTCTACACACTCACCAAGACCAAGACACTCCGCAAGAGCCTCCTATCAAGCAAGCTCGGCCGCATCACAGCAGAAGCCATCCAGCCGCCAGCAGCAAGCCTGCTTCCCGACGCCCGCTCGATAACCGGCACCACAGCCCAGGTCGAGCTCAAGTTCGACCCCGCATCCGCCGACGTCGTGCCACCCAAGATCACAGGCGTGTCGGCAAAAGTCGTCGCGCACACCTACTACTCCGCGGGAGCCATCGCGAGCTTCCCCAACATGGCCGACTGGAGCAAGCAGTTCGGCACCGAGAAGCGCGGCTCCTACCAGACCTCGGTGCACCTCCCCGCCCCGGCCCTCGGCAAGACGCGGTGGTCGCAGCACCTCTCCTCCACCGTCCGCCGGGACTCCGGGTACGGCACCGACGAGCCCTCCTCGCCCGGTGAGGACGACGCGCTGCGCCGCTCCAGCGTGGCGAGCGGGAAGAGCAAGAGCAGCTCCAAGTCCAGCAGCTCTTCGCCCATCTACCACACCACCACGCTGCAGATCCCCATCGACCTTTCGACTCTCGCGGCCAAGAAGACGCCCATCCCGACCTTCCACTCGTGCATCACCTCCCGCGTGTACGCGCTGCAGCTGAGCGTGTCGTACTCCTGCGGTTCCTCGGGCGTCAGCACGCTGTCGCTCAGCCTACCGCTCCAGATCGTCGTCGAGCCGGACTCGAGCCTGCGGTACCCCATGGAGGACCTCCCCAGCTTCGAGACGGCCGTGCAGGAGGCCGAGGCGGACGAGATGATGCGCCCTCGCTACATCCACGTGCCCGACCAGCAGTACATCGGGACCAGCTCGCTGAGCGGCGCGTTGCCGGGGTATGGCGATTCTATTGCTGCTCACTGATCTGATATCATTTCACATTGGATTTCCTTCCTGTACAGCGTTTCTTTTTCAACAAGATTGGCAAGCGTTGCTCTATTACATCGATTTTGGATATTGATACCTCTTTTGTCTCCTTTACAATGTCATCTGGGTCTTAGGTTTTCACGAGCGGAAAAGGAGGCACATAAAAATTGTATGCCTATATTGGTTTTACTTCGGGTCTTTGGGATTTACTACTTACATAGAGGAAGGATACCCTCACGGAGTTCCCGGGCGTGGACGATTCATCATCGATAACCACATATCACAGCACATATACATTAAACATAATTTGACTCATACCATTACTTACCACTGCTCTCTTCGCTTGACCTTGCCTTCTCTCCGAGCTCTTCTAGCTTCCTCGATCCTTATCCATCGATCTCCACCTCCCTCATCGCCACAATATCACAAGTTTGACGTCTGCCAGTGTCTTGGGAGTCTTGGCCACTCAGCCCAGCACGAATCATTCCCCAACTCCCCTACAATAACCTCCAACAGCTTTACATCTTTCTTGCCCCTCACCGACAAGGAAAGCCGCTGCAAACAGCTTTCGATTCAACCCTCCAACTTTCCCGACTCCAATTATATCTCATGATTGGCTCGCCAAGTCTTGTCTGTCACTCACCCAGACCCTTCTCGATGCCAGTGTTACAGGTCACACGCCCACCATTGCACCAAGCACACCTACAAGTGGTGGTGGGCTGATAAGCTTATCACCCAGTTGTCCAAGTCTTTGATACCAAATCACCGGGTTGAACTAAACTGATGAGACAAGACTGTACCTTCCAGAGCACTAGACTCTAGAGCTAGATGAAAAGACAACTGGAATTCTCCGCAACGGAATTTGGAATGCGACTGGTGAATCAGTAGACCCTGTTCGCTCTTGCGTTGATCGGGGTAGGTATCTTTACCACAAAGTCCGATGTCCGGGGTGGGAGAGGTGCCGCGTCGGACGGGGAAGTGAGAAGCCAAGATCCCCAAGACGAAAGTGGTGTCTTGGGGAAGAGAGGTCTTGGCTCGGTACCGGCTGCGATAACCTTGCTGGGATTGGACCCTTAAATTCCCCCGCGTTTTGGAGGTTGGTGCTATGGACTTTTGCATAGCTGCCGTGAACAGCTATTGTTCCTTGCGTCTACCTTAAGCTTGGAGCTCGAAGCTTGGAGTTAACTCGGAGATGTAGTCCCGAACTCCGCGGATATCTTACTTCTAAGGCCTGTGGGATTCTGGGACTTGCGGCAGATATACTGGATGATGTATCCCTTGCGCTTCCTGTGCTTGACGACAACGCTTGAAGGCGAAGGCATTATTGTTCTACCAAGGCGTCAGGCCGAAGCTTGCTACTCAAGGAGTACTGCCGGAATATCTCGATCCGACGTCGGAACTGTCGGAGATATTCCAGTCTAGAATCGCGGCAGATCGACGGGGGTATGCAATATTGACCCTTGTTCATTCCTGGATGGCTTGAGATGTTTCATCCTTGAGGATTTGGGATTGAGCTTACTCAAACGTCATTCTCGTACTCACCTGCGGGTAGAGGCAGTTGAATGGGGATAGAAGTTGCCTTACGCAGGTATTATCCGCCGCGGCTACCTGGTACGGTATACGTGGCTCAGAGCAAGGTCTCCAGTCTTCGATTTGTAAGACAAATCTGCAGTGCTAGGAACTACCCTGACTGCATAGTTTGTTGTCAGTTCCTCTATTCCTAAGGGATTAAAGGTAGCTTACTGCATCGTCACTCTTGACTATTCCGGATGGAGATATGGGTTACTGAGCGTATCCGCGCAGGTATGAATAAGCTTACGTTGATGTTCGGGTGTGATCATTACGACATTTGAGACTAGTAGGAGGAATGACGGACCGTTGGAGATCAGCTTGTGTTATTCCACCCTAAGGGAAAGACTGACTAAAGCTAGCTGGATATGTTGAGGCAGGAAGATAACGGACGATTGCAATTCCGGTCGGCACTCGCCGAGACGTTTCTGTGAGTACGTTGACACAGCTCACAACATGGATTCAGGGCCTAAAGTTCATCATGACGGTTCGTGAAGACCCCTCTGACAGCTTCGGCATTTACCTGCTGCATGAACCTCGCCTGCATTGGCGCATTTACAAGTGCACGTGTAGCGCTTGGGATAGCCGGTGCCCTTTTCGGGAGAGGGTTGAGGACGAGAAGTTTTCGAGGGTCGAGGACGACAAGTCTTCGAAGGTCGAGGACGAGAAGTTTTCGTCATGATGGTGGCTGTGGAGGTGTGATGTCCGGAGAGATGTTGCTGTATGCTTAATGTAAGAAGTCGCGGTGCTTGTTGTTCACAATATTCAGTGGATGATCAAACAAGCCCTATGAGGCGTGAATCGTGCTGTTTATATCCATGTTGAAGAGTTCACATAGTGCTCTCAAGGGTGATAGGGCATCGGACGACAAACGACGTGTAGTGCTCTGTTATGACCGTACAGTGGTATTGTTGATGTTTGGGGAGACTGATAGAGAAAAGGGGACATCACTGTCCCAGTCACCTGAGAGATCAGATAACGAGCTATGGTAAGTCACAATGCATCTGGTATTCCGATCAGGAATTACACGCACATGCTGTACGACGACAGGCCATCAGAGCCATATACGCCAACTTCGTGTAGAACAAAGAGGCCGCAGGGGTGAACAAAGATTCGGGTGACCTGGCTTGTAGTAAAGAAAGACGCCCATGAAAGGAGAATGGGGTTTCACCTACTCCAAATATGAGCTCAAAGAAACAACCGGTACAAATAGAGATCCCTTCCGGACCTGTAGGAGAAACTGGCTGTCCCAACTACCAACAACAACCACTCGATCAGTCAACTACTCATCGACAGCAAAGAAAGATAGGCCAGAAACTTGCAACGGAAAGGGAGAACAACATGGATGGGAAGAAGCAGTCGCGCATTCCGACACTGACGCGGAACTTGTCCGAGCGAGGGAGACACCACGCCTTTTCAATTTGGCTGTGGGCTGCGGGCCTGCCATCAAAGATGTTATCCAACAAACCGTACCACTAGAGACACTGGCCTCGGCGGTGCCCACTTCAAGACGGAGGCAGCAGCACTGGTCCGTCGTGAGATGCGCCTCGCGTCTGATCAGTCGAGAAGTCGAGCAATACGAAGGCCAGATCTCGCAGCTCCCCAAGAAGGGCGAGACGACTTGCTATGGCTAGGGGATTGTAGTAGCCAAGAAGCAATCGAATGTAGCTTAGACCATGTGTTTATCGACTGTGTCTTCGTGACCGATAGAGGAGCATGATGGTGAGGTCCCCAAGTCAGTGAATTGAAGACCGTTGTATGCGACGCTGCAGTACCGGATGTATGCCAGATATTATGACCACACTTGTAAACACTTGAGAACAAGCGACCCACTGGCATCTGTGTAATATTAGCCACCAGCTACCAGTTATCGAGGGGCAGATACCTTCCTCATATTGTGGTATGTCACCTTGACTCCCCCAGAGACACTCTTGAAAGAGCTGAAAATGCCAAGTCTCAGCATGACTTGAACGTCTGTTGGAGGATTCGAATACCGCCTGCCGCCAGTTGTATAGCGTTGTTGCGTAACACGGTCACATGCCATCCGGTCCGCGAATACATTCATTCATTCCAGCTGATGTTGAATGAGGTGTTGACGATGTCGTTAAATAAGGTTATGGCCCGTGCTGGCATGGTGGAGCAAGCCCCACGAGCTGTCCCGACAGGCTAAATTAGGGGCTGAATCGGTTGGTTAGCGCCACCGCCCCTGTTCCTGACATCTGGCCCGGTCTTCGAAAGGGGAGACACTTCGAAAGTTCGACCATCTTCCTGATCAAGACAATGTGCATTGTCAACTCGCCCAACGACATCGGATTGACACTTTGAACTTCCAATTGAATGGATAAACACAAAGTTTGGTTTCGCCTAAATTATCTCGTACTTTTCAGCAGCTCTGGTACTCGGTGCCAATTACGTTCGTTTCGAACTATCTACTACTGCACAGAGAACATCGCCCATTCGTTACAGCGCGTGTTGCCCAGAATCCGACGCCGATCCTTCCGCAGTGCGACAGTCAGCCAGTTCAGCCTCCCATCGATAAGCTTTTCACGACTGTCAACTTCTACGTGTTGTTTTCACAGCAGCAGCTAGACGGCACGGCGTATGTTCATGTTTTGAGCAAATACGCGAAAAAGTCGCGGGTCTGGAGTAGTAGGAAAAGGACACTCCTTCACAACCATGATCAGAACATTGGCGATGCCACTTCGATGGCTCGCCCTTGGCCTGCTCCTCCTCCAGGTCGAAGCATTCTACATCCCCGGTATGTTCAGTCCCCTCCACACGATACCTTTGGCTAGTCTAACACGTGCTTGTGCCCAGGGTGGTCCATCAAATCCTACCGCGAAGCCGAACAAATCCCCCTCCTCGTCAACAAAGCCTACAGCGATAACACCCAGCTACAATATGCCTACTACGATCTGCCGTTCGTTTGCCCACCCACGGGGCGCCGTCACGCCGGAACCGGGCTCTTCTCTGGCCAGAGTATCACCCTCAACCTTGGCGAGGTGCTCAGGGGCGACCGCATCGCTGCCTCGGACATCGAGCTGGCCATGCAGCGCGACCAGACGTGCAATGTCCTCTGCAACCGCGAGATAAGCCGCGACGACGTCCGCAGGGCTAAGGAGCTCATTGAGCAGGGCTATGTGGTTGAGTGGATCGTGGACAACCTGCCGGGCGCGACGAGCTTTGTCACGGTGGACAAGACGAGGAAGTACTACGCTGCTGGGTTCAAGCTGGGCAGCGTGGATTACAGTGGGGGCAAGCCGAGGTACTATCTCAACAACCACCATACCATTGTGTTGCGGTACCGTCGTGCGCCGGGCAAGGATGGTGATAAGGGCGGCAAGGTCATTGTCGGGTTCGAGGTGTATACCAAGAGTGTGGGTGCTGGAGTCAAAAGAAATGCAGAGGGCTGCCCGGCGGATCTGAGGACTATTGATGAGGGATTCGAGCTGTTCATGCGCCCGAACAATACGAGGGCTGGAAAGAATGGCGCCGAATACGTGCCAGAGGAACTGGAAGATGGAGACGGAAAGCTGACGATCCCGTACACTTACTCGGTCTACTTCCGGGAGGATAACTCGGTCGAGTGGAACCGGAGGTGGGATCTGTATTTTGTCAACCAAGAGGAAGGGAGCAAGATTCATTGGCTGGCCATCATCAACTCGCTCATCATCTGCGGGCTGCTAACAGGCATTGTGCTAATGATCCTGACCAAGACGATCAGGACGGATATCAAGAGTTACAAGGAGGCATCTGCCGAGGACGGCAAGCTAAGACTGAAGAAACCAAAAGCCAAATCCGAGAAGGGACTTGGTCTGCTGGAGCAGGACGGGGAGGTCGACGATGGCGACTTGTCGGACGACGGCGAGGCTCTCGAGGACGTCACGGGCTGGAAGCTCCTCCATGCGGACGTCTTCCGTGCTCCTGCATACGGACACCTGCTCGCTCCGCTAGTGGGCTCTGGAATGCAACTGCTTTTCATGGCAATCGGTCTCGTCCTCCTCAGCGCACTGGGCGTCCTCAACCCAAGCTTCCGCGGCGGCTTCATTAGCTTCGGTGTTGGGCTCTTCATCTTCGCTGGTTTGTTCTCGGGTTACTTCTCAGCCCGCGTCTACCGCACCTTTGATGGACAAGACTGGCGCCGCAACATGATTATGACGGCCGTCCTCTTCCCAGGCATGATGTTCGGCGTCGTCTTCGTCCTCAACCTCTTCGTCTGGGCGCAGGCGAGCAGCACTGCCATCCCCTTTGGCACGCTCATCGCCATCGTCTTCCTCTGGCTGTGCGTGCAAGTACCACTCGTATACATCGGCTCATGGTACGGATACGTCC
This sequence comes from Coniochaeta sp. 2T2.1, assembly GCA_009194965.1. Classification (NCBI taxonomy): domain Eukaryota; kingdom Fungi; phylum Ascomycota; class Sordariomycetes; order Coniochaetales; family Coniochaetaceae; genus Coniochaeta; species Coniochaeta sp. 2T2.1. The sequence continues at coordinate 397,270 of VSMA01000032.1, forward strand.
GCAGCGGTGCGTGGGAGCACCCGACCAAGACGGCGGCGATCCCGCGCCAGGTACCGCGGCAGGCGTGGTACATCCGCGGACCGAGGACGGTGTTGCTTGCAGGCCTCATCCCTTTCGCCGTCATCTTCATCGAGCTGCTCTTCGTGTTCCAGTCCGTCTGGCAGGATAAGAGCGGATATTACTACGTCTTTGGCTTCTTGGCCGTGGTGTCGGCCATTCTCGTGCTGACGGTTGCCGAGGTGACCATGGTGACGATCTACGTGCAGCTGTGCTCGGAGAATTACCACTGGTGGTGGCAGTCGTTCCTCGTCGGGGGTGGCAGCGCGGTGTGGGTGTTTTTGTACTGCGTGTGGTATTACTTCGTTAAGCTGCACATTACGGGTTTCGTCAGCAGCATGCTGTTCTTCAGCTACAGCTTCATGGCGTGCTGCGTGTACGGGCTATTGACGGGGACGGTCGGGTTCCTCACGGCTTATGCTTTTGTGAGGAGGATATACGGGTGAGTTGTCCTTCTTCATCGTGAAAACGGTGTTCATACTTGCTAACGCGATAACAGTGCCATCAAGGCTGACTGATCACTTCCACAGTCTGACCTACTAATTCAAGTTTGGGTTACGGCTGCATTGTGCTGGCGCATGGGAGGAGCTACAATACACGGCCCCGGGCGTCTGACCTTTTCTTGATGGCCATGGAGTCTTTTTTGGTTATAGATTACTTTGACAATGCGTATAATGTAAATAGATACAGTGAAACGGCCAAATACATAGCTACTTGTTGCCAAATGTCATGATTACAAGTAGCTGGCGGTGACCGATATGCCGTCCTGGATCTGGTCCGAACCCGGGTGCGGGGTGGCTTCGGAACCTTGATACGGTTACGTAGCTGATAGCCTCCTCCCTTTCGCTTCCTGCGTATCTGGACGTTATATCTCCCATTGAAGACTTGCTTCCTCTTATTCCTCCTGTTGCACTTAATCGATAGACATCGTCCCCCATTTACAGCTATAGACTTACATTTGCTCACGTCTTAGACAGCGCCATCGCCTGCCATGGACTCCCAAACCTTCAAAGATGCCGCCATCTCCTCCATCGACGAGAGTAAGCTTCCCCCACCTCCACCACCCATCCACACCACCACTAACAAACCTCCCAGTCACAAACTACTTCGACACCATCGCCGAACGCCCCGTAGTCTCAACCGTCACCCCAGGCTACCTCCGCAAACTCCTTCCCCACTCGGCACCCCAAGAAGGCGAAGCCTGGCCGCTCATCCAATCCGACATCGAGTCCAAAATCATGCCCGGCCTAACCCACTGGCAGCACCCCTCCTTCCACGCCTTCTTCCCTTGCGCCTCCTCCTACCCGGGCATCCTAGGCGAACTCTACTCCGCCGCCCTCTCGGGCGCGTGCTTCAACTGGATCTGTTCCCCCGCCGTGACCGAGCTCGAGACGATCGTGCTGGATTGGTTGGCGAAGGCGTTGGGACTGCCGGAGTGCTTTCTGTCTACGGGCCGCACGAGGGGGGGAGGGGTGATACAGGGATCTGCGAGCGAGGCCGTGTTGACGGCTATGGTTGCTGCTAGGGAGAAGTACCTGAGGGAGACGGTGCCCGAGGGGCTAGGGGAGAGGGAGAGGGAGGATGTCCTGGCAGGGAAGAGGGGGAGGATGGTCGCGCTGGGCAGTAGCGGGGCGCATAGCAGTACCAAGAAGGCGGCTGTTATTTTGGGGTTGAGGTTTGAGACTATACCTGTTGCGGCGGAGGATGGGTATGCGCTCACTGGGGAGAAGTTGAGGGGGAAGTTGAAGGAGTTGAGGGAGAGGGGGCTGGAGCCGTTTTACTTGACTGTCACGCTGGGCACGACGGATGTTTGCGCTGTGGATGATTTCAGGGGAATTGCGGAGGTGCTGGAGGAGGATAGGAAAGAGAGGGAGAGGAAGGGTGGTCGTGGTGAGGTGTGGGTGCATGTCGACAATGCTTACGCGGGCGCGGCGCTGGTTTGCTCCGAGGTGCAGGAGCAGACGGATATCAAAGTGGTGGAGCAGTTTCACTCGTTCGACATGAACATGCACAAGTGGCTGCTCACGAACTTTGACGCGTCGTGTCTGTTTGTGAGGGACAGGAGCTGGTTCGTGCAGGCGCTGACGATCAACCAGGCGGTGTACAACAACGATGCCTCGGAGGGCGGGCTCGTGACGGACTACCGCGAGTGGCAGATCCCCTTGGGCAGGCGGTTCAGGAGCCTCAAGATCTGGTTCGTGCTGAGGACGTATGGTATTAAGGGGCTGCAGGAGTACATCCGGAAGGGGATCAAGCTTGGCGAAGAGTTCGCGGACATGTTGAGGTCGAGGAAGGATATGTTTGAGATCCTGACAGGGCCCAGTTTTGCGCTGGTTGTGTTCAGGATGGGCGGGAATAGTGAGGAAGACTGCACCATGTGGACCAGGTCGTTGTGCGAAAAGATAAACACGAGCAGGAAGATGTGGGTGACGCCGACTGTGTTGGATGGGAAATATGCTATCCGATTCATGACCGGTGTTAGGACAACTGAGAAGGAGCACGTTGAACGAGCGTTCAGGTCGATTGTTGGGTATGCGGACGAGGTCATGAAGGACGATGCCTTGGAACGATTTGCGAATGAGTCTCCTAGGGAATGGGAGGCTGAAGATATGAAGATGGAGACTGAGTCTGAAGATGGAGACTGAGTCTGTGGAGATGGTGTTAGAATCCGTGGAGATGGAGGCTGAATCTGTGAAACTGGAGGCGGAGTCTCCATAGGCTCTTGTCATGGTCCTACATATATTATTAATACGGGTATCTAGAAGGGATACCATACATGCCCATTTGATCTACTGCCTGTCTCTAACCTCTAATAGCAACCGGTGAAGTGTAAGTAAACATCCAGCATATTTGATCCCAACTCTTCGTATACGAGGATCCAACTTGAAGCAAGAGAAATCCATCACCAACCAGACCGCCGCTCATACCTCCTATCATCCCAATCCTCATACTCCCGTCCTCTGCCATCTTGATAACCCCAATCCCTCGACCGGCTCTGTATCCTCCTCCTATCCCGCTCCCAATCATCTCCATCTCTCCCTCTATCATCATACCGATACCGATCCCTATCCCGTTCATACTCCCTATCCAAACTCCTCCTCCTCCTGCCTCGGTCCTCATCTCTCCCACCATCACCGTCCCTATACCTACTCCTCTCCCGTCTCGAACTCTCGCCCCTCCGCCTATCTCTGTTTTTCGGGTCTCGGCTTTGTTGCTCCTCCTCCCGTTCCTTCCTCTTCTCCCTCTTCTCGACGTCCTTCTCCACGTCGAACGCGAGCACGAGCCCCGTCAGCGCCAGGCCGAGGTAGGGCACCCATTCGTACCCGCCGTGCTTCTTTTCGAGTTCCTTCCGGCGGGCGCGTTGCTCTGGGTGGGCTTTGGAGGGACGCGGGTCGGGTGGTTTGGGGATGGGGAGTTTGGGCATGGTTGCTTGTGCTGCGAGGAGGCGAAGGAAGGCGGACGGCGAGGGTTGGAGAATGTGGGGAGGATAGTGGTCTCTTGCGAAGGTACTTGTTCACGATTTGGTGCGCTGGTTCCCAGATGTAGTGATATGGCCGAGTTTTGGTGGTTGTGTAGATGTAAGTTAAGATATGTCGAAGGTCTTGATGGTGGTCTAGGCATGCGAAGCCAAGAGATGGAGGGTGGCCAGCCATTTTAAGCAACAGCGATGATTTGCCTCAAGGTCGCATGACGGTAAAACAACCTGCAGAGCATTTACCATCTCGGGGGTCCTCCATCATCAAATCCGTTCGCGATCCAATCCAGGCCCTGCAGGGGTCGCTCTGTGATATGCAAGTTCGGGCTGTGATGTCATCGCGGAAACGGGTTGTACAGGTGGGGCACCTCACCGCGAGAATGACATCGGGCCCGCATAAGCTGAACCAACGACCCCCTTACGTAGGAAAATGTTAGCACGCATAATGTGTGGTTGGTACCCCAAATCTACAGCGCTCGCTATACAGACATCCGCTTTTGCCCTCAGATACTCGCCCGTCTCGGCGCCATGGTCCTCCGCAGCGCCTTCTTAGCCTCCGTCTCCTCCGCAAGCGGCAAGGCACCCTTCTCCCGTAACCGTCCCAAAAACTCTTTGCCAAACTGATACCCGACGCGGTAGATCTCGTCAAACTTGCCAAAGTCAAGCGTGCCGTAGTCGTCGATGGGAGGCCGCATGTAGATGCACCCCGGCATCGTCTTGGCCCTCTCCAGCGCGTCCACGCTCGAGACGTACGCCAGCCTCGCCTGGATCTCTGCCAGCGTCGGCGGGTTGGGAACCGAGGAGAAGGGGTTCCATCGGTTGACGAACGCCCAAAGGCCTGAGAGCGTGTCGCCGTATCCTTGCGGGGTGTCGTCGTCCATTGAGCCCACATCGATGGCGAATATAACGTCCGCTCCAAGGGACTTCATGTGTGACACCGTCAGGTTGTCGATATACCCGCCGTCCAACAGCATGCTGCCCTCGTCGCAGAGCGGAGGGAGCATACCGGCCAAAGACATGGACGCCCTGACATATCTCCACGCATACCCGCTCGTGTGGAACTCAGCGCGGCTCTTGCTGATATTCGTTGTGTTGCAGTAGTACTCGAGCCAGAAATCCTCAATCTGTGTCTTCCCAAACGTCTTGAAGATGCCGCGGTTGAACTCGTGGCCCGTCGTGTACGAGGCGGACGGGTACGTCAGGTCCAGCGCGAAGCGCCACATGCTCGACATCCGGCCCGAGAACTTCTTGGCTAGCCCAAAGATGGGCACCGAATCAGCGTGCCTCGCGTACAATCCTCCTATAAACGCACCGATCGAGGTGCCACCGACCAGGTCGATGGGGATCCCGGCTTCTTCCATGGCGCGGATGATGCCGATCTGCGCGATGCCCCTGGCACCTCCGCCTCCGAGAACCAGGCCGACAGATTTGCCGCATAGGCGTCTGGCGAGACGGTGGAAGTCGCCCTTCGTAGGGGCTTCAGAGGTGTAGAATGGGTTGTGGCGCACTTTTCTGGAGGTGTACTTCTGGATCTCTGCTTGCAATATCTGTACCCGCTCCTTCAAGCTAGGGCCAGTTCGCTTGGCTGAGTTCATCGGTAGTGCGCTTGCGCCCAGCGGCATCTGGATGTGGTAGTGACCACCGTTGATCCACATTCGGTTTCTCAGCCACGCACGCGTCAGACCGGGCGTTGAATACTTCTCGGCGTGGAGGAGTATCAACATTTTCCGGGCTGTTGACTTCATACCCAGCATGAAGCGCTCGTACTCGCCGATTTCGGGCGAGCCTTCGGCAAGGCCAACTAGGAGGATGCAGTCGGCCTGGTTGATACATGTTTGCGTCCATGGTGAGTTGACGTTTGTGTCTGTGAATCCGTGTTAGTTATGTCGCCTACGGCACTGCTGTGCGTGTGCTTGGACACTTACCGGCAACATAAATGACCAGTCCATACTTCTCCTCCAGGTCTGCCAGATACTGAGCAAGCTTGAGCTTGCCCATCTTGTTGAAGGCATGCCTGCCAAGGTGGTTCAGAATGGCGGACTGGTTCAGGGAAGTGGCCCCGTTCGGCGTTCCGACTTGCGACAAGGCGCTCATGAGTCTATTGCCGAACTCTATAACGGGTACACCGGCAGTAACCGGTAGTATGGCAACTGTCCTCAGGTTGAGGGTCGAAGAGCTCTTGTTGATCGCATTTCTAAGCCCGCCGTCTTTCTTCGCGTGGACAGACGGGTCATCGATCAGATTGCGCATGCGCGAAGCTATGATCTTCGAAATCTTGATCGTAATGTTTGGGTGCTCCTGGGCCAGGCTGTTGAAGAGGGTACGAGGAAACTTGACCAGTTCGGTATCGCGAATAGCGTGGAGTGTTCCGGAACGTGCCGACTCGGTCAAGACTTCGAGCTCACCCACGCTCTCTCCTTGACCATACTCGGCCACAACATTAACTCCTCCATCCGATCTATCCTCAACGAGCCGCAGTCGGCCGTTGAGGACAATGTAGATCGCTTCACTCTCATCGCCTCCGTGGAAAAGCACCTGGCCAGAATTGACCTGTAGCCACTCCAGGGCAAAGTCAATATGGAGGATCAAGCGCGGTATGAGGTTAGTGAGCCTCTTAGCCATGGTCAATAGGACGGTTGGATAACGGTCGACAATCCTCTCGATCGAGGCGCGCGGCAGGAAGCCAACATACACGTCGGTCTTCGCCACAACGTCAATGAATGACCGATACGACGAAATCGTCCCGACATAGCCTGCCAGTCCTCCCGGCTTGATGAGCGCCACGCTCTGCCGGTGTGTCTTCCTCTTCCTGCCGTCCGAAGTGCCACCGCCCAACTCCGGTACGGAAAAGCGCGACCTCGATGCAGAGCGTGCTGTCCCAGCTAGCGGGTCGGCATCTTTCACGCCACCCAGAGGATCGCGTCCGGAAGAATGCAGGAGGTCGGTGGATGATTCCTCAACCGTCATGCAGATGTCGAGGAAACCGTCTATAACATAGTACAAGCCAGGGTTTCGCTCCCCCTGTTCGACCAGCACCGAACCCTGAGGGAAGAAGACAATCTCCACCTCGTCCTTCATATCGTGGGCAAGTTGGTGAATGTTCGATCCCGGATGCACCGCCATGCCGCCAGATGTCATGGATTCGGTATCGCCGTCCACTGACCCTTCAAATGCGTCCATAAAGCCAAAAGCATTACTTCCCAGCCCACCCAATCCGCCCTTTGTCCGTCGCTGATCGAAGGAGAATACCCGAGGTGACGGCTGTGCGGACTCAGAATCATGCCCGCTGCTGCTAGCAGTGCCGCTGAGACCAATGGACTTGAACATACATTCCAGGATGGACTCCCGGAACAGGTTGTCTTCGTCGACCATGTCCCGCTTCTCAATGGGAAGAATATTCCTTTGCGTGGCGAATGGGTTGAAGGTCCTCTGGGCCAATGGAGAGTTCATCTCTGGTCGTGCAAGATCAAGTTGCGAACTCGAGGTCCCGAGTGCACTCGTCGGGCGGTGGGTTCCCGGACACGGGAGTTCGTTATTGCCCATCAGGTCTCCCGGGCTTGGACTATCAACCGAGGTGCGTTCGCGGGGCGGTGCCATAGTAGATCCCACCACGCTCGTCGGTCGCTGCTTGGTAAAGGCTTGAAGAGCCGCTTCCTTCCGCAGGGTCGTGCTCGACCTCCGGCGACGGCCAGCCCGGGCGTTGTGTAGCGCAATCCCCTTGCCCACATCCTCCTCTCCGATCCGTTCTCTCTCATGGTGAAACTTCTCCTTTAGTCTTTCGAGAGCATCGCCCCTCAAATGGTTCGGGAGTTGGCACATCGTGTATTTGACCATATTCCTCTCCATCTGCAGTACCTCGCCCGTGAGGCCCAAGTAGCTGTATGCTGTTGCCAGTGTAACCCGCTGAAATCTAGAGAGAATGACATGAACAATGTGTGAAGTCGCCCTCGGGTATATCTTAATAAGCCGTCGAAATGCACTCGCTGGAATGATGGCAATCGTTGTGTCTACGGTAGCACGGCCAATGATATCCGGATGCACAGAGTTCGTCTGCGTCCGCTTCGGTGCAGGCCTCCGGGGAAGAGACTTGGGTGGTGGATCGAGCGACATGGGAGGAATGCTAGATAGTTTATCACCGTTGCTGTTCACAAAACTGGGATCTGTAAGGTCCTGCGCCATGCTGGCGGACGCATCCATCTGAGGTGTAGTCGGAAAGGACACAGGCATGCCCCTCTGCTTGCGAAAGTCGGCGCTTAGGGGATACCTGCCGTGTGCGTGGGCAGCCCTCGAAGCACCTTGCTCCGAACCGTCTTCATCTGCCTGTGAGAGCTGCACATCCTCGGTGAAGAGGGACATGATGGAGAAGAGTGACGACATGGGAGCGCCATTTCGCACCTCGGTAAGCAACTGGTACTGTTGCTGACCCGACGAGAAGCCCTCCTCGTCGCTGTTGGAGGAGGAGTCCGGCGAAGTGGGAGGCTGGCGACGCTGATTGCGAGCCGATTTGACGAATATGTCGACCACACCATCTACCACGAGGCAGAAACCTTGCTCTTCCTCCAGGTTAAGGGTCTCGCCGGCCACCAGCCTCCGTGTTTGCATGCTCCGTGTCAGTTCATGGAATACGGGACGCTCCAAATAGCCGAAGATCTTTATGGCGCTCAAGAACTCGTCGAGGTAGCTGGAAAAGCCGGACTTTGCGTCTTCTTCATGAGTATCCGGGAAGAGATCGATATCAGGTTCCTTTCTCTGTGGCTCTGGCGGTAGACGCGAGTACAAGTTGAGATACCGGTATCTCACAACCCAGCTGACACCCGACAACATGGCCACAATGATAACCATCCTGGCCACCGTTTAGTATACCATTTGAAAAGTGTGGGAGGGTCTGGACTCACAGAGTAGTGGCATTCATGGTGACTGTGAGGCTAGTCGAGAACAGCGTGAAGAGGAGGGTTGGCACTGAGATGGTCGTCATCTTGAGGGCGTAATACAAGATGGTCGAGACGGTATGCAGAATCCATAGTATCAGTCTCGCAAAGAGGCCCAGCCACGACGAGGAGGTATGAGCTTCGATCACGTCGCTTGCCCGAGTTACAGCTGCAAGGGCAGCCGTTGCCTCAGGTCTCATGGTCGAGACAGTTGACGGCAGTGCTGAGCTCAGCACCTTGGCAGCTGATGAGTCCATGGCGAATTACTGCAACTGATAGGGGCGACTATGCGTGCATTATGTACGGAGCGTAAGATTCGTTTCAAGGCCAGGAGGGTCGTCAGGCTTGTGACAAGCTGGAAGTTATCGTGACTACCAAGGCACTTATCGACAGTGACGTATCCCAGACTTAACAGGTCTGATTCATGAGTGGTGAATAGATAGATGGCTCATCAACGAGAGAGCTGATGAATGAGCCTCGGGTTCGACGAAGAAAAGAAAGACCGGCTCAGTCTATCAGTAACACCAGGCAGAAACTCATGGCCAACGTGCAGTTGCATCGCCGAGCTTGAGATGTCCTGACAGTTTTGCGGTGCTCCACTCTTGCTGCTTCGAGCCGAAGCCGTTGAGACGGGTACCTGCGCCACAAAGTGAACGCAGCCGTGGTTTGCCGAGACTCACCTCAAAGGAAAGTTGAGCCACAGTTTTGAGGAGCCTGCGCCACACCCCACCATTGCGGTGGAATTTGTTCATTGTTCAGAAAATTATGACTGCTGTTTGGCGCAAGACTTGCCCCTCCGGACCACATCTTAACAACTTACCACACTACGGTTTGACTCGACATAACCACCAACTTCGGCCTTTGTTCCCGCAAACTCGACACATCCCGACCGAGTCGATCCCATCTTAAAGAGCTCTTCTTCCGCGCCGGTGACGAGTCCGACATATACTTGGACTTCCTCCAACAACCAAACAACCACATATCCGCACAGCCCCGCCTTGGAGAGGCACCACCGCCGACAACATGTCGTTAACCAACTGCCGCTTCTATGAGGAGAAATATCCGGAGATTGATAGCTTCGTGATGGTGAACGTGAAGCAGATCGCCGACATGGGAGCCTACGTCAAGCTTCTCGAGTACGACAACATCGACGGCATGATCTTGCTTTCCGAGCTCTCGAGGCGACGTATCCGCAGTATTCAGAAGCTCATCAGGGTCGGACGCAATGAGGTCGTCGTCGTTCTCAGGGTGGACAAAGAGAAGGGTGCGTCTTCTTCGCCGGTATATATGTCCGATATGCGGAAGTACTGACTGACACCTTTGGGCAGGCTATATCGATCTTTCGAAGCGCCGAGTCTCCCCCGAGGACATCGTCAAGTGCGAGGAGCGGTACAACAAGGGCAAGATGGTTCATTCCATCATGCGCCACGTCGCCGAGAAGACCCTTACCCCCATCGAGCAACTCTACGAGACCATCGCATGGCCGCTGAACAAAAAATACGGTCACTCTATTGATGCTTTCAAGCTCTCGATAACGTAGGTCCCCCAACTTCCTTTCTGATGCCCAATCGAAGTCTAACATATGTAAGCAACCCCGACGTCTGGAACGATATCACCTTCCCCAGCGACGCTGTTGCCGAGGAGCTCAAGTCATACATCGCCAAGAGGCTCACACCCCAACCGACCAAGGTCCGCGCCGACGTCGAGGTCACCTGCTTCGGATACGAGGGTATCGACGCGATCAAGACTGCCCTGCGGACGGCCGAGGCCCGCAACACCGCCGACACCCAGGTCAAGGTCCGCCTTGTCTCCCCACCCCTCTACGTCCTCACCAACACCTGCCTGGACAAGAACACCGGAATTGCGCGACTTGAGGAGGCTATCGTCGATATCCGGAAAAGCATCGAGGAGGCTGGCGGCTCTCTGGTCGTCAAGATGGAGCCCAAGGCGGTCACGGAGTCGGATGATGCCGAGCTCCAGGCGCTCATGGAGAAGAGGGAGAGGGAGAATGCCGAGGTTAGCGGCGACGAGAGCTTGAGCGAGAGCGATGACAACGCCCCAGAGACACTCTAAAGAGCGAACCTACGATTCCTGGAGACACTGGTGGACGTGGTGTGGGATCGGGGATGAAACCATGGATGCTCGCGGACAGGTATCGTTCAATCGTCCCATCGGTCGATGCTTGACAGTCTTTCCATTTTGGGGTAAGCAGCTTTAAAGTGAAGTTGTCATGGATGGCACAGGGAACGGCGTCTGGGAGAACGAAAATGGTCGCTTAGACAGAGACTGGGTTTCGACATCGTGGTTCAGCAATAATAGCATTCAATTGATGAACTTTATGCATAAATCAGGTATCAGTTTATCTATCCCGATTACACTGTGGTGAGGATTTCGCATGTTAGCGCCGTGACATTTGAACGTCGTTCCGTCGGCTAATCCTAGGGTCATCCAATCGAACGTTCAGGTACCGCGCTAACATGCTCATCATGCAATATACGTAATCGTGCAATCGGTGTATGTACAGTATTTCGTGATAACCATGCCCCTCCCAAACAACCAACCGAAATTGCATCACACTTCTAACCATGGAGTCAGGCAGTCAATGACCTCACATAACCGACGCCGACCACCGTAGCTCCCTGACATCCCATGGCGCTCGGGTCGCTATGGGCGCGAGTGAGGACCCCGTCGCCATTCGCCCGCCAGTTCTCGCGGTACCTCTTCGGCTTCGCGACATGGCTGCCAGTGCTGATCATCTTTAACTCCAACGTCGCCGAAGTGACGCTCGTCGACGGACCGTCCATGTACCCGTACTTCAACACGAGGTATAACGAGTCGCTGCGCCGGGACCTGTGTCTAAACTGGAAGCTGTATGCACAGGACCACCTGCAACGGGGGATGGTTGTAACCTTCAGGTGCGCCCGCTTCTCCTACCATACATCCTTACTTACTACACCACTTCTAACGATTGCGCTACCACAGGACACCCCACGACCCGAACAAGATATCGGTCAAGCGCATCATCGGCCTCGAGGGCGACGTGGTGCACACGCGGCGGCCGTACCCCAATGCGTTCATCCGCGTGCCGCAGGGGCACATCTGGGTGGAGGGCGATGCGCAGGACGAGAGACTCAGCATTGACAGCAATACCTACGGTCCCATCTCCGCGAAGCTGGTAACGGGCCGCATCACGCACATCCTGCTGCCGTTTGAGAAGGCCGGCAGGGTGAAATGGTGGGAGCACCGGGATAGAGTCGGGATTGTGAGGGCGTGAGAGTGAATGGGCAAGACTGTATTACTATTGTATCACTATCATAGACTTCTTACCAGGATCAAGAAGGGATGCCAGGATCTCTCCTATCAAGTCTCTTGGGGCCTTTGCGCAGTGCGCACTCGGACATACACCGCGACTGGCCGACCTCGGCTAAATGCTTATCGCCCGCCATTTTGGGGCGATCATGTCCGATAACTGCATATCCTCCTCCAGGGGTCCAGGGCCGTCAGAAAAATTATTGACGTTCGCGCCGAGTGGACCGACCAAGTCCGCTTCAACATTTTGAATCCTCCGGCGGCCAAACCAACCACGAACCCTTCGCTTCAAACGCTTCCCTTTCCGTTTTACCCGGTCGCCCACTCCCTACCCTTCTCTCTGGTCGCGACTGGGGTGGACGCCGGTCCTCCTTTTCTTTTTCTATCCCGGGACCTTAACAGTGCCATGGTTTTTGGCTCCAGCTCGCCGGGCACGCTCTCCACTCTGCTTTCGTCACCGGCGCCGTCATCCTCGACGACAACCAGCACCACAACCTCCCCTCCCTCCAGATACGGACAGTCGACCAACAATGTACCCCTTAGCCTGCCAGGCTTCTCTCCGTCGGACAGCAGCAATACAACAACAGAAGTACAGCGACCAGCCCCCAATATGATAACCGCCGAGCTTGACGGGGTCGCCGGGGAGGAGCAGCTCGAGGCCCGGCCCCCTTACCTACACGCCATGATCGCCGGCGGACTGGGCGGGACGAGCGGTGACATGCTGATGCACAGCCTCGACACGGTCAAGACGCGGCAGCAGGGGGATCCGCACATGCCGCCCAAGTACACGAGTCTGGGCTCGAGTTACCGCAAGATTATAAGACAAGAAGGTGTTAGGAGAGGGCTCTACGGCGGGTGGCTACCGGCGCTGCTGGGGAGTTTCCCGGGGACGGTCATCTTCTTCGGCACGTACGAGTGGAGTAAACGGCACATGGTCGATGCGGGCGTGCAGCCGCATTTGGCGTATCTTACTGCTGGTATGATGTCCCCTTACACGTAAGACGTGAGTGAGTCACGGATACTAACAAGACCAAAAACAGGCTTCGTCGCCGACGCAGCAGCATCGATAGTCTACGTCCCCTCGGAAGTCCTCAAGACCCGCCTCCAGCTACAAGGCCGCTACAACAACCCCTACTTCAAGTCCGGGTACAACTACCGCGGCACCGTGGACGCCGTGCGCACCATCGTCGCCCGCGAGGGTTTCCAGGCGCTCTTCTACGGCTACAAGGCGACGTTGTACCGGGACATGCCCTTCTCGGCCCTGCAGTTCATGTTCTACGAGCAGGCGCAGCGGTGGGCCAGAGCCTGGAAGGACAGCCGCGAGATAGGCTGGCAGCTGGAGCTGCTGACGGGCGCCGGAGCGGGCGGGCTGGCGGGCACGATGACGTGTCCGCTGGACGTGGTCAAGACGAGGCTGCAGACGCAGGTCAACCCAGGGGCGGCGATGCACCCGGAGCCGTTCGTTGCGAAGGGATTGACTACTGTCGATGGGGGACACCACAGTACGCATGCGACGGACGGGACGACGACGAGGGAGGTGCACCAGAAGAGGACCATCTCGACTAGCTCGCCGTCGACGCACATGCCAAGACACGGCGCCGCGGCGCTGGAGACGAGCAGTGTCGTCCAGGGACTGAAGGTGATATACAGGACCGAGGGGGTAGGGGGTTGGTTCAGAGGGGTTGGGCCCAGGGCGGCGTGGACGAGTATACAGAGCAGTTGCATGCTGTTTCTGTACCAGACTATCCTGAGGCAGCTGGAGATGAGGTTGCCTCCAATTGAGAGGTCGGAGATGGCGTGAAGGGGGCGTGGGGGTGATTGGAAGGAGGAGGAGTTGTTTGTAATACCACGTGTGTGTGTGTGTGTGACACTGTACTACTAACTGTAAGGTTTTGATCTACGGAAACCGAGGGGACGGTAGCAAGGCGTTGCATGGATGATAGGATAGACGGGCTGTTTTTTTATAAAAGGATAGACCGACCAGAGAGAGAGAGAGATAGAAGAGAGGCATCTTCACTTTTTGATACTTATTTGGCTTCCAGATTTATGTGACAGTCATGTCCTCATCCCATGCAATTCGATCGACATCCCAACTGCATCCTTTGCATAATGTCCTCTCCTGGTATTTCGTACCGCTGACTGCTCCATTCGTCCTCCGTCGATGAATGCCAGGAACCTCTATCTAACTCTCACCGCTCCTGTGTCTCATCCTAACGAGCGTCCAAAACATCCATCATAACCTCGGCCCTCCCGAGTTCGGTCCCTGTCGCTGGCTGTCCTGGTAGACATATCCATGAGCGATGGGACTGTGCGTCATGTGCGGCTGGTTTATCTTTGTAGGCTGAAACGAAGGGCCTCGCCTCAGCTTCTCAGTGAAGAATACCGGATGTCGTTGTGAGGCGTCATGGGGTTGCTGTTGTTGCTGTTGTTGCTGTTGTTGCTGTTGTTGCTGTTGTTGCTGTACGAGCTGGTTCCAGGCGGCTTGGAAGGGAGCTATGAGAGGTTGAGGCAGGTTTGGAGGCAGAGCGGGGATTGCTCCGGCCATTGTGTAGAGATGTTGGGGTGTGTTATGTGACCATTTCAATTAAGAGATCAGAATGAGGTTCGACAGCTGCTCGCATTCCACATCTCAAAGCGAGAGTCTGCGTTGAAGTTTGATGTTCAAATTTGAAGTTATTGAGAGAGACGCCATTCCGTCATCTTCACGTGGAGGTGGCCGATGATGTGCGCTAACGCTCCAGTGCCGAGGCCGGTATTTAAACATGGGACAGCCGGGCCATGATGGTCAGCGAGCAACATCTCTTGGGAAATAGTGTTGGGTATCATTATTTGGATCTCTATTTGCTCTTCGTCATCAGGAGTCAAACGACACCTTCTTCTCCTCGCCCTTCGTCTTTTTCCTATTCCTCGGCTTCTTCCCCTCCTTTTCCTTTTCCTTCTCCTTCTCTTTTCCCTTCTTGATTGCCTGCACAAGACTATCGATCTCCTCCTTCTTCTCCGCCTCCTTGGCCTCCTTCTCCCTCTCTTCCCTCGCCTTCTTCTTCACCGCCCTCTGCAGCGCCGCCTCCTTCTCCACCTTCTCGATCAACTTGTCGCTCGACTCCCACAGCTGCTTAGCCACCTCATCATCCTTGACATCCTTCCTCGCAAAGTCCACCTCCTGACACTCCTTGATGAGCTTGGCCCCCGGTTCCAAGGCAAGCCGCCCCTCCAGCGCGGCGAAGAGTATGCTCTGCACCCCCATCCCGGGACTCTTGAGGAACAGCCACGCCCAGAAGTACAGCATCACGTACAGCACCAGTCCCCAAATCGAACCTCTAGTCAACCACCTCCTCATCCCCGGCGTCCGCGTGTAGCCCGGGTTGGCAAACACCACCCTAGCATTATTGGGCAGCCCGTCGGGGCGCTTGTACCCATCGAGATGCTTCTGGAACGCCTGCCCAAACACCAACATCGCCAGCTTACTCCTCGCGTACGCCTTGCCCGGCGACCGGCCCTCCTTCCCCAGCGCTTCGGTAAGTGGTGGAGAACCAATGTAGCTCGAGCACGTAGGGATAATAATCCGCACATCCCTATCAAACGGCTGCGCCCTGATAGCAGGACTCAATATCCCCAGCAGGTGGAAATTCGCCAAAAAGTTCACCATCCACGTACTCTCCACCCCGCTCCCCTCGGGCGTGATCAACCTCCCTCCCCCAGGCGGAATGAACGTATCCGCGGCAAGGATAATCATATCCAACCTCCTCGGCGGCGCATTGTCGATCCACCGCGTGGCGAACTGCCTGACGCTGTGCAGGCTCGCCAGGTCGACCTGCTCGGCGTAGATCATCTGGTTCTCCGTCTTCTCGCGCAGGTCGTCGACGTACTCGGCCAGCCACGGGTCGGACGGGGGGAGTCGCGTGAGGAGGACGACCTGCGCGCCGCGGGCGGCGAGCTCGTAGGCCGCGCGGGCGCCGATGCCGGAGGTGCCGCCTGTTATTAGGACGACGCGGGAGTGCATTTTCCGTTCGGAGTGGTTGGTCGCGCCGGAGGTGTAGATTTTTGTCAGGGCGAGGGCGCCGAGGGCGGAGGCGGTTTTGAGGAGGAGGTAGGGGTCGGGAAACCATTCTGGGAGGCCGTTCCAGAGAAAGCCTGCTATGAGGGGGATGGGCATTGTGGGCGGTTGGGGGTTGTGGTGGGGGATAGTGGCACGTTAAGAGGACATGTCGATGTTTTGGAGATGGGTAGGAGGAATTGGAAATGGGGAAGTTGGAGATGCAGCAGGCTTGCAGGTGCTACGTAATGCTTGTTCAGGGGCTGAAGGTGCCCCGGAGTTAAGGCGATTGGCTGCTGTTTTTAGCTCCCGCTCGCTAAGGGTGGATCCTGTCAGTGGCGTTCGAGAAGCCGGCGCAGGCAACCTTTGGAAAGCCGCCTTCACCTTGACATGATCCACTTGTGACGACAAATCAATGAACTACACCAAGCCAAAGGGTTGAGAAGTGAACTTGTGCTGTTCCAACCCTATCATGATATTCAGAGTCGTTATAAAGGAGTGAGGCTCTCCGAGTCCGGCACTCATCACAGCCAGCGACAACTACCAAGCCAGAAAAATGGAGCGAAAAGAAGACGACAACTGGGATCACCATGGTGGTAGCGAGGACTATGAAGAAGAAGAAGACATTCCCCTCCACCACAAGCGTCCCTTCGGCTCAGGCCTCAAGAGGAAGCCCATAGCCTTCGTCCCCGCCTCGGACGGCGACCTGAGCAGCACATTCGAGAGATCAAAACCCAACGCCTCCATAGCAGATCTCTATCTCAGTCTCGTCCTACCAGAGGAAGCATCCAAAACCACCGCCACCAAGGACACAGTCTGCGAAGTATGCCGCCTCCCCCTCACCTCCAACCCGGAAGAAGGCAGGGAGTCCACGCCAGACCTAGCAGTCCTCTCCAAAAAGCACCACGAGTCCTCTCTGGCCCACCAAGTCTGTCTCACCCACTCCCACCCGCCGTCGGCGCTAGACCGGACGAGGGTGGGCCTCAACATCCTTGAGTCGCACGGTTGGGATCCCGACGCGCGAGCAGGTCTAGGGGCGGAGCAGCAGGGGATCCAGTTCCCCCTCAAACCCAAAGTGAAGGACGACAAGGTCGGGATAGGCGTGGTCGTGCCCAAGGACTTACCCAAGAAGAAGGAGAAGCCGAAGACGATGGATGCCGGGAAGGTGAGGAAGATGGCGGCGAGGAACAAGAAGAGGGACGAGGCGCTGAGGAGGCAGTTCTATGGGAATGGGGAGGTGGAGAAGTACCTTGGTCCGGGGAAGTATTAGGGAAGGACAAGGTGATGGGATGGTGAGGGACGAGGCGACTTGGGCTCTTTTCGTCTGATTCCCAGGCTTGACTTAAAGGGAGCTATTGTTCAGAGTTGACAATAGACTTGAATGATACCAATCAATATCATTTCGCGTGAGTGACTCGCTTTCCTGTTGGTGATATTGTTTCTCTTGTTGGTAGACTCGGCGGGTGTCTCTGTGACTGATGCTGAGTACCAAGGTTCAAGTCAACCTCAACAATGATAACTGTGTCGTCGAACCTAATTACCTATCGAGTTCCATGTCAACCTTCTTCGTGGAGTCCTATTGTTTGTCACAAATCTGCCCGTCTGAACAATAGATTGTGGATGGATAACCCCGTTTAAAGTTCATTGCGTGAACCTTACTACAACAATACGATCCGTAGTCTATTGTCTGCAGCTCTAGCTTCGTTTTGCTTCATATATATAGATCGTCTTTACCACCGAGTCCAGGACTCTTCTGTCTTTCTTTTCTTTCCTTGCCGTTCCCAAAAGTCACTGACAGCTATCTGAAGTCAGAACCAAAGGCACCATCTATCACACCATACCATACGATAGCTCACCCACTCACCTACCACTCCTTACCACAACTTACCCCACCGACTACACCTCACCTATCTCACCAACATCACAATGTCTTTCGAGCTTCCTGCCGCCTACTATCCCCTCTACACCATCAATAACGGGCCGGACACGGCCCCAACCTCCACCTCCACCACCAGCAACAAGCGCAAGTCGCCCACCCACGACGATGACCACCAGCCGATCACCACCGGGCCAGGCAGCAACAAGCGCATGAGACACTGGCGCGAGGACGCCCCCCATCCCGGACACCACAACCGCAACTACTCCTCGCCATACTTCGGACAACCACCACCCTCATTCCCGGCCTTCACCCCCTCCTTCACACCACCACCCTTCTCCCCTGGCACCCCCTCCTTCACACCAGTCTCCCCTCGTTACTCCCCCAGCGGCCACGATCAGCACCAGTACCAGTCGCCTCCACCCGCTCAACCCCAGCAGCGAACCCGCACCATAACCGTCATCACGATCCCGGACGACAGCAGCGGGAGCTGGACGAACCAGTGGCTCATCGAGGAGCAGAGGGAGGTGCCTATCGAGGATGAGAGGGGGAGGGAGGTGATTGTTATCTCGAGCGATGAGGAGGAAGCGGAGGACGACTACGACGGATATGACGGAGACGAGGAGAAGGACGAGGATGAAAGATACAACGGAGACGACTGGGAGTGGGAGGAGGAGGACCGGGGCGTCCCCGTCGGACCGCCTGTCTTTTACGGGGATGACGGGGAGGGGTTGCTTCCTCATGAGGTGGAGGACGAAGAGGAGAAAGAGTTGTTGTTGTTGTTGTTGGAGGAGGAGGAGGAGGAGGAAGGGGAGATACCGGAGCAGGAGCAGGAAGAGGAGCAGGACGAGTGGGAGCGGGAGGGGCCGAGTGGACCCCGTCGGAGCAGGAGGAGATGTGGGCCGGATGCCGCGGTACAGGGAGTGGCGGGCTGAGGGAGACGGAGGCGCTGTTCGAGCGGGTGGTGAGGTGGGGCCAGTACGGGACGAGGGACACGATTGACGGGGTCCTGGAGAATGAGAGATGGGGAGGGAAGAATGCCGAGGTGATTGTCATCTCGACTTAAAGAGGGGGGAGGGGAGGGGAGGGCAGGGGAGGATGAAGGGAGATTGGACTTGTCGGCCGGAGTGGGATATGATCGGCTTTTTATGGTGGCTTTAGAAACCGTTTTGCTTGCCCCTGAGGGGGGTTGAATGATACCAGCGGTCTTTGGCTTTCTTCATATGAGACTGATGGCGTTAGAATGAGCTTGTGATGTGATCTGGATGCGTTCATCATGGTGCTGTGACCTGTTGATAATGGTGGTAGTATGTCCGCTGTCATCTGTGAGAATGCTTGGGGGAGTAGACGTCTAGTTGTTGAGCTATGCGACACATCCGACGTGCCATTGAGGCAGCCGTCTGTTGGCAACCATCACGTCTCTCCAGATAACGATCGCCCCAGGGAACCAGAGCCCGGCATTGTTCGTTTTGCAACGTCCTGCCTGGTTGATTAAAGATATGGCGATGAACCCCCCGATTGCTGAGCCGCACAACATCAGCTGCCGTAGATCAGACGCCCGTCGCGATCCCCCGTGGGTTCATCAGTAACGCCGGGCGGGCCTCTGGAGGAGCATGTACGATGACGAGGACGGGACGATGAGTATCGTTATGGAAGCAAACATTGGCCTCGTGAGCTCGTTGGAAGATGGATGCGTGGCGCACAACCATCGTGAACCTGTGACCACCGACGACGTCTGGGATCCTGTGCCAAAGTAGAACTTCGTGTCTTGGGCGTGCTGTGCCTCATGTTGGGCCTTCGACATGGCTAGTGTGTCGTCGGCCGAGATGGGCCCCTGTTTCTTGATCCTCCATCCGCCCTCACCCCTAACCCCGGTCACGTCGCTGTGGTGGCTGTCGTCGGTGGGCATGTCTGGATGGAACGGAATTGCCTCGATCCGCCGGCGTTTCTTCTCTTAAAACCTCCGGGAGAGAAGGGTTGAGAAGATCGTCGAAAGGGAGATTGCCTTAGCTTTTTATGATACCTAGAGACCAGAGAGCGGCGCTTATTCAATTTCAACAAGCGTAACGTCACCGCGCTCGTCGAGGCCTTCGCCGCCTTCACAGTAGCCCTCTTGATCAACGATCCATCGGTTACTGATAGGGAGACCATCACGGCGAGCGCTTTTGCCGTCGCCCAAAGCACAGGTGCCGTGGTTGAATGAGATCTCCTTCGATCTCTTTTTCCAGCTCATCGAGGAGATCTGAAGGGCTCGGGGCACCTATTATATGCCCATCCCTGAGGAGCATATCGCCATCGAGTACAACAGGCTCGATGGCACGGACGCCTACCACCTGTTTACGACAGTCCACGACTTCCAACGAACCCTGGAGTTGATATACAAGCACTTCTACTGGAGTTCGGATGAATTAGACGCTCGGGTCGACAGTATGCACCTTCCCCGACATCGGACCGGTCGTCCTCCTACCGTTCGTGAGGAGTTGAACCTTTCCGACGAGGGTTGGAAGCATCCAATATGAAGCCCAAGCCCAAAGTCGGACAGCGCTTGCCGCGAGACTACTGGTCTATGGATACCAGCTCGGCAAGCCGGGCCGTCCTGAGAGGATGGTAATTCGCGTCCGGCCCGCTCCCTCGAAGGGCGGCGGTCTAGCCAGGCCGCTGCGGACACCTTCGCCGTGATGGAGAACGATAGGTCAGGCGCTGGGAAGTCGCTGTCCGCGACGAAGCAACCACGCAGTCATCGCAGCACGGCAAAGGGATCCGACCCGACGCAGCACCAATTTATGACGGTACATGATTCGGCAGGACGGTCGTAGTCTCCCTGTTTAAGGACCAAAGAGTCGTCCTCTACGCTTTGGTAGAAAAGAAGGAGGGACCGTGCCGGGCCGTCACACTTCCCAGCAAGCTGGCAAGCCTGGTATGCTCCAACTACCTAGTAGCGGGTGGGAATCAACAGGCCAACTTGGCGACGAAGAACGAGGTCGGTCGAAATCGCAGAGCGGAAGAACAGTCAATGTTTCTGTGTCGTACCAATGCTCAGGGGTCTGGTAATATCCAACAGATGCCGAATATATCTCCAACCAAAACAAGGATATCACTCCCTCTCGCAAAACAGATCCGCCGCCGAAGCCTTAGCCAGCAGCTCAACCCCCTTCAAATCCTCGCACCCGCCCACAGCTTCCCTAATCTCAGTGGTATACTCCGCCGCGCCCTCATCCAGCTCATCCATCCCCACCAGCTTCCCTTCCCAATTCAACAACGGCAGCTCCTTAAACGGCGGTAGCATCCTCCCGCCCTTCTTATTATTCACCACCAACTCCCTAGCCAGCGTCTTCTGCCCCTTACCCTCCCCATCACCTGCTGCCTTCTTGCTTCCAGACTCAGCCTCCAACTCGTCCTCATACTCCTCGGGAGGCTGGTACAGCTCCCCGTGCACGACGGCGAGGTTATCCTCCCCCGGGTAGAGAGTCCAGTACCCCCTCGCCCGCGAGAGGCGGAGGGCGTCCTCCAGCCAGGAAGGGTAGCGCTTGCTCACGGCCTTGGAGGAGAGGAAAGAGGCCGGGTCGACAGGGAGACGGTGCTGGATGTCGGTGAGGCGGGAGACGAAGCCGTGGAGCTCGACCCACTTCTGGCCTAGGAAGAGGACGGCGTTGCTGGAGGGGGATTGCCAGAGGAACGGCGTCGGGCCGTCGGTAGGTTTGGGAGGCGGGAGGGGAGTGCCGTCTACCGGGTCATACTCGGGGGAAGGGGGAGGTGCGTCGAGTTTGGTGGGTGGGACGAAGGGGAGGGAGTCGTTGAGGTGGGTGGTCGGGAGGTCGAGGGATATGCCCATTAGGCGAGTGTCCCATGCTTGGATTTGGGCGGTGGAGGAGTATTTGTATTCTAGCACGGAGTAGCGGAGGTCTGCGATGTGTTAGCCTGATGAGACACATGGTCTGTTGTGGGGATGTGGCAGAGCTTACAGTGGTAGAACTGAGATGAAAGCTCGGTTTGCGGCGAGAGGACGAGAACATGTGAGTCGTCTGGATTTGCTGGCCAGAAAGACTCCAGAAAGCGGATGGAGCTCTCTTCCTCGTTCAATGCCCAGCGTGCAATCCGATGACGTAGCGAGATCTGTTTCGCGTTGGAAGGATTCCCGACATGCGCCGGCGGCCATTGGAAGGTTCGGAGAAATTCCTGCGTAGGGGCGTCGACATCGTGGGGAAGCTCGATGGTGAGGTGCGGTATGGCGCATGATGTATAGTCCGCCGCGCTCAGAGACTTCAACAGTCTGATCAAGCTGCCAGAGACACCGGGTGATGCGTGAATGAGGATGTCCACGTGGAACTTGTTCCAAGCTGTAACTTCGTTCAGTATGGGGCAGTTCTAAGCTGGAGAAGGGGTCACTTGCCGTTGAGAGACGAGCTGTCGAGCTTCGTCATGTACGCCAGATGCTTGTGAGAATCCTGCGGCAGGTCGATAACGGGCACTCCCATGGCGCGTGCTTGCAGCCTTATCGCCTTGAGGAAGTAATCGTTTTCGATGGGCGAGGCGTCTACTATAACGGCTTGTGGGTGCATGTACGAGTTGATGTGGTCTTGACACTGGTTAGAACGTACACAGCAGTATAAGCAGGGATCTTTTCATTAACATACACAATGCACGTGTGGCAGCGAGGGCTAGCCTCGCATCCGTAGACTTGGCTGGATAGTCGGGTCGGGCGTCTACGCGGTATTAGTCTCGACCTCGTTGCGGCGATGCCAGGATGTATTGACGGCACGGGGAAGGTTTACCATGGAAGATAACATGACACGACTCATCCACACCGTTGATCGCTCTCAACTCCTCAAGTTCAATCTCGCTTCTGCTCATCAACGCAAAATGCACATAACTCCTCAGCTCTGATCCCATCTGGCAGGCGATAGGCAATAGCGCAGCGGCACTCTTCAAGCTCGACGCGGTGAACAAGATGTTCTTATTATGTATGAAGCTGCCCCTTGTGCTTGAAATTGCGTGAAGCGTCTCGGCGAGGTCCATGAACTTCACTGGCCCATTGTAGGTCGGTGCCGGAGGGCCTGCCTCGTGCCCAGCACGGCTAGGTGGCGGTCGATTCGATTTCTTCCACGGCAGTGCCTGGAATGCATTGTTTGGGTCGTCATATCCGGGGCCATGTTTGTATATAGGATGCCGGTGGTCGCGTATGGGCAAATCGGTCGGGATGTTGTGGACGAAGAGGTAGATGAGGACACCGATCGCGAGAGCTAGTCCCAGACGCTTGAGTGTCTTGCGCGGAGAGGGTCGCGCCGGCGCCCAGCGCGACTGAGACCGTATGGTAGGAAGCACGGCGGGCTTGTGGTCGTCGTTCTTCTTTCCTAGTTCCTCGTCGCTGTAGAAGAAGGCGCCCATCCTCCCCCAGAGCCGCATTTTCTCCGAGGAAGCGACCGCAGTGGTCTCGTGAGCTATATCGTGAGGTATAGCGGTGCCCGGTTCGTCATCTCAGCATGGTTATAGTGATATAAAAGGGCTCAAGGCCGCAACGCGCTCGTATATAATGCGCCGCAACTGGCTTGATGGAGGAAGGATTGGACGTCGCGAGATAGGAGAGGGAGATGAGATGAGATCAGATGCAAATGCCGCGCTGGAAAGGAAACGTGGTCCACAACCCTGCAGCTGATCGAAACTCTAATCAACGGCCGCTAAGCCTGACACAGCTGCTAGCGCCCTGGACCCCTGTCTTTACCCCAGATTCAGATAAGATGGTGGGCCGCCGATAAGAGCTCATGGCCTAAATTTTCAACCGAAATCAGAACCTGGATGGCCATCTGTTTTTGAGACATAATTCCTTCCATCCATATCCAATATTTCTACCGGAACAACTTGAACCTCAACTAATCTGACAATATGGGCAAGTCTCGTCAGAACAGGAAGAATGGCGCTCGCTCGGACCCTATCGCCAAGCCCGTCAAGCCTCTATCCGACCCCGAGCTCATTGCCCTTCGCGAGTCTCGTATTCTGCCCGTGGTCAGGGACCTGAAGAGCGCAGATATCAAGAACCGCACCTCCGCGGCCGGAGCTATAGCCAACATCGTCCAGGATGCCAAGTGCAGAAAGCTTCTGCTTCGGGAGCAGATAGTGCACATTGTGCTGACCGAAACGCTCACCGACAGCAGCATCGAAAGCCGAACTGCGGGATGGAACATCCTCAGGGTGCTTGTGCAGGAAGAGGAGAGCGACTTTGCTGTTCATCTCTTTAGACTTGATATCCTCACAGCAGTTGAATATGCGGGCAAGGCTGTAAGTTGGCCTCATGTTAGGACCTTTACCCTTCACGCATGAGACTAACGCAGGCTTCAGGTGATAAATGCTGTCACATCAACAGAGACACCATTCGGAAAGACACCAAAGGCTCAACAGGAGCGTGTATGGGAGATTGCGGGCTGTCTCGTCTTCCTGATTGGCGCTCTCGCCGTGGCTCGCGATGAGATACTCGCAGCCATTGTCGCCAACCGCAACATCCTCCGTTGCTTTTTCTTCCTGATTGCCAACGCCGCCACGCCCGCGGACTTGGTAGAGGAAGTCCTATCATCGCTGATGGCTATTTCAGAGGAGAACCTTGAGTTCGGCCAGGCTCTCATCGACGACCAGGAGACCCACTGCTACAACCAACTGTTAAAGCTCAAAGACGCCGGAGGCTCGAAGGCTATGTTGGCCTGCGGTGTGCTTCACAACGTCTTCTTCTCGTTACAATGGCAGGATGGCAGCCCGGGCCTGAATGATGCGAGTGACGCGATGCTCGTGCCGGCCATCGCCAAGGTCCTGGAACAGACTTCTTTGAGCCAGGCGTCAAACGGAAGCAATGGTGCTGAGCCGGTGGACGTTTTACAAATAGCTTTCGAGGTCCTTGCATCGATAGGAGCCGACTTCCAGAGCGCATTGGAGAGGGCCAGCAAGCAGCCAAAGAAGGGAAAGCGCGAACCCAAGGCGGCGGAGATGGAATGGGACGGCATCGAGGATGCTGAGCCCATGGAAGAGGATGAGCCGGAAGTACCTATGGACGAAGATGATGCCGAGGACGACGAGGAAGGTGACGAGGAAGATGGAGGGTCCGACGACGAGATGGACGAAGACGAGCTGGAAGCGGACATGGATCTAGTCACAGGCGCCGACGACGACGTACCCGACGAGACTAGCTTGGACGACCTTCCGACGCTCAAGCAGCTGATACAACTGGCCGTGCCACAGTGCATCAAGTGGACACAGATCTCTCTCGATAGCGACGAGGCGATCGAGGTTCAGAGCCACGCATTCTCTGCGCTTAACAACATTGCATGGACAGTGTCATGCTTCGACTTCACAAACGACGAGAATCTCGGTATTCAGCGTGCGTGGATGCCAGCAGCGAAGAAAATCTGGTCCAAGTCGGTAGCTGCCGTGCTGGAGTCGGATACGGCAGACCTAACGCTTGCTACTGTTGTCACTAGCATAGCCTGGGCCATTTCGCGGAGTTTGGGAGGTAATACACCTCTCAAGGGCAATGGGCAAAGGAAGTTCATGGCCCTATACCAGGCCTCAAGGAACCAATCAGCGTCGAAGTCCAAAGCTGAGGCTGCGGCCGAGGGTGAGGAAGGTGAAGACCCATTTCAGGGTCTCGGAGTCAAGTGCATCGGAGTGCTAGGACAGCTCGCCAAAGATCCAGCTCCGGTTGAACTGAACCGGGAGATCGGTGTCTTCCTTCTCACGGTTCTGGCTGGTCTTCCTTCAACTCCTGCGGGCGACGCAGTTGAGGCCGTCAACCAAATCATTGAGATCTACGGAGACAGGAATGCGGCCTGCCAGGCGGTCTTCTGGAAGCACGACTTCCTCAAGCACCTGGAGGATATAACCTTCAAGCTGAAGGCGATGGCCAAGGGCATTGACAAGAGGCAATTCGGCGAGCTGAGGCAGAGGGCTGACGAGGCGATTGTCAACTTGCGGAGGTTTGTGAACACTAAGAAGAGGTATGCCCCGAAATAAGGGAGGCTGGAGCGATAGATAGCTGTTAGAGAAGACATTGTGTCGCGGAGCGGTTAGGTTAGCCTGCAAACCTGCAATTTTAGTGCATATGATACATGTTAGCATATCACAAAGCCAATTTCAGCGGGACGAACCTCGACGAACGACTGGCAGATTTAGCCAGAAGACGGGACAGAGTGATCTATCTTGGTTAGGTTCGTAAACAGACCGATTCATTGCTCATTAAAACTCACTGGATCACTTGCCGGGACGCCATTCCCATCTCGCACACTCATCGGGGTTCTGGTCCTGTACCACAACGTAAGCCGTACTGTCCGTCTAACCAAGCACCTTCAACTTCTGCTTCTTCTTCTTCTTCCCCTCCCCCTCACCAGTCCCGCTACTCTTCCCCTTCTGGAAAGTCCTCCAGCTGTCAATCCTCTGGTCCCTCGTCGCCTCCCAGTCCTGCTCGTGCTGCCTCTTCCTCTTCCTCGCTTCGAGCTCCTCGTCCGCCTTCTTCTGCTCCCTACCTTCCTCCTGCATCTGCGCTTTCATCTGCCGCCGCCTCCTCTGCTCGTTCTCGATCAGCACGAACTTGGTCTTGTCCGCCCACTTCTTCTCGAACTCGGGCTCTTTTAACTCTGGCGAGTCGACCGTCCAGCCATTCTCGCGGATCAGCAGCATACGCGCGTCGGCGATCGCCTCGTCGAGGCGCTCCCGCGCCTTCTCGTCCATCAGTTCCGTCTGAGCCTTTTTCAGCCGGTCGAAGGCCTCGGGGGCGAGGGGGTTCTTGGTCTTGTCGGGATGGATGAGGAGGGACTTTTTGCGGTAGGCCATCTTGATGTCGGATTCGGGGATGCCTGGTTTGAGACCTAGGACAGCGTAGCTGGGGTAGTGTCAGTAAGGAGACAAGATAGAGGGGACAGGGAGGGAGGAAGAGAGACTTACGCATCTAACCTGAAGGCTTGCAGGATGCGGTTGATCTCTGCGTCCTTGTCCCATTCTTTGGCCTCTGCTTCCAGCACCTCGAGCGCATCTCGGCTGTCCTCCACTGGCGGCTTGGGAGCCTTGTCATCGACTTTGGTTGCCATCTTGATGTTCCTGGACCCGAAGCCTGTTCAAACTGTTACAAAGGTCGCCTGGGTTGAGAGGGAAAGTAAAGACCTGCGTTGTTTGATATAAATGAAGTCGTGATGGCGGATGAATTATTGATGTTGGTCGTTGGTTGTCGGCTTGTCGCAGCGAGCTGAGCGTGGCGGCTGCTTATCTTATCGCGATAAGGAATGGCCCCGCCAAAAAGTCCATATCGAAAAATCTCCACGGCGACAGAGCCGACACCACTCTCACCGTCCTGACGATCAATTACACGGCCACATCTGGCCTTGCACTAGATCGCAACTACCAGCACTACGTTCCTTCCCACAAAAGGAAGTGCTGATATACGACAATGGGTCAACGACAGCGGTCACCACGAGCACCGTCTCCGGCACGGTCCGAGGCCGAGGTCGACATCGCCGGTGCTCTCTTCGAAGGCAGCGATGCTGAGGAAGAGCAGCAGCAGAAGGGACCGCCAGAATCAGGAGACTTTGACTTTGATGGATTCTTAAACGCTGGCGGCGACAGCGACGGCGATGATGGAGGCGATGCGGCGTTCATTGCCCTGCAGCAGGCCGCCTCTTTCAGGAAGTCGTCCAACTTGAAGGGCAAGACGGTCAAGAAGGGAGGCGGTTTCCAGGCCATGGGTACGTTCTTCCACGTCGCAAAGCTTCCGTCTTGAGTATTTGAAGCTGACTGTTATACCATGCAGGTCTCAACGCAAACCTTCTCCGAGCAATCACCCGCAAAGGCTTCTCCGTCCCGACCCCGATCCAGCGCAAGACCATCCCCCTGGTCCTCGACAAGCGCGATGTAGTAGGCATGGCCCGGACAGGTTCCGGAAAGACCGCCGCCTTCGTTATACCCATGATTGAGAAGCTCCGAACACACAGCGCCCGTGTCGGCGCCCGGGCTCTCATCCTCTCCCCGTCTCGCGAACTCGCGCTGCAGACACTCAAGGTCGTCAAGGACTTTGGCAAGGGTACGGACCTCAAGGGCGTCCTCCTTGTCGGTGGTGACAGTCTGGAAGAGCAGTTCGCCGCCATGGCGACGAACCCGGATATCATCATTGCTACGCCTGGTCGGTTCTTGCATTTGAAGGTCGAGATGCACATGGACCTTTCCTCGATTCGCTACGTTGTCTTCGACGAGGCCGATCGCCTCTTCGAGATGGGTTTCGCTACCCAGCTTACCGAAATTCTCCACGCGCTACCTACCAACAGGCAAACGCTGCTCTTCTCCGCCACCCTTCCCTCCTCCCTGGTTGAGTTCGCCCGAGCCGGCCTCCAAGACCCCAGCCTCGTGCGTCTCGATGCCGAATCCAAAGTCTCACCCGACCTCCAGAGCGCCTTCTTCTCCGTCAAGGGCGGTGAAAAGGAGGGCGCCCTCCTACACATCCTCCACGACGTCATCAAGATGCCCACCGGCCTACCAGAAGGCGTAACAGAGCAATACGAGGAGAAGCCCTCCCTAAAGCGGAAACGCGACGGCGACAGGCCCGGGAGGGAGAAGCCAACCGAGCATTCTACCATTGTTTTTGCTGCTACCAAACATCACGTCGAGTTCCTCGCAAACCTGCTCATGCACGCCGGCTTCGCAGTTTCCTACGTCTACGGTGCGCTCGACCAGACAGCGCGTAAGATCCAAGTCGAGAACTTCCGTCGCGGTCGGTCGAACATTCTTGTCGTCACCGATGTCGCGGCACGTGGAATCGATATCCCAATTCTCGCGAACGTGATCAACTACGACTTCCCCCCTCAACCCAAGATCTTCGTCCACCGCGTCGGCCGTACCGCTCGTGCCGGTCAAAAGGGATGGAGTTACAGTCTGGTCCGTGATTCAGACGCGCCTTATCTCCTCGATCTCCAGCTCTTCCTGGGTCGCAAGCTCGTCATCGGAAGGGAATCATCCCACCCCTCCTTCCACGACGAGGTGGTCGTCGGCTCCCTTCAGCGCACAGAGGTGGAACCCAACGTGGACTGGGTCAACCGCGTGCTTGAAGACAGCGAGGACATCGCCATGCTGCGGCGGGTGGCCGTCAAGGCCGAGAAGCTCTACGTCAAGACGCGCAACAGCGCGTCAGCACAGTCCGCCAAGCGGGCAAGGGAGATGGTGGGCACTGCGCCGTGGTCGCAGCTCCACCCTCTCTTTGGCGAGGAGCAGGCGGACAAGGAGGACGCAAGGTCCAAGATGCTGGCTACGATCAGCGGTTTCAAGCCGCAGGAGACCATTTTTGAGGTGGGCGACCAGGGCAAGGCGAAGGGCGCGAAGAATATGGCTGCCGAGGCCGTCCGGGGCTTTAGGACTAGGGTCGCGCCGAGGCGGATTACGGCTGATGAGCAGGAGAAGAGGAGGGATAAGTATGCCAACTATGGCAAAGAGAAGGGCAGTGGAAGTGAGGGTGAAAGTGGGGACGAGGAGAAGGAAGACGGTGAGGAAGAGTTCGAGGATGAGGATGAGGTCGTGGTAGACGACGACGACGACGAGATGGAGGTCACGGTTTCCAACTCGGTGCAAACGAGCAAAAAGGGCCAGACATCGTTCGAGGACCCCTCGGTGTTCATGTCCTACACGCCCCGCACGCTCAACGCGGCAGAAGAGAAGGGTTACGGAGTGCACTCCGGCTCTAACGTCAACTTCGTCACCGCCGCCAAGGAGGTAGCGATGGACATGACCAACGACGAAGGAGCGGCAGGGTTCGGCGTGCCGACTCGCGCCAAGATGAGGTGGGACAAGAAGAACAACAAGTACGTCGCCCGCGAGAACGACGAGGACGGCTCCAAGGGCGCCAAGATGATCCGCGGCGAGTCGGGCGTCAAGATCGCGGCCTCCTTCCAGTCCGGCCGGTTCGACCGCTGGCGCAAGGCCAACAAGATGAGCGGGCTGCCGCGCGTCGGCGAGTTCGAGAAGCCCGGTACCGCGCGACAGGCGAGCGGCCCCGGTGGTGGTCCTGGTTCCGGTCCCAGATACAAGCACAAGAAGGAGCAGGAGCCGAAGGAGGCGGACAAGTGGCGGGACGACTACCACGTGCGCAAGAAGAGGGTCGCCGAGGCGAAGGAGAATAGGGTCGGCAAGTTCCGCGACGGCGAGGGGTCGACGAAGGAGATCAAGAGCGCGCACGATATCCAGAAGGACAGGAGGGTGGCGGCGATGAAGAGGGAGAAGAATGCGCGGCCGGAGAAGAAGAGGGGGCGGGTGAAGAAGAAGAATTAGACGCGCAGTGTCTGATCAGCATAGCGACATATTGCAGTTTAGAAGTTATGATCAGTTACCGTTCAACGCATGCATTTTCGTCTAAGCTTAAGGCAACTTGTGCACTGCTTATCGTGGACTATGTAGCTGTTACAGTCGCCTCGGCTGGTATGGACTATATGACTCGTATCTATCTGTCGACTGGTGACACGAGCAAGATTTCGGAGCCATATCCTACATGTACCTACCCAACGTTGCGGATTAGTCTATATGCTTTTCACGGATTATTCTGCCGGACTAAATCCACTCCCTCACCAGAGCCCAGCACGATGCCCCGTTTTCGAACAGACATCCCGAAGCGGAAGAAAAGAATGGTGTAGCGCAGCAGAAGCGGAACTCCAGAATACGCTCCGATAAGAGCGGTGATGCGTTGCCCATTATCTGATCGCTCCGCATCCCTCAGATTGGCCAGCATGAGCTGGGTGGGTGACGACGAGTGTTCAGAAACGGCCAATGACATATTATCTTGGCGAAGAGGCCTCCGTTCCGCACTGGATTTCTCTGCGTCAGTGAGACTCGGAGAAAGCTGTGTCTCCCCGTCTCTCCACACTTGGTTTTAGTGCTCCAGAACAGGATGAAAATGGGGAACTTGAAAAGCAATGTCCCTGAAATATACCACCAAGACAGTTGAGGAGATGTCGTCCCAGCAATCAAAGCCCAGACCTTGGCCGTAAAGCTTGGGGAAGCTTGACCAGCTTGGCGTCATTGTGCATGCCAGCCCCAAGAGCTCCCAAGAACTTCCAAGAGATGTCCAAGAGATGGCCAAGAGATCTCGACGAGTTCAAGCTTTTCGAGCCCGTTGGACGGCATCTGCTGTCATTCGTTCCTCATCCGACGTCGTGTAAAATGTGGCTGGTGATGTTTCTGAAACGGCGAGAGTTTGTTCGAAGTACGTCATGGAGTAGCAGCCAACAAAACAACCTGGAAGGTCTGCTCCAAATTGGAGCAATGGAGATTAAGCTGCTCCATTTGGCGGCAGAGGAGGAGGTCCAGACCTCTGAGCTGCCCCTGGCATTGGCTCTGAAGCAGAGGTGATCGTCATCGTCTGGTCAATGAGATGGAACTGGGCGGTAGCGTCACAGGAGGGAGCAATGATGTGGCTTGAAACTTGGCGCCGTAAACAGACGGCAGGAGCAAGAGCCAACTTGCGACTGCCATTTCGTAGTGTTGGTCGATTTTATTCAAACAAACTGGAATATATCCAAGCGCCTGCTTTCCTCTTTGATTCTTCACCTCTTCTTCTCCTTCTTTTCGCCTATCCGCATTTCTAAACTCGTCATTTCAAATAATACCTTAGTCCGTCCATCTTTCACCCAGAACCGCGTACCTGATCATCGACTGCGCCTACCAACTACTCTTGCCTTTATACCCTAATACCTAACATATCTTACGCGCATCCTTTCGCGATCAGGTGTGCCGGAGCTTAAGGCGAAATTAACTGGCAAAGCCCCAGTTCATTGCGACAACTGGAGAATAGCGATTGACAATCTGCCCAACCATTCGAGCAGATTCAGCCTGAGGCCGCACCGCCGTCACTGAGGGAACCTTACCGTTTGGATCCTGCAGCATCGCCACGAGCTGCTCAAAAGGCACCGCATAGATTGCGTTCGACGGTCGCGACAAACAGTCTCAAAAGCGTCTCTGGTGAATTATTTACCGTTTGCGACCGAGACAAACGACTTTCGGATAGGGAGCCGAAGTGAAACAAAGGGAACGAGCCAGCATCGATCGAGATTCACCACTCAACGAACCGAAGGATTTCTCAATTGTTTTCAGGAACGAGCTCCCCCGAACGACACGACCGTCCTATTATCCCATTATTACCCCCCTTTCTCGCCAAGCGTTCTTCGACACAGCATCTGAACTGTAGAAACAGCATTCACCATGTCAGGAATGTCTCATTGTGAGTTCAAGAGAAAAGCTTAAAGAGCAGATCCCCTCCGCACACACCCGCACTTCGGCGCATTGGCATTTCTGGGCATCTGGCAAATCCACTTGTGCCCAGAACGCCCAGTCTGCGCTAAGAATGCAACCCTTGGCGCACTCGGCCACTGAATATCCGCCTCGCTTCATCCAATCCCATCCCATCCCCGTCTGATTTCGGCTCGTCTTAGCGGACCGATGGTCGAGTCTGCGCATCACTACAATTCATTATTACGGCCCAATTCCCCTCAGCATCTTGTTTTGCCCAGTCCATACTTTTCACTAGATTTGGACACGGGCAGGTCGTGATACTCACCAGTTCTGGCATATATGCCAAACGTCACGTCACGTCGCTTGTTAATCCCTATTTATATTCACATGGCCCACGCATCCTCCTAATCTCGCCTCTTCCTCAAATTTGCAACCTTACCACTAATGCAATGCTGTCATCAGTCAACCATTCTCGCATCAAGCGCGATGCCCATCTCTTGGGTCGCACCGACTCGGGCTGGCCGAACCCGTTCGCCCATACATGGAGCAAGAAACAGACCAAGAACCCCAGAAGCGCGACCTGGGATGGCGCTTCTCTCGAGGCGCAAGAAGGCGAGGGGTTGTCGCCGATAGCGCACGCCCAGACCGAGCCGGGTATGTCACGACAAGAGACATCGGAGGAGGCGTACTCCGGCCCGAGTTACACGAAGAAGGATGAGGCGGCAGATTTTGATCCCGAGAGCGGTCGCACAGCAGTCGATACGCCACAGGCGCAATCACCTGTACTCGGTCAAGAGGGATCCGTGCGTCAGAGGAATGGCAAGCTCGCGGGAGAGAAGGATGAACCGGAGGAGACCGCAGCCGACGGAGACAACAACGGCAAGGAGAAGGAGCAAAAACACCGCATGTTCAAGGACGTGCAGCCTAAGGAGCCGTTCACGACGGCCAATCAGCTGAGGCGGACACTGCTCAACTCGTGGATCAACGTCTTGCTCATTTTCGCTCCAGTCGGCATTGCACTCAACTACGTCCACTCTGTCAGCAGGATCGTGGTGTTCGTGGTCAACTTCATTGCCATCATCCCGCTCGCCGCTATGCTGAGCTTCGCCACTGAAGAAATCGCGCTTCGAACTGGTGAAACACTCGGTGGTCTGCTCAACGCAACTTTTGGGTACGTCACACCGCAACACCAAAGTCAAGCTTGATATTAAGGTGAATCATGCTAATTTCATACTAGCAACGCTGTCGAGCTGATTGTCGCCATCATCGCCCTAACTCAGAAGCCAGCCAAGGTCATCATCGTGCAGACTTCTCTCATTGGCAGCATCCTGTCCAACCTGCTCCTTGTGCTTGGCATGTGCTTCTTCTTTGGAGGTCTGCGCAGACAGGAGCAGTTCTTCAACACCACCGTCGCACAGACGGCCGCCAGTATGCTGGCCTTGGCGGTTGCCTCTATCATTGTGCCGACCGTCTTCGACCACAACAGCAGCGGCTCCGATAAGAATGTAGCCGCGTTGTCACGAGGAACTGCGGTCATCCTGCTCATCGTATACGCCGCTTATCTTTTCTTCCAGCTTAAGACGCACCACCTGATGTTTAGCGAGGAAAGCAAAAAGGTGCCGGCCAAGCCTTACCGCAAGGCAATCAAGCCCGGTGCCGTCGGACAGGCCATGGTTGGCCCTGCCGGTATGATGGCGCACGGTGTTTCGGATCAGGAGCAGATGCGGAAGACGATGCTGGACCTCCACCCAAAGGATGATGACGAGGGCGAGGACCCGCAGTTGCACTTCTGGGTGGCTATTGGCACACTTGCTGCTTCCACGGTGGTCATTGCTTTATGCGCCGAGTTCATGGTGGACTCCATCGATGCTGTTACCAAGTCCGGCGGTCTGAGCGAGGAGTTTGTCGGTCTGATTTTGCTCCCTATTGTCGGTAACGCTGCCGAGCACGCCACAGCCGTCACAGTTGCCATCAAGGACAAGATGGATCTGGCCATTGGAGTCGCGGTCGGCTCGAGCATGCAGGTCGCCCTCTTCCTGATTCCTCTGCTCGTTATTATCGGTTGGGGAATGGGAATTGAAGACATGAACATGAGCTTCGACCTGTTCCAGGTTGCGGTCCTATTCGTGTCGGTGCTGCTCGTCAACTATCTGATCGGTGACGGCAAGAGCCACTGGCTGGAGGGGCAACTGCTGGTGTGCCTCTACTTTATCATTGCCGTATGCTCGTGGTGTAAGTTAAAACACATCCAATCCGAGTTGAAGATGAGACTAACTTTATAACAGTCTACCCTAACGAGAATGCCGAGAGCGCATCCGGTAGCGAGACACCAAGCCTTCGTTTCTAAAGATTTCGAAGGTCAAGCAACAGCACACGACAGCTGCTCTGAATATAGATCTTTTTGTCCTCTTTGTACACATACACCAAGCTATGGATTTCGCATGCTGGTTCTTGGCCGGGTTGTCTCGCCTCGGAACGGTACAACTGATAGCGATTCGAACTTGGCCTGACCCTCTTCTTTCTTCTGGAGAGCAGTCTGATACTGGGTCAGCTCGAAACCCATTCCATCTCAACCCACCGACCGCAGCTCCCACATCTCCTGGGGCCTGCCGGTCGTCCGTCCCGTATCCCGGATTGAGGCCAGCAATTCGCAAATCCGTTATCTTCGCAGCAACAGTCAGCAGCCCCCTCCTTCGAGCTATTGAAGCAAGAGCACCACAGCAGCGGTTCTTCGATCAATGTCTCCTCGGCGATGGCGACCGAAGGTCACCGCCCGAAATCTGAGACCCTACCCGGCACTAGAGGACCAAGGAACCTTGCTGACCTGTGTCTCTGCTGAATTTGCAACTCATTGTAATATCACACCAGAAAGACATTCACGATCACAAAGCGGAGTGATGGCGTTCACTCGGTTTCGCATGCGATGCTTGGGTAGCTACTGCCACCCCGTTCGGCACTTCTCCTTTCCGAATGGGCTCTTTGCTCATGAAGCACTTTTGCATGCTTCCAACTTCGAGGCGAACACCTCGTTTCATAGCATGGTGTTTTGCACTTTTCTTTTGTACATACTGGGAATCGGATATCCCACAGCGATGAAAGGGAAGATAGAGAGGGAAGAAAGGCAACAAAATACTGCGAGAGAAAGAGTGTGCTTGGAGTTAGATACCTGCGAGGGATCTGCCACTTGATGGCATTTTTGGAACTCAATGAAGCACATATTCTAATGACATCTTCTTCATTCAGGGCGATGAGATCCTGAAGTGGCCGGAAACTCGACCTTGTGATCTTTTTAATCTGTGAAGTCCGAGCACATCGGTTCCTGACATCAGGGGAACGGACCGGCGAGATCAATGCAAAATAGGGCTTGGATTCTTTATTTGGCGCGGCTCCTCTGCGGCTGTGGTGAGAAGTACCGTCAGCTCGGGGTGGCAGGCAGCCGCCTTCAATAGGTCACTCGCCCCCGACAAGCCTCATTCGTTAGTGATCCTTCGACCACCAATTCCGGCCCCGAGCCTTCGACAGCCGCCAAACTGGTGCTTATTCCTAGCGATGGCTTTGACCGGTCTAGACGTCTGGAGCCTACTACTATCAATATCTCACCTCATCTGTCACGCCTGCTTGCAGCCTACTAACTCGGACTCGAGGTTGGCTGTAAGTGTCTGAAATAGGCGATGCACATGATGCGGTCGTCTAGCCCCCAAGTTTGACGATGGTGGCATAGTCAACAAAAGCGAGGTTGGACATGTATAAAGGGGTTCTCCTCGCCAGTCATTTCGACCAGTATCATATCCAGCATCATCACCACAACATCAAACAGCAAGCATCGTTCACTACCAACCACATCCCCTTCTACACATTTATAGTATATACCAACCACCCCCAACCCTCACAATGACGATCCGCAAGCGCCTCCTCCTCTGGGACTACACCAACACCCGCGACTGCCCGGGCGCCATAGACGCCATCAACTTCAACAACGGGCCCTTCTCCGCCGTCTCCAACTGGAACGCCTGGTACCCCCAAGAGCTAAAGAATCGCCTCCCCTTCCGTCCCATGGTCCGCACTCCCGCCCAGCTGGGCGGTGACGAATGGTCCTGGCTAGCCAACAACGCCTTTTCCTACGACGTGATCCACTTCTTCAACGAGCCCGAGCGGCAGGCCGGTGTTTCCCCGCAGATGGCGGCTGATAAGTGGCGCTCCCAGATGGTGGGCGTCTTGCGCAAGCAGAAGGGGAAGAAGTTGGTGTCTCCCAGCGTGGCGAGCGATGAGCAGGGCAGGAAGTGGTTGAGGGAGTTCATGGGGAAGATTGGGGGCGATAGGCCGGATTACCTGGGAGTTCACTATTATGGGACAGATGTGGGCGCGGCGAAGAAGTATTTGACGGATATGCACAACGAGTTCAAGCTGCCCATTATTGTGAGCGAGATCGCGTGTATTGATAGGGATGGCGGGAAAGTGCAGCGGTGGACGGTCGAGATGGCGAACTGGATGGATCAGCAGGATTGGATTAAAGAATACGGAGTATTCGGATGCATGAGACAGGTCGCGGACGGGTTCGTGAGTCCCGCCGCGCAGCTGATGGATGGGAAGGGCAAGTTTACCGGGCTGATGAATAAGCTGAATACGGAGCAGCCGATGAAATAGGGGCGTGTAAGATGGCTGAGGGAGTGCCATGAAGAAACACGGGAAAGAAGCATAGGGAAGATATGGGGAAGAGCTTTGGGACCGGCATAGCATGGTGTATCTTGGGTAGCTGGCGTTCTTGGTTGGAATCTCTCTCGCTTTCGTTTTCATATACATCGAGCGTATAGACACTCTTTTTCACATATAGGTCGAGCATAGACGTACATACACGCACACAGTAAATACAATCCTCTGGAAGGGCAATAAAGCAAGACTCGCTGGTGATAGCTATCATCGCTCACTTCAGAACTATCACGAGATGAGGAGATGAGAGTAGGAGAGACCAGACATATATCGACTACGTACTGCCATGACAGGAAGGCACTCAAGACAGACCATCAAAGTTGTCGTCATACTACTGCGCATCCTCTATACTAGTATTCGGAACCAAGGTGCCACATGTCACACTCAAATCCATCATTACTGGTACTGTTCAATAAGTGCACACAAGCACATCAATACCCTACTCTCTCTATCGCGGTTATCCGGGGTATCATAAAAGAGAAAAAGACAAACGCAGATCCAAGGATTGCTAACCAGCGCTGCGTTCGCCTGAGAGATGAAAAAAACCAACCTGATGAAAATTCGTCCAATCCATGCCTTGCTAGTTTCATCACTCAAAAAACCCCGTGACACGAACATATCGAAACCAGCCAACACCTTCACTAACGCACAGCAACCTTTCCGTTTTTCACCAAACCCTTCCATCCATCCATCACTCATTCCTTCTTCCCGCTCATCGCTCATGCCCCCGTCCCCGCCTGAGTCAAATCCTCCGCCATAGCCAACTGGATCAAGCGAGCCATCTCCTGAAGATCGGCGCCATCCTACTGCACCGCCTGTTGGGAAATCATGCTGTCGCCCTCAAGGTGCCCGAGGCCGTTCTAGTGCCCCGAGCCTCCGGGGATCATGTTGTACATCCCACCCTCTCCGGCGCTGTAGGTGTTACCGCTCAGGTTCATGGCGTGGTGCGGGGCCTGTTGGCCGTAGGAGGATGTGCTGTGTTGTTGTGAGCTATTGGCACCGGAGGCGGTACTGGTGGAGGAGTAGCCGGCGTTGGCCGTGTCGGCGCTGCGTGCCGCTGCGGTGTTGTACTTTGCTGCTGTCGAGGGCCCAGTGTACCACCCTTGTTGCTGTTGTTGCTGGGTGGATGAGGCCTGTGAATTGGAGGAGTATGAGGAATAAGTGTTCTGCTGCGGGAGGGAGTGCTGGGATTGGTTGTACGCTGTTGTTGAGGATGGGCGGGACGGGGGGTTGGGTGCTTGCGGGCGGATATTGTTGAAGGCGGCGGGGAGATGGGAGCGCTGCGGATTGGAGGCGCGCATGTTGACCGATGAAGATGGGGTGCTGGAGGTGTTGGAGTAGGCAAGAGGGTTGCGGGCCTGAGATGTGGAGGTGTCGGTCCACTGACTTGCGGTAGAGGAGGGCGTCGGGGTGTAAGAGGAGGCAACTTGCTGCGAGGAGGTGTTGTTCAGCGGCAGGGTGTTGCTGGTGTGAGAGCGCGTGCCGTAGTTATCGTAACTGGGATAGGAGGTGGCCGTCGTAGCTGCGGTGTTCTGCTGGCTGTATGGCTGATAGGCAACTTCATTGCTCGACTGGTTAGTCGTCGACGTCGAGTACTGCGAGTAGTTGTTGTAGTTCGGCGCCGTGTTCTTGTCAGACACCGTCGAGTAGCCGGTATTGGCTGCCGCTGCGGGAGTAGGACGCTGAGCCTGCCTGCTAGGTTGGCTGGGCACCGGAGTACGCGTCTGCCCCTGCGGCTTCATGCCTTGTCTGGACTTTGCCCGCGCGACAGCCGCAGGGTCATACTGAGGGTTCTGTACAGGAGACGCTGTTCTGGCAGCAGCAGTCTGCATGGCGGCCTGAGCCAAAGCGGAAACGTGGTCGGAGACGCTTGAGCTGTACGAAGCAGTGTTGCTTGGCTTGGCAGTTCTCCTAGACTGCCGGGGCGAGGCAGACGCCTGCTTAGCGTTGGTCGTTTCTTGGGTCGGATATGCACTCCATGACGTGGTGGTATGGCCGATGTCGGCACTCACAGAGCTGGTGGTTGTCGGGACATCGACGACTCCAGCCGCCTGCGAGGCGGTATAACTGCCCCACGACTTCTGGGATTGGTGGGATCCGCTATGGGAAGTAGCAGTGTTGGCCGCGCTCCTGAGATCGGGGAAGGAGA
Source organism: Coniochaeta sp. 2T2.1 (assembly GCA_009194965.1). Taxonomy (NCBI): domain Eukaryota; kingdom Fungi; phylum Ascomycota; class Sordariomycetes; order Coniochaetales; family Coniochaetaceae; genus Coniochaeta; species Coniochaeta sp. 2T2.1. The sequence continues at coordinate 436,036 of VSMA01000032.1, forward strand.
GTGTATGAGATGGCTCCGATGTTTGTTGTGGAAGGTTAAGAGTGTGGTTGGTTGATCCATGCTGGCTGTAATCCATCCCAGGACCGGATGCCCATGTCTGCTGAGTGGCTTCAGGCGATAATGTATCCGGGAACGTTAGCCCTCCGGAATGCCGGTACACGCCGTTGCTATGGTCTCCATACGTTGGTTGAGGATTGTCTGGCATTGGGCCTTCCTGTGGTTCATCCTCAACCTCCGGTTCCTGGTTGAGCGAATCCTGATGCGGAGGAGCACCTGGATCTTGATAGACAAATCCCGGGGACGGCAAGTCATCGGGCTCTTCTTCCTGGTTTTGGACAGCTTCTGGAGTATCTGGAGGCTGCTCAGCCTCGGCTGCTTCCGCCGCTTCCTCTGCCTCGTCTTCTGCAGCTTTGCTCTTCCTCGACTGCTGGAGAGGATATGAGCAGGCTGTTCCTGTCCTGAGACAGTTGCTGCATGACGGCTTTTCTTTGCCGCACTAGGGAGTGTCAGTCAGCTTACCAAATTATGAATACAGACATGGACAACATACCTTTGCCTTGGAAGCCTTGCACTGGATACAGGAGCCGCGACTGAGCCTTGTTCCCTTTAGTTTCTTCTGCCGGTTAGCAGCGGTCTCTGTGTGGGTCAAGGCAGCTGTCCCATTAGCCTCTCCAGTCCCATCAGCTTCGGCCTTCTTCCTACTGGCCTTCCGCTTCCTCTTGGTTGCCTCGCCAGCATTGGCTGGCGGCTGCGTATCTTGTGCGGGAGCTTGTTCTGCAGGTTGATCCTGACTAGAAGCAGCCTGTGCGCCTTTGTCGGGGAGTACTATTCTCAGACGCTCGGCTCCATATTCCACAAGCATCTTCAACGACTCCTCTTGCAATGCGGGCGACTGGTTTGCAAAAATGCTGAACTGCTCGGGACTCAGGGTTTGAGGGTCGACCTTGGCTTCCGTGAGAAGTCGGATGGCCACCTCACGTCTCCGCTCAGCTTCTCCAGCTGGAAGGTTGAGTATGGAGTTCTGGTGCACTTCACTTGAGACCAAGGCAGACGCCTGGGCCTCGCTCCCGTTGAAAGACTCGTTGCCCACAAGGCCTTGTGGGTAAGCGCCACCATTTGCAGCCCCGCCCTGCGCCTGAGTGTTGTAGCGTGACCGCTGCGCAGAGTCTCCCACTGGTCGCGCCCCTGGCGCATCCGGAAGAGTCATCGACAACGCGGGGTCGATCTGGGCGTCATCGGCGCTCTTCTTCTTCTGGGGGCGCTTCTTCTGGGTGGAAGGTTGGTCGCCGTCCTGGGTCGGCTTCTTCCGCTTCTTTGGACGCGGGGTTGCGCCGTCGGGCGTGTCGGTCCCATTCTCTCCACCTTCTGCTGTTTGCTTCTTCTTGGGCGTCTTCTTCGTACTCGACGCTATCGGCTGCGGTCGTGGGGGCGGAGGAGCAAGGAGGTCTAGCAGCTCTCCGACCGTCTTGTGCATGTTTGTGTGGTCGTACTTCACGCTTATGGCCTTCTCGGACTTGGAAAAGGCGATCGTGAGGGTTCCTCGACAGTCGAACGCTGGCCGACCTGTAGTAGCGGTTAGAATCAACATGCCATCAGACAAAGCCAACTTCCCATGGTACTTACTGAGATTGACCGGATCCTGACCGTCCTTGCTGCTCCACTCCCCAACAACCGTCTTGGGAGGGTTCTTCGCGTTCTGCCTCGCCCAGGTCTGCGCAGAGTCCTTGCACCCGTACGTGAACGTCCAGCCCTGGTTCCCGCGCGTCATGGAGCGCATTATCCACTGCGCCTGGTCTGCCTCCCCCACCCCGGCCACGATGTGCTTGGCGACTGTGCGCTGGGCCACGGGATCGTCTTGCGACTGGTTCAGAACGGTGTCGAGGGCGTTTATCTGCCGTGTTAACTGCCCATCGACGCCGGTAACCGTGCTACCCGCCCGCGCTCCTCCGCCAAAGAGTCGCGGGTCCACGCCGCCGCCCGCTTCGAGCGACGCATTCTCGGCTTCTGTGACGGGGACGGAAAAGGTGACGTTTCGTAGCTCGAAGGTGACAGAGACGTGCTCCGCCTTGGTTGGTGTCACCTTGGAGTCGAGCAGTTGGCGGAGTTGGTGTTGTAGGTCATCAAGCGACATGCACCCATGGCTGCTCGACGGCGCATCGAACGGCGCCTCCATAATGGAGATTGCCGTCGTTATTTGGTGCTCGTCGTGATCATCGGTCGCAGGTTCGGAAGCTGAGGCAATCTCTGGGTTGTTTGGAGGTGGAACGCGGGGTGCGCGGGTGATGCCGTGAAAGCGGTATTGATTTGACGGCGCGCTTTGGAAGAAAAGGTGTCGCGGTCAATTGACCCGGCCGCGGAGGTTGAAAAGTGGAGAACTTCCCCGAAATGCGCCTTCTTCATTTGGGCCTCACCTTCACCACTGAGGAAGGTGCCGTTCAGGTGTTTGTAAGATGCAAATTCCCGCTAAAATTTTCAAAGCAGAATGTGTGGTATACTTCTTGTCGACGAACAACTTCTGCTTCAATGGACCAGAAACACAGAAACCTGGGTGTCCTTATTGTAAACATACAAACCAGCAATATGCCCCTCCGCCTGCTAGCAAATAAACGCCATTCGTAACGCTCCCGACAAACTTCAATCGAGTTTCATACAATCACTTCCAGGAAGTTTCATACAATCACTTCCAGGTTCCGTGAGTCATAGCCACCTACACATTGTCCTCAACCCACTGCTCCAGCTTCTCCACCAACTCAGCCTTCTTCCCCGCGGTGCTCACCCCCTTGCTAGCCAGCACATCCTTCAGCTCCGCGACCGTCATCTTCCCCAGCGTCTCGTTCTCCACTGCCAACTTGAGCTGCGCGTTGCTCATACCGCCAGCGAGCTTCTGACTGCCATCTTTAGGTTTCGGTGCTGCCTTGGCCCGCTTCTTCGGCCTGTTCTCTTCTTCGTCTTCATCATCCTCAATCTCTCGCTTCACCGCTCTGGATCCCATCAGTCCCTGCGCTTCGCCGTCCAGGGAGTCCGCCCACTCCTCGATGTAGCCGCCTACTCGCTTTGCGATGGCCTTGTACCTGGGGATGGTCGGGTCGTCCAGTGACTCCGGTACCTCTTCCTCCAGCGCCATGGCTTGCAGGATGCGGTAGTGCCACTGCAGACTCGGGTTGGGGTACTTGGTCGGGTTGTATATCCCCTTTGGCAGTTGCAGGTTCTTGACGATGGGCCTCATCTGGTCGATCAATTCGTTCGAGCACCGCGCTGTAACCGGCAGCTCCACGTTCCTGAGGTCGTCGGCGAATGGCAGGGGATACAGCCAAAGCCCAGCAGGTAGATACGGCGTTCCGCCATCTTCTGGCGCGCCGGAAGCTAGTATAGCTACCAGGATGGGGTTTGCGTTCTTCCGGGGTATGTGCCAAGCCAGCGCCATCTTGTTGTCCTTGAACATCTTCTGCCAGAGGGCAGAGAAGACCCGCGTCGATCCGACGTAGTCTTCCTCGCTCGGAAATATGTAGACGGACTTCTTCACTGATTCCCAGGCCGGCAGCAGCGTCCTGTCCTTGAAACCAATGACGCGCAGGCATTTGTCGCCGAAGTTCTTGAGGTCTTTGAGCTCCTCCGGGTTGAAGTAGACGTACTCGCCGCCGAACTTGTACGCTTTCTTAACCTCCGATTTTTCGACGATACGTGCATCAGCGTCAAGCTTTGTCGTCTCTCCCACTGCCAGTTGTGGGCTCTCGCCTTCCATCCAGACGTAGCATGACCGTTTCTTTTCCTGTCGGTGGATGACCTGGTAACCTTTCACCGTGATTCGCAGGCCAGGGGCGATGTCAAAATTCATCCCCGAGAAGTAGGAGCGTTTGGGCGTCTGTTTGGAGTTGATGTTGGATATGAGGGAATTCAACAATGTCAAGCCGTCGCCGGACCGCACTGTCGGGAGCGTGTCCTTGAGGTCTTGATCTGCGGCTGGGTCGGTGTAGACGATGTCCTATATTTTGTCAGATTACGGCTGGTGAGAAATACCACGCATTGTCACCCATACCTCGTAGAATTTGCTCAGTTCGAAAGACTTATCGTCGTGACTGATGGGAAACAGCTCGATAACCACTCCCAGATCGTACAGATCCTTTGCCCGGACCGCAGCCGCCGACCGAAGCTGCTTGTCCCCCGAGTGAGGATCGTCATTGTCGGTGATAATGAACAACCGTCGAGAGCCAAAGTTGGATGCATTAGTTGTAAATATTTGGTTCGCGCAGAACAAGACGTTTGACATCTGCACGGGCTCCTTGGAAGGCGTGAGAATGTCCTGGAGGTCCTCGTCATCACCCTCCACAAGTGCCCTCAGCGCTTTGACGTCCTCAGCAGACGGGATGTCCAGGTCTTGCAAGAGGTAGCAGTGCGGATATCCGCTTCGTCCATCCTCGTCGCGAAACTTTGACTTCTCCGTGCCAAACAGCAAGACGCCCATCATGTCCTTGGGTTGGGCGATGATGCGCTGCTGCATTAGCTGGTAGGCGCATTTCAGAGCTGCTGAGAGTGGGCTGTCGTTGTCGCCTTTCTTCTTGCCGCCGTCACCAGGTGGCGGCTTGGCCATTGATTTGCTCACATCTATGGCGAAGAGAACGGCATCCTTCTGCGTCTTGTAGTTCTGTTACTCGGTTAACGTGGCTTTCTCATAGGGGCATCTCATGAGGGCAGCTAACGGCTTCGTCGAGCTCCTCCTCCTCAGCATTGTCGTCATCGTCCTCACGCTTCTCGCTGTTACCTCCCCAGGCCATTGTGAAGACAGATTGAGATCAGATATGCAGTTGTTCGTGTCAATGTAGTTGGAAGATGAGATTGAATGGAAGTCGCGTCTTGATATGTCGCGTTGAGTGATTGGGAGCTATGACGGTGCTGCCTGGTCTTGCCTAGAACAGCCGGGTGCAGCTTCGCGGATAGTACAGTGAGATTAGCTGAACAGCATGTCAAAGCTGAAACACACTGTGCTTCAAGCTGCAAGTCACGAAAGCATGTGACGTTCAGAGAGAAATAGCCGGCTCCTGATTGGCCCAAACTTCTTGGCACTTTCTGCTTTCCCCTTGCTCCCGATCTCATTGGCACGAGGGGCACAGCATCATCGAACCAGATCGCCACAAAATCGTTGCTCCGGACTTTTGGACGGACGTACGAGCGCCTCATCTTCTCGACCAAACCTTTGTTCTTTTCCTCTCTCTCTTCACCTCATCTGCCAGATTCTGCATTGTCGCTCATAGTCTCTTCTTCTCCTACCCCGTATCTGTCTTCGCCATGGCACTGCGACAATCGAGCTGCCAGCTCTCCAGGGCGGCGTCGCAAGCTGTCGCAGCTCCGAGCTTGACCTCGCTGTCAGCTCCCGCGAGATGGAGGTTGCCCACAGCGCAGCGCCAGTTGAGGTCTTTGGCGACCGCTGTACACCATCCAGTCACCCAAGATGCCACCAGCTCCAAGGGTCCGACGGCAATGGTGTTCATGAACATGGGTGGTCCCTCGACAACAGACGAAGTTGGAGACTTCCTCAGCAGGTTATTTGTTAGTCCCACCCTTCTCATTCCCTTTAGGAGGCAGCAGAGGTGACTAACATGGTTATCTTAGGCCGACGCAGATCTCATACCCCTAGGTCGACTACAAAACTACATCGGACCACTCATATCCCGCCGCCGGACGCCCAAGATCCAGAAGCAGTACGCCGCCATCGGTGGCGGTTCCCCGATCCGCAAATGGTCCGAGTACCAAGCCAAGGAGATGTGCAAGATCCTAGACAAGATCTCCCCCGAGACCGCACCGCACAAGCCCTACGTCGCCTTCCGGTACGCGAACCCGCTGACGGAAGAGATGTACAACCGCCTGCTCGCAGACGGCTTCGGCAACGGCAAGGGCGGCCGCGCAGTCGCGTTCACACAATACCCGCAATACTCGTGCTCTACGACGGGCAGCAGTCTGAATGAGCTGTGGAAATGGAGGCAACGGCTGGAGGGCAAAGCTGGACCGTTGGATGACGGCAAGGATGGCACCATCCGGTGGAGCGTCATCGACAGGTGGCCAGCGCACCACGGACTCGTCGAGGCGTTTGCGCAGAATATCGAGGCCAAGTTGTTGGAGTACCCCGAGGAGCGGAGGGATAAGGTTGTTCTGCTGTTCTCAGCTCACAGCCTGCCAATGAGCGTGATCAACAGAGGTTTGTTTCCAACTGTCTTAGTACGTCGAGATCACTTTGCTAACGGTCACTTAAGGCGACCCTTATCCAGCTGAAATTGGGGCGACTGTGTATGCCGTCATGCAGCGCCTCAAGTTTTCCAACCCCTACCGCCTCTGCTACCAGTCCCAGGTCGGTCCGCAGCCATGGCTCGGCCCGCAGACGGCGAGCGCAGTGGAGGAATACATATCGAAGGGTCAAAAAGACCTGGTCCTGATCCCCATTGCATTCACGTCGGACCACATCGAGACGTTGTACGAGCTCGATCAGGAGGTGATCGGCGAGTCCGGCCACCAGGACACTGTGAAGCGCGTGGAGAGCTTGAATGGCAGCAAGGTGTTTATCGAGGGCCTGGCGAGCCTGGCCAAGTCACATCTGGACAGCGGGATTTCATGCTCGACGCAGATGGGCCTCCGGTGTCCCGGATGCAAGAGCGAGAGGTGTCTGGAGTCGAAGAAGTTCTTTGCTGGACAGCAGGTGCTGCCTGGCAAATGAGAGGCGATGTGTGTATGATACTTGTTGAGCGGAGATTATAGACTTGTAGGTATGCCATGTAACCATGAAACTTGCCGTAGGTCTAATATTCCCTCCGGTGAAGGATGGCATCGAACAGCACATTAAACGCGGGGGTCGAAAATGTGTGGAAGCATTTGAGACATCGATTGGATCCCGAAACTGCAGACATCCTTGACAAAACTGCCGACCTTCCGACAGGGCTGGTGGCAGGGCTTATAAATCGCAAGAGATGCGTCCATGTGCGTCATTGATTCGACATTTCTCTGCCCTTGTGCGAGATGGCTTCCTTGGAGTTGTTAGTGATGCTGTTACTGACCTGTTGTAGTTCAACATCTCACTGTGAAAGCTACATGCTCTTAATGAAATTTGTATCAGGAACATAAGAGAGAAGAGTAGTTCAACATCTCACTGTGAAAGCTACATGCTCTTAATGAAATTTGTATCAGGAACATGAGAGAGAAGAGATCTGTTTGGTCAGACGGTTAAACAGGGTGCTGTGCTAACTCGGGACCTTCCTTAAATCCCCAAGATCCGATTCCCGCGGGTCCCCACACAGCCAACTGAGGTGCGCTGTTCCTCTTGCATTCCAGGTTCTCCACGCCTTATCATTCGTGATGCACAAGCGCATACCGGCCGAGGATCGTTACGTATGCTTCGCTTGGGGCTAATGCAGTCTGTGGCTCAAATCCTGTCTCCCGTCTTTGCTATCTTCCTGATCCCCATATCCTTTCTTGTACAACTCTTGTACAAATGCTGCTCTCTTAATTCTTTCGTCTCAATCTTTCGGACGAACAGATAAAACTCAATCCAACCGTCTCGACGACCAAATGCGACGAGTGCTCGAACGGCCCTTTATATACAACGGACATACCCCATAACAACATCTGCCGGACGAGAAGAGAGACATAGTGTATCACGGATGTCACACGCTGCAAGGAATACCACTGAATATCACCGGGCAAGGCTACCGGAGGCATTACATTGTAACGAGTTTCCGACTTGAGACAGACACCACCGCGACACAGACACCATGGCGAACGACGACGCAGCTTCCTCGCCTACGGCCTCGAGCGTCGTAGGCTCCGTAGCCGGGAGCGGATTCCGCATGCACGAGCCGTACCACGACGAAGACCACGATGCATCATCAGAAGCGACAGGCTTGCTCGGCGCAGGCGCCGAAGCGAGCGGCGACGAGGCGGACGGAGTCGCCCCCAGGAGGACGGACAGCTGGGTCGGCTGGGAGGACTTCAACGAGATCGCACCGTGGAGGAGACCATCTGTAAGTGTCGCGGATGTCGTAGCGCACAGCTGCAAGAACCCGTGTGGAAGCTAATGCAACAATACAGGTCTTGTGGCTCCTCGGACCTTATGCGCTGTTCACCCTCGCCTTTGGAGGGTCTATGGTGCCCAAGCTTAATCTGTATGTTCAGACGTCCTTCTTCTGGGGGACCAAACTAACCGGGCAGAATCATCGATCTCGTCTGTAACAAATACTTCGCCGACCAAGCCGCCTCCGACCCGACCCTCATATTCACTCCCGTGATTCTAGGAGGCGAGAACCCCCAATGTCGTATCCCCGAGGTGCAATCCCAAGTGTCGACGTTTATGCTCGTCCTGAGTGTTATCATCGGGTTGCTGAGCTCATATACTGCTCCAAAGCTGGGATCGTTGTCGGACCGATATGGAAGGAAATACATGATGGCCATCTGCTCAGCGGGCGGCGTCGCGGGAGAGATCATCATCATCCTGGCCGCTAAATTCCCGGATGTCATCCACTACAAGTGGTTGATACTGGGCGCGGTCATCGACGGTCTCTCTGGCTCGTTTACAGGCGGCAGCGTGCTCAGTCACTCGTACACGAGCGACTGCACTCCGCCCTCGAAGCGCAGCGTCGCCATCGGATACTTGCACGCATGTCTGTTCTCCGGTTTCGCATTCGGTCCACTGATCGCCGCCTACCTCGTTGAGAAGACGGGCTCCCTCCTCTCTATCTTCTACATCACCCTCGGATGCCACGTCGTCTTCATCCTCTTCGTCGTGGTCTTGCTCCCCGAGTCCCTCTCCAAGAAAAAGCAGCTCATCGCACGCGAGAAGCACATCAAAGAGCAGCGCACGCCCTCCGAACCACCCGTCGTACTCGCAGCATACGGCAACATTCCCTACGCACCCCAGCTAGACAGCGGCATGCACTTCCTCAAGACCCTCTCCCCTTTCGGCCCCCTCAGAGTCCTCGCCCCGCCGGGGCCAGGCAACGCCCGCCTCCGGCGCAACCTCATCACCCTCGCGGCGATCGACATGGTTATCCTCGGCGCGGCCATGAGCTCGGGCCAGGTCACCATCCTCTACAGCCAGTACATGTTCGGCTGGGGCACGGTGGAGTCCTCGCGCTTCGTCTCGCTGACGTCGACCGTGCGCTTCTTCGTGCTCATGGCCATTTTCCCCGTGGTGAACTACATCTTCCGCACGCGGCCCAACGCGCGCAAGCGCCGCGAGTCCGGCGTGCCGGCGTCGGAGAAGAACGCCGGCGCCGACGGGCTCGACATCTGGGTCCTGCGCACGGCGCTCGTGTCGGACGTGGTGGGCATCACGGGGTACATCTTCGTGCGGACGGCGCCGTTGTTCGTCGTGTGCGGCGTCATCATGGCGTTTGGCGGGCTGGGGAGCGCGACGATCCAGTCGGCCATCACGAAGCACGTCCCTCCGCAGCGGGTGGGACAGGTGCTCGGCGCCATTGGTCAGCTGCACGCGCTGAGCAGGGTGTTTGCGCCGCTGCTCTTCAACGGGCTGTATGCCGCGACGGTGAAGAAGTTCCCGCAGGCGTTTTTCGTCCTGCTGTCGGGTATCTTTGGAATTGCGTTGCTCGCGAGCTTTCTCGTTCGGCCTGGTGGTAAGTTTGACTCCCTTTCCCCCCAACCAAAAAAGGCATTTCGACCGAGGTCTGTCAGATTGCGGATATATGCTGACAAGACATGTGAAACCCGCAGTTTATGTGGACGAGGACGAGACCCTTACTTCGGAGCCGTCGCGGTCCGCGGACCAGCGACCGGATTACCTTTCTCGGCAGGAGTCGCTGGAAGATGACGAGCTACTGCCCGGCGGTACAGGGAGTTAGTGCGTTCGATGGTGCATGATATAGCGAGCCAGCCACGGGTATCAATTTCCTATTTTGTACCTTCGTAGATGATTTTTGTTGTGAGTTAGAAGGAGTATATACGACATACGACCTGTCCATAGAGGTGTTGTAGAATATTGGTCCACAGCGCAAGATGTGTACTGGATAGGAGATTGTTGTCAGGGTATAGGATTACTACAGCTAGATGTACTGCTGCTGGTCGTCTTCGGGTTTCATTGAGAGCCGACTGTTAGGTCAGCATGGATGAGATCAGCCAGCAGCACCGTCGTGGGTAAATAAGAAGTCGTAAGCTGCCAATGTCTTGGTGTTCTCCTCTGAGCTCCGAGGTGAGCTTCAGCTTTCGTTGCCGCGGAGGGCGCACTCAGACAAGCCATGACTCCTGTGACTGTCCCTAGCACGGATTTAGGGACTATGGCAAAACCCTATACCGACGACCGTAAAGCAACCGCGGCCCATTGGTGTTTCTAATGCCAACAACGGCGCAGTGCAGTGGGACCCGTGATGCTCTCACCGAAATGCTGACGTAGCTGCAGCAAGCTCGGGGTTTCACCCGCGGGAGGGACCCGCTCCGTTCACACCTTCACCTTCCTTCAACCACCATCGCTCTTACTTGATCCTCGTACCTGCATCTGTCAGTCCGTCTATAAAAGCTGGAGTGTGTGACATGATTTCATTTAGAACTGCCAGAGCCACAACTTCACTCTCCAGACAATTGAAGTCAATACCACTACACCACAAGCCAGCAGGAACGGCGAGACGCACATTCAAGATGACATCACCCGCTCAGGGTAAGGAGGGACCGATCAAGTTCGGCGACTTTGAGGTTACGGACCAGGTATGACTTGCTTTCACCTCACTGCTGTATCTCACATTGTCGCCCACCTACCCGTCTTCTTTACGCCGTAACCGCCTTCATTTACCTCCTTCTCGGCATGTTATTCTTTCCCTCACCACTCACCCCTTACCCCTCTATCCACCCCCATCTCACCACCCTAAGCATCCTCATCCTCACCCTCACCCTCACCCTTACCCTTCCCCTCATACAGCTCACTCACTAACATCCCCCCGCAGGTCTTTCTAACAACCCCCCTCTCCTTCGCCCTCGTAAACCTCATGCCCCTCCTCCCAGGCCACGTCCTCGTCTGCCCCCGCACCCGCCACTCCCGCCTCACCGACCTCTCCCCCCAAGAACTAACAGACCTCTTCCTCTCCGTCCAACGCGTCCAGCGCATGCTAGCGCGGCACTACTTCTCCCCCCCGCCCAACGAGAAATCGCCCCACCCCAACCCAGAACACGGTAGTTTCAACATCGCGATCCAAGACGGCGTAGAGGCCGGGCAGACGGTGCCGCACGTCCACGTCCACGTTATTCCGAGGATTCACGGGTGGACAGCTAAACCCGGTGCCCCTGGGGCTGGGGGTGGGGATGAACTTTATGAGAGGATGGCGGGGGAGGAGGGGAATGTGGGGGGGTGGTTGTGGGATCAGAGGGCAATGGAGGAGGGTAAGGAGAGGCCGCAACCGGGGGGCGGGTTCCCGCCTATCGAGGATAAGGATAGGAAGTTTAGGGGGAAGGAGGATATGAGGACGGAGGCGGAGGGGTATAGGAAGGTTTTTGAGGAGATGATGAAAGAGGAGAGAAAGGAGGGGAAGGGGGGGGATGGGAAGGGGGATGTGGGAAGCCCTGAGTGGTGGGGGAAGATTTGGCCTAAGGGGGGGCCGGAGGATGCTGGACCTGGGTATTGAGAGGGCTCTTAAGCGCAGATGGACATGGGGGGTTGAAAGGGTGTGCTGTGAGTACGGTATGCTGAAGGAGGGAGCTGATATGAGGAGGTTGAGCTGAGATGAGGCTGGCTGTGGTGATTGGAGCCAGTTGACCGGTCACATAAGGAAACAGGCGCACTAGAGAGCAGAGTACGATTATCATTTTGAACTTCGGCAGCACCATTCGTTTGCTATATACTCCATCAAACATGTGAACTACACTCAACTTGCTTGCTAACTCAGGATATCCAAAACAGCTTGGTCAACCCTTTTGAACCCCTTCACTCCTTGATATCTCAAACTAACCCGCACAGAAACTCGCAACGCCTTTCCGAATTAGCACATACGCAAACCGGTAAAGACAGGTTTCACCACTCAATCCAGTCCAGGTAAATGATCCAGTCCCCCCATGGACATACCCAACGAGTCAAACACCCCGCTATCAAACCCATCCCCTGCTCCTGCTCCTCCTCCTCCTCTACTACCAGTCATTCCCCTAAACATGAACATCCCCCCGTCACCACCACCACCGGCGCCCCCACCACCCATCGGGCTTTGTTGACTCCCACCACCACCACCACCACCACCGCCGCCACCATTCCACGCCTCAAAGTTCTGCTGCCAGTTCACCCCGTCCTTGAGGTACCAATCCGACCCGTCTATCGCGTAAAGCGAGCTCGAGCTCGGGCTGACCTGCCGCGTGTTCCCGCTGCTGCTCGGCATGGGCGTGAAGGCCTGCTGGGAGAAGCCTGGGGCCATGGGTTGGGAGGTGATGGAGGAGGAGGTGGGACCTAGAGGTCCCCAGGGGTTGGAGGTCGGGTTCGTGACTGCCGATAGGGTGTCGGTCATGGAAGACATTGTTGCGGAGGAAGATACGGCGGGGTTTTGTTGCTGTTGTTGGTGGTGTTGTTGCATCTGGTTCGCCATGGCGAGGATGTCGGGGGAGATAGAGCCCATGGGTATCTCGGGCGTCATCTGCGGCGGGGTGGGCTGGTTGAACTGGTGCGAGATGGGGGAGTAGTGCTCCTGTTTCGCCTGGGCAGGGGAAGGAGAATGGCCTTGGGACGAGGTCGCTTGTGGCGACGGGGTAGATGTTAATGGATGCGCTGCCGTGCGATTCGGCGACGGAACGTCGGACGTGCTGAACGTGCCGTACTTCTCGTCCGTGCGCTGCAGCACCATGGCCGCCTCCTCGGGCATCTCGACGTTCCACTTGCGCGCGAGCACGCTGAGGATGCCCAGGGTGCGGCGCGCGCACGGCCAGTCCTCGGCGATCTCCTCGAGCTGCCGGACGCCGTGCGTGATGTCCCGCTTCGCCGTCTTCTCGGGAAGGTTGAGCATGTGGATCGTGCAGGCAGAGTGGACCATGTAGACGGCGATGTTGCAGATCTGGCGCAGGTTGTACGTCTTTTTGTAGAGGCGCATGAGCTTTGAGATGGCGCCCGCGTTGGCGGAGCAGATGCGCCGCGGGGAGACGTGGGATGGAAGGGGAGAGGCGGAGGGGTTGTATTTTAGGAAAGGGCGGAACAGGTGGATGTATTGGAGGTGGAAGAACATGCTGTGATTGTGTTAGTAGTGAGGATGATAGATGGTTAAGGGGGTGGAAACATACTGGACGAGGATCACGTGTGGTAGTTGCCCTTCCTTGGGCTCGAGTTCTTTCGGTAGTTCCTTTCTCCATTCTTCGAGTCGCCTGTGCAGCTCGCTCAGCTTCTTGAGCTCGACGGACTTCCCGCTCGACCTCCCTATGTGGTTCGGGTGGTAGAAGAATAGCAGCAGGTCACTGCTGATCTCGCAGAGCTTGGTCAGCTGCAAGGCCACGGCCCTCGTCCTGGACGGTTGCTTCAGAGACACGTCGAACCCGGTGTCCGTGTATGGCGACCACGCCTCGGCGTCCTCGTCTGGGAAGACGTCGTACTTGGGAACGTTGTATGTGTTTTTGGGTATCTGTGGTAGCCGACCGAGGTAGTTCGACCAGCACTTATCGAACAAGAAGCAGCCCCAGAAGGTTATCCTCCTGGCGTCAATCTCCTGCTCGTTTAGGGAGTCCTTGTCGGCGGCTATACCGCCAATGTCTAGGTTGAGGCCAATGTCCTGGGCCATACGGAAACTCATCCCGCTATACACCCAACCCTTCGCTTCCCGCCCGCAGCCGGCTTCGCGGACGGACATCAGCGCGAAGGCTTGGACAGTGGTGAGCTTCGGCTTCTCGTACTCGTCGTTCTCGATAATGAGCCGCTTCGCCTCAGCGAAGAAGTGGTCGCCCTTCGTCCGCATGTCCCCTGGTATCGCATGAGCTTCCGGAACGCTGGTGAAGTGGCACCCCAATGCCAACATGGCGTTGACCAGCAGCGACGAGCAGTAGGATGTAGTGTGTGGTTGTGTAGTAGGCTTCCCCTTCAGGAAGTCTCGGTAGAAGAGGTTCTTCGACAGCGTGGTAAAGAAAGGATAGTGCCAGTTGAAGTAGAGGTTGATGAGATGTACTATCACCTGCGGGTCCTTGGTCACCTCGGACCAGCTGGTGATGGGATCCTCGGTCGACAGGTAGTTGTCCGACTCCGGTTCGTTTGATGTATCCGCCGGATCGCCCAGATATATGAGATGCGACGTCCCGCCGATGAAGCGCACCGAGCCATTCTCGAGCCGCAGCTCACCCATCTTGCGCGCCAGGTCCCGCTCACCCTCGACCACTTGGGTTCCTGTGTCCTCATCATCGAGTATTGGTTCGTCTTCCTCCTCCTCGTTGGCGAAGTCCTGTTTCAGTATCGCCTCGGCCACGGCATCCAGGCTGTCACAGGTCCGGATCTTCTTCACTATGGCGGGGACATCCTCCTCGGCGGCGTTGAGTATGGCCTCGATGAGTATCTGCAGCGTGGAGCTCTGCGCCTTCATACTGTCTATCTTCTCGCGGTAGACACCCTTCCGGCGGTGGTCCGAGTTGGGATCATAGATGCACTCGGTCCCGTAGACGCTCGAGCAGGCGGCGCAGCTGGGCAGGGCGCCGTCGCACTTTGACTTTCTCTTCCGACAGGCGATGCACGCCGTGCTCACGCATCGCCGCTTCTGGTTTGCCGGCTCGGCACCCCGTCTGGCGGTCTTCTTCTTCGGGGCGCCAAGTGACAAGGGATCATTCAGGGTTCCGAGGCCGGAGAATTGCCCCCCGGACATGAGGGCAGGTGATGCCCGGCCATCCATGGTGGCGACCGATGCGGGAATGCGGGATTAGTGGCGGAGCACTTCCCCGGGGAAGATGCGAGAGCCAAGACGGCGTCGGATGTGGTTCCGGTGGATGTACTTTGGCCGAAGACTAGTTAGTCGTTGTCCCCGGATATGTCGTATGACTCCTGAGTCTCAGAGATGGAAGTTGAGAATAACACGGCCCTAAATCGAGACTCTGCGGGGGCTTTCTGAGTGAGATCGAGCCCAAACCCAGATCCCTGGGCCCGCGCCTCGTAGATACGGCTTCCTAGTTCCAGCTTGTTGCTTCCTGCTTCCTGCTCTCTGCTTCCCTGCAAGTTGCTGCAGCCTGTCGTCGCTATCGCAAAGCAGCGATGTGATACAGGTCGCCCAAGATTGGACGGCTGTCGGTAGGAGGGGCACGGCAACGGACGAATGAGAGCCGGCGCGGGATGAGCTCCTTATCTCTTCGATCGGTCCTGGGGGTTCCAAAATGCGGTAACCTTATCGACTGTTCATGATCCAACGTCCCATGGTGGGTGAGAAGTGCGGGAAACTCAATGTTTGATAGAAAAGTTTATCGTCAACGTTGGATGAGTTCCCTTGGAGTACTTGGCTTGTAATGCCTGTAAAGCTTGTGACGGAAAAGCAATTGCAACGCGCGATTTCGAAGCCGCTCAATTGACGCCAACACGGAAGGGTCTCGGTGTTTCGGTCTTGGTATGATGGTAGCAGGTATGTAATGACAATTCAATTGAGCCGCCCTTCCTTCCTTGCTTACCCATCAACAATCAACCTGTACACAGTAGATCTAGCAGGGTCATGGGTGAAGTGAGTCGCCGAGAGAAATCATTCACACCACGTGAGTTGGCGTCGCCCTTTCGCATCCAGAGCTGACACTCCCGGAGATTCCGATTTTTGTATGTAAGAAGTCAAAACAAAACTTTTAGTAGCCGTCTAATTACGAAAATGGCAGAATGGATGAGCGGAAGTGAAAGGCTTACTCACCTTTCCTGGTTTCGGAATACGCGATGAGTGTTAGGGGCAAACAGGGGAGGTATGCATTTAGCGATGCGGTTGACTTGGCATAGCGTAATAACCGCAAAATGCGATCATGTGAGCCAGGTCAGCAAGGTCTTCAACAGGAACCGGGTTAAGGGCTCAATGGGGGTTAATGGGGTATTATTTCATCACTATTCATCATCGGACCAGTTCTTCCTCCCTCGTCATTACGGTCGCTTGTTCAAAACCAGCGTCCCCAGTTCGGGCCCTACCACCCCCAAGTCCGACTTGACGCCGTGAACACCGGCGGCTTCCACTGGATCCGCTCGGGCTCTATTATCCTCCTGACCTTCAGCTTCGCCTTCTCCCTCTGCTGCACTAGCCTCTCGGGCACGACGATCTTGTGCTCTCCCTTGTGATACACCTGCATCTTGAGCGCCTGCAGCGTGTGCTCCACATCCTGCGTCGTCATGGCGAGGTGCGTAGCGATGCTTTCAATCGTGCACTTCTCGTCCCGCTCGTGGCAGCTCATCAGGTAGTCGACGATGTTCTCGCACCAGTACTGCCTGTAACTCAGCAGTCCCAGATCCGACAGCGGCTTTTCTGGTGACCCCAACTTGCCCTCGATCTTCGATAGCTCGTAAGAGAACTGAATGAGCAGCCGGCCGTATCCCTTTCTTTGATACTGTGGTAGCGTCAGGATACACGCCACGTTGTAACCATCCGCGCTCTCCTTCTCTTTCGAAAAGTACCCAACCAGGTGAAAGCCCTTCTCATCTCTCGACACCATAACGTAGAACAGAAACGGGTCGACGTCGTAGTATAACGTCTTGTGGTCCAAGAACATCTTGGACAGCAGACAAAGATTCCGACACCACGTGCGCTGTCTCCTCCCGTCAATCTCGAAAAACGAGACGTAGTCATCCCGATAGATCTCGTTTCCAGGCGGGTGCTGCAGCGTGCACTTCTGCCTATGTCGCACGAACGACTTGAAGTCGCCGTAGTAGCCCAAACAGAACTCGCAGAGGTACATGCAGTCCTCCTGCCCGAACGCCTCCGGGTACGGCGAGAAGTACCACGGGAATAGCACGTAGCGGCCAAACTCGACGCGGGATATGTTTCGAATCCGCGAGATCTCCGTCGGGTTCTGCGTCATGGACCCCGAAGTTCGCAGCTTCTCAATCTCCTCCTCTCTACTAAACGAGAAGGCCCGCTCCCTCTTGGCCGCTCCGGCCGCCGTGTCGTCCTCGTCGATCTCCATCTCGTCCGGCCCGACGGTGGGGGTGCCGCCGATCTCCAGGCTCGCGTTCGCCTTGTCCTCGCCATCGTCGGTCCTGGGCGTGCCCTTTCGTCCTGGCTGAGAGTCGACGAAGTCGGTCCAGGGGTGTGGTGTCTGCCCCTCCGAGGCAACGGACTGCTCCCTCTTGCCCGGCCGCTTCTGCACCTTCTTGCCCGGCGGGTTCTTCTTACCGACCGCGCCGGTCTTCTTGACTTTGTCCTTCGTCTTCTCCTTCTCTGGGCTCGGCCACTCGACGTCCTGGCTGAAGTCTATCCGGGCGACGGGCACCCATTCGTCGAGTCGCTTGTTGAAGTTGTCGAAGTTGCAGTAGTATTGCCGTCCGCTCTTGGTTTCTCTTATGCTCAGGATCTCGGCGCGGCGGGGTTGTCCGTCTTTTATTACCATGGCGATGCATCCTACTCTTAGAGTCCCATGTTAGTCAAACCGATCACGGGGTTGCGACGCGATGAAATCAATCGAGGTTCAATCGGGGCGACATACTTTAATGTGTCGGCCGTCGCTGGGCCTTTCTGGCGTGGACCGCCAGATCCCACAGTCTCGTCGCCATGCAGCGCACTAGGACTCATGATGGACGCTGATGGTGGTGTTGGGTATGTTGATGAAAATGAAAGTGTAAAGTTATTGATGGAGTGTCCATCCAGGTTGCGATTGTCGAAAGTTGTTTGAGAGGCAAGGCTGAAAATTGGCCGTCACAGGCGTCCATTTTAGCGCGTTAGCGGCGGCAGAGACCCCTGCACATGTCAGTTTAGTGCCCGGAAAGGTTCCGTCTGATTGGGATGGAGCCCGCCTCTGCAGCAAAATTTCCGTTCATTGCATCTCATAACTTCACCAAACTCACCAACATACTGCAACACAACAATCCAGTCATACACATGGCTCCATCCGCACAATAACATCTCATAACTTACAACGTTTATAATGGCACCTGAACTCTCCTCAAACTGGAAGAAGCTCCAGGCTACGATCAAGGCCGAGTCCACCAGGGGCAACCCCCCCTCATCAGCAAAAGGTTCACTGAAGAGGAAAGCAACACCAGACCACGACGAGGAGTTAGACTCGGAAGTAGCCAGGGTATTCGGGGAATCCTTACAAAAGAACAAGAAAGTTGCCCGCGGTCCCAATTCCATCGCCCTCAAGCCAAGGGCACCAAAGAAGGACACCAAGCCCAGCACCAGCACCAAGGACAGCAAACCCTCCACCACGGCCAAATCACAAATGGGCAACGCCCACAGCACACCCCAAGATGTCCCCAAAACAACCGTTACTCCCTCCCTCGCCCTCTGGGCAGAAGACAACGGCATCTCCTCGGAAGCGCTGGCCGAGGCCTACGGGCTGGGGGCCAAGGACACGTCCATGATCAAGGACGTCTCGTCCGTCCGGCCCAACGAAGGGCTCGCGCCCAACTCCGCCGAGCAGCTGGGCAAATACCTCGGCATAGACTGCGAGATGGTCGGCGTGGGCGAGAGCGGCGCCGACTCCGTCCTGGCTCGGGTGAGCATCGTCGACTTCCACGGCAAGCAGGTGTACGACTCGTACGTGCGCCCCAAGGAGCGCGTGACGGACTGGCGGACGCACGTGAGCGGCATCGCGCCGAAGCACATGTACGGCGCCAGGGAGTTCGAGGAGGTCCAGCGGGACGTGGCGGCGCTGATGAAGGGACGGATATTAGTGGGCCACGACATACGGCACGACCTCGCGGCGCTGCTGCTGGAGCACCCGAGCAAGCTGATACGGGACACGGCGAGGTTCTCCGGGTTTCGGAAGTACGGGCACGGTCCGAAGCCGGCGTTGAGGGTGCTGGCGAGGGAGATCTTGGATGTGGAGATCCAGACGGGCCAGCATTCTAGTATTGAGGATGCGAGGGTCGCTATGCTGTTGTTCAGGAGGCATAAGCCGGCTTTTGATGTTGAGCATGCGAATAAGTTTGGGGAGGATCGGGTTGAGCATAAGGCGAAGCCGCAGAAGGCGAAGGCGAAGAAGAAGAGGAAGAATTAGGGGGAGGTAGTGGGAGTGGTGATTGTGTACGGCGTCTGTTGGCGGCAAATATGATACCCCTTGAGTGGCACTGGCACCGGTCTATGTCACTTGTCTATGTCCCTGGTTATTTTCATGCCCATGAAGAGATATGCTCTGTGTCGAGTGATGTGTTCAAGCAACTTCATCACATGGTTCGCATGTTCGCTAGGATATTGCTGATCCGGGAGACCACCAGTCAGAACTGGTACAGCGGTCCAGATGTTGTGTAGGAGCCCCGCCAAGGTCTCGTCGGGGACGGCATCTTTTGTGATGAGACATGAGAGGTCAAACATAAGGATGACTACGATCGACACCAATACCGGTGCTGTATCGGTCGTTGCATGGATCTCGCGGTTGCAAAGAAAGCTTGGACTCGTCAAGATCTCACAGTGAAGATGGACTTGAATATGCAACTCTTGCATGTGTACATTCTCAGATTGACTTCGACATTGAAAGGACGGAGGAGCGGAGCTGGCTCCGGGATAGTCTCGATGCAATTGCATTAGCCGCGGTTTAGCCTCCGCCGTGGTGCCGGTCTTATCGCTTATCGGAAGTTACTCAATCGGTGACGGGAAGCTTTGACCGCCCCACCAAAATGTTTGGACCCGAGTTGGGCCCGGTGGCGGCATCCTAATTTCCCCTGTCGCGTTTCTTTATATTGGCCTCTTGGAGCGACCCTTAGCTACCGTTTCTGGTTGTTCCCTGAACTTTACAGTCCCTACCAACCTCATCCGCCACTTTACACAAGCGACAATGTCTTCCACAACTACTGCGACAACAGAAACCAGGGCTGAGCCCATCACAGCCGAGACAATTCTGCGCCTGTTCCCCGATATTGACACCAGTGGCGAGGCGCTCGAGGGCCACGATGAGGAGCAGATCCGCCTCATGGACGAGGTGTGCATAGTGCTCGACGAGAACGACATGCCCATAGGAAAAGCGAGCAAGAAAGTCTGTACGTATAAACCTCAACCGGGCCATTCAATGTACTGGCTGGTGCATGCAGACTAACAATGCCCCAGGCCATCTGATGACCAACATTGAGAAGGGACTTCTCCACAGAGCCTTCTCCGTCTTCCTCTTCAACGACAAGAACGAGCTGCTCCTCCAGCAGCGCGCCACAGAGAAGATCACCTTCCCGGATATGTGGACCAACACCTGCTGCTCGCACCCGCTCGGCGTGCCCAGCGAGACGGGCTCCAACCTACCAGACTCCATCATGGGCGTCAAGAGGGCTGCTCAGCGCAAGCTCGACCACGAGTTGGGCATCAAGCCCGAGCAGGTGCCCCTGGACAACTTCCACTTCCTGACGCGCATCCATTACAAGGCTCCCAGCAACGGCCAATGGGGCGAGCACGAGAGTACGTTCAACTAACTCCTTTGACCCCCACCTTCGCAGCAGTGTAACTAACCGAGTCGTCACCGTGCAGTCGACTACATCCTCTTCATCAAGGCGAACGTCGACCTCAACATCAACCTGAACGAAGTCCGGGCGACCGCATATGTCACCCCTGAGGAGCTCAAGAAGCAGTTTGCCGACCCGAAACTCTCCTTCACTCCGTGGTTCAAGCTCATCTGCAATTCCATGCTATTCGAGTGGTGGGGGCATCTGGACTCGGGCCTCGAGAAGTACACCAACGAGCAAGAGATTCGCCGTATGTGAGGGGGAGAACCATTCAACTGGAGGATAATAGGTGGACGCTGGATTGTGGAGCGCGAGCCGTATGCATCGCATTGCATACTATTGGAGTTGGAACTGGATTCGGAGCATTTAATTGGGTTCTTTATTACGCTGCAGTACTTGAGATATCCAACCCCCTAATTCGCCGCCGGGCTTGGGCTCGTGCAAGGAGCTATCTCTTTCTTTTTTAAGCCTTCGCGCAGGTGTCACTCCCGGCCGATCCGTTAGACGACCTACGAACAAGCACAACGGAAAGAACGGAAGGATGCACGACAGGAGGGTCGCCGGGTACATACGCACATAAACTAGGTCTGGCCGAACAAGAATCGACGAGCCATTGAGAGCAAAGACCGGCCGCCGATCTGCTGCTGTTCTCGTTGTATGTGAGAGATACCCCAGTGGTATTGGTCTTGAGCCAGCCGGGCTCTCCCCGGCTGCCGCAGAAAGCTGCATCTTCTATGTACGCCAGCATTCTTATCTCGTACCAGTCAATGATCCTTTGTCACCCATTCCTGCTAGGTCTCGAATTTTATGGCTGCGTCACCTGATTCACGCCTGCATCCACGCCCAGCGCCAAGACCCGGCTGTGAATGGACCTAGCAAGGTTAGAGTCAGAATTGCACGCCATGTGATTGGAGACGATTCAGTTATTCAAGGCTACAGACGGGACTTGGCGCACGTTGCTCAAGCCTACGATGCAATTGCACGTACTGCATATGCTGTGAGGTCTAGTCCGGGCTAAGCAGGCCCAGCCGCATGTGGATTGGACTTTCTGTTTGGCTCACCTAACCAGCGTGTTAGTCACTGGCTGGCTGTCTCAGCCTGTTGTGCTGTCTCAGCCTGTTGCTTCGCACTTCGGCTTCCACACCTCGCACACCTCCATCATACCACCGGAGCTCACCTCCTCCCTTACTTTACTCTTTGTCTGTCTCGGGTCAGGAGGCGAGAAGCCTCCGGATGGCCACGGCTTATAAGTCGTGGTAGCTCACAGTGCTTGCGGAGTCACCGGCTTATGGTCTCACGACCGTCATCGAGTCTGCACTCCGATCCATGGATCTCATAGCCAGACTGTTGGATCCTCCTGGTGTACCACCCATTGTGTCGAATCAACACCAGCTGGATGCAGTGATATGATGCTGTATGCGACTCCCCTAGATGCGTCCCACTTCCGAATACGGTGTCTTGCATTAACATCCCACTCTCCCTCCTGCAGTGACTATGTCGCCCCAGGCAAAAACATCTCAGGCCGAACAAGACTTCCCTGTACCTGTACTGGTATCCACTCGGACCCTTCCATCACTCATTCAAGTCTTGGCCTGGGGAGGCAAGTGAATCCCAGTCCAACTGTTTGACTACTTATTGCCCAGCTTCCGGTTTACGTATTCTCCTTCTGCTTCCTCTGCTTCTCTATCCCAATCCTCAGTCCAAGTGCCTGCCTCAAGCATTGCAAGTTCACTCCAAACTATTCACAGTCCCCCATCACGGGGGTCATTATATCACGGGACCTACCTGTCTAACCCAGATAGATCCTCGCTCTAGAGTCTATTCTCGCTTCCAATACTCAACGCACCGTCACCAACTTCACTCCTACTTCCCTCTCACATACTTCAGGTTGACACCCAAGTGTCTGCTCTCGAACCTCAAACCCAACACCCACAGCCAGAAGACGATCGTATCGACGATACCTAGCTGATGTCGTCTGACCTTCGCACCGCACTCAATTGTCTGCGTCATCCCAAGAGATTCATGCCCCTGTCGAGGACACAGCTCTCCAGGGTCCATACGGGTGACAGTATACAAAATAATCAATCAAGTAGTACGAGTAGTACTAGTAGTAGTACCCAAAGTGTACGTTCAACTCGCCGGCCTACACCCGACTTCTTCAACCAAGTTCGAGATCGTCGACTGACATACTTACTCCCCTCCAGTTCCACCTGAGTTCAAACTAGAGGAATCTGCCCAGCATGGAGACCGCGAGCAGTACTAGTTCCGTCACCCTCGTCGAGCTGAAACGCTCGTCGCTCATCCCGCCCCTCTGGGAGGACAGCGTCCGCGTCCTGAACATCTCGGAGTGCAAGGCCGCCGGGCTTTCGCTGGCGCACGCCTTCGCCGACGACGACCTGGCGCAGTACCTCGTCAACCCGGACGACGTGGCTGACCTCCCGGCCGAGGACAAGTGGAAGATCCACGTCGACTTCTACACCTACATGGTCGCGGCCACGTGCTGCAACGGCGTCGCCATCGCCATCGGACCAGATTATGAGGGCGTTGCGCTCTGGTGAGTCTTTCCCTTTTGCACATTTCCTCTTTCTCTACCAATTTTCTCCTTTCTCGAAAAGGGGCGATTGCAACAACGGCCGTTACTGACATAATGACTCCCCGTGGAGTCGGTTAACAGGCTACCACCCCGGAAGAACTTAGACGGCTGGTGGACTAGCTTCCGCAGCGGTCTCTGGCGCCTCAAGTTCCAGCTCTCGGCCGAGGGTAACAAGCGGTACGACGACCTGGTTCACGTGCTCCACGATACAAAGTCTGAGGTTTTGGGCGACCGCGACGATGAGGCATGGTATCTCCTGTACCTCGGCACCAAGCCCGGTGCGCGCGGGAAGGGGTATGCCAGGAAACTTCTCGATTTTATGATTCAGCGGGTCAGTCAATCTCCAAATCCCATCTACCCCTTTCTCTCCGTTTATGTCGCAGCACAAGAAAACTTACTGACAGAAAAAACCAGGCCGACGCAGAACAGGCACCCATCTACCTCGAGTCCACGAC
This sequence comes from Coniochaeta sp. 2T2.1, assembly GCA_009194965.1. NCBI lineage: Eukaryota > Fungi > Ascomycota > Sordariomycetes > Coniochaetales > Coniochaetaceae > Coniochaeta > Coniochaeta sp. 2T2.1. Next base: position 459,605 of record VSMA01000032.1, read on the forward strand.
CCAGTCGAACAACCGCTACTACAGCAAGTTCGGCTTCGAAGCTAAGAGGGACATCTGCCTGACGAGAGGCCTAAGCCCCGTCGGTCTGTCCATCATGGTTCGCGACCCCCAGCCACTCCCGCAGATGCGCAAGGTCGAGGTCGCTTACCCTGGCGGCGGCACCGCTCTTCCCGCGAGTGCCCCGATCAAGATGATCCAGGGAAGCCGGAAGAAGATGGGCTAGGTGTCCGTCTGTCTGGCTGGCGTCGCACTCGCGACGAGCGTGAGCGCTGGTATTGGTGGTATGAGCGGAGGAAAGGGGGATCAGCGGTAGCGGGCTAAGGAAGAATGACGGTGCTCGCAACTCACTGTCTTAAGAGACGCATTTCTCATTTTTTGGGACAGCATTCAACATGCTGGTCAAATGGCAGGCATACAGGTCTTATTTCTCTGCTTCTTACAGTCCTTGGACGGGTACATTCGCACAATTACGCAAATTCTTAGTCTCCTAGATAGCTATCACCAAATCCCCAGGAACTCTAGCACAATAACAAGCGTCTTAACAGAAACGCAAATCTTTCATTATACGTCATCCAGACATATACAGCATTGACAAGTCCAGCCAGAATGTACCTAAACCCAACGCCTGCCTTCCCTTCCCCACCTCTATGCCTGCCCTCTACAGACCATCCACCCCTAATACTCAAGGATAGCATACGTCTCGTCATCAACAGTAGTATACACCAAGCCCAACTGATTCAGCTCGTCACCCGCAGCAATAGCATCCCTCATCGACATCCCCGCCCCGCTGCTAATCATATTCAGATGCAGACCCTCGTTCCCACCAGGCGTGTTGTTAAGGTACTGGAACATCTTCTTCGCCAGCGGACCCGCCCTAGCCAGCTTCTGCTGCGGCGTCTCGTCGCCACCTCCGTCGCCACCACCACCACCGCCTCCGCCATACCCGTCGTCAACAAACATGCTGTCCCCGTCGTGCGCGGTCTTCTGCTGTTGCTGCTGAGCAGCGGGCTGCTGCTGACCGTCCGCGGCAGGCGGGCCCTTGGTGATGTACAGATGCACGTACGCCGCCTCCACCAAATGATAGTTGACCTCGTTGAAGTCCTCCACGGCGCGGATGAAGTGCGCGCCCACGTGCTTCTTGCCGTTGAACGACTTCAGCCGCCCCCAGACGCGCACGTGCTGGTCCTCTACGAACTGGGTACCCTCGGCATCATCGGCCCGCTCGGCGTCGACCCACTTCTTCACGTCGATGGTGGCGGTGCCGTCATCGAGGGTGTAGGTTATGTTGGTCGCCTGGGGGTTGATCTTGCGGATCTGGCCGACCAGGGTAAGCTGGGTCAGGGGCGCGCCGTCGATGGTGATGTCCGCTCCCGGGAAGGGCTCGGTCCAGTCGGCTAGTTGTTTTATTGTGACTGGTCGGAGGGACTCGTCGCCGTAGGACTGGGGAGGAAGGTTAGCAGGGGAGATGAGGTGAGGTGATGGGAAAGGGGAGAAGTAAATGGTAAAAAGTACCTTTGAACCACCTCCGCCGCCGCCACCTTGGCTGCCCTGCTGCGAGCCGGCCATGAAGCCGCCGGCGTCATCGCCGCCTTGGGCGCCGTAGTTGGTTCTTTGGTAGCCGCCTCCGTAAGCTGCAAGTGGAAGTTAGACACTACTTAAATCGAGATCCGCGAAAAAAATGTCAGGTAAACCTACACATGGTTGCGGTGCTGTGATGTGAGGTCTGAATGTTTTGTGGTGGTGTGGTTCAGTCGCCTCCGGAGTTGACTTTTGAAAAGGGACGCGTTTGATTTTGGGGAAGACGCGTTTGAACATGGGCACTTTAATTGCTGATGACATAAGCCACAACGCGCTAAACTTTATCCTGACCCGCCTGTATTTTAGGCTGCCCTTGCCCCCTGTTGTGCCCCATCCATCCATCAACATCACCAACCAATACCACGGAAGTTCGTGTTCATATTTCGCTACCGGCTTCATGTTCTAGGGTGTAATTGGATTCTTATCTGGTACCGCTGCGTTCTCTTTCCTATCCACTGTAGTGCAGGTTTGCGCCGTGGCCATTGCTGCGTCCACACTATCTACTTCAGTGTGTTCTACTTCTTCCTTGCTCTTTAAGCTTTGGTTGGCATGTGTCATAAACCTCGCAGTTAAGTCTCTGGCACGGTGTGTCGAGTGGCATATGGTACGTATCCGAAATGCCAGCGGCATATATTCCTCGTCCATGTCGTTGGTAGGATGTTGCTCGATGACCAGAGCGTTGCGGGCCCGTGAGAAACCTGAGGCACGTTCTCTGGACAGAAGCTGCATTGCTTCAGGCAAACGACCGAATGTGAATGTGTGGATAGGTGGCGCTGCGTAATTGCTCAAGACGCGAGGTTGGCGGGTTAAGGGAGAATGGAGAATGGAGATTATGCCGGTGTCCATTGCATGAAGGAACAGTACCTCGTGTGACGGAGATACAAGTGCCCCTACTATGAGCTTCTCGGACTGTATCCGGGTGCGGCTTCGCCATACTGGAGTCCATCGCGAACTGGCTGTGCTGGCAATTTACGAAATAAACGACGGAGAACAGGAAGAAGGGCACGCTACCTCAAGGGCCGCCCTGCATTTTACGGGACTTTACTCGCAGAACTGCCCAAGACGACACACAGCGGACAAATCTGAACACAGGCGCTTACGGCCTGTGTTACATTGAAGATAAGGACACGCCGAAGAGTCAAATGCAGACATCATCACCTCAGCACTCCCGAGGACTCGTCAGGACCGCGGGCGATTCCACTCGAGCAGCATATGCTCTTCTCCTTGCTCACCCTTGCCTCATCGACGGCCGAACCAAAACCAGGAACATGACGAGAGGGAAAGCAGCGTACGAAGGCAAGCAAGGTCTTGATGCAACGGACCACTCTCAATGGTGTGCTTAGCACGTACAGGGGTTGTTTGTTCATCGACGTCGATCCAAGTTGCACCTGGCGCTTCTCTGCGTGATCATCTTGCAATCTGCCTCGATTTGACGAAGAAATATCATTCCCCTTCCGCACTACGACTGAGACCGCCTGGGGTGGAGACGTACTGACTGTCGTTGTGATCGGAATTGCTGATCTGATCTAACTTTCCGAAATCCCGAAATGCACTCCAGTTCAAGCGCTGTGGAGTTGAGATTCAACAGGAGAAAAGCACTTGGTCCTATATGGCAGCGAACGCGGCGGATATCTCTTCCCCTCCCGAAAAGGGGTCAGTAGGCAGAGCAGCATCGACACACGCGGCACAACTCCAATCCCATGGCCGGTGTGGTATTATCCACTGTCCGGACATATGTGAGGCTTGACGTCTAACGCAACGCGAACACTCATAACCCCAGGAGTACAATCACTCCCCCAAGCCGCCAATGACATCCTCTGCAGGTATACATTGTCGGCATCATCTACCTCACCCTGGTTCCAGGAGGACGGCGCCCTCTCCAAAGGAGAACATCACCAGCAGTGTGCAGGATCGTACCAGATATCGACATACTAAACCGCAGCGGGCGTCTTGGTGTCGGGAAATCACACTGTCGTAGGAGGTGCAATGATTCACTTCCTCTCCGTCTCACAAGATCCGGTCCACTGCAGAATGTTCTAGGCGGACGGAGGAAGGGAAAATACGGGGCTTTCAACGGCACACTGGGTATCGTCAATGTTGCTGAGAGGGCTAATATAGCAAATGTAGGATTCGGGGGGCGTTGTTCATTTCAGAACGATGAAGGGGGCTTGCTGAGTTGATGGGTCGAGTTGTCTATGTTGATGTGAGGTCAGCCACCTGTTTGATTTCGTCCAACACATGAACTATCAAGGCCTCAATTGAAATGCCGAGCACGGGTAATTCTCCTTTCCATCCAAACTGCCTCTTTGCTCGATATTTGCGTTGCAACGGGAACAAACTCGCAAAGACAGAGAGAAGGTACGTCCCCGCTTATGACGTCAACATAACCGACGTCATCACCACCCGACACGGCCCCACGGATGTCCTCACCATCACGGGTTTCAAATTTACCTCTCCAACGGTAAATCCAAATAAATAACTAAATCCTTCCTGTCTCAAACGTCCTTCAAGCTGTCTAAATTTGCCCTCAAGCCACCCTTCCCAACTGAACAAGAACTCTCTACATAAAGACCTAGATTTGACGAGATCAACACAGCCATTGCAAGCTCAACCACTTACACAACCAAGGCCATTCAAAAATGTCATCAAACAACAACAATGCCCAACCCCCCTCCAACCAGCCCGGCCTCGTGGGCTCGCACGCCGAGTACATCAAGGGCGCGGCAGAGGTAATGTCTTCTCCTCTTTCCCTTCCCCTACCAAACGCCTTTAACTAACCACTCCTCCCCTCCCCAAACAGGCAGCAATAGGCAACCTAACAGGCTCCCACGCCTGGACCTCCTCGGGCGAGCAGGACAAGGCCCACGCCGTGGCGGAGATGCGCGCGGCGGCCGAGAACCGGGACCCCCAGAAGGACGGATACGGAAAGGTCGAGGAGGTCGCTGGAAAAGTGACGGGGTGTGAGGGCATGGCGAGGGAGGGGGCGGCTAGTAAGGAGAGGAGGGAGTGAAGTGTAGGGTGTATATCACGGAGGCGGAGGCGGGGAGGAGAGGTGTATGATAAGTGTGAAACGGGTATGGGGAAGCATGTGGAAGGGAACATGATGGCTTCAATCCGACGTCATGACCAGTGGAGGTCATCTTCGAGGATGAGGCATTGGCTTGGGTTGGACAGTATTTGCATCAATGGGAAAGACGAATTCTTAGATGATACTACCACTCGCACAAGTCACAAGGCGTAAGCACAAATGTTTATCACAGACCACTCTATTAGATATCTATCTATCGTGTCTTCTATCATTGGGACCTCCCTCGGCCCAAGCCGTGTCTGTGTCCCATCTCTACCAAGAGGGTCTCCAGTCCTCTGGTCGACTGAGACGCAGTGCCGTTTCTACCAAGGCAAACCCGCCGATACACGCTGTCCCCCGCGCAACTGCTCCTCAATCGCATGGGAAACTCTTTCGTGACGAGAGAAAAAAGACAAATGCCCAGCCATGCAAAAACCAGAGAAAACCCCGCAAGGCGACTTTTCCTTCGTAAAACCATAAAGACAAAGGGAATTAACGCGATGATAAAATTGTGAAAAAGAAGAACCAAGCATCAGAAGTCGAACCCGTTTAGAGGTCGTCCTCGTCGCTGAAGACCTCCTCACCACGCTTCCGGCGAGCCATGCGGTCCTTCTTCTTCTTCCGTGCCTCGGAGGATGTGAGCTTGGCCTTCTTCTTGGTGCTAACAATCTTGTTGCCCATAGCATCGAACTTCTCCTCCTCGTCGCCATCGTCAGCCTTCAGGCGGGGACCGGCACCCTGGCCCTGGACCCAGTTGTGGCCGGAAGGCGTCATCTTGCCGTCCATGACAGCCCAGACCTCCTCAGTCAAGTCCTTGGTGAACTCGGCGCTGTGAGTGATGATGATGACACCACCCTCGAACTTCTTGATGGCCTTGGACAGGGCACCGAGAGAGTCACGATCGAGGTAGTTGGTGGGCTCGTCGAGGACGATCAGATGAGGACGCTGCCACGAGCAGGCGGCAAGGACGACCTTGACACGCTGACCACCGGACAGACCCTTCATGCGGGAGTGAGAAACCAGCTCGGAGTCGAGGCCGAAGTTGGCGCAGTGAGCCTCGATCTCCTTGCGGACGAGGGGACGGAACTGGCCGGAAGCGAGGGCCTCCTTCATGTCGACCTCGGCGACAAGCTTCTGGTGAGAACCCAGGAGCTCGGTACGGGGGAGCCAAACGTTGTCGGCCGTCATCATGGGCACCCAGCGCTCGTTCTTCTGGCCGACGTTCTCGCCGAGGGCGAACGAGCACTCGTACTCGTACGAGTTCTTGAACTTCCTGCGCGAGTGGATGCCGATGATGCGGCGCTGTTCGTCCTGGATTTTGAAGATCTTGTTCATGGCCTGCTCATCATCCTCGGTGATGATCTTGTTGGCACGATCCATGGTCTCGCGATCCTCACCAGTCTGGAAACGCCACTGGATGTACTCGGAAGGAGTCTTGTCGAGATGGTTGTCGATATGGGCGAAAGCGTGCTGCTTGATGTAGGCGATACGGATGTTCTCGTGTTGGTAGATCTCACCGGCGGTGGGGATGAGCTCACCGCAGAGGACGTTGATGAGGGTGGATTTGCCGGCACCGTTGGGGCCAATGACGGCAATACGGGAACCGAGCGAGCATTGGAAGGTGATGTCCTCGATCTGGGGCTTGGGGGTACCGGGGTACTGGAAGCTCATCTTGGTGGCACGGAGGATGGCCTTGGCCTTGGTCTTGACACCTTCGAGGAACCCGGGCTCGGGGAAGGAGAACTCCATCTCGGAGGCACCGAGCTCGTAGTAAGACTTGGCAGAAGGGCACTGCTTGACGAAGGCCTGGAGGTTGCCCTTGTAACGCTTAAGCTTGAAGCGCTCGTAGTGGATGATGTGCTGGCAGACGTTGTCGAGGAAGCCACTGTCGTGAGACACGATGATGGATGTGCAAGGCGAAGCCTTGAGGTAGTCCTCGAGCCACTTCACATTCTTGACGTCAAGATGGTTAGTGGGCTCGTCGAGAAGCAGGATATCAGGAGCCTCAAAGACGGCACGGCACAGGGCGAGCTTCATCTTCCAACCACCGGAGAGAGCGGTGATCTCGCCGTTGACCATGCGGTCGTCAAAGCCGAACTCGGTGAGTTGCTTAATGACATCCTCCTTGCTGGTGTTGACACCGGCATCCGCGAGCTTCTTCATGGTCCAGTCAATGGTGGTCATCTCCGTGTCGTCGGAGTCAAGGTCGTGCTCAACGAACACAGTCTTGACCTCGCTCTGCTTGGGGAAGCCCTCGACCTGCTCGTTGTCGATGGCGCGCATGAGGGTAGACTTTCCGGAACCGTTGGGGCCGCAGAGACCGTAACGGTGACCGCGCTTGAGACGAAGGCTGGTCTGGTTGAGCAGGATCTTGGCACCGTAGGCGAGGGAGAATGTGCAGTTGCAGAGATCCTCACCCTCCTCGTCGTCCTCATCAGCAGCGTCCTCCTCGGAAGCACCAGGGGAAGCCTTCTTGCGGAGAGCCTCGACGACAGACTCAGCCTCAGCGTCACCGACGATGACGGTGATGTAGGGCTTGACGTTCTGGGCCCAAGTGGAAGGCTCGACCTCCTTCTCGTCAATCAGCTGACCGGCGATGGCAGCGATGTGAGTGAGAACAGGGGTGAACTTCTCAGCGGTAGCGGTGTGCTTGCTGGGGAGGACCTCCTTGAGCTTGCCAAGGACAACGTTGAGATCGCCGTCGTTGCGGGCCTCGGGGATCTTGCCATCGACGACGTTGCCGACGCGGGTAAGGGTATCAAGGGCCTGCTTGGTCTTCTCACGAGCCTCGGGATCGGCAAGGTTGTCGTAGTTCTTCTGGAGGCCGGGCATCATCTTGGGCAAGAAAGGAGCAACGACGTTGGGGTCGTCGACGAGCTTGCACATGTTGTCGACAATGACGGCGGCCTTACGCTTGATGGCAGTCTCGCGCTCGCCGAGACCACGATCGAGCAGGGGAACCATGAGGGCAAGAGTGGGCTCCTGGACCTCAGTGACAAAGGTGGTGGCACCGAGCAAGTGAACAGTCTCCGGGACGTTCTCAGGCTTGGCGATACACTTGATGAGCTCGGGAATGAAACGCTCGATATCCCTGTTGACGATAAGAGAGCAAAGCTTCTCCATGGTCTTGTATGCGCGGTCCTTGACCTCCTTCTTGGTGTCCCACATAGCATCAGAGATGACGGGAATGAGCTCGGGAACGCGGAAGGACATCTGGGTCTCTGCGGTGCGGACGAGGGTGTCGAGGAAGTCGAGGGCAGCCATCTTCTCAGAGAACTTCTGCGCATTCCGGATGGAGTCGCTCAAGGCGGGAAGAGTAGCCTTGATGGCGTTGGGGTTGATGGCCTCAGCGATGGCCTGGGTAGCGGCGAGAGCCGCATTCTTGACGGAGGTGATCTTGTCGCCGGCGGCAGCCAAGACACTGGGGAGCAGGACAATCAGGTAGGGCTCGACGTGAGCGGAAACCTCAGAGTGCTGGGCGATAGCCTGGATGGCGTTGAGAGCCTTCTCGCGGACGGCGGCATCTTTCTTGTTGGCAAGCTGCTTCTTGAGAGACTCGACAGTCCTAATGGCAAGTCACATGTTAGTGCCAGTTTCTCCAATTTTTTGCGGCACCTCAACTTTTGTGGGTGCGACCAGTCCAGAAAATTTTGGACAGGGATCTGCGCAAATGCAATGCGAAGCAGCCAACAGGATTCGGCTGGATTGCCACCCAGACAAAAATGGGTGAAAACCCAGCCACACTCTGATGCGCTGCCTCACCACCGCCTTGCGTAGATACGCCGCCAAAATGTCCAGACGGATCGTAGAGAGGGCAAATGACGCCCGGGGGCGGGGGGGGGGGGGATTTCTTACTTTGTGGGAGTGTCCTTGTCCTCAATGCGACCGTTGATGAACGACGCAAGCGAAGCGGAGGCGTCCTTGATGGAGTCGGCATCCTTGGAGATGGTGAGCTTCTGCATGAGCTCATCGAGCACCTTGGCGCTTTGAGCGTTCTCTGAAGAGGCAGGCATGATTGCGAATTGTGTGATGTCGAAAACCTGGGAGATGGGTTGTTGGGGTATCGTGGAGGAAGTCGAGTCTATGACCGGAAGTCGAAACAGAAGAGATCTAAAGTCGTAACTGATCTAATCGTCTATTGGGTCGGAGAGACGGTAAAGCCTGCGAGAATAAATCTTCGACTTGGAGAGATCGAAGAGTGATTCTTGCTCTATTATGGCTTTTCTATTGAATCGTCGTAGATGATTCAAAGAAGATAGACTGAGTGGAGAAGTGTCCTTGGGAGAAAAGGAACCACAGTCTGGAAGATGGTGAAATGGAAAATGAAAGTTTGAGGAGACCTGAAGGGAGGAGCGGGAAAAAAAAAGATCTGGAGGAGGAGGGGCAGAAAGGGCGGTGATATTTAAAGTGAAGTGGGCTGTGTGCTGGAAAGCAGCGGCCAGGCAAAAAAGGGACCGACGCAACATGGGTCCCCACCGTTTCAACAACTTTTTTTTTCGCCTCCAGATCAACCACGACAAATTGGAATCCACTTTCGCGATTTTAAGCTTCGGAAACAAGACTCCTGAGTCCTTTTACAGTGACAGTACGCCAATCTGGAACCTCTCCGGCAAATTAACTAGTGGCTGATTTCTGTTTGCCTGTGTGAATCACGGTTTCCCTGCCAGAAACCTTTAGCCCCGGGCGAGGCGATTCCTCCCCCTCAACTTTTTTTTTTCTGAAGTTTTGGTGGGGGATACGTCTTTGCCCCTCATCTAATTGGTTCTTATCGCACCCTCCGACTCGACTAGACCCCTGCTTATCCCTGCATGCTCCCTGCTTATCGCGTTATCAGCGTCGGAGCTAATCTTTTTATGGAACACAAAGAGGGCGGTGAGCGAGAGCGGTCATGCAAAGTTTTTTGACATGCCAATCCGAAATCCCAGGTTTCCGCCCACATGAAATCCCGCCCTGTTTGTGAGAGGCAGCCGCGGTCAGCCTCGGGCCAGACGGTATGACTTTCGACACTCTTTATCTTCCATCCAGATCCACGCAACTGACAAGTTCACGATGGACCCTGAAGTGCAAAGAAGCTTCCACCTTGCATCATGTTCGAACGGGATCTGGTGGCAATCCCTAACGTGCATCACACTGTGGGGAAACGAGGACGTCTCCTGTCGAATGCCCGAAGTCAAGCCACTCAACGCTTACATCATGCCCCTTCCTGCACTTTTAGCAGATCTGATGGCGGCCCGTCAGATCTGTCAGATCCGTCACGTGGAGTCGCTCCAACGTCTCAAGTCTCTCGTCCATAGAACAACTCCCTCTGCTTCGAGAACCCCATTTCTCTGGGCCATTGAACAAAGGGTCCCAGAAAGCCATCACAGCCACAGCCGGTTCTTAAGTTAGTGCTTCCTCTGTTACCCCGGACTCGCACTCTGTGGATTGTGTGCCAGCCATGTAAGATGTGGTGTGTCGTGGTACATCCTCAGCCTCTTCAACCTGCAACGTAACGATTGGAGGATTGTACTGATGATGAACGATTTCACGGTTTCACAAGTTCAGGACTAGACGATTACTAGAGGCAGAGACGACGACCTCACGGTTATCACTGCCCTTGGGCTGAAATTGGACTCGGGGGCTAGTAGTCCTGGTCAAACATGCTTCTTCTCCTACATCAAAGCACACGATAGTCCCCCTCTCCCCTCCTGAGTCACAGAAGTGTCAAGCCAGTGCTTCGCCGTTCAGACCTCGGGCGTCCATCTTACTCCTCGTCAACCTCCACGGCCTCATCTTCACCTCCCATAGTCTCATCGTACACAACCTCTCCTCCCATGATCTCGTCGTCTTCATCGTCCTCATAATCCTCCTCGTCTCCCACCTCGTACTCCTCGCCCTCCTCATCCTCGCCCTCCCCCTCGTTACCAAGGCGTCCGTACTTCCGCTGCAACCCCGCGAGCTCCTCGGCGGCCTGGGCGGCGTACCGATCGGCATCCGCCTGGCAGGTGATAACCTGCATTGGCGGAAGCTCAAAGCCGAAGTCCTCCTCCAGTCCCATTCCCGCAGTCAGAGCCGCCACGTCGTCTCCCTCGCCGGCTCCCTCCCAGTTGTACCGCCTGGCAACCGGCACGAAGGTCTCGATGAAGTCGTCCGTGGCCGAGAACAAGCGATGGGCGTGGCTGTTCTCGAGCCTACGCCGCTCGGCATCGTACTGCTCGTCCGGCGTGTCCATGTAGTAGGCGACCCGGGCCTTGCAGATCGCGTCCGTGAGCTGCAGGAAGACGTCGACGGAGACCTCGTTCAACCACGGCACCTGGGCTTGGGCAACGGCGAAAGCGCTCGCCGTGACGGTCTCCCTATCAGTAACCGCCGGATCGTTGATGAGGAGGCCTGCTGCGAAGGCCTCGAAAGCCTCGACGAGAAAGGTGACCACATTGGGCTTGTTGATCTTGGAGTCAGCACCGCCCGCTTTGACCATGGAGGCCGTGATCTTGACGTCTAGCCCCATGCGCTTGGTGACGGTCGGGCGGTCGGGCCAGGTGAACCCTCCCTTTGGCATCATCCACTTAAGGTAGATGGTTTTCTTGCCGGCATGGGGCTTGTTGTTGGTAGTAGCTGCGGTGGCGGGGTCTGGGTTGGAAGGGCCGGCGTTGCCGGAGCCTGGGTTGGTAGAGGCCATTGTTGCTGAGGGTTGAGTTTGAATGTTGTCGGATTTGATTTCGCGGAGAGTCGCACTGGTGGACGACGTTGTTGATGTGAATTGAGGTTGTCAAAATGAAAAGACTGATTGATGCTGGTGAGAGAAATGAAGAAGTCGGAGGGAATCGTTTACTGGTAACCTTTCAACACTGTCCTGGATCGAGGTGGGTGGATGGGAGTTTCGACTTTGAAAAAGAGAGGTAAGGTTTGTGGTGTCAGTGTTGAATCTGGGAACGCGAATTGCCAAAGGTGAGGTGAACGTCTGGGTGGGTGTAGTCGTTGTTTACTTTGCTTTCACCTGTTTTGTCTAAAGAATTCGAATAGTCTGCGAGCGCAACAGCCAAAGTCACCTGCGCCTCAAGAGTCCTTCATTAATGAGGACTCTAGCTACCCAAGTTTACAGTGTTGATAGCGAACTCACCGTCTCCGAAGCATCCTTGCTGTTTGAAGGCTGTTTGCAGGAGCAGCAGATTGCCTGATATACTTTAAATATGGTGTTTATTTACACTTAACCACTTTGATGTACGATCCAGCAGCAGCCTCGTGAGGACCAAATTCACAAGAAGGTTCCGGTGTTCGTGTACATCTTCAAGACCTCCGGCCGATGTTTGGATACATGAGCTGCCATGCTTGCAATTCCCAGAAAGCGTATCTGTGCTCACATTGTTCGGCTCATCCGTCACGACTTGAAAGTCACAGCTGCCCATGTCATAATGAACAAGTACCTGTAAGAAACAGCGTCTGTCCATGCTCAAAATAGACAAGATCTTCAAAACACCGAGTTTTACTCATGACCCACGGTGAGTAGGGTCCAGTGCAGTAAAGTAGGAATGGGGGAAGGACGCTCAAGTAAATGACCATCGGCCAGCAGTTAAAAGAGATAATGAGCAGAAAGTGCAAAAAGGAAAGTCCCTAGTCCCTCTCTGGGAGGGGGATGGCTGAGACATATCAGCGTAATTCCAGCGTTGCCACGTTAAGGTAGCGGCCCAGAAGGACTGCCTACCAGAAGAATGCACTCGTCACGTAACGCGCTGGGCGGGAATCGAACCCAGGTCTCCGTTGGACAAGGTGTGATGTCTCTAAGGAAGAGGCACCTTTATCCAACTTCGCCATTGAGGACTTGATATTAAGAAGACAATAGTCGTTGTAATACTTATTAACCAACCCAGCATTAGCGGGCTGTGATTGTTCATTCACTCACCACAGAACAACCTTCATCACTCTCATGAGTGACGTGTCCAGCAATAGAAATGAGGTGAGATATCAAACAAAAAAACTACAAAGATGCAAAACAGAAGGGTCCTAGGCGCCCCCTCTAGGAGGGGGAGGCCAAGTATGAGACATATCAGCGGTCCAGCGTTGCTATGTAAGGGTGGCCAGAGGCCTACGCCAGAGAATGCACTCGTAGCACGCTGGCGGGAATTGAACCCGGGTCTCCGTTGGACAAGGTGTTGGGGTTTCTAAGGAAGAGGCTCCTTGTTCCAACTGGGCCATTGAGGACTTTTCATTGTTGAAATGACACGGGATTTATTCTCATAAACCTACCTCTGGCTAGCGGGCTGTGGGCATCCATTCACTTCACCATTAGGCAGCCAGATGGCCACCGTACCTCTCACTAAGGTAGCCCACCAACCTCAACCTTCACATTCTTGATCAACGATGATACCATCTCTAGGTCTTTGCCAAACTGTCTCTCTTCCAGCTACTGTTCCTTAGGTATTCAACAAGTCGTTCGTTATTCATGATAATCATACACGTCTCCCAACCACTATCATGCAATGTCCCTGTCCCTCAGGTCAACCACAACACCTCCCACCCAGCCCCCTCTACTCAACCACAGGCCAAAATCCCGCCCCAGCAACAACCAAAGACCTCCATTTCCCCTCCAACCGCCTCAACATCTGCTCCCTAACCTTCGCACCCCCTTTCTCAACCTCCCTATCAACAGCCCCGTCAATAATCCCCTCCAACCTCGCCACAAACTCCCTAAACTCGTCGCTACTCCAGCTGGGTATGAACTCCCTCCTCAATGCCCCGCCGTCGGCATCGTCGCTCGCGTCGTCATCACCTTCTTCGTCGCTGTTTTCTCTGACGGGCTGGTGCGCCTTCGCCCACGACCAGGCATCGAGGTAGCACCGCTCCGTGCCCCAGAACATGACCGCCGCTTCGAGCCAGGTGAGAACGGTCGGTAGCGTGGTGGTGTGGGAAGTTGTTGTTGCGCTGACCTCCGCCTCCGTCTCCTCTTCACAATCCATCAACTCCACCATCACCTTCCTCCCTTCTGTCTTCCCAGCTACACCCTCAGCCTCCGGCGGGTCAACAGGTCCAACCCCAACCTCCCCCCTCTCATCAACAACCTCAATCCCATACCGCCCCGCCACATCAACAAGCATCTTCTCCGCCCCCCTAATCCTAGCCAAGTTTTCGATAACCCAGTCCACGAGCCTCATCTCAGCCATCTCCTCAACCCCTAGCCCTACCTGTGACAGAGGGGGAAGGTCCAGCGTAGCGAGTAGCTTCCCCGCAGCCCGGATGTATGAGTGGAAGTACAGCCTCTCGCCGGCCAGCCACTTGCCCAAAACATCCTTTGACAGCCTCCCCTCGGCGGCGGCGAGGAGGAAGGGGGATTGGGTCGCTGCTTTGTACTCTTCTTGCATTGAGGCGAGGAGGTGGGAGGTTAGTTTGGGCTGGGGGGGAGAGGTGGTGGTGGTGGAGGGCTGCTGGAAGATCTGGGAGGGGTGGGAGAGGAGTCTGTTTAGGAATTGCATTTTGAAAGGGATACATAAAGGGATGTGTGGGATATTTATAGGTTATGTCTTGTTTTTAGGTCTTTTAAGGGTTCTTTGATTGTATAAAAGGTCTTTGTTCGTTGTGTAGAAGTGGTGTTGTAATGTGTAAGTTGTAGTGTGGACCGTTGACGAGGTGTCATTAAGGTTTGTGGGGAAGTGCATCGCGCCGTTGCGGGCGCTACTCCCGCTGAAATATGTAACCAACCATGAGCTTGAATGTGCGCCTGATTGCAACTGCCATTTGTCGCAAACCATCAGGTTGACCAGCTCTTCTAACCTCGAGCCCAATGAACGAACCAATTGACGGGCTTGATGGAAGTTTTGAGGAGGTATTGTGCTACCCAGAGCATAGGACACGCAGTACCGGGAGCCTGGCCCTTCATTATTAAACGCAATTTGTACGTAACATCGAGGCTCCTCCTCGGCAGCAACAGTCAAGCCTGTTACGGTACGAGGAGACAGTCGGCATCTGACATGGTCCACAATCAAAGCCAAGGTGACTCGAGAAACGAATCAATGTTGAACGACCTAAGATGAGATTCAAACGCCTAGAATAAGCCCGTGCAATGCAATTTTGGTACAGACGAAACGCAGAAGCTCGCCTGCGCATATCCTCCACGAACATCAACCCTCCTTCCCTCTCGTCATCATCTTCCTTTCCCAGCGTCAAGGTCCTCTTACTCCTCATCACTCTCCTCTTCACCAACCTATGATCAATGGTTAGCACTCGTCCCCTGTTCATTCATCAGACTGGAGCTCACTTACCCCCTCATGGAAATCCTGTCCCCCCTTCGTCTCATTAATGATCCCCGCCCGAATGGTCCAATCACCGAAGTGCTCCCCCTCCTCGCGCTCGGCCGCATACCTCTTCAGCATGGGCTTCATGATCTCCAAAATCTCCTCCTCCTTGATACTGCTCCTGTACAGCTTGTTCAGCCTCTGGCCGTGGTACCCACCTCCCAGGTACATGTTGTACGCGCCGTACGCCTTGCCGACGAAAGCGACCTCCGCCAACCAAGGGCGGGCGCAGCCGTTGGGACATCCCGTCATGCGCATGACGATGCTGTCTTGCCTCAGGCCGTTCTCCTCGAGACAGGCCTCGAGCTTGCTGATCAGCACGGGAAGGTACCGCTCCGACTCGGCCATGGCCAGACCGCAGGTGGGGAAGGCCACGCAGGCGGAGGACGAGAGGCGCAGGCCGGAGAACTGGATGTTGTCCAGCTTGTACTCGGCCATGAGCTTCTTGATCGAGTCGAGGTCCTCGTCGGCAACGTTGCTGAGGATGAGGTGCTGGTTGCCCGTGAGGCGGAACTCGCCCTTGTGCACCTTTGCGATCTCGCGCAGGCCCGTCTTCATCCGGAACTCGGGCGTGTCCTCGATCCGGCCGTTCTCGATGAAGAAGGTGAAGTGGTTCATGCCCAGCTCGTCGCGCACCCAGCCGAAGGTGTCGACGTTGCTCTTGAACTCGAACGCGCGCGCGGGCTGGAAGGACTGGCCCCAGAGCTCCTCGACCTTGGACCGGAACACGTCGACGCCCATGTCGTCGATGGTGTACTTCAGGCGGGCGTGCTTGCGGTTCTTGCGGTCGCCGTGGTCGCGCTGGACGAGCATCACCTTCTCGCAGGCGATGTGCACGTCTTCGGTCTTGACGTAGCCGAGCATGCGGCCCGTCTGGGGGTAGGTCTTCTTGTTGTTGTGCGTTGCACCCATGCCGCCTCCGGCGAGCAGGTTGAAGCCCGCCAGCTGGCCGTCTTCGCCCTTGATGGCGATGAGGCCGATGTCGTGGGCGTAGACGTCCGTGTCGTTGTGGGGTGGGACGGCGATGGTGATCTTGAACTTGCGGGGAAGGTAGGTGGGTCCGTACAGAGGCTCGAAGTCCTGAACGGCGTCGCCGGCGACCTGGGTCTTCTTGTTGTCCTCGTCCGTGAGCCAGATCTCGTGGTAGGCAGTTGTGGCGGGCAGGAGGTGGTCGCTGATCTTCTTGGACGAGGCGAAGACCTGCTTGTGGAACTTGGACTGGGTAGGGAGGGAGCTGCACATGACGTTGCGGTTGACATCACCGCAGGCGGCGATGGTGGTCATGAGAGCCCGGTTGATCGCCTGCATGGCCGGCTTCAGCTTGCCCTTGACGACACCGTGGAACTGGAACGTCTGGCGCGTCGTCAGCTTCATGGTCTCGTTGCCGAGTTCGTCGCTGATGTCGTCCATCTGGATCCACTGCTTGGGTGTAGAGACACCGCCGGGCAGTCTGCACCGGATCATGAAGGAGTATGCTGGCTCGAGACCCTGAGCCTTGCGCTCGTCACGGACATCGCGGTCATCCTGCATGTATGTGCCGTGGAACTTGGTCAGCTGCTGGTCAGAGGCCGAAATGGCACCAGTGGTAGGGTCGTTCAGGCCCTCGACAATCGTACCGCGGAGGTAGTTTGACGCAATCTTGATGTCCTCGTTGGTGATTGGTGGCGGCTCCTCGGGGAGACCCTCCATGTTTGCAACGCCCAGTGCCTCCCAGATCTTGGGCTCCCAGTCCGAGTATCCAGTCTGGAAACCATCCGGATCCTGGTCGTCACCGAGTCCGATATCAGCCAGCTTCTTGGCACCAAAGTTGGACAAAACACGGTCCAAGTCCTTTCCGGGCTTGTTGTAGTAGATCTTGTCCTCCTTGCGAGGCCAGTAATGGCTGTCACCCAGCGCGAAGACGGAGTAGCGGACAGAAGCCAAGTCAAGCTCGGTGCTGTCCTTGACCGCGTCCCAGAAGGCGCGGCCGTTCTGGGGGAACTCTCCCTGACCGGCCGTCGATGTGATGAACAAAATGTTCTCCTCGGTGGACAGGTCCTCGATGGGGTAATCCTCCATAGCCATAACGACAGTCTTCAAGCCACGCGCACGGCCACGGGTTCCCAGCCTCTTAGCAACGGACGCACCGTTGCCGTTATCGGAAGCGAAGAGAATCGTAAGGGGAGCGCCAAAGAGGCCCTCGAGGAGCACGTTGTACGCATCCTTCGCCTGCCTCTTCTGCTGGGCGCGGATCTCGGTTCCGAAGTCCTGAGCCAGAGCAGCGGCAAACCGGGGCTCCTTGCGCATCAGCTGGGTGAGCTGGTTATCTCTCGCGAGGAAGTCCTTGAGCTCCTTCTTGATCCTCTCGGAGTCAAGAGAAAAGCTGGGCTCGCCCTTCTTCTCGTT
Source organism: Coniochaeta sp. 2T2.1 (assembly GCA_009194965.1). NCBI lineage: Eukaryota > Fungi > Ascomycota > Sordariomycetes > Coniochaetales > Coniochaetaceae > Coniochaeta > Coniochaeta sp. 2T2.1. The sequence goes on from VSMA01000032.1 coordinate 476,900, forward strand.
CTCGGGGTTCCACCTGTACAGAGGCCAGTACCCGAGATCGACCGCCTTCTTGGTCTCCTGGAGGACGGTAAGCGGGGAGTCGGTCTCGCCGAAGTATGGCAGGTAGGCGAGTACAATGGAGGGGCCGTTGAATTTGTCAGCCTCATCCAAAGCTTGCAGAACCTGGGTGTAGGAGCTGTAGACGGCGGTAGAAGCAACATAGGCGTTGCCGAAGTTCATGGCGTAGAGGCCGATGTCCTTCTTCCGGCGGTTGGCGTCGGCGGCAGCGCGCTCAGAATAAGGGGTAGAGTCGATAATCAGCATGTTCACATTCTCACCAGAGGCGAGGACGTGATGAACACCCGAGTTGCCGAGATCGTATGCCCAGGCATCGGATCCGACCAGCCAGAGAGACTGGTTGCGGAAGAACTGCTTGTTGGCAAGAAGCTCCCGCGATGCCTTGGAACCGTCGACATTAAGAACCGACTCAAGGTCGTCAGCAGCGGCATTAGCTTGCTTGGGCTCCGCGGAGAGCCACCTCGCGATAGCCTTGGAAGGGCTGTTCGTAAGGAATGTGGAAGAAGTAGCAGCGTTCTTGGCCTCTCCAATGAACCTCTGCCTGCGCTCCTTCTTGGCGAGGAGAGAACCAAACCCGTACTCAGGGGTGGCGGAGATGGTGTCTGAGATGCCGGCGTTTTCCGAGTCCAGAGAGTTGGCGATGTAGGCGCGCTCTCCGAACAGTTGGTTGAGGATCTTGGTGTAAGCGGTCTCCAGCTTAGGCTTCTCGAGAGTCGGCTCCTGAGCAGTCTCGGGTGCCTCACGCTCGCCAATCTCCAGGTTCTGTACTGGCTTGGCGGATGTGAGGTTGTGGAAGACGCCCCTAAGAGCCTGGCTGACGGTGCTAGGCGAGATGTAGCCAACCTGGTAGCCGACGATGGTCTCGACGCCGCCTGGGCCGCTCTTGATCGATGTCAGGACATCAATGAGGAGAGGACCCCACTTGGTCGTCTTCCGCGACACCTGCTCCAACACGGCAACGCGCTTGACGGATCGGGGGATAACCTCGAGCAGCTTGGCACCGAGCCATGGCCTGTAGAGGCGGGCGGTGATGATGCTTGCGTTGGCGTAGACATCTCCTGACTGGGCTTTGTTGATCTCCTCAGCGAAAAGTCCAGCATCGGATCCAAAGATGAAGAGAGCGTTCTCAGCGTTGGCGGGTCCCGTCACCTCGAAAGGCTTGTATTGCCTGCCGACGAGAGTTTGGAGCTGGGTCCAGATAGCGGTCGTGAACCTGTAAATCTCCTCCGATGTGACGACTGCCGGAGCCTGCTCGACAGTGGTGGCAGAAGAAACACTAGGTGCATGAGCGCTGGAGATGCTCTGCTGCCGGCTGGTCTTGGTAGAGGCCTGTGTCGACTCGAGTGGTGTAGGCAAGGCCTCCTCTGTGAGCGAACCATTGACCTGTACCGGATGAACGGTCGGGCTGAGCTCAGACTGGTCTTCCGAAGCTGTTGCGACTCTTCCGTCATCGGCGTAGATGCCTGAGTCATGGCTCGTAGTGCCTTGGAATTGACGGACGAGGTTGAGGTTGATGATCTCACGTACGGCATCGGTGTCTTCAGCGGCAATTGGCTGATCGTTGGTACTGCAGCCGGGGTCGAAGAAGTGGATGACGCCCTTGCCGGAGCGGACGGCTAGGGCATGAGCAGTCAAGGCAATGTCCTGTGCTGACTGGACGGACTCGGACTGGAGAAATGTCCAGCCAGAGTTCCTGATGGATGTGATTGCCGAGTAGTCAGGGAAGTTTGACGGCTGTAGCGCCACGTGGATGACGACTGGGTAATGTGCGAGCTTGTAGAGGTGCCCAATGGAGGGGAGGAGGACGGAGGAGGATGTGGTCACCGACACAAGCTGGCCGGAGCGGATGGGGGTGAAGACGGATAATAGGGGGTCGGTGTTGTGCCTCACGGACTGGACGTCGGGCACATTGTCTGAGGTGCTGGCCACAAGGCTCCTGTCCTTGCGGGCGACATATCGCTTGAGGTGTGATGAGAAGGCCGAGTCAACGGCGAGGGACGGTTGCACAGAGACAACGACGTCGCTGGCGAGGTAAGCTATCCTCGCAACTGTTCGAGTAGAGCATAATTAGCTATCATGAGCCATTGATCATTTCCCCTAGCCATGGACGCCTCCAATGCTTCCTGTCCTGCGACGTTGAGGTAGGAGAGTGTCTTGTTGACTTTTGGCACTGAATCGCATGTACTTTTTGGGCGGGGACAGGGGTGTGACAGCTTGAACTCCGGCCAATGGCGGGGTGCTTATTGGTGTAGAAGAGAGACTTACCAGCTTCCTCAGCGGTGCGGATCTGGATATTGGACTCTGCCATGGTGTTGTCTGCTGGTGCTCCTGTTCCAGAGACGGACGAGATGATGGAACTGAGGAGGGACGGCATGATGTATGTGTGTTTATTATTCCACGGCACACAGTAGTCAATCTAGGGAACTCGCCGGGATGCCGAGATGGCGATTGAAAAGAAAAAAAGTTACAAGAGCCCATTCAACTAAATGTCTGGGGCAATTACAAGCGTGCGAACCACTGATTTCCATGAGAAGCTCTTTCGCCCCGCAAAGACACCATCAATGACACCAATTCTCTCTGCCGGTCGTCGATTGCGTGATCACGCTAATCGCTCCCCCCAAGCACTGGAAGCTCCAGTTGCCCCATGGCTGACCAGCAGAATGAGCGCTGCACGATTGGCTCTGCCGGTGTAAGTCCCTTGAAATGGTTATGTCATTGACATTGAATGCGTCCTTTCTGCCGGAGTGCTGTTAGTGATTGAAGACAGCTACATGTATGAATGGATATGATTGACCAAATGAATGAGAGACTGCCTTGACTAGCAGATAGTATGCCAGATGAATAGATCATCTCACCTTTTGGGAGTACACGCACAAGCCAGCCATTCACAGCTGTTCTGCATCCGCCATGTCGCCAAGCCAGAAAGAAACATTGGAGGCCGATTGCGGCAAGAAGTGCTCAACACCGACAGCCGCCGAGATCCACACCACCAAAGCGGCTCGCTCCAGTTGTTACGGCTGCCAAGCTCTCGTCAGAAGGAGGCTCACTGTTGCGATATTCGACCACTATGGGCTGAGTATATGAAGCAGGATACGTAATGTGACTCCGGCCCTGGTACGACTCCAGTATCTAGTCCCGCAGCGCAGCGTCACGAGGTATGGTGGTCCTGTAGCCGGACTCATTTACACTGGCATTTCCACGGTCCATGTCACGTGGGTGTTCCTCTGCTGCTTGATGTACGTGGTGTCATTAGTGTGTATCCGCGACATAGGCATCATAGGCCTCAGCATTAGTGTAGTCTATATCCAACATTATCACGGTCGTAGCCCGTACAACCATGCAGTATCCCAAACCCCCGAAAATGCTTCTCCTTCACAGATTCCCTCTATATGTCCCCCTCCCATCATCTCCATACACCGGCAGTCACTACTCAGCAGCACCCCCAAACTTCCGTCCACTCTCCCTAACCCACTCCTCATCCTCCTTCCCGCCCAACCAAAACCCGCGTCCAACAGCGACCATCTTCCTCCCCAACCACCCCTTCCACCCCTCCCCGCCCACCCGACCAACGGCAAACGGGTTCCCATCCTCCATCCCCTTCCCCTCCTCCTCCGCGTCCGCGGCTACCACCACAACACTCCGCGCAAACGCCGCCACCACGAGCGAGAAGTATATCCTGATCGCCACGGTAAACAGCACGACGAGCACCATACTAACAGCCGTCTCCTGCACCCCCGTTCCCTCGTTCACCTGCTTCTGCTGTGCGCCATCCAAATCACTTCCGTCGGGAACCCCCTCGGTGGGCCCCGCTTCTTTGCCAGCATTACCCTCTGGGTCGTGAAACGGCGCGGCGAACCACAGCGCCGCGAAGGCGGCGACGTAGGCGGCGTTCAGGACGGTGTCGACGATGTACAGCCACGCCAGGGCCAAAACGTGGAAGGGCGTGTGTCGCCTGATGTGCGGGATGAGGAAGGCGAGGGCGACGAGGGCGAAGACGGAGGAGAGGTAGAGGGATAGCTGGACGGGGGACAGGGCGTAGCCCGTGAAGATGGCGAGGAGGCCGTAGGCGCCCGTTGCTTTGTTGACGAGGAGGGAGAGGGCGATGAGCTCCGTGCCGGTTTGGAGGGATATTAGGCCTAGGAAGGTCTGGAAGAGACAAAAGGTTAGTAACTATGCGCAGGCTACGGTAGATTGGCAGGTAGGGGAGAAAGTACCTTTGGGCGCAGGACGTAGATCCAGGAGCCCCGTGATGAGGCGGCCATTTTCGTGTGAGTTGGCTTGTCGCTGAGAGACTTGAGACCAACAATAACTGATAAATAAGGGTTGTTTGGGAGCAAGAAGTGGTATTTGGTCGTCGCGTGGCTTTGTTTCGCAGATCTGGGTCGAGTCAAAGGGGTGCTTTCAGATTTCGAACTCGAATCTGCAGGGTCCCATCCGGCAGGCTCGGACGTCATGGCCTGATGCCAAGCCTTCCAGCCCGTCAGCCTGGCAGGCACGTGAGCCTCTGCGTATAAGGGTTAGCGTGAGCGTTTCACAGTATCAAGGGTTAGGGTCACGATATCAATAATTAAACATCATAAATGTACAGAAGATTCCTCACCATACCACCTATTCTGCTTCTAACTTCAAATGTGAAATTACACAACCTCTTCAAAGGCTACTTAACTCCCATACCCATCAATCAGAAAATCAAAAGGTACATTTGCGCCAGCGATCCCGATAGTTCGCATGATGGAATCGAACGTCGGTCTCGACTGATGCACCCCCACGATCTCCCAGCCATTCCCGAAGGTTCAGATCTACCAACTTGACCATGAGCTTCTGGTTGGAGCAGTCCACTCGGGCGCTGGGTTCGTGTTGGTGAACTGGCACCGAAAACTGGTTGATAAGGCGACTGGTGCTCTGGGTGAATTCACCTGCGCTTCACTTCACTTCCGTTTTGGGGTGAAGTGAATGTCAGCTAGCATGACGCTGGCAGCTTGGACCTCGGGTCTTGACTGTTGAGGGCCACCACCCTGTTGCTGTGACAGCCGTTTCTTGAGACGACGATCTCGACCTCCGAACGTGCCGTAGCAATGTTCAAGGAGGCGGGAGGGTATGCCAGGAGTACGAGCTGTAAACTGACTATATAGCTTCTCGACGCCTTCGGTCAGTGCGAGCCTATGTTGCTCTCGTCTCATGGTGCGGAAGCAACGTGTTCGACACGGCGTTGTGTATCGCTGACTTGGTGTATACCTCGAGCCCTCGGCACGCCCTCAAGCCATGGATTCGCAAGGTGGGCAAGATCCAGTAACATGAAGTGCTGAGGACACTATGACAAGTGTTCAGAACCGGTGTTCAGTATTATCGACGGACCGTATATCAGTATCAGCCCAGCTTTCGAAGGGAGACAGCATGGCCTGACAAGCACTAATTCAATTAAAAACAGAACGACGGCAAGGTTGGAAGGACGTTTATGCATATAGTCACCAGTGTGATTCCATATCATCCATCATCATGTCAGGTCAATGATATGATACGGCCACAATAAGAACAAGACACGAGAGGCAGGCAGCATGGTAGGTAACAATATCAATGTTTCTTCATTCGAGACTACTCGCACGTATCAAGGCAACAACCAGTTCGACACAATCAGATGTACCGTTACACTCCCAGCAAACGAACAATCAAACGCAAGACGAAAAACAGAAAAAGAACAAGTGTTAGCCTTGGCCACAGTCATGGCGATCCATCAACTCCAGGAGGGCCAACATAACCCCTCTGGCGACGGTATGCTTTCGTCAACTCATTCAACACCCCCTCATCCGTGTCATCCCTCATCCCTTGATCACCACTCACACAGCCTCAGTCATCTCCTCCTTCAAAGGTGGAGTTCATGGAGGTTCTTCCCGGCCCTAGCAACACCATTGCTGATCCGCCTGTGCGTCCCCGTAGCGACCTTCTCCATCGGCACCCTGGCGACCGTCTTCTTCACCGTTCTCTCGACGGGAGGCGTGATGCGCTGCATGCCGCGCTCGACGGGGGACTTGAAGAAGGTGATGTTGCGCTCCCACCGGGGAGCCCAGTGCGCCGTCTGGGCGGCCACGCGCTCCGAGGCGCCCGGCATCATCATGTAGAAGGGTGCGAGAGCGGTCGCTCCGGCAGCGCCGAAGAAGAGTACCTCGGAGCGGCGGGCGGCGGGGATGCGGACTGGCATTTTTGTGGGTGGTGGGTTTGTGGTAGGTTTGTGGTAGGTTGATTATTACTAGAGGAAGGAGTTAGTGGTCTTGGGTGAGAGATGAGTGATGGAGGAGTGGGAGAGTGATGATGGACGGTGAACGGCTAACGGTGTCGTGGAGTGTGATAGTAGACACGCTGTTGCCGTTCGTCGAGGAGATGGAATAGATTGAGGAGGGTGGTCTGTGAAAGAGACAGTAGGAGAGAACAACGAACCTTAGGTAGTGGCAGCGTCTAGGTGGACGATGCTGATGCTGATGGTTGATGGTTGATAGTTGGTTGATAATAGGAAACTCTCTTTATGCAGTCGACCTTGTATACGTCTAATATGCAGTGGTTGATTTGACAAAGATGATTCGAGTTGATATTGTGTGACACGAGAAGTTGATGAGAAACGGGAAGTCGTGTGGAAGGGACGGAAGAGGAGGCTCTGGTGCTTATAAGGAGGGTGGGAGAGACGCTCTTACCTGGTTTGTTGCCTGCGGCTTCCCTCTCCTCTCCCACCAAAATGACTGCCATCACCCACTGCCAGCATGCGGCAAGATCAGACCAGCGCGCTGGGTAGGAAGCGCCCAGAAGTGCGGGAGTCTGGGGAAAGGAGAGAGTCGAGCGGGGTAACAAGTGTGTCGCATACCAGAGGGCCACCAATGAGAGGGGGAGTAAGACGTCAATCTCTCGTCAAAAGCGGCAGTAGCATCGTCTCACTTCGCACTGGGCGCTGGTGCCAGTGGCGCAATGGTCTGAACTCTGTTTTCTGTGTGCTGCTTTCGCTTTCAGGGAGGTGCGGAGGAGGTGGTCAGCTGGTTCGTCCGGTCATCTCTGGCCACCTTTCGGGGGGCTCCTTCCCTGTAGCATGCTGTCACTGAGTCACTGCACCTTTCCCTTACAGTGCTTTTCTCTTCGACATCACAGGCGTTGAATTCACTCCCACTTTCAACCTCGAATTGATATCGAAACTTTTGATGGAAAGAACAACCCTCGATGTCTTATATCGATAAGTCCCGCCGAACAAGACGATTATGGATCGCTCTCCTGGCTAAGACGGCCAGTGGGTCGACGCTATCGCCAGACTTTCCCCGCTTCCCCGGACTTTGAGCCATGCCCAACTCCACTTGGCTCGCTTTCGCAGTGGCGCCCAGTGCTGCCCTAACACTCAAGCGTGTCGATCGACCCACAAGCTGTTAACGACAGACAAGGCGAAAGGCTTTGGATTCATCTCAAGGGAAGCATCGGCAGATGCCCTACATACCGTGCGCGTTGAAAGGACCCAATATTGAGTTCAACTGCGAATCTCATCCGAGGAGTCGCTTCGACTGATGTGTTTCAATGCGTCGAGGGGTGGTGTTGTGTGAGGTCGGGAGAATCAGAGTTTGACAATGACTTCAGCACTTTCGGAAGTGGTGACCGCTATCCGCTCTACTCCTCTGAGGTCGCTGACCTCACGATACCAGGATGCCACCGAGGAACTTCTTCAGTCCACTTTCTCTATTGTCTATGAACAATGGGTGAGTGTAGACACTGTTGAATGTCGTAGTCTGGGTCTGCTCGCAGGTGTGTCGTCCTGTTGATACAGCGGAAAAGGAACACCGGTTGCCCCCGCCATACATATGAAGATGTAGACCTTGTCGTGCCATATCCGAGCCCTTCGACGCAAACAACGGTATTTTAGACGGACTTAGTATATCTCACGGAATTTCCAGAGCTCCAAGGCGATAACCAACGCCATCAGTCGAGCAGAGCTACCCTATATGAGGATTGGTAACCTTCAATTACCCCTTTTCAAGCCACAACACCCAAGAGGTTACCAACTCTAAGGCCAATCCTCCCTTCTGGTTGATGAACAAATCCAGCCGTATATTCGGCCGTCAACAAGAATGCCAGTTGCAGGTTATTCATTGTTACTGATAATAAGATTGCGCATATTGTAAACGCTAATGCGAGACGACACCCTCTCCAAATGCTAGGCTCATCTCTGTCCATCAAAGACCAGAGCATTGTCACTCCTCTTCCTCTAGCCCCCGAACGACAGCTCATCCATCAAACACGGCAGGCTATAACGCGAGCTCATCGCTATCACAAGTAACACCCCCCAGTACCACGCGGATCGGTATGTACCGTGTACCCTCTGATGAAGCGGGTTTGGCACCCGTGCGCCCAGACACCGAGAGGGCCAACCCTAGCTCCCACGGCCACGGCGACGGCTACGGCGACGTCCTGAATCCGAACACAGTCCGACCCCACAGCTTAACCTCCAACAGCCGTTCCACCCCCTACGACCGCTCGATCTCACACAGGGAGGCAGGGACACCGCACATCCTCCCTACCCACGCCGCTAACCATCCCACGTCTCTTCCACCCTTGCCACTCGCGCAAGCGCAACTAGCACGCGCACCCCTCCCCCTGCGCCTGCGGCGCCGTAGTCTTGACATCGATCATCTGGCTCGCCTGCCCGCCCGCGCCCCCCGCCCCGCCGGCGGCGTCGCTCCCTTCCATCCCGGGCAGGGCCTGCGCTATCCTCTTGAACAGCGTCTTGACGTTGTGGCCCAGCTTCGCCGACGTCTCGACGAACATGAGGTTGTTCTTCTTGGCCTCCTCCTCGCCCTGTTGCGTAGTGACTTCCCGCTTGTCGTTGAGGTCCGTCTTGTTGCCCACAAGCACGATGATGACGTCGTTGCCGCGCTCGGCGCGCACGTCGTCGATCCATTTTCGGGTGTTTTGGAAGGATTTGGCGTCTGTGCAGGGGAAGAAGGTTAGCGTGCGTTGGAAAAGGTGAGGAGGGAGGGGGATGGAGGAGGGGAGAAAAAGGGGAGAGGGGGAACGCACTTGATATGTCGTATACCACTACTGCTACGCTCGAGTCTCGGATGTAGGAGGGGATCAGACTCCTGAACCGTTCTTGCCCTGCTGTGTCCCAGAGCTGTAACCGCACTGTCCGGTCTTCGAGGTACATGGTCTATCGTTTTCTGTTAGCGAAGAGGTTCTGTAGCTGGTGACCGGGTTGCTGCTCGCCTTTGATAGGAAGTCGATGCCAATGGTGGCCTGGTACATGTTGTCGAAAGAGTCGTACATGAACCGTGTGATGAGTGATGTCTTGCCCACGCTCTGCTCGCCCAAGAACACCAGTCTGCGAATCGCCAAGTCAGTCAACCGGACCCCTTAACCTCAATGACGCACTTTCAGGGGGTATGCACTTGAACTTCTTCAACGGGTTGTTATACCCGCCTGCTCCTGATTGCGCCATCGTATTTGATATGTGATAGTGTGTTGCGGGAGGTCAAGTATCGAGGGTCGTGTATTGTAGTCGTCGGTCGTGGCGGAATAACGATGACGATGTTTGTTTGGGAAGCAGGGTCCGTCCGGGTAGAAGACAAGGTTCACAATAAGTTGCGAGTTAAACAGTAAGGACAGCGAGGTTATAATCGTTGATCGTGGGGGATGAATCAGCTCGTTAAAATGTGAAGTGAAGCTCGTTGTTCGTGGCGAAACCGGCTGTCGTGGATGCTGTCGGAGTGTCCGTCACTGGCGTCGTTTTTTCCCGAATAAGGGGGAAGGGACTGTTTTCCGCGGCCTCGTCCTTCGATCGGAGCCACGGCGATTGATAGTTCGCGTCCAGCGAGTTCTGGACCCTCCGGCACAGCCTCCACTAATTGGGAACATAGGAGGCACGTGACGATAAGCTCACAGCTTCCAGGTTAACTCTTATCGGCCGGAAATTTTGGATCCGCCCCGCCAAACCGTTTATCGAAAAAGATATCGACACCGCTCGTCGTCCTCTCGAAAAGCCGTACAGTCGTTATCTTTCCACACCATATCCCGACCGCCAATTGCAAGTATGGTCGTCCTCAAGCCCCTTGCCGGCGACAGCGCCGAAGCTCCCAAACAGTTCAACCAACCGTCGAGGAAAGGAAAGAAGGCGTGGAGGAAGAATGTCGACGTTACAGAGGTGCAGAAGGGTCTCGAGGAGAGAGTCGAGCAGATAATCCAGGGGTATGCATAGCCTCTCTTCCCTCTATTTCACGGTTCCTCGTATACTAACAATCGCCCAGTGGTATCGTCTCAGAAAAAGCCTCCGAAGACCTCTTCGCAATCGACGTAGCAGGCGACAAGGAGATCGCCAAGCGCCTCCCCAAGAAACTCAAGACCCTCCGCGCCGACGAGATCATCTCCCAGCGGTCCGCCGTCCCCGCCGTCTCCCTCCGCAAGCGGCCGGGCGAGGGCCTCGGCGTCACCGACGGCGTCCTGCCGGAGAAGCGCCAGCGCACCGGCGGCAAATACGTCACCCAGAAGGAGCTCGCGCGCATCCGCAAGGTCGCCGACGGCGTGCACGAAAACACGGTCCACATCGAGGAGGCCACCTACGACCCCTGGTCCGTCGCCGCCCCGACCTCCACCAAGATCGCCCCGGCCGTGTCCAACGACGACTTCAGCATCAGGGCCCCGGCCAAACCCCAGCCCCCTCCCACCCTGCACAAGAAGCCCATCCCCCTGACCGCGAACGGCAAGGCGCCCGCCGCCGTCCCCAAGCCCAAGGGAGGGTACAGCTACAACCCGGCCTTCAGCGACTACGAGCAGCGCCTCCAGGAAGAGAGCGACAAAGCCGTCGAGACAGAGATGAAGCGCCTCGCCGCCTTGGAAGCCGACCGCCTCCGCGCTGAAGCGGCCGCGCGCTCCGCCGCCGAGGCGGAGGCTGCCGAGGCCCGCGCAGACATGTCGGAGTGGGACGAGGACTCGGCCTGGGAAGGGCTCGAGTCCGGCGGCGAGGAGCTCTTGTCCGTCAAGGCCAAGCGGCCCGAGCGCAAGACGCAGGCGCAGCGCAACAAGATCAAGCGGCGCAAGGAGGAGGAGCGGCGCAAGGCAGCCGAGGAGCGGCAGCGAAAGAAAGACGAGCAGGCCAAGAGGATAGAGGAGCTCGCGGACGAGGTCGTCGAGCTGGAGCGCGCTCGGGAGCTGGAGAAGCTCGAGATGAGCGACGATGACAGCGATGTCGACGACAACGAGCTCAGGCGCAAGCAGCTTGGCAAATTCCGGCTACCGGAGAAGGATCTGGAGCTTGTGCTGCCGGACGAGCTGCAGGATTCGTTGAGGCTGCTGAAGCCCGAGGGTAACCTGCTGAAGGATAGGTACAGGAGTTTGTTGGTCCGCGGAAAGTTGGAGGCGAGGAGGAATATTCCCTTTAGGAAGAAGGCGAACAAGAAGGTTACCGAGAAGTGGACTTATAAGGATTTCCGTATTTAGAGGAAGGAGGTTCGGTGTGGATGGTATACATACAGACTTTGCTTAGGCGTTACTTGCGAATGGAATCTTTCAGCGTATTTGTCCAGCATTTGTCGGCTTGGGAGAACAAGTCGTCAGTATTGGTGACAGATGAGCTAGTGAAGCAGACGCGGTCCTTCATGCTTCGTCAGGAACATGCCACTTCTCGCTCGATGCATATATGGTAAGGTTATGTCACCACCAGTCAATCAGCCCAGGGGCAAACCCGTGCTGATGGTCGACCTAGTCCTTGTTCAGCTCCCTGCACCTCAGTAGAGAAGAGCGAAAGACACCACTCGACTTTATAGGGGTTGGGCCTTCGTTTGAGCCAGGTCTTCGCATAAGCGATGCCTTGTCACACATGATTGAATATCTCCAGCGGGATTGGGCTTGAGAACCCCCTTTATTAAGTCAATATAATGAACTTGCTAAAACCACGTCTTTTAACCCAGAACATATGAGAACCATTATGGACACTCCTTCCTCTTTTCTCTTGAGAGACATCTCTCAAGCTCTCCTTAACAGGAATATGTCGTCTACTTTGTCTATGTCGCCAGCAAACACAGTATCTACACCCATCTTCATGTTTGCTCGGCTCGAGGTATATCCCTCAGTAAGCCATCATATCTGTAACTTGTTAGCATATCATCCTCCAACCATATCTGGCAGAATCACAGGGTAACTGACCTCGTCCAAACAGTCCTCTCTTTGCCCAATCCATAGCAAGCAGCACCCGCGTCCTCAAACTGACGCTCTGCGCAAAATACACCCACCGCCAGGCATACGCCGCCCACAGCCCGCCGCTCACATTCCACCCGTCACCCAGGTCAAACACGGCAGAGTTGCCGATGTACGCCAGACTTCCGAGATGGTGGTACTCAAACGCCCGGTAAACAGCAGCGTCCAGATCCCCCTCCATGATCTCGTTCGCCCTCAGCCCAGGCGCCATGCGCGCGAGCTTGTTGAACTTGTGCGCGAGGTACTGCCCCTGCTGGTGCGCCCGCTGCGCCGTCGCCGGTAAGGAGGTGAGCTTGTTGTCGATCTGCTTCAGCAGCTCGCGCAGCTCGCCAAAATCGAGCGTGCCGGACTGGTCCTTGTCGTACTCGGCGAAGAGCTTGTCCACGCGCTTGAGGTGTCCCGCGGCTTGGGGAAATCGCTTGCGCACCTCGGTCGCGACGTCGCGCCAGTCGGAGAAGTGGAGCTCCAGGTTCTCCGGGTCCCTGCCCTTCTTCCAGGCCAGGCTGCGGAGGAAGGTGACGATGTGGTCGGCCACGTTGTTCTGGACCGTGGAGCAGTCGCCGATGGCGTAGACGTCGCCCAGGGGCGTGCCGTTGAGGCGGAGGTGGGTGTCAGTCTCGAGGGCGTGGCGGTTGGTTTGGGCGTCGCCGAGCTTCTTGGCTAGGCGCTGGCAGAACTCGGTCTGGGACACGCCGGTCGACCAGAGGCAGAAGCCCGTGGGGAGTTCCTTTATCACGACCTTGCCATCCTTGTCGACCTGGCTGAAGACGATCGCATCCGTGCGCACCTCTTGCACACGGGAGTTGGTCAGGACTTGGACTTGGTCGCGGGCGAAGCGCTCTTCGGCATACTTGGACACGGCTTCGTCGTAGGTGTTGAGGATGTGCCCTCGGCTCTGGATTAGGTGGACGGATATCTCGTTACGCAGGAGTCGGGGGAAGTGGGTGGTCAAGTCCTCGTTGAGGAGATCGAACAGTTCGGCGGCAAACTCGACGCCAGTCGGTCCGCCACCGCTGACGACGAAGGACAGCAAGCGCTTCCGCTCCTCGTCGCTCGTGGTTGGTAAGCAAGCAAGCTCAAGATTCTTGATGATTTGGTTCCGGATTACGCGAGCGTCCCTGATGTCCTTGAGGAAGAAGCAGTTCTCTAGCCCCTTGACACCGTGAGGGTTGGTCACGGAACCCGTCGCGATAATAAGCTTGTCGTAGGGTACGTAGAACCGGACATCGTTGCCCTTGGCATCCTTTTGCCAGCACTCGACGAGTCTGGCGGAGAAGTCCACGTCTTCAGCGTGCGCCCGAATAAAGTGTCCCCTCACCCTCGCCAGCACCCTCCGTATCGGTTCGACAAGGGACTTCAGCGAAAGCGTCCCGACAGTCGCAGACGGCAGCATCGGCGTGAACAAGAAGTAGTTCTGCGGAGAGATGACCGTGACATGGTATTCATCGGGTATCAGCTCTTTCAACAGCGCAACGCTGCCCCATCCACCCCCGAGGATGACCAGCTTCGGCTTATCTTTCTGAGCCATCTTCTCGGGTGAGTCATGGTCGTCGATCTGGACCTCGTAGATGGGCAGGTTCTTCGGCCCGCCGCGGCGCGGGTTGAGCGCGAGCTCGGCAACGTTGATATCGGCACCCGTCCCGTGCTCGGCGTAAGTGCTCGCGTCGTAGAGGAAGAAGAGGATGACACCCGCTCCGAGAAAGGCGACGGAGCCGCCGAACCAGGCGGCGGTCCGATAGGCGAAGTTCATCAGCCTCGACCTACGCTGCGGTAGGGGCTTGCCGGACAGCCAGCGGGCTCCCGTCGGGGAGGTGAAGAAGACCGGCTTCCATGACCGCACGCGCGAGGCACTGAGGCTCGAGGCCGTCTCTGAGGTAGGTTTAGACGGCGTCTTTCGCGGCTTCGTCGCCAGTGATCGGGTCGCTGGCAGACGATATAGAGGGCGAGCGATGGAACAAGCTCTTTGAGAGCTGAGACTCCCGTTAGCTTGACGTGCTAGGCGGGTGCCAAGCATCGTGAGAGTGGACGCGAATTGCGCGGAGAAAGCTTGGTGAAAGAAGGACCGCAAAGAAGGGATCGTCGTCAGCTATATTGCCGCAATATGCATCGTCAAGCGCGTCTCTGTCGAAAGATAGACGAGATCGTCTCAATTGACTGTTTGAAAACTCGATGTACGGAAACGTCGGCCAACAAAAAGATGGAATAACTTCCGCTGTGTGTCTGCAACTCCCTCACGCTGGGATGAGCTAAGCTAAGTCAACAGTGAACATGTTGCGACGTCATGGCCCCATTGCAAAAAGTCCGCCCTCTCGAGCGCGTCACGTGAGCCTGGCGCCACGTCTGAGTCAGCGTTCCGCGCCACGTTTGCAGGCACCACACGTGTGAGAACCTGGGTTCCACAGCGGATAGGGAGCTGCCGTCCCACGAAAGGGTAAACTTCGGTCCAGTATTGACCTCAAGTTTTTGTTCGTGGACATTTTCATCGTTCCAGAACATTCAACAGAAACATCCCGCCAACTACCAAGCAGTCTCACGACGTGTTCCCCCAGATTCAGAATGCCTCCTACAGTTGCTGGATATGAATCCAAGAGTAAGGCTCGCTAATCATCGCTTACAAAGTCATGTGCCAGCCGGCTATTTTGGGATATGCTACATATATGTTATCCAATCTCACAGCACAGCTCTATGATTTCGCGTCAATAACTCACTTATATCTCAGACATATAATGTATTCCGGGGCCTTGCCATCTCCTTGCATGACCGGCCAGACGAGCTATAGCTTGGATCATCGGAGATGTGAATCTTAGCTCGGGCACGCCGTGATAGCGACAGGGCGCCGCATGGAACAATAAGGAGGCTTCCACGATCCTTCTTCTGTGTCCGTTCCTTGCGAATAGACACCACCACTGTAGATCCAATCACCAGCCCCTTTCCTCGTTCCTGCCACGATATGTTGTTAGTTAACAGGAGTGGCATGTCCGTGCGACGTCTGCATTGCCACGCGTCAGCGTTGGCACTCCCTCCCTGTACACATTAAACATCTGAGTGCAAATGTCGAGGAACAATGCCACCAGTCAAAGCTTCTCGAAGCTGTAACAGCACATGGAGACGTGCGGCAGATTTCAGGGGCAGTCAATCTTGCACCACTCGATAATCGGGCTTCGTCCGAACTGCTCCCCTTTTCTTCGTCCTTACCCCGCAAAGCAAGGTACCTTTCTGCGGAGATGCCCTCTACACGTGCAGTTCAGCTTGGGGGCGGGCTGGGGAGATCTTCATGCATTCGCCTATCGGGGTTGGCACTCTATGCAGGATGCGAGGCAACCATTTGCGATCATGATGCTTTGCTTCATGGTGGCAGCATGTCAGGAACTATAAACTATTAGGACCAGGTGAGAACTGTTGAAGTGATTTTATTCAATAGTAGGTACTGTCAACTGCGACGACCCGTTGGCTTCGTCCGCGTGTGATAAAAAAAAGCATCCATAAAGTGCGTGCTCATTGCAAGCATACGGTATAATCAAGTCAGCATCATACAGAATGATAGTACAGGTGTAGCGGAGTGACGAGAAGAACACGGATCGAAAGAGTTAGGCGGTATTCCCCCTTCCTCAGTCAATATCAGCATCAGACAGCACGCCAACTGGTTCGTCCCGGTTGTCAGAAGGCCCTTCAGAAGCCTGAAAATCCAACCCACTGATCTGCGCCTCTTCGCCTTCTCTTCCGTAGATTTTATATGTGATAGGAAAATGTGGATGTGGATGGTCCAACGTATTGTGTTGATCGCAATCAGCATGTAGCATTCAAGCCGTCACCCAGTGTCGATGGAGGTGGCAGTTGAAATAGCCGAAATCCATGCGCGATGGCGAACAGACAGATAATCGTGATGATCGTGAAGATTCGTGAGATATCATGTGACTAGAGTCGCAATCGTGGAAAGTCGTCGTGTCCCGCCTTGCGGTCCAAGAGCTTTTTGGATGATTTGTTGTGTCGGTTTGAGATGCAGAGAAGTAATTGCTCGAGTGTGGGGGATGTCCGGAATTGCGGCCCGTCACCTGGGAATTCCCTCCAACCACAACTTCGAGTCGACCTGAGCTGCAGCGACGTGTGCAACCCCAGAGAGTGAACCCCTCCCACCATGGAACGCCTTCTTCCTTCCCGGCGCACCTCTGGCTGGGATGTCGTAGTTGCCGGACCATGTGGGCTGCTGTAAGAGATATCGCGGTGACTATTGCGGTCGGTCCGTTTATGGCCACCGCCAAGGAAGCTCTCTGTGATATGCCCGACAGGGTAAATCAAGAGACACGCCACAGGAAGGCCGTCGTCATCTCGAAGTAACAGGAAACTGTCGCCACCAGTATCCGGACGTCATGATTCTCCTCTTTGCCCGGAGCTTTTGGTGCTGCGCGATTTCAGATACCGGCTGTTCAGAGCACGGCTCGCCGGCTTTGTCGTATTCCTTCTGCACACCGATATTGCCAAAGCTCTGGGTACAGACTGATCCGCTCAGGATATGCATGCGCCGAGTATGTGATATGCAGACAAACCGAGCGTGCTCGGCGAGAAGTCCCAGTCTCCAAACACCATGCTCGGGGGAGGACTTGGAGAAATAAGTGGCATGTAAGTAAGAGTAGACATCGTGAATATGATCGATGTAGGCGGTTGCCCCGGCGTATCCGGCAATTTCGGCTTTCGAGTGCATGAAACGGAGAGATGTTGTTATTTTCGGTCGCAGCTGAAATGCTGACAGTCAACCCACACACTCGGAACCGTGGATTAGGCGAGCGCTGTTGTCAAGGTCCAAGGTAGTTCTCGTTAAAGTTGGCAGGCTGCGGTGCGCTGCAGTAGACTGTGCGGAGAGCGTCTCACTGCAGCTTCGGCTCTCACCCGCTCAAAAAGGCCCTCCGCCTCATTTCGGCTTCCTTGATGATTTCGGCTGACAGGCTCAAGCTAGGCGCCAGGACGGAATAACGCTCGATCTCCGTGACAACGTCGTTGATCATCTGGTCAATGCTCTCGCGGTGAGGCACGAGCGATAACAAGATGCTCATCAGTGGCGGAGACATAGTCGCCCCCATAACCAAGAGAGTCTGCGATACAATGGACAGAGCGCCCTGCCAAAGGTATGGCATATGGCCGGCGTGACTGCGGCGATTTCGTTAGATTGGCTCAATCGTACGGATCCGAGATCCGCTGTAGGGGGATATGGTAAAGTGACCGCGGGAAGAACATGCGGACCAATAGGGACCGGGATAAAACTTACTGTGCAGCAATATGCTCCAATTGCCGGACCGAGGCTTCTAGGCATTTGTGGCAGCTTTCCCGCACCGCGGGGTCTAATAAGGCCTGCTCGTTGTCCAACACTGCCAGAATGTAGGGCCGGTAGATAATTGTCCGGCAGGCGAAGAAGCGGAGACGAAGGACCGTCTGAACCGGGTCCGGAAGCATGCCGCGCGTGAAAGGAAACTGCAATGGTCCTGGTAGACTCTCGTACCATTGCGTCAGTTGGAAGTCGAGCTCGGCCACCACAGGTTCCAAACTGGTTGTCGAGGCCATCGAGTCCTTGGAGTAAATGAGCTGGCTCACTCGGTTGAGGAGTCTTCGTAGTGCGATCTCGGCCAAGAAATACCACAGGTCGTCGCGTCCAACGGCCTCGTGTTCCTCCCCTTCGAAGCCTCCGGGTAGTCCGACATTCTCTTCAAAGGCAACCACTCCCGAATGCGGTAAGTCGAGCTCAGCCAATAGATCACTCTCAAAAAGAAGAGCATTCCAATAGATCCTCTCACTTAGCTCCCTCTGCTCTTGGGGGACTCTGTTTGGCGCCATGAGGAGCAGTTGTAGCTTCGTGCTGGTCGTGCAAAGCAGATTCCACGCCTCCAGGGGCCGGACCAAATAGAAAAGGTATGCCGCTGCCAGCAGGTGGCATTGCGCAGCAAGTACGCTGTTTGAAGTCATCATTCCCGGCAGCAGAGCCCAGGCAGCCGTGAAGTACTGAAGTCCTGGAGGATCCTCCTGTGGCACAATCCGCGATATGCTCCCGCGTAAGCTTGCCTGGCCGAGCGCCAGCACCAAGAGAACAATGCAACTTTCGGGCCCCTCTCTGAAACCGTTCGACAGAGCAATTCGGTAATGACTCCTCCAGGAATAAGGATTGACGCAAGCATACCAGACATTGACCCGTTCGAAATACGCCTCGATATAAGCAGCTGTGTTGGAAAGATCGACGCATGGCGTCTTGGTGAGTGAGTGCAACGGCTCCCGTGCCATTTCTAGTTGCAGTAAGATTTGCGGATCGTACGGGCGGGAGACCAGGTCCCGGATCAGAGGCCACTGAAGCAGGTGGAGAGCAGCATTGGTGTGGACTTTGGGCATGATTGAGATATTCGTGCCTGGAGCCGACCAAGTCCCGAGACCTCCGCTTGGAATAACCGAGACGTAACCTGGATCCGTCGGCAGCAATATGTTCTCTCCGCTGAGCGCCGTTCCGTTGCTGAGATTTGGCGAGTTATGCGACAATCCGAGGTTGTGGCCATTCGCTGCAGGATTAACCATGTTCATCTGGAGAAGGTTCTCGATGCGGTTCAGCCGCTCGAGGATGAGCTTGTCTCCAGCGTCCAGCTTGATTCCAGGTTCTCTGTAGATGCATTCCGCGCCCAGTTCAGTACAGAGCTTGCACTTCGGCTTCGTGCCATCGCACCGCGACTTCCGTGAGCGGCATACTTCACACTATATTCCAAAAGTCAGCAAGGCATTCTACCATCACCATCACACGCGTCCGGTTCAGCGATTGGCACGTACAGCAATCGTGGCTCGTCGCCTTGGGTAGTCGACCTCGGCAGACGTGTTCCTCCTCTTCAACGGGTTGATGCTACCCTCATCGCTCTGACTGTTTTGCATTCCGTTCGAAAGTGTCTCTGGCCGGTTATCCGACGACTGTGACAAATTCCGAGCCTTCTGAGCCGATCCAAGTATTCCTTCTCTGCTGAAGCTGGGAGTCCTGTCGGATTTGAGCGACGTTGGCGATTTCAGGGCATTGCCTCCGTTCGTCGAGTTCAGATTTGGTGAGGGGATCTCCATCTGAAAGCCGTCTCGGCTTTGTAAGGGATACCTCACAGTCGGTTGTGAGGTTGCTGTCATTCCCCCGACGCCGGAATGTGGAGAGTCGCTTGTCGAGGACGGTGACATGTTAAGCGTACGAATGCTGCGGAGAGCGGTGGCCGACGTGATGGGCGACTTCGCTCCCGGAAGAGACTTTGCTTCAGCTCATACACCAGCTTGATCAGACAGGGGGTGCAGTCGAGCGCGACCTCGGCTCTGGTCGACTCCGAAGCGGCACGCGGCACTAGTGGAGTTCTGTTCTGTGAGATGGCGAATGGCTGATGTCAGGCTCCTCAGCATGAACAAACGGCACGTCAAGGCGGTTAATGCTTTACATGATACGCCCGTCGTAACTGGTAGGTCGAGTGATGTAAAATAACCAGGAAATGTAAGGCTGACCCCGAAGCGGTAGTCCAGCAGTTGACTTTGGTTGGTATAGTTCGTTGTACGGGTCAAAATGTTCGATGTGGAGGAAGAGGAGAAAGAAGACAAGAAGACGCGGGCGTCGGCACTGGCAGGAGGGTAGCGGTGGGAACTAGATATTATCTCGTCATATTTGAATGAAGGGGTCGCCCATGCAAACCCTCACTAAATACATGAGATTATGGGGTCCCCCAAAAGCAAAGAGCGGACGAGATTCGCTGTGATGAGATGAAAATGGAAAAAGCGCTAAGAGCTCGTCCGGGGAGGGTGTGTGGAGAACTTGATTGAAGGAGGGGGAGGGGTGGGGCAAGATGGAAGATGGAGAAAATCTGGGGGCCCTGTTCAGTGTGCAGCATCTGCAGGAGTCAGCGTGTAGCCAAAGCCCTGGATGACAGCGAATGATGATTGCATGTGTGGAGAAGCTGTTCTTTCCTCCACCTGGTACTTCGGTTCGTGCCTTCCTCGATTCTCATGAAGGCCTCTCAGAACTGGAAGTCACGAGAGATGGAAGTCCAAGCTCGTACAACTTGTTGAAGCTGGCTCGCAGCCTCGTACCGTCATGTCAGATGTGGATCTCAACTTTTTCATGGTTCCAAATTACGGGATTCTCTCCAGCGAGACCGGGGCCGGGCGATGCCTCATCTCATCTCGCATCCGCGCCCTGGGGTCGTCTCCAGCTTTTAGGTCTAGCTGACGCCCCGCCCGGCTTCCTCTGCTGATTCAATGCTTGCAATCGGATGCAGAAGCTAAAGTCTATCTGCGACAATGCGGATTCTCAAGATACGCGGTGCGCCTTGGCCTGACGAGAAGCTTTCGGCATTGAAGGCTTCAGAATATGTCCGACTCTCACTGCTTGATGCTGGCATGTTGCCCAGAGCATGGCGCAGCAGACTCTAGCACAATAATCCTCAACACTCAGAGTCGAGTCCAAATCAGCAACACCTACTCGCCAGTCGCCAAGGCCTCAAGCAGGTTCTCCCTCTCTCGCCTGCCATATCGCCGCTCGCCAATGCAAGACCATCATGCCTCAACGAGGATCGAGTCCTGCGCCGTCCACCAAAGAGAAAAGGAGGGTGGGCGGATGAAGGGAAGGACAGTCAAGAGATCTCGGTGCGATGGATGAAGCCCAGCAAAAGCTGATCACCCCACCACCCCTTCTAACAGCATCACGTCTGCTGCGGTCTGCCCTGTGTGATGCCTCTGGCTTGTGCGACACATCTCCTTATTCTTGGCCGCTATAGCTGTCCTGGAGGTCGAGGTCCCTTCAACTACGCCGTTGGGATGCCGGCTATGCATGAGCAACAACTACCAGCGCTAGAGAGCCCATGCAAGCCGGTGTACTTCCTCCCTCTATGCGACTGTTCGAGATGTCGATGTACTCTCAATTTAGCATAAATTCATCCCAACACCAGCTACGCAGAAAGGGCTGGCAAAGGCGACAAGCGTCTTGTCTGAGAACCCAGGCAACAGACTAGCGTCTCTCGAACGGTCAATAATTTTCGAGAAGCTCTGCATCCTAGGCCTCAGAACACCGTGCTGGAGTTGACAGCAGGATTTCCTGCTCTGTGTCCCGCCTCTCGCCTCCTGGATCTATCCTGCGGTCATGAGACCTCAGGTCTTTATAAGTCGGATAGTGAACCTGATCAGATCGCGTCCTTCGACCTTCCTTCCTGGATCAGACACAATCCTCGCCTCTTTTGGCGGCAGCAGCAAACCCTGCCGTCAGCTGGCTGTCCTCGATATCAAAAGCTATTTCGGTAGCAATCAAGAATGTGGCGGCCCTATTCTCTAACCCGTGGGGGATTCTCGATCGATCCACTTCGCAAGCCTTTATGTGCAGCCAGAGACAGCCGACGATGAGCACACTTCGGCAGCGGTCCGAACCACCACCGTGGGAGTCGCAACAAGCATCCCATCGCCAAAGCTGATACTTGTGGACTTCAGCCGACTTCACAACATGTACCGGAGAGCACGTGCGTACAGACAGCATTGCAGAGTGCAGATTCACCACGTCCTTGCGAGCTTGAAAGCCAGTCACATAACAGACGAGCGCAGGAGCCTGTCGGTCCGAATGCATGCGCTTATGCCCTTGACAGCGCGTGGTCTGGCTGTCTTGGCCAGCGCCCGCCATTCCTCATCCAGCTTCGCCGAGGGGAATATTCTTCATTACTTACATATGCTGCTTATATGCATAAAAGGCCAGACATTCCAATAGGCAGTGGGCGGTGGATCTCGTCAGGTCACCGGGTGCTCGCGTCCGCTCCGCCTGTCCCAGTCGACGGCCCGGAGGCGGACACGGTGGAGTCTGTCAAGAGCTGAGCATGGTCATGAGGCTCCGACGATATTGAGTGGCACACTTATACTGCTCGAGAAGATGCTTGCGGCTGATGAAGAATACTGCCAGGCCGTGGAGAACACTCTAGACTCTAGACGTCTAGTCTCGGGGATACGAACCGTGTCTCCCGTTCACTTGGCCAGGAGGTACGAGATGCTGCCCTTCTTCCCCAGCTATCCATCCGTCTAACACGCAGAACATTTATGCGAGTTCCATGTGATATTCAAGTGCAGCTCATCTTCTCGCCCCGGTTTGTATGGTGTCGTTGAGGAGACCGTGCGAGCTTTGCCCCGGTCTGTTCGCATATTCCATGGCTGGCGGATATTATGGTCATATCTACATACCACCGTGGATGCCCTCATTCGCCTGCCAAGCGCAAGCATGTTGCATCGAACCGGTCACTGGCTCGAACAATGCTCCTACCAGTCCTGCGCAATCTCAGTCGACCGTGGACAAGAGAGGCCAACACGGGACGTCTGATGTTGACGCGGATTTACCTGGTACGGGGCGCCGTGCAATTACGGAGGCCGCATGCGGAAGAGACCCCCGGCTCCGAGAATCGCCCTTCGCCGGGGCTTCTGATGTTCAGAAGTTCAGGAGGTGGTCCTGAGCTCGTCCCAGCCTCTGCGCTGGGATCACTCGTTGTATCCGGCAAGTAGAACGGATGGGCACTCTTGCAGCCCCCAACCGCCCTCTGCATCTTTCACAAGGCCACCACCCTCACCGCATTGACGAGTTCAAGAATTCTCCGAGTCTACCTGATCCAGGCCGATTCCGGTCGGTGCCCGGCCACCGCACTCGACAGTTGTCAGATGTCTGTTCGCTCCCTCCAGTGTAGCTCCAGGTGTGGACTTACACGGCGGACCTCTCAGACGCCTGCCCACACAACCCTGTCTCTGGTTACCCCTCACCGACACTACGCATTTTCGCACTGAGCCAAACTTCAACGCTCTCTGGTTCACCACTTGATCTCCAGCACATCTCCTACACACCTTCAAAACCAGAAAACCAGATGAGCGCAGGGTTTACAAGCACGGAGATGAGAGATTCATGTGATGTGTCAGAGGTCCGACGATACCGAACGACATACAGCAGAAGAACTCCAGCCTTTTGGTCCTCCAGGTGCCCCCATACCCCGCTTGGCGTCACCACTGCCGACCACGGTTGTGAAGTTTTTCACCACTACCACTCGTCGTGCATTGCCGTCCGCGAGCGACGGCAGGACTGCTCAGAGATGCGGTCTGTTCCCTGCTGTACAACGTACGATCTGCTGCAACGGTCGGTCGTCATTGTCCCCCGTCTCACTCTCGACAGACTCGGTGTAATTTTGGAGCGAGAAAGGCTTCTCAACTGGAGCTGTCACAGGTATATCACGTCTCCTGGGCTCAGCTTTTGACAATTGTTGATCGTCTAGGAATCGTACACAATCATCTCGCGAGAAGTGTAGCAGGACCTCATGCCCCGTTGGCGTCCAAACTCGAGCTCCATGACATCCAATACCTCCCCCTCCCCCTCCCCCTCTCCTCACCAACTCATCTACAGCTACAGTAGTGCTACAAGCCGGTATAGTTACCGGGGCAGTGGGGTGGTGCTGGAGCCCGGGCATAGTCGCAGATCATATCTGCAACACCAGACGGACTGGCTTCCGCGCTGGGCCTTGGTCATGTGTATGATCGTCCCGCGGAGACATCGTCTACCTTAAGACACTCTAGGTGGTGCACATCACCTTACGTGGCTCCGGGTCTGCCTATCCTTCAATCTCAACCTCTCATTAAGTCTCCTCTCCAACAAGTTGTGTTAACAATCTGATATCAATTTGATGTCGATCACTCAGAAAGCACAGAAATCTATTTTGAACACAAGCACTCTACCTCCTGCTCTCAGCCTCAACCCCCCACCTCGTCACATGCCCTCCCTCTGCGTGGGCATATTGATAATGCTTGCCCGCGTGGCCATCCTCGGGACTAAGCGAGCCCAAGCAAAGTAATACTCTATTCCCCACAGCTTCGTATAAGAGACCAGTACTCGGCCCTCGCTTGAGGCTCTCTCTTCGCTTTCGGTCGCCACCTACGCCTGCCGCTGCTTCCAATATCAAGGCGGCAAATTCTCCGATGGCCCACTGGATGGGAGTGAGTCGTTGGCCTTAGTGGTCCAACTGGAGACGAGAGCTCGGTAATGTAAGTCGGAAGACAGAAATTGCTCTCGCTACCTGTTTTAAGGAGAGCACATGCCCTGGAAAGGGGAGGTCTGGACCTCAACGCCTGGCACTCGTTCCATTGTTCGCTGTAAAGGGAGTGCCTACGGTACAGTATGCGAATTTCTGAAGACGAAGCATGCAGGTCGCACGTGGATTTTGGTCACGCTTTGCGCAGAGAGACGCATGATGCATGTGTTGCATACCTTACAGAGCGACTTGAATATCAAGTAGATGCTGTGTCACGGGTGCTGTGGTGTGAACTTCCTCTTTATTTCCTTGCTTTGCATATGAAGCACCCAAGTTAATGAAACTATTCCAGGTAGTTCTAGCTTATCCAGCAGCCCATGTTGTACTACAACGTTCCGAAGCAAATCTAGCTATCCAACCAGCCCCCCAGGGCAACTATGTACGCATCTTCTCCAAGTACCTCTATGCTAAGCTACTCATCAAACACAACACAAGTAACCTGTCCCCCAACAATGGGAACACTAGCAACAGGCCCCTTCAAAAGACCCGTCGCCACATCCCTCTGGAAGATGGTAACCTTGCCGTCTCCCTGCGTCCCAACAGCGACGAGCGTCCCGTCCCTGCTAATAGAGAACTGACGCGGAATCAACCCCCCAGTGCCGATAGTCTGGACGTGTGCCAACGCACCAGTCGCAGCATCAACACTGAAAGTAATGATCGGGTCGCCCGGGTTAGCGTTGGGGGTCTCGCCGCGGGAGGTGACGAGGAGAAACTTGTTGTCGGGCTTTTTGTTATACAGTTAGCAGTTGCCACAACTGGCTAGAATAGATTAGACATGGGGCGGGAATAAATAACTCACAGAAAGCGCAATCTCAGCTGCAGTAACGCCCGCCGGCAACGTCCCGTTCTCCCCGTGGGTATTAGTGATAAACACCTGCTCGAACCCGAGACTGCCGTCGCAGTGATAGTCGATGGCGTAGGCGGTCACGGTGTTAGCCAGCTCGCTGATCAGGTACATGAACGTCTTCTTCTCGGTCTTGAGGAAGGCGACATGGCGCGGTCCGCTCCCCGGGGCCGCGACGAGCGGGACGGAGGGGGAAAGGGCGAGCGTGTTGGTTTCGACGTTCCACACCCGCACCAGGTCGGCGCCCAGGTCCGGGACGAGGAGGAAGGCGCCCGTGGGGTCGAGGACGGCCTCGTGCGGGTGGGGTGCGTCTTGGCGGTCTGGTACCGGGCCGGGACCGTCGAGGTGGAAGGTCTCTACGTATACCTCGGCGGGCGGGGAGGCGGAGATGTTGTAGGCGCTTATGGAGGAGCCGGAGCTGGGGGGGGGGGGGGGGGGTTAGTACGTATGCCGGGTATTTTGAAGTGGAGGTTGGGGGCAAAGGGTAGGGTTAGCTGGCTCGTGCCGCAGCTACCTGGTGGAGGGGGACCCTGAAGTGTCGAGGAGGCACAGCAGAGATGACACATCCATCGGGTGAGAGGTGAGGCTCAAAAGTGACTGGTGCATAAGATATCAGAAGTGGAAAAGAAGGTACATACTATTCCGCCATAGCGATGCCGGAGCGACCATTGCCATAGATGACTGCGCTAACGGGTCCCAGGGGCGTGGTGACATTGCTCTTCAGCGTCAGGACCCCGTTAGTGGACGTGCCGAAGGAGGCCAGAGATCCGTTGGGGCTGCTCAGACCCTCGTTGAGGCAGTAGAGCGTCGACGTGGCCTTGTCCAGCGTCAACCACGAGGGGTTGGGCCCGCAGCCCGGGGAGAACGCCACAGACTGGAGGCTAGGGCTACCGGAAGTGGTGGCGGTTAAGTTCAGGATCGTGACGGTGCCGGAGTAGGAGGCCACATAGAGGAGGGTGGCCGAGGAGGCGGTCGGGAGCAGGGCCAGGCCGACGAGGGTGCTGGCGCCGGCTTGGAGGAGGGAGCGAAGTGACATGGTTAATTGATGCCCGCGTCTGGAAGGGGTGGAGCACAGATCAGGTAGATGGCGATGCCAAGCGGTCTGATGCCGGGTGGTGTGGTGTTGTCTCAGGTTTTCTGTTGGTTGTCGTGAGTCTCGATTCCAGTAGTGGTGATATGTGATATTGCAGTATATGGTGGTTGAACCAGTGAGAAGGAGGAGTTGACAGACAAGACTGGGGATGAGAGAACAGTATCGTAGACTTCTACTGGTGTTAAGCCATTCAACACTCCGGTCTCGTTATTGCTCTCTCTTTTGATGTATCATTGACACATGTCTTCCATCAAGGAATCATTGATCCGCATGGCCCGGCCAGCAGGGAACCCTAACAAGGGCCTGTCAAGGTAGCCAGTAGCCACATGAACAGCCCTGAAAGCGATGCGCCCTGATGATCCCAAAGAGGAAGCGAGTGCTTCTTCCGTGATATTCGCAATTTATCCGGTCGAGTTCTTGCCCGCACTCCCCCATGTCCGACTGGTCGGCTGGAGGGGCGATCCCCTGGCCGGGACTTGGTCGATATCCCTGTCTATGCGGGTGTCGCAGTGCTTGATGGCCACTTGGCAAGTCTCCAGGTCTCTGAGAGTGCGGTGAGTGTCTCGGTTAGGACTCTCGCAGATTGCAGTCCCCTGAAGCGAATGCAGCTAGGGCCTCGCCTCCAGCGAGCACAAGCATAACCGACACCCGATTTACTGGTTTCTGGGCCAATGCCTTTTTCAGCTTTGACTGCGGTTTCTTGTCCACGGTCATTGTCCATCTTTCGCAAGAAGCGACAAAAGCGGTACTACAAGCGATGTTGAAAGATCGTTGTCCAGTCCGGGGCTAATGACTGCAAGGGGAGTGGGACTTGGAGACGACCGGGCGCTAGTCCCAAAGGGGTCTGGATGCGGGGAAGGCGGGGAACCGCCGTTGAAGACAACTCGTGAGGGGATCTCGTCGACATCTGACTTTCAGGAGTGGACAACACACGGTTGTTGATGTGGATGGCATTCTCATCCACTGCATTAATCTGTCTGCCTCTCAGTCGTCACACCACTAGGTGAAGACCCTGGAAGTCCAGGAGACCAGAGCTCGCAAAGCTCACGGACGGAGGAATATGGTTCGTTACAGGTGAGTCCGGTTCTGGTTCTCCTCGTGGCCCTCTCATTCGTTTTATATTAAACCACCACCACAATGAGCCACTCCCAACCACGAGGTCCGTCAAATGGGGGTCTTTCCAACGCTCGTTGGTTCCTTTTGCAGCAGAAGCAGACACACCGCGGTGGGCTCACTGCCGGCTCGCTTCTTCTCGTTTATCGCGAAACCCGTGGTTGTCCTGACAGTTACAGGCAGGTGGCTGTTTTCAAGTCCTCATGATGCGCATGGACGAGCAACAGGAGCTGGCGATAGGAGCGACCAACAGGCCAGTGTCTGTGTTCGTTGTCGTGGTGCGGCCACTGCCAGAATCTCGTTGCCCGACGAGGCCGAGAAGTGGAAGGAGACTGGGGATATATCAGACGCTCTTAAGATCGAGAGTAGCATTGGAGGTTGGCACCTTCATTTCGCACCAATGTCACCGCCTGATGCATCTCCAACGGGCGGCACTACTCTGCAGTAGTGTTGGTCGAGATCTCCTGTTGCTCTGATGCGACGAGACAGCTTTTGAGAAGTCGGTTGTCAGATATCACTGCCTGAAGGAGGAGTGGCAGGAAGAGAAGCGCTTTAGTCGAGCTCTCGGGGTTTGTTGCCTGTGATGTCGGAGAAGACTGCCTCAGTTGAAGCCATCATGGAAGGACATTTTGCCTGGTGGTACCGTAGTGTCTTTGCGAGTACACTTTCCTCAGCCTGTCAAGCAAGGATCGTTATGGGCAGCGAGTACACCGCCAGGACAGTGTTGTGCTTCGACCTATGATACGATTCAGTTGCTGGCCTGCGCTGACTACCTCAATCTCAACGCTCACTTCACGCCCATCATCACAGGGGCGGTACTGTTGTTGTCGACGGCTAAAACAACGGTTAAAACAACATCTCCGAGACAGAATGCTTCGCCCTCCCACTCCTCAACAGTCTTTCAGGCCTAGTGCCATATGCACCAGATTCTTGTTTGGGTGACATACATATGCCAAACCCCTGGGGAGGGTATCATGGTGCCGGCTCTTGTGTGTCTGGTTTGACAGCTGAGACTTGCAAGAGCAGCACACACCGTCCGAGAGCCATCACCAGGCGCAAGCCATCAACGCAAGTGGCTGGCTGCCCGTTGTTAAGTTCTACGTCCGTAAAAGGTAGCATACACGAAATCCAATGCAAGCTACCCTATAGCGAAAGCTGCGAGACCTATAGCGTACCAGACATCACCAGCCTGGTCCGGGGAGGATGCAGTAGTAGTGGCACCAACAAGTGCTATTCCTACCCTATAGATTAGTCGACGGCTGGTGTCGTTAATCTACCGCGCTGTCTTAGTCTCGTCGCGCTACCCTAGAAGGACGCATGGAATGTTCTGTGCTTCCAGCACACACTGCCCGCGAGCGAAGAAGAAGGTTGGGCGCACCCGGAAGATATCAGCCAGGTCGCAGCGCGGGAAGGTTGGGATTTAGGCGTGCCGACATTTCTGTTGGTCTGGCTGGGGGGGACGAAATACCTGCTGTTGTCGAGTGTCAAAGCGCACAGCACCTGCTTGTTGACATCACTCCCCAACCAAGGACCGAAAGTCGGGCCACATCAACCGTGGCAGAAGGACAACTCGACCGAATGGGGCACTACTCCAGACCTTACTGTCCAACTATGAGAGCGGAAGCGGAGGAAGTCAGGTAGCTGAGGAAACAATGGTTACACTTTTGTTGTGTATTTTGGGATCAACGATATGGGTTGTTGCACTGTTGCGTCCTGTCCATACCAGAGATCAGTGTCTTCTGAATTTAGGACATCGCTTCGACGAAGTCTGTACGGTCCGCAACGGTTCTCTAAAACGACATCCTAGGAAGCTGCACCCCTGACGTAGCCGGATGGTCCGGTGAAGATGATTACCCATAAGCATAACCACCTGGGGTGCTACCAGGAGTACGTTTGTGACAGCAAGGAGAAGTTCAACATCACGGCCGGTGCGTCATCAAATGCTAGATAAGACATCTCGGTAACACAAGTCATGATTTCTATTAAAGCCCCGAACATCTATAGACGGTATCAACCAACAAACGCCCCGTCAACTAGACTATCACCCAAAACTGACGTGACTAAAAAATGCTCCTGCCTGCCTCTATGGGGTCTCCGTTTTCTCGACGCCCAAGTATGTGTGCGTAATTAATCGTAGTAGTTACTCCGTATCATGAAATCTGGGTATCATCAAGATTGTAGGCCAACTCCGAAACTCTCAACGCTCTCAACGCTCCCAATGCCCCCAGCGGCTCCGTCGTGTAGGTTGTGTGTGTAATAATAGTACAGCGCCCTCAGCAATCGTGAAATTAGAATGAGAAATATAGTTGTGACCCTTTCGAGTGCGTGGTCGATGTATGTGCTTATAAATGGGTGGGTGAGCCCGTGAATAGGTGGACGATAGGATGGATGGGTGGAAGGATAATCAGGGTAAGATGGGCGTATTGGGACTGTCGAGTGGTTTGATCAGTCACCCTGATCAACAGCATCCAACCAACCCCGGACCGCTCTCCGGAGGACGTTCTCCTCGTCGGTCTCGGTATTCCCGTGTGCTCCTCGGTCCCGCTTCTCAAGGACTTGCTGTATAATCTCCTCCAGCGCGGAGAGAATGACGGTCTTGCACTGCGCCCGCGGCACCTCCGTCGGGACGGCCAGGGCAGCAGCGGTGCTGGACGAAGACGGACCGTCGGATTGTGTGGACTCGCTGTTGCTTCGCTCGCGGCGCTTGCTGGCTGACCGAGACGAGCAGTTTGAGCTGCCTTTGCTCGCGTCCGCGCTGAGGGCGATGACTTTCTCTACCGCCTCGACGAGGAGGTCGTCCGCCGAGTCGATTACCTCTTCGTGGAACTCTTCTTCCAGCTGGACCTCGTAGGGCGAGATGGCTGGAGTTAGCAGCGAAGAGGTGTAGCTCGCCGGAAACGAGGCGGAGAGGACGGGCGTGCCGCGCTCGGGAAGGAGGGCTTTGGGCTTGACCAGCCGGCGGTAGCGAATACGGGTTACGGTGAAGTTGGTCGCGTCTGCGATTATGGCCGAGCTGACGTCCACCCACCGTTCAGTGGTGGAGTCGGCACCGAAGCCTTGGTATGCCGAAGCGGGAGTTGCTTCTGCTCGAAGGGAGGCCTTGACCTGGTCCGTCAGATCTCTTTGGGCAGACCCCGGCCCGTCTCGGTCGTTCTGAGCCGGTATGGCTTGCAGGGCAAAGTCGGGGTGGTAGCCTTGAAGCCAGCCTGCCACATTCAGGGCCACGTCGCCGTCGACCGAGCCGCGGCTGGACTGCTCGAAGGCATCGACCCCGGATCCAAAACCACCCGCTGTTGACAGAAAGCCGCTGCTGGATGGGGAGCTGACGGCTGTTTCGAATGAGGTGAGGTAGTCGGGAAAGGGGATGTCTACATCAATGACCCCGTCCTCCACGTTGATCGAGGTTTTGACGGGGGACTCAAAGGCTCCGGATGGATCCGGGGTCCGCTGATTCTTGATAGAGGTTTCTGGCTGAAGCGAGAGTCCCTGGATTTCCTCGGTGATTTGGCGCGGTATTACTGGGTTCTTACCCTCGGGAGTGACAACATGTGCGTCAAAAGATCCTCTTGCGGCAGGACTCTCACCCCTCCGGATGTCGGATGAAATTCTCGACGACATTTCAGCCCTTCGTTTGACTGGTGACGTGGGACTGCTGTCCCGTGCGTGAGGCGTACTAGCTGCAGTGCTCGTCGATCCCCGCCGCTTAGCACCCCATAGACCGGTGATTAAGCCCCATTTCGTGCTCTGTCTGGAGTCAGTGCCTGGGAGACCATACAATCCAGTGCTATCGTGTGTTGCTAGCCGCTTGAGATCATCAGTTGCTACACTGCCACTGCTCCCTGGACGACCTGGAGAGAACGGGTCTCCACGCCGAACAGACGTGAAGTGTGCAATACTCGTCTCGGGAGTGATGGTGGCCATGGTAGCAGCGCTGCTCTTTCGTTGTGATACCTCCGTGACAGGAAGATTCAGATAGGTTGTCCTGATCGACAGTGTATCTGAGGACCTCCTCTCGTGGCGCCCCTCCATGGTTAGATGTGCCAACGGCCCGGGGACGCCGGCCGGCCGAGACAGCCCCTGCAGGCTTGCATTCCGGGAATGCGACGCCCGGCCTGGTCCTGTTCGTCGATTGATCCTCCTGCGTAGTGACTCCTCCTTAAGGATAGGGACGACGTAGGAAGGCGGCGACTGTGAGAAAGCTCCGAAGGAAGCAGACGTGCTCGGTCTATGAGGCCTTTGTGCTAGGGCTTGCTGTGTGGCCGGCAGAAAGGCAGAGAGAAGGAAAACCAGTCGTCGTGCGGCCATCTTGTCTTGAGCCACAATGATCGTTCGGGCAGGCACAGCTGCCTCCTCTTCACCCTGCGCTCTCTGTTGGATGAAATGCCGTCTTCGGTAGCTGGAAGGTGCCAATGCTTGAAGCCAGTCGGTATGTGTGGCCTGGAAAGCAGTCATGAGGTTGAAGAAGAAAGATTTCCGGTGGTCGTCAGCCCACTTAGCAACCCACCGAGCCTCTTCGCGCCATATCCCCCATCGATTCTGCCCAGTGATTACTCTGGTAGCCCGCAACCCCGAAACAATCCGTGTTCTCGCGATGTCTATTTCTCCAGCTATGGTTCGGTTGTCCAGAAGGCAGTTCGGTAACAGGTTGATGTTCTTCGCGTTCGTCTTTGGAGGCTTCAGAGATGGGGTGTCCTCGCCTCTTCGCAGTGACATTGAGGAAGACCGTGGGATGTGTCCGGGAACGCCAGGCAACGAGCCAGGGAGAGTCGGGTCGGGCGAGGACAGGTCAATTTGTTTGAGCATGGTGAATATTGTCGTTGCAACGACGGACTGTAGATGAGTCAAAGTCCGCATGATAATATCCCAATGCTGCGTAATGACATCCAGCCTGTCCTCGATGTCACCGCTGATCGCCGACTCTAGAGAGTCAAGCCCATACCCTCCGCTGTGTCCCCCTTGCCCTACCATAGTCCAACCTGAACGGCGAGTCGAGCTAAGCGATGACGGGAACGAGGACTCTTGGTCTGTGAAAGAGCCCGGCCCTCGGAAGCCGCTGCGCGTGCCTGAACCCCCGGACGAAAAGCCCGGAGGCAGGTTAACGACTAGCGCAATGGCATACATCGGTGTCCTCTTTTGCTTGAGCTGCGGTTTCCGTCTCTTCTTGCCTTCATCTCCTGGCATAGGGAACGGATATCCGCTGCTGTCCTCGGCGAAGCGGCTCTGCGGTGTAGCGGTGGTCGTCTCGTCATCGGCAGGCAGATTAACAGGGAAAAGCCTTGTGATGAGGACCTTTTTCCGCTCAGAGAACCGGGGCGCTGCAGTCGGAGTTGGCGGGGCGTTCATCGGCATATTCTCTGAAGTGAAGGACTGCGACAGCCTGCTCGACCTCATGCTGGATCGACCGAGAGAGCCTCTGCCATCTCCGATGATGGAAGCCGCATAGTCATAGGGACGGGGGTCGGATGGCACTACATGGACTTTGGATGACGTGCCTTTGTATGCCATGAGCTCGGAGTTGCCAAATATGCAGCTCGAAAAGGTCGTGATCTCCTCGCGATATTCCCTCCAAGCGCGCTGGGAGTCGCTCTCCGTTGCGGTTTGATTTCGAGTGTGGACTGAGGGCCGTCTCTGGTCGAAAGCTCCTTGCCGGAGTTGTGGACTGTCAGGCTGGACGATAACAGGCCGGTGTGCTTGTGTGATACTGGGTTTGCGCGCAGACGACGGCATGCGCCGCGACTCCTGAAAGTTGCCTGAAGACATCATCGAGGGAGGGCGGTCCATGGGAGAGGTTGGTGCTGACGGTGGGGGCTGACTATCATATAATAATGAGGCAGCGACGGAACTCAGCGCATCTTGCATAATGATGACTCGGACGTCGCGAGGCTCAAGCTCGATATCGCCGTCGTAATCAAACGCGTTGGTAGACGCGGTCGCGGGGAGCGCACTACCACTCGAGAGGGGATAAACCTGGTCATGTCGATGCTGAAACAGCGCCTGAGTATCCGGGAACAAGAGATTCCGGGTGTGTATATCTTCTGTCACCGACTCGAGAGACGGTGAGGGCTTCTGGGCGTGGGACTGGGCCGACGAAGGCGTCCCGGTATTCGAGCCGGAGCCTAGGTTGAAGAGCTTCCCCAACATCTTCCTGTGATGCCAGTAGGCCCGGTAACTAGTGATAATTCATGCAAGTCACGTTCGGGGATATAGTGGCGGAAGCATGTCTCAGCATATTGGTACGCGGGGCTGAAGAAGTGACATTGTGCCGCCATTGAAAGATGAACTGATGCGACGACGGTTCTGGCAGTTGCTGATAGACAGACAGAAAGCTGCGCGGTGACGAGATTGGGGAGAAGTTGAATGAGCAGAGCCAGTTAGAGTCGGGATGTGTGGCTGCAAAGAAGTGCATAAACGATGAGTTGGCTACCAATGGCGCTGGCAGACGAGGTGAAGGTGATTTGATGTGGTTGCCCAGTGCTCGATTGCTGCTGCGTAAGCCGATTCAGAGTGTTGTCCAGTTCGGTTCAGAATGACAGTGCTTTCGGTGAAGTCGTTGGGCGAGGCAATGGAGACTATGTCGGCTTGGCGGTGGTGAATGCGGAGGAGCGGACAAGAGTGGGAGCGGCCAGACGAGTGACGAAAGTCATGTAGAATCCGGTCGAGGCAGGGCGAACAACCAGGCCTCGCTTTTCAAGTCTATTGTAGCCCAACAGGCATCAGATTCCAGCCTGCCACTCAGCGAGGACGTATCCTCGGCCTCGAGGTTGTTGATGGTGTGTGTTGTCGTTGAGAGACTCCGGAATTTGGCGGAGTATATTTTTGTTCTTGTGCGCTCCAAGTTTCCCCGGATTACAACGAGCTGAATAACATACGACTCGGCACCGGGGAACAACGACGAGCAAGATCCGGTGAAGGAGGGATTTAGTTCAAGACAGGATCCCGGACTGGCGCCGTTTCCAGTTCCACACCGGCACCCAGGGTCGTTTAAGGCCTCAACGGGACCACAGTTCTGGGCGCGCTTGTTGACGATGCGGAACCACCTCTGGGTCAACTTAGTTCCTCGGGGCACGTCAAGAACGGGATGGTGTCGCTAGAACCGCAGTAAAGCGGTCAACGGCAAACAAAGCCAAGGTCATAAGCAAAAGCACTGGAAGCGGCCGACGAGTCGTAGATTTTCGGTATCGAGGCGAAGCTAATCAGGACAAGTGTTTTGACAGACCGACAGGGACCAGGGATGACCAGAATGGCGGTGACGAAGTTCGTCGGAGTGTCACTGGCGGGGGGGAATCGAGAAAACGCGGTTGTGGTTTGCTTGACTGGTTTGCGACTAGTTTAGGCCAAGGGGGCCACTGAACCATGTGGGAATTCTTGTGGGACTGATTCAGATATCAGACTTGTTTGCAGCGCTTCACATGTGGTGTGTCGGGTATCGCGTCGTTGAACGGCAGTCGAGGTGTTGACGTACCGCTAGTTGTTGGTTGACAGTTAGATAAACTTGGGAGAAAGTGTGGATCGTGAACTGGAACGACCTGGAATCTTTTTTCTCTTCTCAACTGCGATGCATAAAGGCGGGACTGGCGGGCCAGACAATTGCTGGGCATCGAATACCAAAAAGCAAGTTTGGCAGAAGGCAAGTACGTTACGGCAATCCTTGTTGGTTTTGTCTCGGCAGGAGCGATCTCCCTTGCTTGCTCCTTCCTCACCACCACACCACAAACCACAAACCCGAAATCACGGAAATCAACAGTCGAAATTGGCACTGACGTATTTTCCAGATTGATTCAGGACGTACCTTCCGCTGTCGTATTTTGACGGTCAGCGCTACTATTTCAGGATGCTGCAGTTTGTCAACATTCAAACCCCAGGGACTTTTGGCACATTCCAGAGTGCAGCAGTGACATTCCACAGTCCACCGTCCACACAAAGCGGTATCCGCTCTCTGAATCAGTCCAGTGCATCGTGCGCAGAACGTTTTTGATGGTTGTTTTTTGACTTCGACACTAAATAAATATGGGGCCACGTCTGATAATTGGGCCACGGCAACAAGGGAGCGATGACAAGGATGGCTCCAGCTCTTCCCAACCTCCTCCGGCTCTTCCTCCGGCTTCCGGCTTACCTATCCCCGTGGCTTGCATCCCGGACTCTCTTCCATTCTCACCAATCATTTCATACTATTCTCAATGTCAGTTCTCAGTAAGGCAACTCAAAAGGTTGCTTACCTTCACCGGCTTCGATGGCTTCGACTCGTATCCCTGGTATCATACCACCATGAATGGTATTTCTGGGAGAACTGATTTTGGTACCGGAGCCGGCGGCAGAGCTTCATCAGGTACGAATTTCACGCCCAAGTCTCCACTAATTGCAAACCGGTAGTTCCACAAGGATCTCTGCATTGGAAGCAAGTCAAGCAACAAGCCATGTTGCACGCGAGACATCGGCGACCCTCACCACCAAAAACCACACCAAGCACCGCGTTTATACGTAATCCTATCGGATGCACATGTCAAAAGATGCGGAACTGTTCTCACCACGGTTACACCTCGAGGAAGAAGGATGATCTGGAATCCGTCTAAGCCATGTTCAACTCGACTTCCAGTATCCACGAACGCGGATCATTTGTCGCAGTATCAAGGGGTGTGTCAGTCTCGGACACATCCTCTTCAGGCAGTTCCATCATCTCACCGGTTCGGCGCTTCAGTCTACGGTCTGATAATCTCTCGGTCGATTTACCTTGCTCCTCGGGACTTTATCACGAATCCAGGAACAGCAGCACAGGATGTCTCGGGCCACCTATACGCCACTTACCTATCAAAGGACTAACACTAGACACCACGACACCACCGTCATCAGCCAGCTTATTCCAGGGTAGCACAATGAGCTGGAAACATGGATAATTCCTGGCTTCGGCCGAGCTCTTGTAACATCATAACCGCCCAGCTCGTGATGACTGAGGCGAAAAAGCTCGCATCCTCGTCTCACAATGATGTATGCGCCAGGCCAGCACCGCGCTGCATCATGACTGACTTCGACATACTGAATGTGGCCAAAAGCAATCGAACGCTTGTATGCATTGCGTCTCCATCGCCCACCGCCACTTCTCGCCAGCAGCCTCGCATGACAGCCTTCATCAACGACATATCTCGCAAACAAGGAATGAATGAAATAGGTATCTGCTTGTTTCTTTCAGGTTCAGCTCGGTCGAGCGGTGAAGTCGATCCGTAACACCCATCCCGTCCGCTACCCGATCCTTGTCCTTAACGGCTGCCCTGCCTCTGAACAACGACGACACCATTTCAGCCCGTATCCGACGTCCCTCGTCACAGTGCAGACGAGATGCTCTTGCGGTGTTTTCCCGTCCATTTCCGAGAGCCATTTTCTCGCAACGCTCTTCCTCCTTGCCGAACAGTGGCCGGGCACTCACGACAACCTGGCTTCAAAGCTTCAAACCCCTCAAAGCAAGTTTAACTGAGCGCTTGACGGCGAGTCTAGAAGGACCCGACATTCACGAGTTCAGAAACGGCCCGCAGCGTCCTCTCCCAGTCGAGCGTGTTGAACTGCCTGCTGCGCTCTAGTGTCCCTCTGGAAACCCCCACCTTCGAGTCTTCGACGACGGCACGTGAGACCCGTCCGCTCAACTAGCAACCTCACTAGCACTTCCTTCGTCCCTTGACAACCTGGAAAGTCTCACCAGTTACGCAATCCCGGCGCCGTGGTTCTGGGATCGCCGGCTTGCTTTGGTTATCTTTATCGACCTGTCACTTTCGAGCCTCGACTTCTAGGACATAAGATAACGCCATACCCGCTAGATTGGTCCCATGCCGCTGGAAGCGCGGGATGAGGCTGTTATCCCAGCCAAAGGCGCTACCCACGTGGGCGATAACAGAATGATGGACAAGTCATTGCCTTTATTGTGTTGGGAAAGCGACATCTAAGTCTATTTGCCTTTGCTCTCACCCCTTGATCTGCTCAGCACCATCGACTACCTCCGGCTCCGGCTCCGCACGCTACGCCGACGCCGTGCAGCACATCAGGTTCTCGCAGATCCCCTTCCCGCACAGCATCTGGCAGACGCTCAGCGACGTCCTAGGCCGCCTCCGATTGCGCACCGTCGTCGCCGCCACCCCCGCGCCCGCCCCAGCCGCTGCTGCAGCAGTGGTGGAAGACGACGAGCTGACGAGCGTGGTCGCGTCGGAAGACGTCTCTTCGAGGGGCTTGGCGTCTACTAGCTCGGGCTGGATGGTGGCCGAATGGATGCCGTAGGCGTGAAGACACTCGCTAACTGTCTTTGCCTTCTCCATGAAGCTGGAGACGGACTGGTCCGACACCATGACGTGCGCCGTGGCTATGGCCTTCTTCTGGTCCAGGCGCCAGACGTGCAGCTCGTGGACTGATTCGATGCCGGGGATCTGAAGTGGTGTGTCAGGCTTGTTCTGTTCTGCTTGGTGCGAGCGAGCGGGGGAGGGGATTTACCTTTTCAATGTCATGCTTGACATCGCCCAGGTCCACGCCTCGCGGTGCGCTCTGGAGCAGGATGGTACCGGCATTCTTCACGAGCGGTATGGAAGACAGCATGATCATCATCGAGATGCCCATGCTCGCGCCCGGATCGGCGTAGTACCGCGCCTCGTAGTTGGTGAGCCAGATGACAAGTGCGGCAATGATGACTCCGATGTTGTTCAGCGCATCACCGACAACATGAATCATGACGCCGAGCATGTTCAGGTCCCTGCCCGTGCCCTTTGACTGGCACAAGGTGTGCCGGTGTTCGGCGTGGGATTGGAGCGGCTGGAGTTCCGCAGAGGTCGACATCCTATCATCGTGGACATCCAATGGTGAGTCGTGACTGTGACCGTGACTGTGACCGTGACTGTGGCCATGGGCGTGGCCGTGACCGTTATGGCTGTGTTCTATGATCCACCTTCATATCAGCTATCCAGCAGACCCACCGTGTTAGACAAAGACATACCGTGAAGAAAGAGGGCGCTTATGGTATTAACAGTCAGGCCTACGCAGCCCATAATCAAGACCAGCTTCGGCTCCTCGACGCGTTCGAGGGTGATGAACCGCTCGAGCGACTGGAGGAAGATGCTGATGCCCAGGGCAAGCAGGAAGACGCCGTTGAAGAAGGCACCGAGCATTTGGGCCCTCTGCCAGCCGAATGATAGGTCCTGGGGGGATGCCGTGCGTTCTGACATCTGAGCAATGGGTGCGGTGTGTCAGTTACACCTTTGCTGCTTGGTGGTGTCAGCTCATGCTGTGGCACTCACGTATATTGCTGTTAAGGCTACACTGAATCCCAGCAAGTCATTCATCTGGCGATATGGTCAGCCTCAGGGTCCATAAAAGAGAGCAACGGGGACAAACATACACTATGAAAAGCATCTGCTACCAAGGCCAGCGAATGGGTCTTGAAGCCGACTGGGAAGATATGACATTGTCAGCAGACATCTCATCGAACTACCCTATACAAGAAGGGCAAGTCCTACCGGTAATCTCAGCAAGGAAGAAGAGGCATGATATGGAAATAGTGGCGATCAGCCGTTCTTTGGATCCAAACTTGGGCATCGTGCATCGTATTCTGGGAGGTCAAAATATCGATAATACCTAGTAGATAGTACTAGCAATGTAAGTGTGTGTAAGTGGTGTGTTGCGATGCGATATCCCAAGTCTAAGTCTCGGTTTCAAAGGAGAGTCATGGTTCGAAGAGTAGGTAACGATATCGCAGAAACCCGCTCGGTTATAAGCAACCAGCAAGATCGAATCGTGAAAGCAGCTGATAGCCAGATCTGAGTGAAAGGACTGGGAGGAGGAGGGTAGCTGGATAGCTGCTGCCTCTCGAAACTGCAGATGAGACAAAGGAAGGCAGCTCCGACATTCAGCGAATCACTCCTGCCGGCCCCACCACCACACGTAACGACTGCCGGCGGCCGCGCAGGCACGAAGCTTTTGATCTTCGCGTCTGATGGAGATCACATGGTGCAGGTACGAGATTTCGCTTGAGATTTCGCTTATAGCCTCCTCCTGTTGGCTCCCGAGGGGACGGATTGGCGAATCGGCTGCATGGCGACGGCCGTATGAGCGAGTTTATGGGGACAGTAAACAAGAACAGAGAGACTCAGGTAGAGAGATATAGAAATACCCAATGTTAGAGCTCGACGGAGTGGCCGAGGAGTTTGGTGTAAGTCGTCACGAGGAACATCACCAAATGCGGTATGAGCCTGTGAGGCAGTCACTCGAGACTGGGCTGCATGAAATGCCAGACGAGGTTGTCTGCAGTGACCTCAGAAATGGCTGTGAGATAATGCAGCTTCAGTTTGGCATCAGATGCCTCGTCATTGACGTTCAAGAAACGCTGAATTTACCTTGGATGTTGAGAGTTGGAAGTTGTTGATTTCATCTATTGAGAATGAATTGGAGCATTCCAGGTCGCACAATGCAACAGGCGGCGGGACCGTGCATATCCCTGTCCTCTGCAGGAGCCCCGATTTGGCAGGCGGTGAATCTGTCCCGCTGCGGAGCTCCCGATTCTGCCGCAGCTTGACGTGCGACCCGGATGAGCTGCCATCATCACCACGCGCGGTCGAGCTTCATCACTTGGTCCACATCCTGCTGCCACTTACATCCTGCCCAATCAGACTCTCCAATACCGCGTGTGTTGTATCAGAGACGACAAGTGACAATGTGGCATTATGTCCTAGACCGCCTGCCCTAGCGCGCCATGTCGTTTTCGCGAAATGCAGCATCTCCGTCCCCTGTGCCACGCCGGCCAACCTGGACGTCCCATCTTCGCCAAGCCAGTAAGACGAGCGTAGAACGGCCATTGGAGCAACCCCCGCTCTCTCTGGACAACACTGTGTCGAGCAATTCGACCATCCGCGATATGCCTCCCCCGAAGCCCTCCCGTCTCGATCGAAGATGGACAGTCACCGTCAACGAGTCCTTTGCCCGAGACGAAGTCCTCCTCAACCTGGATGCTCTAGGCGACGAATACAAACCGGGCAGTCTAGTGGCTGTAGATGTCGTGAAGGCAGACACGGACAAGCCCGCGCCGGGCAACTTGGGAAAACAGTCCTACCATGACCGCAGCAAGGATGCTTCTGCGGCTGCCCACGGGCGGGCTGCGGACAACTCGAAGCGATACATATGCATCGTCAAGGACATGACGAAGGACCAGAAGACGAAGATGCCCAACGTCGAGGTATATGTGGCAAAGCACATTGCGGACGTGTTTGGTATGAGGAAAGGGTCCCAGGTCGTCCTGACACCGGTATGGCAGTGTTGCCCCGACCGTCCCTATGTACTGCAGCTGACCAGACGCTCAGGTCGACTCGAGTAACCCTGCAATCGAGGCATCGCACGTCGAGTTGTGCTTCAAAGACCAGTACCTGTCCCGGTCCGACATGTGGAGGCTAGTCGTAGGTGAAATGGCGGATCGGACAGTCTATAAGGGCCAGATGATACTGTTTCTCGGCAGCATCAAGGCGCAGGTTACGACAGTCTATGTCAAGGGACGGAAAGTCCAGTCTGCGTTTTTCGGACGCGACACGAGGCCCATCTTCAGGAGCGAGTCAGCCCGCTATGTCCTGTTTATCCAAATGTCCAGGGAAATGTGGGATTTCGACTCCGACGGCTCGGGCGAAATCATGTTCAACAAGGTGGTCAACGGCTTCCTGCCGGCGCTTTTCAAGAAGTGGGCTTCCTTGAAAGTCAAACATCTCGTGAGTATCGTGCTCTTCGCTCGCATTGAGTACGATCTGGGCCTCTCCACCGAACTGGCCGGTGCCACGATGCATAACGACTACTACACCGGTGTTCAGCCGTCTGGCAAACGACGGCCGTACAAGGACTTCTACCGGGTCGTCGTTAGCGACATGGCCAGCGGAGAATGGACGACTATCCTCACCCAGCTGAAAAAGGAGTTCAACTTCTTCCGTCGGGACATCAGCGAATATCACCAAATGGCCATGAGCTCGTTCTCCACGGCAGAGGATGCTTCGGACAAAGACACGCCGACCAGCCGTATCAAGCCAGTCTCATCTCGAGCTTTATACGGCAATGTTCTGGAAGCTATCAACATGGCCTCTACACTATTCGCACACGACTACGTAGATCGAGACCTCATGCGGACAGGGATATCCGTGGTTGTCATTACACCGAGCCCCGGCGTCTTTGAGGTTGACTACGAGGCGTTACGGCGCACAACAGAGGCTCTGATCGGGAACGGAATCGGCATTGACTTGATCTGCATCCCGAAGATGCCACTCCATTCGGTACCGTTATTCCGCTACAAGAACCCACAACGTCTTGAACGAGCAAACAGCAGACCTAACCTGCTCAGTCGTGGCACCACCCCAAAACAGTCGACGCCCATAGTTGGAAGCTACTCTAGTCTTGCGAGCTCGCATTCGCCTGGGACTGGAAACGATTTCATGATTCGCGGAGGCATGCCCAGCAACGCTGCCACAAAGGAAGAATGGTGCTATGCACTGCCCCAGTGGCTACACGTATCGTATTGGACTGGCACATCCGAGGAAGCTCTGTCGTACCAGGGCATAGCTCTCTCGGTCCAGGACACGCCTCAGAAAGAGGCCGAAGGCGAATTTGCGATCCGTTGCAGGATGTATGACCTGCAGATGAGGAGTGTTTTGGAAACGAACGAGATCGAAACGAAGCCGTTGTACTCTGATGCCTACTTTCCGCAAGCCGCATTGCGGTCTGGTCAGCCCAATTCCAGTCTGGGGATCAGAAACACCAAGGTTCAGGACACTCTGTTCGACCACGTCTACGGCTTCCAGAAATTTGCGCCGGATAAGACCTCCAAGTCGTCGTCCAAGTCCATTTGGAGGCAGCTCCAGGAATATGATGAATCGAGAGCACGCCTACCTACGTCGCGCCGAAGTCAGTCGCGGCGAAAGACCAAGGAACGTTATCATCTCCAGGACGATACCGGAGTCTTAGGGACTTCGTACTCGGAACGGAGGTCTTCGACGGCCACTCAACTTGTGTCAAGCCTCCATCATGGACCCGAGCGGACTGCAGCCGTCAGGCCTGGTTCCGAGTTGTTGTCACGAAGGGACTCCGACTACGCGCCGAAGTCCGACTATGCGAACCTCAGCTCCAAGCTGTCTCCAACCAAGGCTCCAAAGTTCATGCGGCAGATAAGCCTTGGACTCCGTGGGTTTGTGACGCCAGCGCCGAAAGCAGTTGTGGCAGAAGTCACT
Organism: Coniochaeta sp. 2T2.1; assembly: GCA_009194965.1. Lineage (NCBI taxonomy): Eukaryota > Fungi > Ascomycota > Sordariomycetes > Coniochaetales > Coniochaetaceae > Coniochaeta > Coniochaeta sp. 2T2.1. The sequence continues at coordinate 519,509 of VSMA01000032.1, forward strand.
GCAGAGACAGCAAATGCGTCGAGGACCAATGGACCAACTTCCGTGATGACACCAATCAAAGCTCCTGGGGTTAAGGCTGCAGAACGGCCGCCATCACGTCAAACATCATCCAGCGCAACCCTCACACCGCTGCTCGAAAGCACTACCGTGGGAACATACAAACCACCATCTTCATTCCTCACACCGGAGACACCATCCAGACCTATCGTCATCAGAAGTCCCCAAGACTCGCAGGATCCTATCCAGACAACTTCTGGCATCTCAAGTTCCATTCTGGCATCGACTTTGCGTGCCGAGCTGCCGATGGACGACCGCGACTTGAAGTACTCCGAGGCTATTAGAGCTGAAGACGAACAGAAGATCTGGACGAGCAAGCTCCGGGCCGGCGCTGTGCCCGAGCTACCGGCCACTTTATCGCCGACAGCTGTCTCGTCCCCATGGCTCACAGTCCTGAATCCCTCGAATCCAGATATCGATGCTATCGACATCACTACACTGTACAGTCGATGGCAGCACGTCTTCCCGCGGCCTTCAGAGATGCGTGTCATGAAATGGAAGTCATTGTGCGCGCCGGCTGCAGTCCCTTTGACGACGGAGTACTTCCCGACCAAGTCGCAGGTCGATGCCGAGTTCAACCGCCAGCCATACATCGTCTCGGAGAATATCGATGATGATGACCTCCAAGAAGAGCCTAAAACCAGAGAAGAGCTCCTGCGAGAGCTAGTTGGGCTTCGGTTCTCACAGGGCTTTCAGGTTGTCGTAGGTCCGGCTGTGGCCAGAGCCTTCGGGCAGAAGCAGCTCAAGCTCGCGGAGGTGTTCTCTCGCGGCCAAACGGCGGAAGACGGAACAAGCATAGTGATGTCTGTGGGAAACACAATCCACCAGTTATCCTGTGCCAATGGCACGGAGATCGAGATCAATATCTTCTCTCGCAAGCCTATGGACCCCTCGAACCAAGTACAGAGATTCGGCCAGCTGTACAAGCCTGCAATCCGCACTCTACTCGACAGGGAGTACCGGAACCACGCTTACGACATCGACATCACGAGAAGCGAGAAGAATTGGAATTACATCGACTCGTTTGTTGCGGGGCATAATGATGAGCTGAGCGAGAACATGAGGTTTTGGCGCACGCGATTTGTCCTGATTCCTATGGCTGGGCGATTCCCGGGGGCCGTTAAAGATTCGACCACCGACAACGACGAAGAAGTCCGCATTGAGGGGATCAGGAAGCTGGCCCTCCTCTGGCAGAAGTACCGCTACGCTCCGGAAGAGAAGCGATTTCAGAAGCCGGGAGACAGAATGAAGAAGCCACCCAACCCCCTAGATATCGTCTACCGCACGGAGGATCCGTCACGTGTCATAGCTGCGGAACTGGAGACCTTGCCTTTACTGGAGGCAGAGGGCGGCGGCCCAAGGAAGGGTCAACTGGTTACGAACAAGGAGTTGTTTAAGAAGGGCAAGTTCAACATGGCTAGTCTAGCCGAGGCCATCCAACAGCCGGTCGAGAACGGAGGTATCAGGATGCAGAACCGCAGGTGGCATCTGAGACTACACTACAACTGCTTCATTGGATCAGACATGACGAGCTGGCTGCTGGATAACTTCGAGGATATAGAAACCCGCGAGGAAGCGGAGGCTTTTGGCCAGAGACTCATGGTCGGCGATGAAGACGGCCAAAGGGACAAGCAGAAAGACGGCAAAGAAACAGAGAGGAAAGGCGGACTCTTTGTGCATGTTGAGAAGAGACATCCCTTCCGCGATGGACTGTACTTCTACCAGATCAGCAGCGAGTACGCCAAGCCGCACCCCGGGTGGTTCAACAGCAAGCGGAGGGACCTGTCTGGTCCTTCAGTCCCCGCAACGCCGATGTCAGAACATATACCGCGAGAACTAGGACGCTCCACCATCTCCCGCCCTACTTCCATCCACGAGGGGCAAGGCTCGCCCATATCCGGCGCCACCACCCCCGCACCCATGCCGCCGAACGGCAAGCGGCCGCGAGTCGTGCTCAGCAAGGTTATGAAGTACGACGTCGACCATCGCAAGCGGTCCTATCGACCGGAGGTCATTGATCTCCACTATGATCGTCTCCACAACCCAGACAACTGCTACCACATCAGAGTAGACTGGATGAACGTCACAGCCAAACTCATCGAAGACGCCATCGAGAGCTGGGCCCGAGAAGCAGCCCAGTACAGCCTCCGACTAGTCGAAGTCCCCATCGCTGAAGCCTGCACCATAACGGACATCAATCCCTTCCGCCGGCCCTACCTCATCAAGCTCGCCGAGCCGCCGCCCAACCAGCAACCCGCGACATACTATGACCCCAACTCCCTGGTGCCACAGGCGCAGCCCGGCCGCAGCTTCTACCAGCGCGCCATCCTCAAGAAGTTTGACTTCGTTCTCGACATGGAAGCTGCCTCCAACTTTCCCTCCAACGTCGACGTGTCGTACTCCTGGGGCAAGCCCGACTTCAAGTACACCCAGTTCATCCACCGCTCCGGCACCGTCATAGCCGAAATCACAGACGAAGGTGACTTCCTCCTCCTCGCCAACAGGTTATACAGCAACCGCGCCGCCTCTGCCCGCGAGAAAGAAATGCGCAGCACCAATGACTCTCCCCCAGGCGGCCCACCGCCCGGTCCCGGCCGTCCAGCAGCGGTCGCCATGCTCGCAGGCGGCGGCACAGCCTACACGCCCTATGGCATCGCCGAGCCAACACCTATATCTTCCCCCTCCGTCAAACCAGCCGGCTTCTTCGGCGCCGTCTCCGCCCCCTCCCCCGTCGTGCGAGCCGTATCCGGCGGCGGTGGCGGACCGAGCAACAACGAGTTCGGCAGCGGCGGACCCACACTCCGACCCGCCATGGCGGCCGTCGAGCCCGAGGCCGTCAAGACGGAACTCGAGGCCTTCTGCCAGGACGGCCCGGCGCTGGACACCTTCTACCGCGAGCTCATCGAGCGGGCAGCCGCCGCCGCCGGCACGCCCCCGACTACTAATTACAACCGGCTGCTCCAGAACATCGGCCTGACGAACGTACCCGAGGCGAGCATCCCGTCTCTCGGGCTGCCGCCGGGGGTGCTGACGCCCGGGAGCGCGAGGGGGGAGGAGTACCTGGGCAGCATTGTTGGGTTCGGGAGTGTCGGGAGCTCGAGGGTGAGTAGTCCGCACCCTGCGCAGCTTGCGCTTAGGAGGGGGAGCGTGCAGGATGGGATTTTGGGGTTAAGGATGCCTGGACATGCCCCCGGGTTTGGGGAGAGGAGGGAGTGATACATATGTCAAGGACAGAAGGTGTGTGTCGTACAATGTGAAATGAGCGGTTATGGATGTGGTTGGTTGTTTGGATCCAAGCGTTTTTGCGTGCTTCGTATGCCATTGACGAGAAGGTAGTATCTGGTGTAGCCATCCATAGTTCGAGTCACATCGATCTTGTCTCACACAATCTCGATCTTCCTCGTGTCTGCTTCAAGCTCATGCATAAAATACCGATGTCTGCAATGTATATCTATACATGTACCTGTTCATGAGGCACTCTTATCGTCTATCGGCCCTCTAGGATCCCATCATCACCGTCCATCTAGGACGTGGTATTCCAAACCGTGTCCCGTCGTTTCATTGTCTGGATCGTAATGTTACTGTTCGGGAGCTGTATGCCTCGCTTTGCCTAGACGTACTGCCTGCTTGATTGTGCCACACTTTAACATTACCGTCGGGTGGACAGGAACCGATGTCTACGCGCCAAGGTCTGGGAAGTTGGGGTAGCTTTGGTGAACACATCATCCAAGACGCCAAGATGGCTGCCACCACGAAACCGACGGATAATGGTCTGAGTCTGAGTCTGGTTGGCACGTAGATTTATCGGTGATCTCTCACCCGTGGCAGCCAGCCACTGGCAGACAAGGATGATGTTGAGAAATCAGCTCGGCAATCGTAAATCCCAAGACATGGGGACTCCGTATTCGTTCCATCAATGAGGTCTCTTCACAGCGAATACCAACGGGTAAAGAAATGTGAGCAATCATCCTCCTACCAGATCCCTACTGTCAGAAAAAGTATCAACAAATCCATACCCCAAGGTCACGACCCCGTCTCCCCGCACACCAGGATTCCTCACCAGTATCACAATCTCCTACTTTGTGATAGCTCTACTCACGGATGACTCGGCCGACCGGTGATACCGTATGTTCAAAGTACGGATTCCCTTCCCCGCATTATCCATTATATACCCAGAGAACCCCTAAACTTTTCCTGGACGCGTAAGTCCCCTCCTAACCACTTACACCATTACACCACGTGCAAGTCCAAAACCCGAGCCACAGTAAGCTGGGGACAAGAATAGCTCAATATCAAGTCTCGGACTTCTGAATTTTGTCTTGGTAAACCTGTCACCTGAGCTCGTCATTGCATTAGCACAAAAGCTTTCCAAGATCATCTTTTTCCTCATTGATATGACAGTTCTCCTCGGACGAGAGCAAGAAAGCTCGCAAAGGGGTAGCTCCTGCAGAAAAGCCAAGGGTGAGGAAGGGGTCCCCTAACGTTCGACAAGAACATCACCGACATATTCCCGCACCCAATGGAGGGGCCTGAACGGTTGGCGGAACGGTTGGCGTGTTCATAGAGGAGGGTAGGGACGGCAGATATAGCCCAACCGCCGCATAAGCCACCGAGTTACCTACCTTACCCTTGAAACCCCCCATAATAAATCTGGGGAAGGCCTGCTGGTTTGCGGGGGTTAATAGCGGGTTTAGTCGAGATGCATTGGGACGTGCCAATGCACGTTGATGCTCATGGCCCAATAGCGTCGTCTGGGCGAAGCTGTCGTAAAACCTGGGGTAAAAGGGAACATACAGGATGGGATGGGATGGGGAGGGGGGAGCAATGCATGTCTGATGCTGCAGATATCACCCCACTCTACAACGTCGTTGTGGACTTCCCAACTGCAGCGGCTATGAAGGCATCCCGCACGTCCCGTACATGAAGGGTGTGTGAGTGAGTTTCGGTAGTTTCGCTCTCGCGAGTCCGAAGCTGGCACCTCAACTGCCTGCGTCTTGTCTTCTTTGCTGCGGCCGCAGCCTGAGAGGAAGGATCGCTACCCCGCGTTTGTAGACCGAGATGCCTAGAACTTCTAGACGTTGAACGGGTATGGCGTGTCTGTGTCTCACCCGGATCAGGTTGCCGCTGCTTGGCGGGCATTTTCGTTGCGACCCCGATTCCGTATGCAGCTTATTTCTCCGCAATGCGCTAGAGGGGGGTCCCCAAACAAAACCAACGACATGCTATGAGCTCCAGGTAGTCTGTACCTATCCCCTTTAAGTGGTCTTGATATCAGGCTTGAGATAAACGGCTTGAGGGGAGCCTGGAGACAGCTGGGCGACGCCAGACGAGGCTCGTTTCTTGCCCAGCACGTTGGCTCTCGTATCCGCGATATGGAAACTCTCACCCGGTGGCATACGTCCGGCACTTGCTTTCATTCCAGCACCTCTTCACATGGTCGAGAGTTGGAGAGGAGTCCAAGAGACAATCTCACCCAATACAGCCGAGATCTCCGCTGCGCGCTCATGTCTGCCATCTCCTCTCCTCTTCATCCCGTTCCAACGTGCATACTGTGGCACAGCATCTTCATCGAGCTCCATCGAGACCCCATCAAGACCCCCCATTTTCATGCTCCCGGAAAGCATCAACGTCGCATACAATCAAGCCAGATGACTTCCTGACGAATGTCTCATTGGTGCCCTCGCCGTTCCAACATGTCTGAGAGTTTGAAGGAGGGGTTCACACCTTGGCGACCACGGAATCAACGGTCGACGCTGTCGACGCCATTCGCCGGGAGATATCTCGGGGTCCAGATCAATGTTCGAAGGATGTAGCGGATGCGTGGTGGTGAGGGGAAAGGGGACTCGGCGCAAGCAAGACGGTAAGCAGAGAGAGGGAGCATCGCCAGCTCTTCCATTCTCCCATTGAGATGGTGCAGCTCACTCGAGCTCACTCGGGACCGAGCTCTGTCGTGGTGTGAGCATATAAGACCCGCGGCGGGACCAGCAGAGACCCTGCGTCTCGTGTTCCTCAGGCTCTCTCAGGCTCACTGAGCACAGCATCTCTCATCCTCTTTATATCTCTCGAGTCAAGTAAACAACATCAACCATGGTGCTCCCCGATGAGTTCGACATCATCGTGTGCGGCGGCGGGAGCTGCGGTTGCGTCGTCGCTGGACGGTAAGACAGCAAGAACATCCCTGACGTCGACCACACACTAACACTCGTTAGGCTGGCCAACCTGGACCACAACCTGAAGGTGCTCCTCATCGAAGCCGGGGAGAGCAACCTCAACAATCCATGGGTCTTCCGCCCCGGCATCTACCCCCGCAACATGAAGCTCGACTCCAAGACGGCCTCCTTCTACGAGTCCCGCCCGTCCAAGTGGCTCGCCGGTCGGAAGGCGGTCGTGCCCTGCGCCCACATTCTCGGCGGCGGTTCCTCCATCAACTTCATGATGTACACCCGCGCCTCGGCTTCCGATTATGACGACTTCCAGGCCAAGGGCTGGACGACCAAGGAGCTCCTCCTCCTAATGAAGAAGCATGAGACGTACCAGCGCCCATGCCATAACAAGGACGTGCACGGTTTCGAGGGTCCCATCAAGGTGTCCTTTGGCAACTACACCTATCCCATCAAGGACGACTTCCTCCGCGCCACCGAGTCGCAGGGTATCCCCACCGTCGACGACCTCGAGGACCTCGAGACCGGCCACGGCGCCGAGCACTGGCTCAAGTGGATTAACCGCGACACTGGTCGCCGCAGCGACTCTGCCCATGCCTACATCCACTCCACCCGGGCCGTCCACTCCAACCTGTACCTGGCCTGCAACACCAAGGTGGACAAGATCATCATCGAGAATGGTGTCGCCGTGGGCGTCCAGACGGTGCCGACCAAGCCACTGCACCCTAACCAGCTGCACACCAGGATCTTCAGGGCTCGCAAGCAAATCGTCGTGTCCGGCGGTACCCTGTCGTCGCCCCTGATCCTCCAGCGCTCCGGCATCGGCGACCCCGAGAAGCTCAAGGCTGCCGGCGTCGAGCCCATCGTCGACCTTCCCGGCGTCGGTCTCAATTTCCAGGACCACTACCTGACATTCTCCGTGTACCGTGCCAAGCCGGAGACGGAGTCCTTCGATGACTTTGTCAGGGGTGACCCCGAGGTCCAGAAGAGTAAGTGAACCACATCCAACCCGACACCAGACCTTCATGTCTAACATGTTCCTCACAGAGGTCTTCGACGAATGGGCTCTCAAGGGCACCGGCCCTCTCGCCACCAACGGCATCGAGGCCGGCGTCAAGATCCGCCCCACGGAGGAAGAGCTCAAGGCCTTCAAGGAGTGGCCGACCCCGCACTTCAACGACGGCTGGGAGTCGTACTTCAAGAACAAGCCCGACAAGCCCGTGATGCACTACAGCGTCATCGCCGGCTTCTTCGGCGACCACATGCTCCTGCCGCCCGGCAAGTTCTTCTCCATGTTCCACTTCCTCGAGTACCCCTTCTCGCGCGGCAGCACGCACATCAAGAGCGCCAACCCGTACGAGACGCCCGACTTCGACACGGGCTTCATGAACGACGAGCGCGACATGGCGCCCATGGTTTGGGGTTACATCAAGTCACGCGAGACGGCGCGGCGCATGGACGCCTACGCCGGCGAGGTGGAGAACATGCATCCGTTCTTCAAGTATGACTCCCCCGCGCGCGCCAACGACATGGACCTCACCACGACCAAGGCGTACGCGCTTCCCGGCAACCTGACGGCGGGCATCTCGCACGGCTCGTGGTCGAGCCCGCTGAAGCCGGCGGAGAAGCTGCCCGAGGCCAACATCCTGAGCTCCAACAAGCGCGACGTGCGGCACGACCTCAAGTACAGCAAGGAGGACATCGAGGCCGTCGAGGAGTGGGTCAAGCGCCACGTCGAGAGCACCTGGCACAGTCTGGGTACCTGCTCGATGGCGCCCAGGGAGGGCAACAGCATCGTCAAGCACGGCGTGCTGGATGAGAGACTCAATGTCCACGGCGTGAAGGGCCTGAAGGTTGCTGATTTGAGTATCTGCCCCGACAATGTCGGTTGCAACACGTGAGTTTCATCGACCTCTCATTCTTGAATGATAACCTTGCTCACGGATATGGAAACAGGTACTCGACTGCGCTGCTGATTGGCGAGAAGGCGGCCATGCTGGTTGCTGAGGACCTGGGATACTCTGGTGAAGCGCTGGAGATGAAGGTGCCCGATTACCACGCACCTGGCGAGACTCGTCTTCCGTTCCGCGTCTAGGGTATCGAGTCGTTGGTCGTGAATAAGTATGAACTGCGAAAGGATGATAGTATGATCTTATGAAGCTAAATTGATGATATGATTTTACAAAACTGAGAGATGGCTCGAACGGTGGACGGTGAAATGGAAAGGAATTGTGACCGAGTCACTCCCAGCTGTCATTTTAGTGCGGACTTTAATCGTCCCTGCAGCCCCTTCCGAAAAAGAGCGGGGCCATGGTTGCTTTAGAAGTTGCCAATCACGCCCAAACAGTTTCCTCGCAATTGACATGCATTCTCACTTAGACGAGGGGGAACGAGAGAGAGCTAGTGGAATTGTGCAAAAAGTGATGATGTTCCTGAAAAGACCAAAAGGAAAGTGCGCCCGAAGAGGGGCTCGAACCCTCGACATTGGGATGTCGGATCTTACTTGGAGCAAGTCGTAAAAGTCCCACGCTCTAGCCAACTGAGCTACCCGGGCTGTGCTTAACTCCGCTGCTAAAATGGGCTATCAATGGTGGACTCCCGTTGTGTGTCGTCTTGACTCATGTTGGCGCCTCGGAGATCAGCACGTTAGGCAAAGGCAAAGTGAATGTTCGGGGTTAAAGATAGAGTGTTAGCAGTACTCTCCTCAAGACGTTTTGCTTGAGGGAAGTTGGCAGGCAGTTGCACCTTGCTTCCTTCCAGATTCGCACTGCTGCTGTACTCTCACGTGACGGGCCCGCAAAAACGTCGTCATAACATTCGCTCTTTGCTGCTTCACTAGACTAATCTCCAGTCAACAACTACCAGCACAGAGCAAACGCACCCCAAGTTCCAACCTGTTCGCACACCAGCCTTGTCGGACACAACTCGCCAGCCGTCGAGCGATATCTTACTTCTCGCCAAATGAGGCCAAAAATGGAAGATCATGCCGCTATGAGATGCCCCCGTTACCCACGGCCACTCGCGCCACGGAGTTGGAACGACAGGCACCCATGACGCTGGAGCACCCCAGGGGCTACCGACAGACATGATTGAGGTTGAAGATATGGTCACCGTCTTGCTGGCGGGGCCTTTCTCTGGGTCCTGTTCCGGAAGAAACCACTCTCAGACATCATCGGACTTGGCGACGTAGAGGTGCCCAGGAATACTCGACTGACTGGGGCGATCGCGCGGCAACTGAAGTCTACACTTCGGGTCTCGCGGAGGTTAACGGGTGCTTATCTTTGCGGGATGCATCAGAAGAAGGAACGCCGCGTCGTTGACCTCTTTGAACATCCTAACGTACGCGCCTACGAGAAGATAAAGCACCAATCTGGCGACGCGGAGAGAAGTTCAGGGACGGAGAGTAGACTTGATGCGCCCCGAGTGCACTGCGCCGCCATTTCGTTCCGTCAACCGCTACAAGATGATGGAGTACATTCTGTTGCTTGCCATTACTCATTACAGTCATTTTGTCCTATCGTACAAGACCGTCATGATCATCATCATCCTCAGTTCCGGACTCAGTCCAGTGCGCACTTGGCCCTGCACTCGGCAGAGCCCAGGGCCGCTCCCGTCCCGACGGTGGGCACGCTGGCGCCGAAGCTGGTCGCGTTGTCCGTGCCGAACGCGGCAGCGACCATGTAATCCGGCAGGTTGAACAGAGCGTTCAGGAGGTTGGTGGTGCCGGTGTCGTCCGAGTTCAGGGCCGAAATGAGCGTGGAGTTGCCGCACCCTAAGGGACTGTCAGTTACAAGCCGCGACAGAGAGGGGATCAAGACGAGGGCATGAACATACCTGTGTTCTGCATGGAATGCACACTGCCATGCGGGAAGATAGTCATCTTCCCCGGTGTGAGCGTGGTGGTGACCACCTCCGCACCGTTCTCCTGCACCATCCACGTCTGCGTCTCGCCCTCGACCGCGACGACGAAGTTGGTGGCGCGCGGGTGCAGATGGGGAGGAAGCATGGCGCAAGGACCCAGGGCTAGCCAGGCGATGGTCAGACCGTGGCCGGTGGCGGCGGGGAAGGTGGCGGCGTTGGCGTTGACGACGCCGCCGGGCGCGTAGGTGAAGTACGGGTGCCCCTTGAAGTCGAAGACGAGGTCGTTTTTGATGAGGTCTAGCTTCGCGAGCTCGTTGGCCGAGGTCTTGAGCTTGGCGTTGAGGTCGGCGTCTTTGGGCTTGTCGACGGCTGAGACTGTTACTGCCAGGAGGCAGAGGGGGAGGAACTTCGAGAGCATCTTGGCTGGACTTGTCGACGGACGGGTATGGCTGAGGATGAAGGATCTGAGGATCCGTGGACTTGAGATCTGAGGAGCTGCGGTCTGGGGTATTCGACATCCTGAAGATGGTTCTTCCCGTCCTTATATACTCCGAACTTCCAAGAAGGGCGTCGGCATCCACCTCCTGGCTGGATCACCAGCATTCCGTCGTCCTGGTTCAGTGGAAGTTGGTGCATGCACACACTACTACTAGCGCCGCCAATGACTATTCGTCTGCCTGTGCTGCATCTTGGATAGCCTCATTAAGCGCAGCCTATCCTAGATCCCCGATGCGCGGCAGTCCCATTCCTTCACGGAACTAGGGATCCTGACTGCGGCACGCGGCGATTAGATCGATCCTTCAATCCGTTGGTGAGATTTTGGCTCAGCTTCCAAGCACTTCATGGTGGTGGTGGTGGTGCTTAGTCCAGCACTACGGATTCGAGGGCCGTAGGGCGACGACAACATAGGGCAGCTGCGCCACCTGTGGACGGCAAGCTGCATGGGGGAGAAGGTTAATGCACTCCCGATTCGCCTCAAAAATTCGCATACCAAAACCGGCCCATGTCTTCAACAACTCAGCCGGCCGAGCTAGCTGGCTAGCGCGCCAGCGCTATCCTGGCCGATGTTACACGTGTGACGCGCTGAAGCCTTGATCGAGCGTGGTGGTGAGGGATAATTTCCCGGAATAGCGTCTAATCGGCCAATGACCACGAGCGGAGTGGTTGAGCCACCTCGACTTGAGGGAATGCGCTTGTCTCGGCTGCTCCTTGATTGTTGGGCAAACAAGGCCATGGAACGGGGCTAGAAGCTTTTCCTTCAGCATTGTCTCGAAGGATGGATGCTATTGTCTTGTTCTTGCGTCCCTGTTACGTTCCTAGGGCTGGACAAGCATCCCCATGGAAATAAGCTGGAAGACAGCATTGTCTCAAAGAATATCTGGTCTTGCATATCGCCGCATAGCTGCCGCGAGGAGTGTCTAGGAATAATCACGAGTAAGCAGCCACCGAAGCGCCAGCTGATGTTTGCTAATATTTGGGCGGTGCTTGACTATGAGTTGGGTACCATTATTGACTTGGCTACTGGTGTTACACAGAATATCTAACGAAGAAAGGCCGAGCCGGTGAGCCGCGCAGATGGTTGAAAACATTCCAGTCCACCAAAGAACAACAATCGAGAGACACATAACGCCCTGTCGCCTGCTCAAAAATTACTGTGCAATCCGAGAAACCGAGTCGCCACATACACCGTCTGCGAAGACCAGGCCACCTCCTCTAAAGATATCACTATCGCGACAGTCATCCCCGGGTGTGAAGGACCACCCCATTACCCTTTTCCCATCCAAAAAGTATTCCCTGATGTCCGCGGTACCATGAGCCTCCTGGCCAGCGCTACGTCCGAAAGCCCAACGCCAAATGCAGACTGGAATGATTGCTGGTTACGGCTGAAGGAGGTAACACCAGTGATAGATGTCGGGGTCAGTGTCTCTCAGCTTCGGCACGGGTATGCTGGCCATCACGTCGGCAGCAAGCGGTAACCCCCCAACATCAAATCGGGAAGAGGAGTAACTCATCGATATCCAGAAGCCGCCAGCGGCCAAGTGCTTCTTAACGCCTCGCGCCATGCGCAGCACGCTATCCCCGTCGCCGCAAGAAATAGCATCGGCGGTGCCCTTGTCGATGATAAGGTCATATCTCTCGCCGAGCTGGAGATGCGTCGCGTCCGCGAGTTCGTATGTCGTCCTCACATCGCCAAATGCCGCGTGTTCGAGTTCGCGACCGCGCTCCAGGGCTAGGGGTTCGTAGTCAACGTTAGTGACGTTCAAGAAGCCTCTCGCCCGCAGATGATTGTGCAGGTCGCTCGTGCCGCAACCGAGATGAAGCAGGCGGGCAGAGCGATCGAGTCGGTCGAGGATGGGCTCAATGATCTCAAGGAAGGTCGACGAGTCCGTGAGCCACTCAAATGCGGTCTCGGTGGCGAATCTATCGTGCCAGTAGCACTGGCTTTCGAAATTGGGCGGCATCGCGACATCAGCTAGTTTGCCAAAAGCATCAAACAAGTGTTGCAGAAGTTGAAGACGAGAAAATTGTGCCGGCCAAGGTATCTTGGCCGTGGTTACGAACTTACGATGAGGTAAGGTAACGGCGGTGCCAAGCCCGTGCCGCCCGGCCCGGTCAGTATGTGCGGGACTTGGGATTTCCGCCAATAATCCAACCATAGCGTATCGGTCGCTGTCCTGACCTCGTTTTCAGGCTGGGATAGTCGCACTCTTATTGGCTGCTGGCTGCTCAACCTTCTCACAATTGCTGACGACTGTAGGGGCCGGCCCGCCCCCTGCCGTCAACATCTTCTCCTAATACAGATATTATGTATGGTATTGACAGATTACAACGGCGATTCGCCAGGGGCCGATAAGTTACCTGGCTAACCGGGTCTTAAAGATGTTCAAGGGGAACTGTGAAGCACAGTCAAGTGGAGGAAACATGTAGGCTTGATTGTCTGGCTGTCTGTACGGGGGCAGTCCCTCGGACATGCGTCATATGGCAGGACACCTCTACACTCGAGTCTGCCTGCCATGATTTTTTCGCTTTTTTCGTCATTGGGTAACTTCTGGCACTCTCAGCGCGATGTTTGGTTGCCTCTGAGTACGCTCGAACAAGGCCAGGATTCCCTACCACATCTACTCCTCGCCTTGGGGGGCATCGAACCATAACCGGGTGCTCAGCCCTCTTGTCCTTAACGCACCACGCGGCGACCGCTCGCTCTTTTTATTATATATCAGCGTTATGATCTTTTCTGCATTGATGCTCGAACGGCAAAGAAGAACCTTGCTTCACTACCTCTCAGTCTCAGGGGCAGGCCCTGCAGAAGGGCAGCGAACCACCACAGGATGCTCAGCCCTCTTGTCCTTAACGCACCACGCAGCGACTTCTCGCTCTTTGATGGTGTATATCAGCGTTGCGATCTTCTGGATGGGTGTCGCAGACTGCAGTAGAAAAGCTTGCTTCACTTACTCTCGGTCTCAAGGGCAGCATCTCTTGCAGCAGGGCAGCGAACCACAACGGGGTGTTCGGCCCTCTTGTCCTTAACGCACCATGCAGAGACAGCCCGCTCTGTATGACAACGTTAGCACTGTCATCAGATTTTCTGATGGTTCTAATAGGAATGGACTTCAAACGGTGGAAGAGCACGGTCTCTTGCTTCACTTACCTTCAGTGACGGCCCCTGAGGCCGGGGCCGGAGCCGCAGCGCTGACGCCCACGACTGCAACAAGGGTGGCGAGAACTCCAGTGAACTTCATTTTGAAAGTTGATATTGAATATTGGTGGTAGTTATATTACTTTGCGGTGGATTGTCGGTTGTCGGTTGTTGTGGTCCTTTGGATAGACTTGGTTGCGAACCGACATATTTATAGTCATTTTCTTCCGGTGAAATTGCTATCAACATCTCGTCCGTCAAGGCTGTTGTGTCAGGCGAGGTCAGAGACTATCTACCTTCCCCAATGGGATGTAGATGCCGAGTGACCGCCATGCCGTTATCTTGACCGTGGCCATCCAGGCATCAGATCGGGGTGTTGAAGGGTGTTCCCCGGTGCCGACCACCCGGCGGAGGCCATTGTACCAGGTCTAACAACCTGAGATCACCTTCTGTACCGTGGGTGAAGATGGCATACTCCTAAGATACATGACGTAGCGAGACGAACTGGTAGCGAGTCGACGTTGCGTGAGTTGGTCTGATATCAGGAACTCGGGATGAACCGACCGAGGATGTGAATCGACTCGGAGGAGTTAGATATATCTTGTTACGAGCAGGCGAATAGGCTCTGAATGCGTAGCAGAGCCTATGTGACAATCCTACGGCCGTCATAACTTGTGAGGACTCGGATTGGATACGGCGCACTCGACGTCGCTCATCCTGACGCGCTTCGAGTGATCAGGGGCGAAACTACTTGCATGTGGTTAGTACCACCTTCCCCACCAAGGTCGATAGTCACGATCAGACTTGCTGTTATTGTACTCAGGACAGTCAACAAAACTCGATACTTGATGCTAAAGGCTCGCACACCTTTACCTTATCAGGGGTCGTAGCCATGGACCTTGGTATACCTTGTTACGAGCCAGCGAATTAGGCATGACTGTCGGCGACACCGCATTCACAATCACAGACCCTCACTGCACCAACACACACACACCTTCCTCACCTGCAGGAACGCAGTTACGTGTGCATGTGTGGCAGGTAATGGCCACCACCGACTCAATGCACTCGACCTCGAATAACCGAGGAGATCTCAGCATACTGGGCCGATGCGAGACTACCTTGGTTGTGACGAGGTTTTGCTGCAGAGATGGCAGCAGCACGAACTGCAATCACTAATCACTCTTTCTCCTCTCATAACTCCTCTTCAACAATTGATCCAGACTTAGCACGCACAACGCCCACTCTCAAGGTCTTTCATGCTCCCACGAGCGAGGTCACACGACTGATAACTTTTCAACCCTCATCAAAATGCCGTTATTCACAGAGTCTCCGGTGAAGCTCGATGATCGGCTGGACGAAGAGGCGTTGCTTAGCAATGGTCTTGAAAGCAAACACGAGGACACAGGTATGACGCACAACACCTGCAGAAGGCCACTCCATCGCAGAAACTGGGGCGCTAGATTCATTGTGTCTGGTATCATCATCAACATCTGCCTTTTTCTTGTCCTTTCCTACCTTATCGTGAGCCCGACTACAGCACATACGGGGAATTGGAGGTACAAGACCAACAAGAACCAAGCACTGAAGCAAATGACATACTACTGTAAGCAGACTTGACGGACGTTCAGACTTAAGTGTTGCCCCAGGCTAACGTCTCCCACCCACACAGCTCCATATCTTGACCAAGTTGAGATTCCTTTCAAGCAAACCCAAGTCGACGGGTTTCTAGTGGACCCAACCTACCCACAGTCCATCTACAAGCAGGAACCGAGTCCAGAAGTCGACGCAGCTTGGAGCCGTCTCTACAACTTCCGCTACAAGGTCATCAGCGAGGACGAGGTCCGACAACTGGATAAAGACCCCCGACTGACCGTCAAAGCACCCATTAGCTGGGGTTACGGAGACAACGCCTACATCTCCCGGACCGATGTGGCACATCGCATCCACTGCCTCGACATGCTCCGCAAGGCCACCTATCCGGAGTCCGTATACCCGCACCTGCGAGACGGCGAGGAAGAAACCCGCGTCCTCTGGAGACCGCATGTTATGCACTGTACCCACGTCTTGCTCCAGCATCTGATGTGCACGGCGACGCTGGAGGCGGTTACGTACAACTGGATGGAGGGGATGAGGTTTCCCATCGCGGACTTTAGCATCAATAGACAGTGTCTGGATGTTGAGGCTATTATTCGCTGGGAGGAAGAAAGAGATGTCGTGCTGGACTTTGACGACATCAAGAAGATTGATGAGTGGTTGGACAATGTGCCTGCAGATACTCCTCGTATACCGGTTCCGAAACCATACTTGGACCTTTTCAACTCTACAGGTTCAGGGATGGGATTGCTGTGAGCCATCTTCGGATGTCGAGCATTTTGTCTCGGTGGGTTATACATATTTTCGAGACTGGACAGACATGTCATTTACTGTTGAGATATCTCGCCAGACGCAGTGCCCGGGGTGGAAGCCAAGGCGGTCACGTGACTGAAGGATGGCAGGGGTGTAGATACCCTCACTCTCAGACCCCTGCGCCTCCCCGGCTTCCACCCAGATATAACAACAATACAGCCACCGCAGCGCAGCCTACAGAGGCCTGCGCCCCGTGGACTAAGTACCGGTACCTGTGAATCCAACATTTACGGTTATCGCCGAACCGAGGATATATTGAATGAAGTGCAACTGGTCGCCCAATAACATATTGTCTGGATATAGGCTGTATAAGCGCACCAAGTGTCCAGCAATTTGCCAGTGAAGATCCATGACTACGGACTTCGACTTCCGGTTGTACATATAGAGCTTGTCAGGCCAACGAAAGAGGTTCTTTCGTCATTGGGTTCTGAGAGTGGCTTTGCTTTCCGTTGCCGTTATACACGTACAACATGCATATGTTTCTCCTCCTTGGGTTTGTCAACCTCGCCATAGCCTCAACCCCGGACCGAATACACTCCATCGATTCACGAAGCCATGTTACTTCGCCTTCGACCCAGAGCGGCGATGAATGCGTGTCGAAGTCATTTGCAATACACAACTTGACTGCATTGGCACCTCAGACAGTCCTCGACAGCGCAAAGCCGGACAACAATGCCGTTGTGTTTCAGCTCTTCAACCCCATAACGGAAGTAAGCGGTGAATGCGCCGCACGTGGCGCTACGCTCGCACCAGATAAAGAGACCGGCAAACCGGAGCTATGGTATAACTGTTTTGTCGAGTCTCGGGATCCGAGTATAACGGTGCAGTTCCAGTACGACTTGGCTTTGAACCAGTTGACCGTCAACGAGACCTGGATTTGCGAAGAGGACGAGGTTGATGGTAGATTTAGGTCAGTCGCAGCACAGATACCTTTAAACGGAGGAGTGAGGCGTTCAAGACTCTCAGGTCTAACCGCATATTCAGGGTTGGATTTCAGGCGCTGGGATCCCGCAACTTGACCTTGGCTTGCAACGACACTGGGAGTCAACGGCTTTGCCTTGACCAAGGCAATGTTGATATTGATGTATCCGTGTCAGCAATGACGCTACAAGAAGGACATGATCAATGAGAGAACAAGGATAGGTGGCCGTTACTCTCAACCATGCGTTGCTCTCTCCGCCTCAGTTGCTCAGCTTCACCTACCTTGCCTACCTCATGGTACGTAAACCTGTGGTCACTTGGTGATCAGGTTTCGTAACCAGGTGGCACATCTCAGCTACTGTGGGGACCTGGCGAAGAACAATTCACTACACTCTCACTTCCGGCGACAAACTGAAAGCCCGTGTAGGTCGGCGCACACATGTCCGTATATTTGCCGAAAATTTCGCTCGTCCCATCTTGAACATTCTCCTATCACCAAGTCTCAACGTTTGCCTCCTCCCCCAACACCCTCCATCAACATACCGACCTTACTCCATTCGGGCATCAAAGACATTGATTTTGCGTTCTGTCTCACCATCCACGGCCACCGCCAATATGGATGTCGACTATCCAGCAACGAGCTTCTCGAACCTCTCCCTTTCCCCCGACGTCGACGAAGTGACGGACAGCTTCATGGCATTGTCTCTAGCCCCAGGGAAACCGGCTGAGCCAATTAGGCCAAGCAGGTCGACTAATCCGAAGAAGCCAAGCAATCCTGCTGCCCATCTGAACGCGATGCCTCCAGAGATCGTCCTGCTCCTCTTCTACGAGCTGATTGGCGGCTCCGACTCGCGAATCGGCGACGCATTCTCGCTTGCTATCTCGTCGAAGAAGCTCTACTCCTGCTTCAAGGACAGCGAGTTCACTATTTTCCGCCGGACAGTGATGGCCATCCTTGACAGTGGTCCAGTATTCTGCGATCTCGTTCTCAGGATCGGAAGCTTGCACAGCACAACGCCTTCGCCGACAGACCCGGTAGACGTGCGAGAAAAAATAATGGATTCCCTCCGTAGCTGCGGATTTGATCCGATGGTCAGCACTTCTCATGGTCGTAGAAGTGCGTACGGCCAGTCGGCAATGCAACCTTGGAGGGAGAGGCTTGCTTCCATGGAGAACCGAGGGTCCCAGTTACACGAGATCGTCACACGACCTCTATACCGCAGCATTCTCACGTGGATCCGCCCGGAAATACCCTTCAGTTTGGGCGCCAGCCGCTACTCCTTTCTAGGGTACGAAAGATATAAGCAGCCTCATGACGATCTGATGGTCCGAAACAACATGCCAGGTCTGCCTGCAATGGATTGGTTAGGACGACATCCCTACAGGTCGCTCTTCCTCGATTATTACGAGCTGACACCCAAGAAGCGTGGAGATAGCTATAGGAGGATGCTCTTGGCAGAGGCTGTCCGTTATGGTAAGCATTCACGTTTGCCCTGGACCGAAGCGGAGGACCGCTTTCTTAGCACCCATGAATACATCCCCTGTTGTCTGATGGGGTTTGACTGTCCTCGTATCCCAGAGGTCTCCAGGTAAGCTTCAACAACGATCCGTGTTTCTGCCTCTTATCAGTCTCTGTTTCTTGCTCACATCTTCTACTACAGGGAGTCACCTATTATCCCTACTTGGCTTATGCCTGAGTAGACGGTCCAAAACACTCCTTCCGTCTGTGTCACAGAGAACTGTCACTAGTGGCAATGGGGCCTGTACTGCACCGCTTCTTCGCTCGTCGCAACCGATGACGACTGTTATCAAGAGACAGACATAAGGCCAGTGGATATTGTACCGGTGCACAAACAAGGATAGCGTGCATCTGCGGATTGTCACACGGAGAGGGTCTTTGGGCTTGAGCGAGCGTGTGAGCGTGTTCCATGTTATCACTCCAGCTAAGGCAGCCAGCGATTTATGATAGAGCCTTGGTGGGTTTCTGCCTTCGGCACCTCTACAACCATTCCGGCAATCACTAATAACCTTTTACTTTCAGCAAAGGGTGAAAAGAACCAGGTGACGCCATCCTCAGGTCCAAACCTGCGTTGAGGCTCAAATTCGCGTTGTGGACCGTTACTGCCTCTGAGCACGATATACCTGGGAGCCTGCGAAGCCAGATTGCGGCAGGCATGCTAGCATGGCGCAAGTAAAATATGAGGTCAGTTGCGGAAGAAGTTTCGCAGCTTCTCGGGCGCTTGTTCAGACGCTCGCTTTTGTGATGTGTATGCTGCACAGGATGGGCTTGGCTGAATCAGATAAACCAAAGTCCACGACGAACAGCGCCTTTGAAAAATTGATAATGTTCATAGCGACCTGTATTTCAAGATAATTTCCTACCGTTACAGCCATAAACCAGAACAAATGTGCAAACAGGACTGCCAAATCGCCCAGAAATTGTGAAACCGCCGGGTACGCCTATTCACAAAAGGGCGGTTTGGGTAAATCTGGTTCAGGGGTCGATCAAACAAGCACGGCCGATAATGGCACATCTGTCTCTGTTAGTAGTGTCTATGCCGAATTTACGAGTGAGACAGCAACAAGCCGACTCTACCGTATTACGGAAACCCTCGGCGCTTGACGATCTCTTAATTCTGACACCACGGCTCGCCTCAAGCTTCCCGCATTGCTGCCGGTATCGCCTCTGACGAGGCGAGCCCCTTGTGATCGCCAGAAACTCATGTGAAAGACCAGGCTCTGACAACGTTGATGCTTCAGATTAAGACGAAGAGCGCAGTGATCTTCATGAGGCAGATCTAGGCTCGGTTGGCAATGGTCGGTCTTCCACTCCTGCCTCTATTTAAGGGCAGGACTCCGACTGCCGATAATGCTGTGCTTCTATCCTCTTCTCTACCATCAGTCCTCACTCAACTTCTTACATTCTTTCATCGACCCGGTGTCGCTTTTTAGTAACAAATTTTAATCTTGCATTACAGTACTGTGTACTCACTACCCGTTCCCTAGACCTCAACCGCAATCATGGTCCGCATCACCCTCGCCACCGTCCTGGCTTGTAAGACATATTACCCCCATCACAACACTAAAAAAAAAATGCTAACGCAGCCGACAGTTGCCGTCACAGCCCTCGCGCTCGTCCAGCCCAACAACGCCGGAGCCAAGAACGTCGGAAACGGCAAGGCGGCCCAGTTCATCACGGGAGGGTGCGTCAACGACGCCGACTGCAGCAGCGCATGCTGTGCCAACAACAGCCAGGGCCTCGGCGTATGCTCCGCGGAGGCGGCGGCGCTCCAGAACGACAAGCAGGGGTGCGGGTTTGTCGATCCCAAGTCGGCGCAGACTATCAGTGCTGCTGAGAAGCAGGTTGAAATTCAGGGCTTCTAAATGGCTGGGCAGGGAATATCGACGATGAATGCATGCGAAACCGGTATTTTGCGGAACCCAATGGGCGACAATTGAAAATGAATGCTTGCCAGAGCAACTTTCAGTTGATGAAAGCATCCATACCCTACTCTACAGTACCATGGGGTGCCACTTCAGGTCCCCAAACCAGACGGCCCCAAATCCTCGAGATCGCATGTGGCACTTAAGCTTTGCCAGAGGCACGTTGCATGCTGCTCTTATTCTACAATACCTTTGCGTGCGTTGTCCCAAGTCGTACAAATTCGTTAGCTATGCTTCCTGGTCTCCGTTACTAGTTATCCGGTCGACACTCAGGATCTGTGTGACTGTCTGTCCACCAGGTCAGAGTCCGAGAGGCATTAAAGGCGTTGGAATAATGTTGTTAAACGGCCATTGAATCCAGCATTTCATTTATTTCACTGCAAGGAAGACGTATCATATCCATAATCTGACACAGCACAATGTAGTCCTGTCAATTTATTGCACGAAGTCTCCAATAAGCGACCAGCTCTTAGATATGTCGCCCGAAGACTCAGATTTGGTGCCCCTGCGCAATCATCTGGAGGTCCCTGTCGGAGGAACGGTAACCCAAACGTCGTCGTTATGGGAGCAGGATTGCCTCTCTGTCACCCAGCCTTTTTTGCAGTGACCGCATTTCACCTGGCGATTCTTGCAACCTCGATTGGAACAAGTAAACCCAACGTCCATGAACCGACACGCCAGGCACTGGACTCGGCCAGTTCCCCCGCACTCGCTACATTTTGTTTGAACGTCCCGATATGTTGGCTTGCCTTTATGAATATTGTTGAAGAACTCGACACCCGGTGGGGCACCATGCACCCATAGTTGGCAGGTAAATGTAAAGCTGATTTTGGACTCGATTCTCGCACAGATGCACGATGGAGCAATGCCTTCGGGGAAAGCCAAGCAAAGACACAGTTGTACTTATAGAAATTTGCCTGATACAAATACCCTGACCAACGTTTTTTTTAGGTTCACAACATGACCTACGACTTATCTGGGCTGAATGATTTATGGGCGTGATTAGAGTGTATTGAGCGTGGGACCAAAGACCGGAGGAAGCATGTGGTGATGCATAAAGAATGTCCAAGACCAGGTGCTCTAGCTCCTCTTTGTTGTAGAAGTAGATGCTCCTTTCTCGAAGATCCTGGTGAGCTCCAGTTGAGTCACAATACTAGTCTCGAGGCTGAACTTCAAAGATCTTGTTGTGATATCTGTTCGGTGTCCTCCCAGTTGTACAAAGGTCCTGTAGCATCTGTTCTCTTCCATAAGCACGTGGCAGTTTTGTTAGCCCATAATATGACGTTATGACCGACTGTTGGTAGCAATTTTTCCCTGTCTCAGCCAGATGTTGGTGCAAAACAACCACAACATGCTCTAGTAACCTGCAGTCATGTTCACAAGTTTTCCGGATTTGGATTCCGGAGGAGCAGACGATGGTGAACTCAATAATGTTCAGGTCCGTTTGGGTTGTGTTCAGAAGCTGTGTGACGCGTCTTTCCAAGGCAGGGTATGTCAGGGGTCCAGATATGCATGTTTACGACATAAAGATACCTACCCGCATCCTTTCCAATCAATGGAAGCGGAATAACATTGTTCAATCCAAGTGCTCCATGTTGCAGTCCTGGCACAAGAGGTAAGGACCTACCCGGCTCACTACACGAGGGAGTCGACCAGTCCATTAACACTCTCTGTTCTGCTCCAACAACCCAGGCCCCTTTTCACCTCAGTTCCCGAAGCGAAGAATCGCACAGTCATGACTATCCTGTTCCTTGTACAGGATGAGCAGTGGGACTCCAGACGACCCCGTCGAGGACAAGTGTCCTCCCAAATCCTCAGGTCTAAGATTAAAGATGTACTGTGGTACATACGAGATCTATCCACTGGGCCGCATGTTCTCCTCTCTTCAGCCTGTCCAAGCGTTTAACAATAGCTGTCCCAAATCCCCGGTTTCGTTACCGGTCCAGCCTGAGTTTGTGGCGGAATGAGTACTACCAGCACCTGTCGTCCCGTGGCTCCACGCCCTAGATAGAGTCTCTATGTTCGTCCGAGTGTCCCAGCCAGTTTGATGCTGGATGTCGTCGAGCACCCTCAAGCACGCCTGCCGTTCCTGTGCCTGTGGTAAGCACTTCCCTGCTACCGTCAGCAGCTGGACAGCATTCGCCCACGCTATCGTACAGCTATTAGCTAAGGAGATGGATACGACTTTTCTAGCACAGAGCAATGCCTTGTGGGCAACCTCGGGCGAGGAAAGGATTATAAGTCGGGTGGACTCGGTTGCAGGCCGAGAGATTGTGTGTATGAGGGATGCCGTGTGCAACATTTGCCAGGCAGCGGACACGGGCCCGTTGATATAGCGAACAGACTCGAACAGATTTTCTCTGTTAGCTGGTGTTATGCTCAGCGCTTGGCACATGGGTGGCGATTCACGTTCATGCCGCAACAGCTGATGGCCGATGTCTTCCCACTGAAACGACAGTCCATGCCGAGTAGACCTGTCTTCCTGGTCGCGAGATCTGGCCCAAAAGTGCTGAACGTACCCCAGCAGATAGACGGTCTTCCTTTGCCAGGTGTCGACTGTCCACTCCACAGGATCTGGAAAATATGCCAAGTGTAATAGATGCTCCAAGTCTACTGTTGCGGGCATGCCAGACGATAGGGATGCGAGGAT
Source organism: Coniochaeta sp. 2T2.1 (assembly GCA_009194965.1). Taxonomy (NCBI): domain Eukaryota; kingdom Fungi; phylum Ascomycota; class Sordariomycetes; order Coniochaetales; family Coniochaetaceae; genus Coniochaeta; species Coniochaeta sp. 2T2.1. Next base: position 542,646 of record VSMA01000032.1, read on the forward strand.
CATCATCCGGCAGTAGATCCAAAAGCTCTTCGCAGAGTGTCAGCGAGGAATAGTTTGACCGGTCTCAATGCAGATACGTACCGCTTGCGCCAGTCCTCCACTTTGTCCATTCCACTTCTGCATTGTCACTAGCTCCCCAGTTCCTTTCAGGTGCAAAAAGCAGTCACTGGCTTTGCTCTCGACCATCTCACAGTGAGCAATGAGTAGGCAACTGGCGAAAGTTGCGGCCTCATGACCCCTCCCGTCAAGACACCCAGACAATGTCTTGATGGCCTCGTTGTAGTAAGCCAGGGCATCATGGTGTCCGCGATTCGTGACCAATGAATACTGACGGGCGGCCGATGGGCGGCCGATGCGATGCAAGCTAGCAGGACCAGCCGGTTCCTCAGAGCAATATGCGGGAGGACCAGAGAAAAGTACCGGGAGGTGCTGACAAACATGTCGCATCTGGGCCCTATGATGTCCGTGTATCTCGCCAGATAGAAAGCTTCCTTCTCGTCCGTGATTGGCGTAGCTGTACTTTCTTGCGTGACATGCAATGAAACATGCTCAGCATCGCGTCCAGCGACTGTCTCTGGACTGTATTCGTCGCCCTCTACTGGCAACACATCGTACAGCTGGGAGATTTCGGACGTCTCGTTGATAAAGCCCACTAATTTTCAAACGCCTGCTGTTAGACACCGTTTTGAAGGGAAGTGGCGTTGTCTGGATAAGGTGTATGAGCAATAGCCGGTGTCTGTGACCTACCTACGTGGGAGTGGCTCGCTTCTGCTCGGGAGTCGCGCAGTTCTGGCTCTGCGTTCGACGTCCACTCAAGGGGAGTGAACACGACGTTGTCACCATGCGAGCATTGTACCCCGCGGCGTACACAAGCGCCGCAAGGATGTCGCTGGTCACATTTCACATGCCGTTCACGACATTGTTCGCAGGCTGCATGTATCAGCAGCTGGATTCAGCATGACATCAAACAGAAGGGCTTATAGGGGCTGTACCAAGCTTGCTTCGGGAGCTGGGTCCACGGACCTGTTTGGAGAAGGTCAGATAGGTGGAGTTCATTGCATACTGGCGATGCGATGGTGGTATTGTAAGGAAAGGAGCCGGGAAGCTAGGTAGCGTTGTAGCACCTGCAGCACCTGCTGCGTAAAGAAAAAAAAAAGCGAGAGCAGATCACTAAAAGAAAGCGGTGCTGTGGCAAAGCTCCGGGAACTAGGGCGGCATGGACAGGCTTGGCATCTGTCATTCGTTTTTGGTCTTCGTGCTTTCAAGTAGCGCCGATTTCCCTAGCAAAGCTCGGAAAGAGGTTGAAGGACTCTTGAAGAATTTTGGTGGCGTAAGTTGAGACCATGTTGATACCAGACAGCCGAAGAAAGCTTCTTTCCCCTATGGATTGCCAACAGCGGTATCCGGGCTCCAAGCCACTGAAGCCACTGTTAGTGTCTAGAGGGTGAGTAGATAAATAGGAGCATGTAGTCCGATAAAATATCAAGTTGCCGATAATAGATGCGTCTTCTGTGTGGCTGCGTCTTGACTACGCTATCGTTCTGAAATGCAACATGTACTGAAGGGCGAACTGGTACCAAGTTGGGCGTAGGAAGGTCACGAAGCGAGAAGAGGCCTTCCAGATTATTGGCAATGTACTCTGCTATCATAACATGAGAATCAGCCCGAAAAGTATCCGTGGTTGGACAGATACAGTCTGGTAACAACATGCATGCCCACACCCACTGTCGAGTTAGATTCCGTCTCTCGACTGCTAGTCATGCTGCGATCTGAAATGGAGAACAGGGGACCAGGGACCAACGTCGGCACGGCGTATGCAACACTTCTGTGTACCTTAGTGACGATGGAGTGTAACACCAGTAGAACTGTAGAGGTATTGTGGTATGTAAACCAGCGTCGAGTAACATGTTGACCAGAAGAACATCTTGTTTCAAGCCTTCTCCTGGACATCCACCGTGCTCATCATCATAGCGATCTGCTTGTCGGCACCCTCAATGACACCGTCGTCTTCGTAATGGATGTTGTCCCACTTCTCCCTAAACAGTATTCGCGTCTCGGAAGGAGAGAGGTCGTTTCTCACAAATGCATCAAGCGACCGAGCGGGGAATATCTTGTGCAGAAGAACGAAAACAACGCCGCTTGCCAGAAATCCGTAGAGGTAGCTCATGTAGTAGAGCTCCGTCGCGCCGGCCGAAACGGTGGCAGACGTGTTTACGGCTGCTATAAAGCCCGGCATCAAAGGCGCGAAGCCGACGATCCACTGCGGAGAGTCGTGTATGTCAGAAAAAGAGTCAGATAAAAACCGGGCGGAATAGAACGAACCGCAACAGCTGCGCGCCAATTGAAACCTGCAGTAAACCAGTAGATGCTCGTCCGGTCTCCGCGGTAAAGGTCGTCGACGTTGACCTTCCTCCGGCTAACAACGAGGTAGCTCGCCACCATCAAGCCCGTCATTGGTCCAAGAAAGACAGAGTAGCTTGACAGCACAGTCAAGAAGACTGTGGCCGTGTTGACCAACTTCCAAGGATTCACAACGACGCTGAAAAGGGCGGTGATGTACGCCCCACGTCTGATGTTGATGTAGCGAGGGAAAGTTGCCGCCAGGTCGAAGCCGCCGCTGAGAGCATTCCCGGGAACATTGACGCCAATCTGAGAGATGACAAGCGCCAGTCCAGCAAAAAACGCTCCGGCACGAGTGCCAGCACTGGGATTCTGGGCAATGAGTTGCGAGAACAACGTCGCTGGGTTCCATACGGCCTCTCCACCAAGTCGATTCTGCGTTGCGGCCGTCACAAGAATTCCAATGACGGAGCAGGTGATGCCATAGACGGGGAAGGCGAGGGCTTGGCCGACAATGGCGTGTTTCGGCTCGGTAGCAAAACGGGCATAATCGTTCTGGTTGAGAATGCCCGCTGCGATAGAGCCGATAGTCGAGATGACGCCGTATATCATCAACCAGGCGACGCTGTCGGGACCGCCTGTCTGGCTGAGTTCCGTGGAGCTACTGATCGTGGACCCAAAGCCCGAGTCTCCCATAGTCGCCAGCGCCCAGATGAGCAACACGAAGAAGAAGACGATTGTCACCGAACTGGCGAAGTAGAAAAATCTCTGGAGCTTGTGGGGATGAATCCAGATGACGGGTAGGCTGAGAACCGAGAACACGATGTAGGCGACAAACTGGGCTGTGGTCATCCCCGTGTCCTCAGGCATATGGTTCGGTATGTGATCCTCGATGTTTGGGTCCCAGGACTGAAGCATCACGAGCAGACATGAACCGCCGATCCACGACGTGAACCCATACCAGACTGTGCCTTGTCAATGATCCCGCGATCACAATACTGCGAAGTTAGAGCAGGGGTGAGTAGTACACACCTAAAGAAAGGAAGATCCTGTTCCAGATGACGAACTGGGACCCCCACATGCCCCAGACCATTCGGTTAACGACGGGGAAGCCGACTATCGAGATCAGGATTAGTTGGAGGAGACATATTTGTGGGAAGTGTTGATGGCTGAACTGACTGTTGTAATAAGCACCCGGGAGCGAGTTTAAGATGACGAACATCATCGCAAGGAGTTGACCGAAGACAATGCCTGTGCGTTCCATTGTGAACAAGCACATACAAAAAGGGGGTGCGAGACAGACTTACATATCAGGGCCTGCCACCATGTTAGACCGAGCGGAATGAGGGCGCTTCCGGTGAGGTATGTCGAGATGTTCGTGTTGATGAGAAGCCCTGGCCTGCTATTAACTCCAACATCTCGTGCGCGCGTGTCAATGCTAAGACTTACAATAGTTGTGGTAGGCCAGAAAGCCCCAGGTCCGCCTCGCTGCCTCGATTGGTCGGATGTCATAATTCTGCAGGTTGTTGTGTCAGCAAGAGTGTCACAATGGTTAACTGTTGTTCAAGACTTCGCAGCGAGGGGGTGCATACAATCCATCGGTTGAGCTGGCTGGTGCGCGGCACTTCCAACTTTTGAGCCCACGATGCCATTTTCTACCTTGCAGAGAGGTTGAAGCAGTCTTGAATGTCCCAGCGGGTTGGTATATTTGAAAGGGAGGAGTTAGAGGAGGGCCAACGAACGACCTGGCAGTCTGGGAGTCACATGGCTGCAAATCATATATGCCGGCAGTGAGACCTACCACAGCACAGGTTACACTGGGATGGCGATAAGAGTCTCATTTGCTCATTGGCGGCGCACTCCGCCTACCAAAGCTACGGAGGGTTTCGGAGGATGTGGGGGGGAGGGCCCGACCTGAGCTCAAGATTAACTAGCCGTATCGCGGCATGGGACTCCTCAGTTATCGGCTGGACCTCTCCCGAAACAACAGCTAGTGAACTAGGATCACCTACTAGTCTATCCTTCGGGAATTCCATGACACAAAGGAATATCCAGAGACCGAGGCGTCCAGACCGCATTTCACATCACTTGCCGCGATTTCGTAAAATGAACTGACGGAGCGACATCCGACTCCGGAATCTGGTCGGTCTGCAACGCCAGTGAGTGGAGATGACATACGACCCTATTCCCAGATCGTCACTCCTTGTCTGGGCACCAGATGTTGTATATAACTTACCTAGCGCCAGTAGATAAAAACAACCGATTCTATCGACGGAACCTCGCCACATTGCAAATCGCACCAGACCTAGACACAGCTCGTCCGGTCAAGCCCGTGTTCGAGACATCGCCATGTACCGCATCGGTGTCGACGTGGGCGGCACTAACACCGACGCCGCCATCCTCGACATCGCGGCCCTTGACACCCCCGGCCGCGGTGTCCTCGCATCATGCAAGTCCTCAACAACCGCCGACATCACCAGCGGCATCACATCTGCCATCGGCACCGTCCTGGAGAAATGCGCCGCCGCCGTCCCGGACGCGAAGGGGGGCGTGCTGAGCGTCACCATCGGGACCACGCACTTCGTCAACGCGCTGATCGAAGCGGACTCTCGCCGCCTTGCGCGTGTTGCTGTCGTGCGCCTGTGCGGGCCCTTCACCCGCCAGATCCCCCCTTTTTCAGACTTCCCCGTTGGGTTGAGGCGCATCATGGATGGTGGTGCCTACTATCTCGATGGAGGGTTGGAGATCGACGGGCGCGAGATCGCGCCCTTGAATCCAGCGCAGATTGCCGAGTGCGTCCGATCGATCAGGGAGTCCGGTGCTACCGCTGTAGCGCTCGTCGGTGTCTTTTCGCCATTAGACCACGGCGGTCTGCACGAAGAAGCGTGTAAGCGACAAATGCTGGCCTTACATCCCGACTTGGACATCGTCTGCAGCCAAGGAATCGGACCTCCAGGGCTCCTGGAGCGGGAGAATGCGACGATCCTCAACGCGGCAATACTGGCCACGGCGAGATGGACCATCAACGGCTTCAAGACGGCCATGAAACGCTTGGAGCTGAGCTGCCCGCTGTACCTCTCGCAGAACGACGGCACCCTCATCGATGCTGATGCCGCCGCCAGGTTTCCTATCAAGACCTTTGCCAGCGGACCGACTAACAGCATGACGGGTGCGGCGTTCCTGGCTGGGCTGGACAAGCCCAAGGTGTTGAAATTGGAAGATGGCGTGAGCTCTGAAGATGAGGAGGAGGAAAGACATCAAGTTCTCGTCGTCGACATTGGTGGAACAACCACAGACGTGTGCGCTCTCCTGCCGTCAGGCTTTCCGCGACAAGCTCCCAACTTCATCGAGGTGGGTGGGGTGAGAACAGCATTCTCTATGCCAGAGGTCGTGTCCATAGGTCTCGGCGGAGGCAGCAAGGTCTTCACCGACCCTAAAGGAACCGTGAACGTCGGGCCGGACTCGGTGGGCCATTACCTTACCGAACAGGCTCTGGTCTTCGGGGGCCCGACACTGACCACTAGCGACGTGGCCGTTGCCTCCGGAAAAGCTCAGCTTGGTGACCCAACCAAGGTCGCCGGCGTCCCAGAGAGCACGGTGCAAGATGCCAAAAGGAAGATCAAGGCCATGTTGGAGTCAGTAATAGAGCAAATGAAGGTTTCAGCTGCTCCAGTACATGTCCTCTTGGTGGGCGGAGGATCACTGCTAGTCACGGAAGATCTGGACAATGTCGCCAAATGCACGAGGCCAATCCACCATGGCGCAGCAAACGCCGTGGGTGCAGCAATTGCCAAGGTTGCGGGCGAAGTCGATATCATCGAGATTCTCGACGGGAAGGACGAGAAACTGGTGCTCGCTTCTGCGTGCGAGAAGGCCATGAAGGCGGCGGTTGATGCCGGCGCGGAAAGGGAAGATGTGAAGATCGTCGCCGTCGAGAAGATCCCGCTCCAGTATACCAGCAACCGCGCAACGCGCATCATAGTTAAGGCGATTGGGCGCCTCGCTGCGCCTAAAGCGTCAGTCCACGTTGTTCCCACAGCGCCTTCAGCTGGCGTCGAGGAGATTGAACAGGTCGAAGTTGAGGGGGCCAAGGTCCATGTGGCCGATGCCGCTACCCCGACCAACAAGCCGTCATTGCATGTAGACCTTGCCTCATACCGCCCAGAGGTCAGGGACAGCACTTGGTACATATCAGAGGTTGACCTGGAACTGATCGCAATAGGCACGGGTATTCTTGGTACGGGAGGCGGTGGCCCATCCTACCATGAGCTTCTGAAAGGGTTGCAAATCCTTAGGACTGGAGGCAAGGGGAAGATGCGTGTCGTTGCGCCCGGCTCGCTCCAAGACTCCGATCTCGTCTGTTTCGGGTCGTGGTACGGTGCGCCGAGCGTCATCAACGAGCGGATCGCATCCGGGCACGAGATCAGCAACGGCATTGATACATTAAAGAAGATTATGGGAATCCAAACTCTCGGCGGCGTCCTGACTGACGAAATGTAAGTTATTCTGCTCCCGGCGTGGTGCCTGAATACTAATACAGAATGCAGCGGTGGTGGAAATGGCCTCAGTGCTTTCCCAACAGGAGTCCACTACGACATTCCGGTTATTGATGGCGACGGGATGGGCAGGGCTTACCCGACCATGTACCACGGTATGTCTGGTCCTCGTGTCTTCCCTGGTGGTGATCCGGTGTAGGAGCAAGTATCGCTGACACCCCCCGGTAGTCACCATGTATGTCTACGGACATCCCATCACTCCCTGTGCTCTCACGGATTCGCACGGCAATGTGTCCATGGTCATGGTAAGGCCCTGCATGGAGCCGAGTGCGACAAACAAGCCGCTAACAATATCCTTTCCTCAGCACGCCGACTCCCCAACACGTGTCGAGAGACTTCTGCGAACAGCAGCTGTTGAGCTCGGTCTCGGTTGTGCGGCGTGTTCTCGGCCTCTGGAGGCTAGTATTATTAAGAAATACGCAATGCCCAACACAATATCGCAAGCCTGGTATTTGGGCCGTGCCGTGCATCTGGCCAGGAGAAACAAGACAAAACTGACCGATGCCATTGTAAGCTATCTTCCCCTATCTGCTCCTCATATTGGGTACGTTAGAAGGACCTCACTAATCCTTGCCGCTAGTTCGACACCACACCGGGTAAAGTCTTCTTCACCGGGAAGATCGTTGACGTCCGGCGGGACATAGGTGGCGGCTACACGATGGGCAACGTGCTGCTCGCGCCACTCGAAGGTGACGAGCAAGACGACTCTCAGCAAATTCCATCTCCGGCCACCACGGAGAAGCGGCACATGTTCATCCCCTTTCAGAATGAGTACCTCTACGCTGTGTGGGCCGACGCCTCCGGCAAGGAAACAGACGACCTGGTTTGCACGGTGCCGGAGCTCATCTCGATCCTCGGCCAAGACGGCGAGGCGATCGGGTCGCAGGAGCTCCGGTATGGCCTCAGGGTGACCGTAATCGGGATGCCGGCGCACCCGCTGTGGAAGACTGAGAAAGGGCTTGCTGTGGGCGGACCGGCTGGGTTCGGGCTTGACATACCGTTCAAGGGGGTGGGTGAGTATAGCGCGTCGAGGAGTGTCATTGAGGAGTTTGGAGCATAGCCATGCAGACGAGTGGAATAGAAAGGATTCAGTATCCAATGAAGACAAGAACTGGCAATTTCTCATTGACGGCCAACATCGAAGCAAACAGTTATCACAGTACAGTTGTTCGGCACCGCCATCTTGTTCTCAACACGCTCCGTCACAGTCTGGAAACTACCTACCTTTGGTACCTCATATCTGTCGGCGTCCTTGTCGCACTAGTTTGGTTGTTGCCTAAGGTAACGGTAGGTATATCACATCACATCTTGTTCAGGCAACAACGTGCGAAGTCCAATCTTTCTGTCTCTCCTATTCATTTAGGCTGCTAAAGACTCAGGATGTGTTCACGTCCCCAAATCGGAAGTCAATCGATTGCTATAAGACCCTGCTTCATCCCGAATCGCAAGATAGAGTCTAGTCCTTGATTTCCGGGACGTAACAAACCAGGCATGTATCCCCTTCGCAAACCGGAAGCTATGGCACGCCCTTCAACGAATCCTCCACAGGGACCCGTCTGATTCACCTTAGACCCTTGTTTAATTATGCAGGCGGGCAGTGAACTGTGTGATACCTCGCAGAGGACCTTTGATAACATTCTCTCTACGATCAACCCAGAAAACGCCACGTTTGAGATTGTTATCAAGGTGCTACTGGAGGTGAGAACGAGCGCCAGCTCACGTCCAATGTCATCAACCTGTACTCACTGGTTGCAACTGACGACTCGGTGAGACATGCTGCGGCGGAGGCTTCGGCAAAGATATCGCAATTCCTTATGGGGATCAAACTGTCTGACAAGATGTTCCAACTAGTGGATGCGGTGTATCAACAACAGAGGACCGACGCACGCCTTGATCAGGAGAGCCGTAAGGCACTTATAGAGGAGCGACGGAACTATCTCCGCAGCGGAATTGGCCGCCTTTCAACGCCTGGCACCGAGTCTGACGAGGGCACCCACAGCGTAACGCGGCTTACACAGAGGCTCAAGAGCATTGAGGCGGAGTTCCTGAGGAACCTGGACGAGAAGGAGAACTGCATCTGGCTCAGTCGAGCTGAGCTCGCTGGCATCCCCGATGACACGATTGCTAGCATGGAGGTCGGAACCGGTGAATTGGACGGAAAGTTGAAGCTAAACCTGAACGGCATGCAAGCGCGATGGACGCTTACTGTAGCGAGTCTGCCTGCAACGAGGGAGAAGATATATCTCGGAGTGACATCAGGGGTAGGTGCTGTGAACATATGTATTGCGCGTGACGTTGGCTAACATGATCCCAGGCGGAGGAAAACGTGCCCCTGTTTCAGGAAGCGATCCGGCTGCGGTACAGACTGGCATACTTGCTCGGCTACCCAAACCACCTGGCATATAAGGTCGAGATAACCATGGCTAGAACACCAGAGGCTGTCATGGACCTGGTCATGGGGATCAGCGATCGAGTCATGCAGCGGCTTCCTACGGAGATCGAGAGACTTGTTCAACTGAAAAAGGATGACCCGGCTGCCCAGGGTCGTCCTGACGCCGATATCCTCCTTTGGTCAGACATTTCTTACTACACCCGCCTGTGCGAGGAGGAAAATCATTCCTTGGACCACAACCTGATTGCCCAGCATTTTCCACTGTATCAGACTATCTCTAAAATGCTGGCCTTATTTGGAGGCTCTTCGGCTTCGTGTTTGACGAAGTGACAGAGACGACCGAGCTCGGCAGTCAATATCTGCAAAACTCAGGTCCCTTGACTTGGCACCTAGACGTGTTCCTATACAGTGTCTGGAACGACGAGCAGGAAGGAGGCGAGTTCGCCGGATATCTATACCTGGATCACCACCCACGACCAGGAAAAGCCGGCGGTGCCCAATGTCGCCCTTTGCATCTCGGCTTCGAAAGATCGGACGGACGTCGCCACTACCCATCAACCGTTCTGCTCACCAATTTTGCCAAGCCAGCCCCGGACATGCCGTCATTGCTTCAGCATTCCGAGGTGGTTCTGCTTTTCCATGAGCTAGGTCACGGGATCCACGATCTCTCTGGCAGGTGCAAATACTCGCGTTTCCACGGCGCGGAAACAGCCAGTGATTTCAACGAGGCGCCTTCCCAGATGTTAGAGAACTGGTGCTGGGACGCGACAGGCCTCAAGCAGCTCTCTGGTCACTATCAAACTGGTAGTCCGCTCCCGGACTCGATGATCACGTCGCTGCTGCTCACGAGAGGTGTTCTTCCGGCCATAAAGCTCTTGCCCCAGCTCAGGTTGACGATATTCGACACACTTGTCCACTCAACGGATCCTTCTCACGATGAGGAAATAGATGTGGGCAAGATCTATGCCGAATGTTCGGGGATCGGTGGTATCAGTAATGCTGGTGACGAGTAAGTGGCTCCAGGGCTACTTCATACACCACCGGTCACACGCTAACAAAGTTGTAGTCATGGATATGCGAGCTATCGACATTTGTTCTCTGGTGCTGATGCAGGGATGTATGGCTATCTCTGGTCCAAGATGCTTGCGATGGACATGTTCGATACCGTGTTCAAGCAAAATCCGTTGGATGACATCGCCGGCCGGCGTTACAGACACATTGTTCTTGAGAAAGGGGGTAGTCAGGATGAGATGGAGACCTTCGTACAGTTTCTTGGCCGAAAGCCTTCATCCGACGCGTACTATAGGTCACTGGGTCTAGGCTAACGGGCTTGATTGTAGTTTGATAACCAGAGCAATCAATATCATCTTACTTGTGTACCTAGGTGACTAAAGTACATACATCCCTCAGATTGTCCAATTTGAAACATCGCGTGACTAAGAGGTTCTCTCCTTGGCCTCAACTGCCACCTTGTCCGAGGACTCATGTTGCAACGGGTCCATACCCTCGACTTTGCCGTTGAGCATGCCGTCAACATCCAGTGTAGGTCCTTTGTAGTGTTTGCGGCCATCAATCAGCCACGTCGCCCCCGAAATAAGCAAGATGACACCGAAAGCGACGATGCAGTAATTCATGTTATCCGGCGTCACTGGCAATTCGGGAGGGAAGACGAAGAAGACGGTGGTGAGGATTGTCCAGGCAATGCCGACCTAACAAGAACTCTCGTGTAAGCATTCGATGCATCTCTGTAGTGTATTGTCCGGGACTTACCAAGTTACAAACCCACCCAGCCCAGTTGGGGATTTTGAACGCTCTCGTTTCAGGGAGCATCTTCCGGCCTCTAAGGACGTTAATGGCAGGTGGAATGGCATAAGTGACGCCGAGTGCGACAACAGACGCCGACGTGATGGCGTTGAACGTGCTCGTTGACCCAAGCAGGATGCAACCAAACACAACGACCCATCCGCACGTCCACAGGAGCGCGTTCAGGGGTACGTCCAGCGTCGGGTGAACCTTGGCAAAGATGGAACTGAAGGGCATGCCTCGGTCTCGCGCGAACGCGTAGCTCATCCTGCTGCTGGTGCATACAAGGGTGGTGGTTGTGAAGAGCATGCAAACCAGCGGGAACATCAACAGACAGGTGCTTCCGGCGCGGTTGTTGGTGGCGTCCATGAAGATCTGGAGTAGCGGTCCCTCCGGGGAAGCGATGGCTCGCTCGATGTCTTTGACAACGAACAGCAAGCAGCTGAGGAAGATCCAACCGGTAACCATGCCGATGACAATGCAATAAAGCATGATACGTGGCCCTTGAACGTGTGGCCGAGGGATTTCCTCGATCATGTGCACCGTTGCATCGAAGCCTACAAAACGTTAGCTAGGACTAGCCACGACCGGACGAGATGCAACATACCTGTTAGCGCAAAAGCTCCTTGCAACAGACCCAAGAGCCATGCTGCTCCATCCGGCCACCCAACCTCGTTGATGAAGTTGCCATAGACAAACTTTCCACTCTGGTAGTCAGGCGATGCGCAGGCCAGGACGGTAATGCTGATGATCACAAAGCCAGATAAAGACCAGATGAATGCAGCCTTGGTGAAGAAGGGAAGTATCCGGGTGAGGAAGGCGTTCACAACCAAGGCGAAGAGCGTGAAGCCGATGTAAATGAGAAACTGATGCCACGCCTTGGGTTCATAGTTGGGGTTGAAGAGCGCGATGATGTTGACGACAAAGGTGCTGCCCAGCAAACCACCCGTGGCGCTTAGAGCGACCCATCCGGCGACGTTGATCCAACCCGTGCAGTACGAGATACCGCGGCTCCATTTCTTCCACGAGACAATAGCAGCCCAGTGATACTGGCCACCTGCCGTAGGGTAGGCCGAGAGGAACTCGGCCAGAGACGCCGCGAGACACAAGTTGCATAGACCGGCAACAATCAGACCCCAAATAACGGAACTCGCACCGCCGGAGGGCAATGCGAGCGATATGGACGCGGCGAGTGCTGTCCATGTATTGAGAATTGCGAAGGCCAGACCAAGCATGGAGAGCATGGAGAAGTTACGCTTGAGCTCTTGCTTGTGGCCAAGCCGCTGCAGTTCGGCAGCATCTTCCTCGGCGGTACTAATCCGTCGCGATGGTGGTTGTTCCATGGTCATCGAGTGTCGCTGTCGCGCTGTGTAGTTCCTGGGTCGTTATGTCGTTGAAGGCCAAGATATATGCCAATGCTGCCAAGTGTCCCGGTAAGTCGGTCGAGAAGCGAGAACAGACACGCGACATCGGCTTGGGGATGTGGGAACGAAAAGGGGGTGAGTTCCAGACTATGTAACGGCCGTGAGTAAACGCGGGGGCCAAGTGCGTCATCGTACAGCATGTCCTGGCAATTCCCGAAACCATGTGTCGATGTTTTGATTCCCACCTCAGCGGCTCAGCCATTGAGCGGCGGGTTCATTACCGAATTCGGCAACGTTCAAGGTGTAAGACGCTTATTCAGCTCTACCCGTGTGTCCAGGACGGTAATTCGCTGTATGAACCGTGATGTCTTCTGGTATATCCATAGGCATATCGTCTCAGTGCAGACTATTCCTCTTGTTTTCTTATCGGCTGTCCAAGCGTTATCTAGATGAAGAGTTGAAGTCCCTTCGGCCGGCGCTCCGCACACCCTCACGAACACGCCGAGGCGGCCTTAGCCCACAACGACGGCAATGGTGTTTAGTGCTTACTGGTGTGGGCAATGATAAGTGGCAATTGTTGTCGGCTAGCGGGTTCTGTGCGTGCCGAATCCGACTGATAGGATAGACATTTGATTAGTTGTCTTCGGTATCCTGGGTGTCAACCGTTATCCGGGGAAGCACTTCGATTTCCATGACACATCCCAAGATGAGATGGTAGACGGATCTTCAAACCATGTGAGCAATGGCCAATGGAATCACTCGCATACTTGTATGAAGCTCCATGTCACCTACCTTCCATCTCAGTGTTAGCTAGATTTTGACGCTGGCAGGTTCCTAGCATTATAGGTTTCTGAAATCAACCCTTTCATCGCTATGAGTTTAACGTTGTCGGTATAGGCTACCCGTGCGTAATTCTAGTCGTCAAGCACTCTTCACCGCCCGACCGCACAAGCAGACGACTTGGGGGATCAGTTCTGAAGCCCGCACAGGTACTAGCAACAGCTTTTATGGCCATCCAACTCGGCTTGTCGACTGGGCTGCTTGGCCGTTGCAATCAAGCCTCTGGTGGGCATGTGTTATACCAGAGCCACTGCCTTCTTGCAGGCTGGAGCTGCTATGAGCATACCGGTTATGTTGTGATAATTGCTATCTCCGATGTCAGACAGTAACCATAATATACATAGTTGTTGGACGGACTTTATTACCTTCTACCCGAACCTTTCATAGTGTGATTAGTGGACCTACGTCGAAGCATTGGATGTCTTCCTAGACTTGCGGCGCTCAAGCATCTGGAGCCGTATGATAGTGTCGCAGGCTAGTACAATTGGGTAGAGTTCTTAGACACGCTTATCGAGATTCCAGCAACTGATAGTACAGAGAGCAAGAACTTCTGGCGAAAAATTGAAAACTGCCAAATTGAAGCCCAAGACCTCCAAAGGTGCCATGGCTCTATGACCATATAAGGTCGCATCAACCTCTGTCCAACCAGTTCAGTAGGCGTGAAAGTTGTCCAGCGACGGACAAACCCCTCACCTTGGCTCTATAAGAGGCACGCCTTTCCGGTAGTAGATCCGTTGCTGTAGATTAAGCGCAAATTGGCCCAAGGGCATGGCAGCCAGGGCAGTTTACCCGCGACATATTAATAGAAAACCGGTAGCCTCCCGATTTTCACTATATAACCCGTGAAGCGTTCCGAATTTGTGACTTTTGGAAAAGGGTAGCTGCTTCAAAGGCAATTTGAGACTCCTAAGCAAGAGTCAAGATGCGATTCTTCCAGTTCCTCGTCACGGCCTTCTTGGCCCCCGTCACGGTGGTTGGCGCTCCCACTCCCGACAACTCGGGCTTCCTGCAACAATACAAGCGCGAGAACCTCTGCAACCTGAAATCACCACCGAGTCTCTGCCAGCCGAACTCTTCCGTCACGGTTGCGGAGACGGCGCTCAGGGCCTACAAGTTCTACCGCGCATTCGTGGTCGATGGAGACCCCAGGACTATGTTCTCGCTCATAGATTCCAGCTATATCGTACGTCTAACAAACCTGCTATCGCGAAACAGAGTAGGTAGACGTGTGTGCTAACATGGGCGGGTAATAGCAACATCATCCGGGGTACAACAGCGGACCTCAGGCCATCTGGTCCCTCTTCTGCAACGGAAACAAGATTGGAACCGAGGCCAGCACGGCGTGGTGCTTCGACGCCAGCACCAACATGTCGTGGGCCCGTTATTCAACTACCGACCGGTGGAAGTGGGTCGATGGTTGCGTCCACGAGCATGTGAGTCTCTTCGGTCGATACGAAGGACAACTGCCCCCAGATATACTGACAACTTTTCCACACAGTGGGACCAGGGAGAGAAGATTCCGGCGGCCGATAAGTGCTACAAGTTGAATACAACTAGCACGTAAACAGGCTTGGAAAATGAGATAAAGTCGCCCAGGAGCCGTAGGGCAAGGACGAAATAACCGTATAACCGGTTCATGTGTATTGCCCGGTCGCCTTCGTAAGACAGCTTCGCACCCATCTCTGCTGCGTGATGAGATACCACACAAGAAACACTAGTGCCGTGAATGGGAGGGTGAAAGCCCAGTACACCCAGAACTTGTCTTGCACCACAACTGCCTGGTCCCATCGTAGTGACGGCACAGAGAACAGAGCCGCAAAGAAGGTTGCCGGAAGAAAAGCCATGGTCATGACGGCTACTGTCTTCATGGAAGAGCTGTCCTGCTTGGTTGCCGTTGCTATGCTTATGCTGGCATCGGCGTCTTCGTGCGTTAGGAGGGCAAAGAGCTGGGGGCAGCGGTCAGTATGAGAAATTTAGACGCCTTCCTAGACATAGAAGATACTCACAACAGCAGAGAGCCGCTCGGCTCGGTCCTTCAAATAGCCTAGGTAATCCATGTAGGTATTTAACTGTCGTTCTAGCAACGGCACAGCTTTGCTGAGCTCATCCAAGCTTCGCCGATTCTTATGTAGCAATTTTTCCGGTATGCCCTCGGTGTGGCCCATCTTGCTTGCTTCTGTGATCATGTCGAGGACGGTTTTCGATATCTTCTGATGTCTTATCTTGTTGCTGATGTTCCCGGACACTTCGTTTACCGCCTGCGACCAGCTCGTCAGGACGTTGATGTTGAACTTCCCATCCATCCCTGCTGCCTGTAGGCCCCTCAAACCAGAGCTTTGTGGACCGAATCCCGTTCGCGTTTCGATACTCCTCACTACCTGCAACTCGAAGTCTGATGTTTCTCGGTCGCTCCACTGCAACACGAGATAGCTCGAGACAAATCCCGGCAGCCACGGCGAGTAGATGTGCGCCTGGAAGGCGCTCAGAGTCTTCACGAAGTTGGTGAAGGGTTCGAGCCGGCGGCGGAAGAACAGCGCTCGTGTTGCCAGGCGGCCCGGGTCGAACGTCCAGAGTATGGCGTAGATAGGGGTGCCGATGAACCTCGTGGGCAGGTATCCCGGTGCGCTGAACTCGTGGAAGCCGTCGTAATCGTGACAGATCATGTACTTCACTGCTGGATCCGCTCTCATAGCGCCGAAGAGCCGGGTGAAACATTCTCTGGATATGTTTAAGGACTCGAGAGAGGTAGATCGTCGAACCATGAAAGAAGGCTTTATTCCAGCATTTGGTGCTTGGTCATGCCGCCATCCGGATTGGGTGATGTCTCTCCAAGGGCTCCAAACTCAAGTTTGAGGTCTTCAGGTAGCGATATGACCTCCACTGCATCATATGAATATCCCGAGCTAGGCCTGCAGAAGCGTTGAGTCGTCTCAAATGCTGATACCGCGAGCGACGAAATGCCGTCCATCGTGCGTCGCTCGGTCACTCTTCTAAGACGGCGTGAGAATAAACTATCATTGAAGTCCAGAACGGCATCGCGAAAGAGGTTGGTCTGGTGTATCGAGACAGACAATAGGCAGCAGTCCATCCGTGGCGGTTCACTATCTCGACGAGGCGGTGCGCTGCGGCTGACATGCAGGAGAGCCGAGCCCCCTTTTGCGGACTGGGCCGCGGCCCGGGCTTGGCTTGCTCCACCTCCCCCATCGGGACATACTGCCAAGAGCCAAGCAGGCGCTAATCCGGATGCCCAGTCCGGCCGCGCCCGGAGACGGCGCCGGCATCGTCATCCACAGCAGAACGTGACCGAGCATGTGCACCCAAGAGCTCGCGAAACCTTCCCCCTTCGATCGCCGCCAACTCAACAGGCAGACCGGTCTCGACAATCCTTCCGTCATCCATCACGACGACCCTGTCATAGTCCATCACAGAATCGAGACGATGCGCCACACACAGAACAGTATACTGCGCAAACTCACGGCGGATAACGGCTTGCATCCTGCTATCCGTGTCCGTATCCACCGTCAAGTTGAATTCGTCCAGCAATAGGATCCCTCCATCGTTCGGGTTCGGGCGAGTTCTCGCCCGGTAGACCGCGCGAGCGAAACTGAATAGCTGCTTCTCGCCCTGGCTGAGGGTGGAAGCGGTGAACTCGCTGGCGAGACCTCCGCGCGAAGATATGATATTCCACAACCCTACCGCTTCCAGAGCTTCACCGCATGCTGAGTCAATTGCAGGAGGCGGTATCTGATGAGGATCATTGGACAAGTGTACAAGGCTCTCACGGACAGTCGTGGCCTCCGAGGAAAAGAAAGGGGTCTGCGGGAGCGTGATAATCCGCTCGCGCACGACTTCCCGGCGGACAGAGGAAAGAGGGCGGTCGTCCACTGTGATGCGACCGCTATTTGGTTCCAAGAGGCGGTTAAGCAGGAGTACCAAGGACGATTTGCCGCTGGGATACCGTCGTCAGTAATACAGCCCTTCAATCGACCAAGCCAGGTCAAACAACGGTTGCGGGATTGCTCACCTGCCAGTCCTGCCACAAATCACAACTTTCTCTCCGCCCCGGATCGTAAAAGAGATGTTGGACAGGACAACATTAGCAGGTTAGTCCCCGGTTCTTGTAACGCCTTCGAGAAACGTGACGTTGTATGACCTGAGTTGTCAGCCTGGGTTCATAGACGAGTCCGTCAAGGTAAGGGTCGACAAAACGTACTCATACGACGCTGAAACATTTTGCAAAACTATTTCTCCTTTCACAGGCCAGTCTGGGCCTGTCTCATCAGTCACATCGCCCGAATCCTCCGCAGGCACCTTTTCCCTGAACCGCTTTAGTCGACTAAGCGATCCAGTGGATATCTCAAGCATCGTGTACAGCCGCACAACGTTGGACATCATTTCGCCGAAACTCATCAAGCTTACAAGCCCAACGCCGGTGAAACCAGCACCGGTGTGAAGTTGAGTGGCGATCGCAATGATGACAACGGCGAGCCCAGCGACAGTCATGTTGAGGACAAATGTCAGCCACTGCTGGAGCATCGCGAGGAGGTATACCGGCCTCTACGAGTCGTTCAGGAGCTCGGAATGACGGTCGATGTAGGGTGCAACCCAACCAAAGGCCCGAATAGTCAGTCGCCTTCTGAGCGTCTCCAAGAAGTAGGTGTAGAGAGGTGCTTTTCTTCGAGCAATCGCAGCTGTCGGCTGGTGCGCAAGTAGACTCTTGACACCGCAAGAAGCACTCCGATCAGGACCGGGTACCCGATTAAGACGTACGGCGAAGCTGTAGCTATCACGGCCGCTTGTCCCAGGGCGGTCAGACCGGTCAACACTGTATTTGAGAGCGCACTCGACAACGAATTGTCGACGGTCGAGATGTCCTGAGAGAAGTAGTTTGTAATGACGCCGGCATTCACGGCAGTGAGGAATGACAGGGGCGCGGCCAGGACGGTGCTGAGCAGCTCGTTGTGGGTTTTCAGGCTTGCGCGGACCGCCATATACATGCCGAAGAAGCTGACATAGGCCCCCATGCGCACAAGGCAAAGCACCTGGATCAGAATGTAAATGCCTAGGAAGAACTGGCGCCTGTTATCTCCCCTCTTGATTGCGGCGAACCAGAGTTCCAGCCAGATCGTTCCGAAGTTGTAGAGAAATGCAAACACGAGCCCGGAAGCGAAGAAAGTCAAGACCGAAGGTATCCCGAATCGGGAGAAATACTCCTTGTACACTGCGATGTCCCCTTGCTGCCTTGTTTTGTTTTCGGCAACCTCCATGAGCACGTGCGGTACCTGAGGCACATCAGTCGACGATGAATGGGCGTGTGATGGCGCATCGTCGGTCTTGGCCTTCCTATATTGGGAGAGCTGGTTGCTGTTGACCATAATACTGTTGTCTAACTCTCCAAATGCACCCTGTTCGACAACTGTCCGGTTGCCAAGAACCGCAATATGGTCTGCCACCGACAGGTAGTGTGTCGCTTGGGTAGCCAAGATGATGGTCGTACCGATCTGGCAAAGGAAGCCTCGGGGTCCGATGACCTTGCGGAAGACATGCTCCTCAGCGGTGCGGTCGAGCTCACTAAGAACATCGTCTAAAAGAGCAATTGCAGGACGACAATACACAGCTCTGGCAAGTGCAAGACGTTTTCTCTGTCACCCGCTCAGTGACACTCCGTTCGTGCCCACTATAGTCTGGTCTCCGGCCGGAAAAGAAGCGATGTCCTGCTTCAGGGCTGTGGCTTCGAGAACCTCTTCGTACCACGGGACATCCATGATACCACAGCCTATGATATTATCACGGATTGAACCATGAGCAAGAAAAGGCTCTTGCTCACAGTAAGCAACTCGATCTTTTTCTAATCAGGACCAGGCCTGTAGAAAATGGCAGTTCTTTAAGCAGACCCTTCAGAAGTGTCGACTTCCCTGATGCAACTGGTCCGACAATGAAGGTCAGTTTGGCCGAAGGGACCTTTAGGTTGACGCCATGCAGGACCGTGTCGGTCGGATTCCAGCCCGAACTTGCATCTTCAACCAAGATGGACACGTCGTCTGGAAGAACCCGAACCAGAATACCATGATCCTCTCTATCTTCGACTGAGATGTACTCTGATCGGTGCTCTTGATCCAACTTGGCAGCGTCGATGGCGTCAGTTGTACCGAACACCAGGAACCTCTCAATGCGCTCGATGCAGGTCAAAGCTGCCATGAGTTGGGGTATGACCTGGAACAGGTGGGTCAACGGGTGGCAGAGGAGCTGAATGTACGCAAGCGAGGTGAAAACGCTCTGAACCGTCAAGGTGCTCCCTGTCACAGCGAATGTTACAGAAGGGGAGATGAGCAGATGCGCGTATCCGGCAATGGTCGCGTAGGTGACCATGAGTCTGAACCTCTTTGCATCATTGAGTTCCTCCTTTCGTCGGCGTTGAATAGTTGCGGGGACGCGCGGTGCAAGGCCGGAGAGCTTGATAGATACCATGGCGGACACGGCATCAGAAGTCACTCCCACTCGCTTTTGGATCGACGTCATCCACCCGTTTCTCCGTGCACCCGCGAACCTCCCAACAGCAAAAGACAATAGGCCACAGAATGCGACAACGACAAGCGGAGCCGCAAAGGCAGCACCTAGCTGATACGGTACAGCAGCCAGCTGACAATGCCGACTTCGATAGGATTGGCCCAGCATTCGTGCACTTCGTCGAATCCGCTTCTGATTATCGAGACGTCTGAGTCCATGAGAGTAATGACCGACGAGGCATCCTTTGCCGAAATGCCAAGCTTTGTCGTCGCTTCGTATATGCCCCCCGTCAGACAGGCACGCAAGCTGGTCAAGAATCTGTTGTGGAAGTACCAGTAGATGCCAGTACTAACCGCAATGCCGGTGTAGATAAGACCAGCCGCGCCGATGAACCCGTAACCCTCGTTGCGAGATCTCTCCGAATAGGTTTGCAGATAACTGAGCAGCGAGTTTATGAGAAATGGCTGGCTGAAAGCAAAGGCGCTGAGAACGATTCGCGGTAAGACCGGGAGTAAGATATATGCCATTAAGAGTCGATGCCAGTGCCCACAGCAGACGACGACGTGTGGACTTGAGACCAGCAGCAATCCATGACTTGTGGAACGGTGCGCCATGGTGTTCTGCAGATAGCTTCGTGTCAAGTGGAAACAGGTGCTCCGGCGTCATAACCTTCTTGTAACCAGTCGCGTTGAGCCTGTTCAGCCAGGAGAAGCTACTCAAGCTTAACAGGCCGGACAGAGTCTCCGGGGAGTAGGATCTTCCAGTTATCCACTTGGCCTTTCCCTGAGCTTCAAGGAGGAGAATGGAGACTTTGGAACCAAGGGCTGCCGTGAAGAGTCCTGTTGCGCCGTCGCAAATCACTCATTGCACTCCTGATTAGGTAAGCAGTTCCCCTCGTCGTTACCGAGAATGGGAACCCTAACCCTGAAGTGGCTCACTCGAGAACGGTGGCCCTGTAGATTAGTCCTCCCTGTACCACCTGGCTAAGCCGGGAATCATGGACACGAGGCCCGTTATCCTAGCTCCGCCAGTGTGCTTTGATCGAACACGTCCTCGTCACCTTGGTTGACCCGGGGTTCTATTTCTGCTAGTCTTCCCAATCCATCACCCTCTGATCCGTCGTCCCCCAACGCGTCTTCCTCTTCTACTTCCCAATAGTCCTGGTCGACGTGATGCTCACCCTGATATATCATTCGTGACTATGGAAACCCCATCTACAAGGCGAGCTTCCGGACGGCTCTGCTTGCCGCCCTGGAGGGCTGCATTGAAGGACACGAGTCCCTGCACAACGCAGGCATCCTCCACAGAGACCTCTCAGTCAAGAACCTCATGATCAGCGAGGATGACGACAACCCTTCATGGGCTTCATTCCTTATTGACCTCGACCTCGGGATCAAAAAAGGGGACAGAGGCTTCTGGCGCCAAAGGCAAAACTGGCGCGAGGGCTTTCATGGCAAGTGGGGCGCTTCTGGGCGAGCAGCACTCTTTCATGCACCATCTCGAATCGTTTTTCTGGGTGTTGTTCTGGTTATGCATCCACTATAATGGACCTGACAAAGGGAGACTTGTTCCCGGATTTGACAAATGGAACTACGTCGATACTGAAGAGCAGGCAGAGTTGAAGAAGGGGCGGCGAGTGTCCCATGAAGGGGACTTCATCAGAACCGCCGAGGAGAATTTCACGCCATACTACCAGCCACTGATACCTCGGGTCAATAGGTTACGCAAAGTTGTGTTTCCGAATGGTGTGAAGGTGGGAAAGGAGGACATTATACCGTTGGAGGGACACCGATGTGTTATATCCATGCATAGAGAATTGAGCTGCATGTGGACAACCGTTTCTGCTCCATGAGAATTCAACTTGTTGTCATTGAACAAATCTTGTCATGCACTAGACCCTCGACTACGGGCCATGCCGTCCCTCCTCTAAGATCCCTTCCATGCAAGTCTATAACTGTCCGAAGGGACTTCCTCGGTTGCACTGATAGCCTGGGCCTGCCCCGTGTACCTCCACCGCCTAAAATATGCGTCGCCGCCCTCAGGACAGCTCGAGCCAGACCCCGCCCCGTTGCACGTGGCGTAAACACCGACGAGGGAGCCAACAAAGCTGCCCGTGCCGCCGCTCACCAGCTGCGCCGACGCGACGGCTACCGTTTTTCTCGAGCACTCGGCGACTTCGTCTTTAGATGACACACGCGCCGCCGAGAAAGTGTAGTGTGTCCTGTTTGCGGCCTGGATCTCCAGCCTAATAGCTCCCGCGGCAGCCGCCCACGATGCGGGCAGTGCGACGGTTACGGGCGCGGTTGGCGGGACGGACACGCTCTGCGCCTCGGCACGAAATCGGAGTGAGAGTGCTCCGCCTGCGCGCATGACACTGAGATCGAGATGTTGATACTGCGTGAGGAATACAGTAGCACCCGCCTCGGTGTCCCGGCTGCCCGGCGCCAATGTCACGTCGACCGAGAATTTGAACAACGTGTCTGTCTGGCGCCTGCCAATGAAGCTCAACCCTGCCTGGCCTGTCAACTCGACGGGAGACATCTGGCCGGTCAAATTGTTCCGCGACGGCACCACCTGCAGGCCCTTGGCTGTCGGCGTGAAGGCACCCGCTCGGGGGACGCGCCAGTACACAAAGTGCTTAGGGATGGTGACTGCGGCACTGTTGAAGTCGTACAAGTCCGGGTCGGCGTTGAAGGGTCCGTCGCCGGCTATGTCCCTCGTTGGCTTGGGCAGCGGCCAGCCCGACATCTCGCCACGCACAGTTGAGGCGATGGGGAATTCACCCTCCTTCCACGTTACGGGGAAAAGCACTGTCTCGCGTCCCATGGGATAGATGGTCCACTCGGGACCAGACCTAGTCGCGAGGCACATGCCCCACCAGTTGCCATTGGTGTCCTGGAAGAGGTCGGCGTGGCCAACAGTCTGGAAATACTCGTCCGATCCGCGCGCCGTCAGGACAGGATTGTGTGCGTATGCCTCGTACGGCCCGTCAAGCTGTTTAGCGCGGGCCATAGTCACGGAGTGGTCGGTCGCCGTACCTCCTTCGGCTATGAGGAGGTAGTAGTACCCGTCCTTCTTGTAGAGGTGAGGCCCCTCGGGCCATACCCCCCCCGTTCCATTCCAGAGACTGACTGCAGGGCCAAGGGCGCCAGTGTCGAGGTTAAGAGTCTGGAGGATGACGGATTGAGTGGCACTGTACGACTTCCCGTCCTCGTTCCAGAAGAGGTCAGGATCGATGAAATTGGGATGGAAGATGACCGGGTCGGACCAGGCGCTGTCGTCAAAGGGGTTGATAGACTTAAAGACAACGCCCTGCGTTCCCGTCGATGTGCCAAGGTACTCGCAGATGACGAAGAAGGTCCCCTCGCGGTATCGCAAGGTGGCAGCGAACATCCCCTGCTGCTGCTGCGATGTACCCCAGCTGACGCCGGGCATCTGGCTGTCGCGGTTCCAGGCGTGACTGATTAGTTTCCAGTTAACCAGATCCTTGGACGCATAGATTGGGAGGCCAGGAAAGGCGATGAATGTCGACGTTACGCAGTAAAAGGTGCCGTTCACCTGCGAGCATGACGGGTCCGAGTGCCATCCCGGTAGGACGGGGTTATAGTAGGTCGAGTTCCCAGCATTGCCGGTGCCAACGTGCATCAGGACACCGGTGAGACCGGCAAGGAACGAGAGAAAGTTCATGGTCGCTAGCTTCCGACTGTTCGGCTGCTTCGACGTTTCCTCAACTTCCTGCGGTCCATGTGTGCCTTAAGTAATTCCATGCCCTGTCACTCTTCGCCGATGCAGCCTCCAGCGACGTTGCATCGCGGGGTATCGGGATTTCTGCCGACACAGTCGCCCTTTCTAACGAACACTTTCACCATTGCTCCCCGCCTTATTCTGTAAAGATGTCAGCGATCTCCGCACGTTGTATTTATCCGTCATGCACAGCCCATGCTCATACACCACAACTTCCAGCTCCTCCCGCATGTACTGCCCGACCTCGTTGGTCAGCGTGATCCCGCGGTAGTCTTCGGTACGGAAGACGGCACCGGCCTCCAGTAAGGCCCGTACCTTCTCATCAGGGCGTGACATCGACGTGATGGCGGCTCCCAGGGCCGAGCCATCGCTTCCGCCCACTACATCTGCTTCCGCGCCGGACTTCAACAGAAACCAAAACACTTCTGAGTCACTGCGGTAATGCCTTTTCTCGTGCGCCGCAGCGCAGAGTGCGGTAGGGTACGGGCCGTCGACTCTCAAGTTGATGTCCGCGCCGTGCTGGAGGAGAAGCTGGACGGCCTCGAGGTGGCCGAAGTAGGCTGCGTAGATCAGGGGGGACAACTTCTTCCCTACTCTCTTTAGGACAGGCGTCGTTGGTTGTTTGCGGATTAAGCCTTGCGAAACTCGAACATTGAGCGCCATTGCTCCTCTGTAACATCCTCTCCGCGGATAGTGTTCGGGTCCGCGCCATTCTCGAGGAGAAGCTGCATGAACTGGATATCCTCTAGGACTTTCTCCTTCATCAGGGTTGCTGTGAGATGTCCGCCAGTGTTGACGTCCGCGCCATGGTCTATGAATAGTCGAGCTATCTCTCGATACCCATGTTGCGCAGCTATCATCAGAGGACTAAGGTGACTCTCAGGTCTTGGATTGACAGCTGCCCCATTACGGAGGAGAAGCCGGCATAGTGACGTGCTCCTGGCCCTGCAAGTGAGTCCTAGGAGTGTCTCGCCAAACCTATCCCGTTTGTCCACGTCGATACTGCCGTTCTCGAGCCAATGGTGGAAGACAAACTCAAGATCAAGGTACGCACATCCGAACTCCGGCGCCGAGAACGGCTGTAAGTGCTCCACGTCCACCTGGTCCAGATGGACTGCGTATCTTGTGGGGATCTGGGCGTTCAGTTCTACCCACGTGCACCACTTCCGATAACATCCACTAGATCGTCCCGGCCGGCCGAGGAAGTCGTGCAATGTTTCTGCCAAAGCGTGATCCATTGGCACACTGCGCATGTTCCGGCAATGAACGTACCAGCGCGAGGCATACCAAACCATTTTCGAGTTGGTTGACGGGCGAATGTTTATGTCCGCCCTGGGACTGCCAATGACACGTTCAAATAAAGGATCGGCTTAAGGACGGCAGCTCCTATCGACCGTCTCGTCCCGTTTTCTCTGTCTTTCTAGGCATTCGTCCTCTGCCAGACTACCAATATCCGGCCCGTCTAGATGTAAGAACCGTGCTTCTTCTGGCCAGAAAGCGAAGTCCCACCAGAATGAATAGCTATCGTATAGTCGTTTTGACACATGGAGACTGGACATCCATACTCTGATACATGCTTGGCCGACCAGACTGTGCGCTTCGCCGACACTCCAGTGGTGCTCCTGAAGGTACTCCTGGACGGAAAGATGAGAGAAGCGGCAAATGCTGTCATGGTGCTGATCCCCGCCGCTGCGCGACTCGGTCCGGTCCAACTTGATAAGGTTGTGGCAAGCATCGAGTATGTATTCGATGGTGATGTCGACGTTGGGGCAGAAGTCCGCCGCAGGATCTTGGCAGACTGCGAGCTTGAGGAGCTCTGGCGAAAGCGGCATCCAGGATACCATCAGCCATTGAAATGCGCGTTGGGCGATGACACTGGCGCGTCCCCGCTTCGTCTGAATGGTCTGCCACACCCTGTCGTAGGCACTCTTGAGGCCATCCGGAAGTGCATCGACATATGTCTGGATATCGACGTTGTCTCTAAGGTCTAATAGTTCCTCGATGTGAAATGCGGCCCATTGAAACCTGTGAATGCTGGTCAGCTCGCTCGACACGACCGTTTCGATCCAAGGCCAGGGAGTTGGGTCGCCTACATGCCCTGGCTCTTCCGTTTGAAGGTCTCTAATACCTGATCCCTCACATTCTTCAGCATGTGCCGCTCACACCATGTGCTCTGCTCGAGCTTCGACGCGACGAATCTCTGGATGTCATCGCTATTGTCATTGCAGCACACCTCGAGATGGTAACCCGTGTCCGTAGTGCTCCGCCAAGTCGGTGTCGTTGCGACTTGCAATAAAGACCTTCAGTAACCCGTCAGCAGATTCCAGAAGGGTCAATGGTCTGCATGATATCTTAGCGATCGCTACGCTGGTATTCGTCAAGACCGTCAATCACAACTGTACCCAGCGGGTAGCAGCCGATAAGATCGGGCAGCAGACTCTGGCAATCTCAATAGTGAGTCCGTCTGATGCAAAGCCCTGAGATTGCTGTTGCTGCGGTACATATCTGCCACAGCTGATATGATACAATTGTCATATACCTTTCGTATCGGTGCGGAGAGTTGCTTGACCAAGCTTCGCAGAATCGCTAGAGCGGTTTTATGGCTGGACCTGTTGGCGTCGCAGTAGAAATGTGCGAGTGTCTCCTGGTCCTCAGGATCAGAGAGGCGGCTTCGGACATCGTCGACAACTTTCGAAGACAGCTTGGTCTTTCCCGCGCCGGCTAAAGAATACGCGTCAGCAGAAGCCAAGGGGATATGAAACATTGTTCCGAGTATCAACATACGAATACCATGCAGCCAAAATATTGCCGATGCCGGCGAGTTCCGCCATTCCACAAACTCCTTCCTAGCTAGAAGCCAGTCCGCTGTGCCCTGTAGTCGGCCTTTCTGCGCATTGTAGTCGTCGGTTTCGTGGTGGACTGTCGATATCCACTGCAACGTTCGACATCGCTCAACTGATTCTGTCAAGCATAGCAGTTCTCCAAGACGCGAGTCCAGGCGTGATACCGGAGCACAGAGCGCATCCCCGATCCTGAGCAAATCTTCTCTCAGACCCTGGTGTTCAAGCCGGTCCATGAAGCGGGCGCATATTGACATGCATCTTTCCGCGCGCTGCTCCAAGTGCTCTAGTTTCGAAACGTACTCCCCAAATACTCCAGGGCGAAAGATGGCATGATAAGTCCTTCTTGCCGTGGACTTCTCCATATTAGACAGAGCATAGGATAAGAAACTCAATATCTCCGCGTAGAGATCCACGAGAGCCGACCCTGGCGATGAGCCTACCCACGGACGAACTTCACTGGCCATTCGCTTTTTCATGGCGATCGTTGATCCGGACACAAATAGAGACCCTCGTACATCTTTCCGCGGAGGACCAGATGGCTGACCTTCTCGATACCGACAAGTAGATGACCGGAGAACTCATTGTCTGCGGTGACTGCCTAATGCGTCTGGTGAGGATTGCTTCGCAATATCGGTCGAAGGCGAAGCGACATACCTGGAGGATGAACCGGACTGCCGCCCAAGGTAGCGCTGCATGGACAGGGTCGAAACTGACAGCGACAACAACAACACCTTGAAACCGGGTTAACCACGCCACGATGTTCCCTGCCACGGCGCGGAGCTTGTAGTTCTTGCCGGATATCTTGAGTTTCCATGCTTTTGTAGCTGTAAGAGCTTGCTTCTCGCTTGCCAGTTTCAGCAGCTGGTCGAAGAGGTCCTGGCCGGATGACGCATTGCCTGTGTGCTCGGCAATGGAAGCTTGATGCTCTGCTGGTAACTTTTGAAGGGCCTTGTGCCAAAGATCATTTGCGGGCTCAATTGGCTGCTCAGACAGCTCAAGCGCAGCTCGTCCGCCAGCACCGTCGTCCTCAGCCATTGTGGACTGTCTCACCGCGCTGACGAAGCAGCATGTTGATGAAAGGAGTGACCAGGTTGAAAAAAAGAGAAGTTCTTCAGAAGGCTCTGACACCCGACGCGGAGAGCTGGTGTTTCCAAAGTCAGGATTGTGGTTGGCAGAAGCGCCGCAGTGGATGCAGCAGCTGAGCTCGCAGGGCGGACTCGCGGGCGGTTACGCCTAACCCCCGTGCCCGAGATATTGATACCTTGAGGCCACATTGGGGATCGCTAAGCGCCGAGACAGGCAGCGCAATTTTTTATTCATTCAACAACTGTGTTGAGTGTGCAGAGGTACGAGAGTGATGCTAAGAAGTTAACCCCTATTGTTGATCTGGCTGGGTACCAAGTTGCGCTCTGTGTTTTCAAGCGTGCACACGAGTGGGTCCACTAAGACTGCTTGTTAGTTCTGTCCGCACAGCTGCGTGCAATTCTTAACACCGCCGAGTTTCGGGGCTTCTAACTTGCTAAATCCCTTTAGTCGACCTTTTTCTCGTCAATTGCACGGCCTTGTGGTTTAGAGGTATAATTCTCGCTTCGGGAAATCATCTTCCCGGCCCTTAACAGGGTCAGAAATATCTGTGAGAGGTCCCGGGTTCGAATCCCGGCAAGGCCCTTCTTTTTTTGCTTTTTCTCTCTCTTTTTTGCTCTTTTTCTCTTTCCGTCTTCGCCTAGCCGTTGATTGCTGCCGAGAACGTCCGTTCTGCAGCCATAATTGGCATTGTTGTGGTGGTCTGAAGGGTGGCTTTTTGGTGGCGGCTTAGTATTTTTGGTAAGTGTGACCGACCAGACCTTTTCATCTTTATTTTTATCCTTCTTGCTTGTCCGCCGTCCTCATAAAAGGTACTTTGGCTGCACAGTCTCCTACTTCGCACGCACCCAGCGCAGTCGACGACGTTCGCATCGCTGCCGGTGAATATTTTTGGATCTATTATAAATGGACGACGTCATTGAAATCCGGGGAAGCTTACTGCGCCCCGTAGCTGTCTCGGTATGGAGTGCAGCCGGGGACTAAACGCTAAGGGTCCTGCGGCTGGGCAGCATACCTTCCCGGTTCGTCAAATCCATCTCCTGTCATTGGCTCGTCTAGGCATGCGCGACTGGCAAACTCTTACAGGGTCTTGTCGATGAGTGTTGATATCCTTTGTTAGCTGCCATCGACGTACCGCTCGGGGAGCCCAGGGGCGCCAAGACCATACCACGAGGTCTCGTCTGGATGGCTTGGACTGGGACAGACTGCATTCAACGGCTACTCGGCCGAATATTGAAGCCGACATGCAAGGGACTTCGAGGGACCACCGCGTCTGACTCGAGTGATGAAGGGACGGTTGGGGAGGTGCCCAGACGCTTCAGGGGTCGGAAATGATCTGCCTTCCAGCTGGTATGCTAGCAATCCCCCGGATCGTCGTCGGGGTGAAGGAGACGGGATCGAGGCTATCCGGTCGCTTGGGGACCTGGATGTCACGTCGGGGAGGCAACCAGCCCAGAGAGACTTGTTGTGGGCATGCTCTTGACCTGGGCAAGGGAGGAGAGGGCACCGCTGCCTCATAAGGCTCTGTGCTCCCAGTTCTCTGCCCGTAACACGACTCCCCTCTCCCATCTCCCTACAGTAACCTCCTCCTCAGTGAACCTACTATCACAATACCCGTAACACACAAGATGCTGTTCAAGAAGGTCACCACTATCCTCGCGGTAGCGAGCGGTGTTGTTGCTCAGAGACCGGAGAACGTGACCATCTGCGACTACTACACCACCGCCCTCCTCGTCAACAACACGGCCGAGAACCAGTACACCCTCCTGACCCTGCTTGTCAACACGGTCGTCATCGGAAACTGTAAGTTCTTAACTCGACCCGAAGCATCATCACCTTGACCATCGTCACTGACTCCATTGATAAACAGACACCATGCCCAATGTCGGCGTCGCTGTACCCGGCATCCTTGCCCCAGGCACCGTCGAGGGTGAAGACGTAAACCTGGCTCCCTACTTCACCGGTGGCCTAGCCTCGACCAACCGAGGCGGCAACACTGGACGTTCCGTCAACTTCCTCGACGGTGGCGGCGCCGAACCTCTGCAGAAGAACATGCCCGCCAACAACGAGATGTCGAACCAATAGTAAGTGCCTTCACTCCCTTCTCTTGCTGTTTCACCCTCGCCTTCACCCTCTCCAGTCCTAGCCCCCCTTCCCCGTGATCTCACCATACCTCCCAACCCGAACCAGACACTAACACCATCCCAGCTTCCTGATGACCCACCTCTACCAATTCTTCGGCGCCCTCCTCCAGTGCTCCCAGTACTCCACCCCTGGCTTCGCCGCCTACTCCGGCTCGGCGTCCATGTACGAGACCCACAAGTTCATGGCCCTCTCCAACGCCGAGGTGCAGTACTTCATCACCCAGGTCGCCCTCGCCGCCTCGTCCTTCGGCGTGGCCGAGTCGGACATCACGGCCGTCGGCACGGCGCTCAACTCCCTCTTTGGTGTCCGCTGCAGCCCGGCCGTGGAGGTCATCCCTCCCCAGGGCGAGCAGTTGCAGGCCATCTGCATCGAGGAGGACTGCCCCCTTGCCGAGGGCGCGATGTGCGATTTGTACGAGGCTGTTGTCGAGCCCGCGAATGCGACCATGACGACGACGTCTGGTGGACAGATGACGATGACGATGACTACCACCGATGCGTCGGGAAGTGTTATGACTGTTACTAGTACCGGCAGCGGGATGCCGAGTGGTACTGGGACCGGGGCGATGCCGACTGTTACTACTGCTGGTGGTGCCGTTGCTGGGTTGAGCTTGATGGCTGTTGCTGGTGGTGTTGCGGCGCTGCTGCTTTGAGGATGGGGGTCAGTGTCTTCTTCTAAGAAGGTTGGATTATGAACGTATTAGCGATACCCACCTTCCCTCATGTTATGATTAGTTGATACTTGTATGATGTCGCTCTAGCTGAAAAGCGTCTAATAGTTACTTGTCAGCATGTATCCTGTTCAATACCGACAGACACCCTTTGCTCCTTAAAGTGAACGAAGGCCAAGTCATATCATGCATTGCCCTCAGTATCAAGATGTTCCGACAATGTCCTCATAACGGTATGACATTGTCCTCGTTCGTCTCCCATATAATCTCCGAACCTCGTGCTGATAGGCACTTCCTAGAAACGAAAGTGGAAACGAGTGCGGGCATGGTGACATGCTAAGGGGTGTTGTGTCTATTTCATTGCTAAGCAGGAGGCTCCAGCTTCTCAACATCCATACTGAAGTAACTCTTAGCCTTAAACCTCATAACCAAGAGGTACACCATAGCCAGGCACTCCCAAAAGATAGTCCCCAGCCAGCCGAGATCCTCCTTCAGGGCATTGTTCCACCTCCAAGTCAACTCTTTATCAATCTTGTTGATCGGCTCACGTCGAAGCGCCTCATAGTCAGCAAACATCTGCTCCACGCTCCTCTCCCGGTGTCTCGTCAGCACTCTGGCAATAAGAGCGCCATCCTCGATCGACAATCCTATACTCTCTCCCATAGGCGGCATCTAGATCATCACCGTCAGCAAAACCGTCCCAAAAACAAGCAGTAACCACGTCCGACTCACCACATGCGCCGCATCGCCCAGAAGCAACACCCGTCCCCTCGCCCACCGTCCCCCAGGCGGCAGCGTAAAGACAGGAAACAGAGTCCAATCCTCCACGCTCTCCAACAGTCCCGGCAGTCCCACAACGGCACTGTGCCCGAACCTCCTCCTCAACTCCCCCTTGACATGCTCCACATCCCCATCCCCAGCCCTAAACCCGACCGCGCCGTCGGGCCCGAAACTCTCCTCCCTCAAACTCATCACGCCGCCGACAAACACCTTCTCCCTGCTCGGTTCGTAAAAAGTCGCCAGAACGGCGCCGTACCGGCCCGTAAACATCGTCGTGTCCACCACCGCGGCTACGCCGTCCGCCCTCACGAGCCCCGCGTCGCCCGGCTCTTTAACTCTAGCGAACCCGTACGCCACGCCTTTACCGGAGTACGACCCCGTCCGCTCGGGTTCGACGTACAACCGTCTAGCCGCGCTGTGCAGGCCGTCGCACCCTAACAACAAATCGCCGGTTACTTCCTCCCCGCCGTCCAGCTTGACTTTTACCTTTCCATCCTCCTCTCTTATCTCCAAAACCCTAACGCCATACCGAATCTCCACCCACTCCTTCTCCCTTCCCTCCAACTCAGCTCTCATAACACCGACGAGATCAGCCCTCATCACCCGACAAGCGTCGACGCCCTTCCACAACGTGCCCAACAACCTACCGGTGCGGAGGGCGACGTTGTCTACTCCTCTAACGGGGATGCCGATGCGCCGTACTTCGGAGCCGACACCCATGCGGTCGAGGTAGCGCATCGCTGAGGGTGTGAGGTTGATGGAGCCGCCGAGGTTGTTGGTCTTTACGTGTTTTGGGCGGATTTCGAGGATTGTTATGCGAAGAGGGGGAGAGGAGGGGGGAGAAGGGATCTGGGATATGGCGAGGGCGGCGGCCGCGCCTGCTGGGCCGGCGCCGAGGATGAGGATGTGGGAGATAGTCATTGTTTGGTGTAGGTGGGTGGGTTGGTGGGTTGTAGGTGAGGAGGAGATGGGGGGGAGGGAGGATGTGAGGGACTGTGGTGATATTCGCTGGGCTAGGCTTGAGGGAATGGTGTCGTGTAAGTGGTGATCGGTCGAACAGGTCCCAGTATATCAGTAATAATTGACGTGAGGTTCAGCTGACTTGGGCCAAGCGGGGGGGAGCAAATGAGGAGTATGAGAGAGGGTAGATCGTATGGTAAGCAACGCCCATGGAGAAGACAACGTTGTTGAAGACCTGAAAGGGGCATATTTATGTCTTTCTGCGATAGACAGGTTGATGGCTCCAATGTGACACTTGTGGTTGTAGCCTGTCGACGAATTGGAGAGTCGTCGGGTTGGATCCGAGATGCATTGCGGTCTGTTCTTCCTGATTCGGTAACCCGTCAGCCACGAACCCAAAAGGCCAGCCAACCACATGTTGCCATATTGAACTGTAACATCATCCCGCGCGGTCCTGTGCCTGTATCTTACACGCCGGTAACGGGTAAGCCACGGTAAAACCACGGGGCGGAGAGAGAAGTAAGAGAGTTCATGGCGATAGAATTAACGTCAGACGCCTCGGGTGATGGTCAAAAACAGAAACTCGTTATTTTAGCTTGGATATCCCCATCCGAAGTGCCTTAAGAGCAATTCGAAGATTGCTTGCTCCGGCTCTCTCCCGCTAACATATCATGTATTGTGTATATGTCGGTAACGCCGTCCTCGGATATATGCTCTCATGTTCTCGGCTTGATGTCTTCCCGACGCCTTCCTGCTCGACCTTCCCCTCGTCTGCTTATGTGCAAAACAGCTTGTCCTTCCGGCATGATAGAGATGTCATATTGTATATGCCCCGAGATCTCGGCAGTTGGACTCTCCCTTCCCCGTAGAGTCCGCTTTAGTTTACCACTTCGCCTCCTTGCTAGCCAGGAATGCCTTGAGGATGCCGACAATCTTGTCCAGGGCGGCGAGGTACGTCCTCAGCTGCGTGATCACCTTCTCGAGGTCGGAGCCGAGTTTGGCGTAGAAGTCCTTGCGGTAGGGGCAGGCGCTCATAGCGGCGCTGAAGATGGGCTTGACCATGAAGCTGTGGTGGGGCTTGAGGGTGACGCCGTAGGCGCTGCGGAAGGAGTCCGAGAGCTCCGACTTCTGGTCGGCGAGGTTCTGGCTGAGGGCGATGCAAGTGAATTCGAGGCCGCTGGACACCACATGGTTAGCAGGTGTTTTTCGAAGTTATAACCTGTATTTCTGCTGCTGCTTACCGGGTCAGCCAGAGCAGACCCTCGGTGGCCTTGTGGGACTTTGTCTTGAGCTCGTTGATGACCAGTTCTTGGAGGGTTTGCGACTCGAGGGGCGAGGTAAGTTGGCGCTCGCGGAGTTTCTGGCAGTGCAAGCATGTATTAGCTACTTGTTGTCTCTATTGCTTCAATGATGAGCGTCCAGGGGCAGGGGGAAGCATTCGGCGTACCTTGACATTGCCGAGCATGTCATTCTTGACGGGGGAGAAGGCGACGGAGCCCAGTGCATCTGGTGTCGTAGTCAGCATCGTTTGTTCTGCGTTGATGTGCTATTGGCCGGGCATGTCCTACCAAACATTGTCGTCAGGGACTCGGCGGCATCGAGGAACTCGCTCGTGGAGATGGCATTGTTCTTCTCGGCGTCGATTGGTACGTCGATGAAGGACTTCTTGAAGGTGTCGAGCAGAGTGCCGCGGGGGGGGGTTTGGACTGCCATCTCTGCGGTGTGCGGTGTTGTGTTGATGCGGACCGAAAAAAAAGAACGGCAAAGTGTTCAGTGTCGAGATCTGGACAGACGTCAGTGTTGAAGCGGTCAACAACAGTCGCCCGGCCAAAACCGCCCCTCATTCCTTGGCCCCTTACATCGCGACTGCTGCCCCTGACGGTCTGACGCAGTGACTTCCCCACGTTCCCTCAGGCTTGGCTAATGGTCGGTCACGTGAGGTTTCCTCTTTGGAATTTATTTTGAAACAATGTGCCATTTCTGTTGTTGTCATATATTTTACTCCATTCACTCAAATTGGTTGTTAGACACCACTGACACCTTCCCATCTCGCTGGAATCCAGTCTACTGCACGTCTGATTCTTGAGGAATCGGTGATGCTCGCTGCGTTGCACTGAAGCACATGCCAGCCCAGCTCCCGTCGGCCAGGCCCGCCCATACTGCTTAGTGGATCCGCTGCCAAGAGTTGGTCGCGGGGCATTCATCGCCAACTCCCCCTCCAACACCACGACGATGTATCTTGACTGTGAAGGAGGTTGGTTAACTTCTCGGCCGATATCAATGCCTTCACCCGGGTCTTGGTAGAGATTTCAAGGCCACGGATAGCCGCTTTAGGGCTGCAGGAAGAAACAGGACCAGATTCCGAGGCCAGGACACTGAAACGCCGGACTCGAAGTGGCGGTGACGTCACACGGAGCTGACCTCTTTGTGTCAGCTGTTAGCAGTTTCTCCAGCCCCGACGCTGAAGTACTGGGCTGGAAGCAATCGAAGAACCTAGCGGCAGAAACGGCACAGAGAATGCCCTGATTGTCTGCAAAGCTACAGCTTGGCATCATCCTTGGCTCTTCCGATATTGTACCAAACCCTGATCTTGGCTTTCTCGAGATCTTTCGAATCCAAGGACAGAGCTGAGAACTGCAGCCTGCATGTCATGCTTTTTAGCACGCGAGCACATGCCATGCGCACCATTACTTTAACTTGATTTCACACCTACGAATCCTACCTAGTTTAGCCCTACATACTTCTTCTTCAAGACCTCCGTTCCACCTCTCTTCGTACCCTCCAGTCGCCCTTTGGTTATCCACAGCTCATGAATCGCTGTATACACATGTAGAAGTACCTTACCTGGGGTCCTCACTCTGCGTAAAAGTATAACGTACATACACAATGGCCGAACAGGTTCAGGGTGGCCATGGTGGCAGCAGCAAGGACGACAATCATCGCGACCTCTCGGACAAGCTCAAGCATCCCTTCCACGAGCTGAAGGAGAAGCTGCACCACACCCATCTGCACGATGCCAAGGTCTGGCTGCATCACGAGAAGTGAATATCCGCCCTGAAGCAATAACCTCCCATACTTATGTCGAGACTAACACTCGAACAGGCACAAGATTGGCAAGTTTGCCAACCTCGTAAGTCCCGGCGTGAGAGCTCACAATCATGAACTCTCCTGCTGATTTATCCGTGTAGTTCAACTCTCAACATCGCCATGACGAAGAACATGAAAAGGCAACGGACGACAAGAGGAACAGGATCGCCGAGGGCCACCGCTTCCACTCCTACTTCCCTGAGCGGGACGGTAACTTGGTGAAGTGGTACGTCGACGGCCGGGATTACTTCTGGGCCGTGTCGGTCGCCCTCGAGAACGCGAAGGAGTCCATCTACATTATGGATTGGTGGTTGTCGCCCGAGCTGTTCCTCCGCAGACCACCTTACTATAACCAAGAGTGGAGGCTCGACCAGGTGCTAAAGAGAAGGGCCGAGGCAGGCGTCAAGATCTACGTCATGGTCTACCGCGAGGTCGAGGCGGCATTGACCTGCAACTCGGAGCACACAAAGCACGCCCTGCAGTCGCTCTGTCCCGAGGGCACACCGGGATACGGCAACATCCACATTATGCGCCACCCGGACCACAATGTGCTTGAAAATGCGGCCGATATGACCTTCTACTGGGCGCATCACGAGAAGATGATTGTCATTGACTACGAGATGGCCTTCATTGGCGGTCTGGATTTGTGTTTCGGCCGTTGGGACAACCATCAGCATACCCTGGCCGATGTCCATCCCGAGGGCGTCCGCGAAGAGGTCTGGCCGGGACAGGACTTTAATAACAACCGCGTGATGGATTTCAAGAAGGTAGACGACTGGAAGCAGAACGAGTTGAGCAAAGCCGAGTACGGGCGCATGCCGTGGCACGATGTCCATATGGGCCTCATCGGGCCGTCTGTCTACGACATCGCTGAGCACTTCGTACTACGCTGGAACTTCGTCAAGCGCGACAAATACAAGCGCGACGAACGCTTCGACTGGCTTGAGCTCCGCGGCCGCCAAGGCGATGACGAAGATCTCGTCGGTGTTCAACGGCCACGCTTCCCTGAGGGAGAATACATACTGCACCCATATTCTCCGCTCGAGACTAAGAAGACCGAAAACAGAGGCACAGTCCGTTGCCAGATCGTCCGCTCCAGCGCCGACTGGTCGAGCGGCATCCTCACCGAGCACTCCATCCAGAACGCCTACTGCGAGCTGATCCGCAACGCCCAGCACTACGTCTACATCGAGAACCAGTTCTTCATCACCTCTACCGGAGAGAATCAGAGCCCGATTCACAACGTCATCGGCCGCGCCATCGTCGAGGCCGTGGTGCGTGCCGCCAGCGAGAACCGCAAGTTCCGCGTCATCATCCTCATCCCCGCCGTTCCCGGCTTCGCCGGCGACCTCCGCGACGACGCCGCCATCGGCACCCGCGCCATTATGGATTACCAGTACAAGTCGATCTGCCGCGGCCCGGACAGCATCTTCGAGCAGGTGAAGAAGGAGGGCGTCGACCCCACCAACCACATCTTCTTCTTCAACCTGCGGACCTACGACCGGCTAAACAAGACTCCCGCAATTAAGAAACAGGAGGAGGAGTCCGGCGTGAAATACCAGGACGTCCAGCGCGCCGAGGCGGAGGAGATCATGGGCGAGGGCATCCACGGCAACAAGGACACGGAGGGCGAGCGGGACAAGCACATGGGAAGAAAATCCGAGCAGCCGTCGGCCAAGGAAGGGTACCTCCGCGACGAGAGGAAAGACGACGAGGCCGAGCGGGCCACCGACGCGAAGCGGAAGTTCGACGCCGCCGCGGATAAGGACAAGAAGGTGAAATCGAACTACAGCGTCGGGCAGCACACCATGGCCGGCACGGGTCCCCTGTCCGAGGAGCCGTGGGAGGGCGACCCGGAGAGCGAGGTCGAGAACTGGATCCAGGAGGAGCTCTACATCCACGCCAAGCTCCTCATCGTCGACGACCGCTACGTCGTCTGCGGCTCGAGCAACCTCAACGACCGCAGCCAGCTTGGCCACCACGACAGCGAGCTCAGCATCGTGATGGAGGACACGCGGCGCTTCCAGACCAGGATGGACGGGCAGCCGTACGAGGCCGGGTGGCACGCCGCCACCCTCCGCCGGTTCCTGTGGCGGGAGCACCTCGGCCTGCTCCCGCCGCAGGAGCTGGACGCGAGCGACGACCCCAACGCGCAGCCGCCGGGCGACGACTCGCCCAACGACGTGCACGACGGCGACGACAGCTGGAACTTCGTCGAGGACCCCCTCAGCGATGAGGTGTGGGACACCTGGACCAAGCAGGCGACGGAGAACACCCTCGTGTACCGGCAGTTATTCCACGCGGACCCCGACGATCACGGTAAGTTTTTCTTTCCTTCCCTGACCTCCCCAAACCCCCCAGCGTTTATCTAACAACCCTCAGTAAAAACATTCGACGACTACAACACCTTCTCCCCACCCAAGGGCGTCAAGGCGGGCCACATCTACGACCGCATGATCCCGCCCGACGAGATCAGGAAGAAGCTGGATAAGGTCAAGGGACACCTGGTGTGGATGCCGCTCGACTTCCTCAAGGACTCGAACATGGCGGAGACGGGGTTGCAGGTCAACCAGTGGACGGAGAGCGTGTATACCTAAGGCAGACGGGTAGATATCAATAGGGACGACGGGCTGTGGCTGGTTTTGGTTGTATAGTTCTTTAATGATTCCATTGCGGTTTTGGTTTCTCCGCGCCTCGCGAGTCATGGCATCGTCCCAATGATTCTAGCAAAGCTTCTTGAACCACGACCAGGACCTACACATCCACATCAAACACAACATACAAGCGCCAGTGGTTTAGTGGTAAAATCCATCGTTGCCATTCTGACTCGATGGGCCCCGCGTTCGATTCGCGGCTGGCGCAGCATACAGGGAATGAGATGGGAGTTGTCTTTTTGCACTTTTTGCACTCGTATGTATGTAAATGCCAGATGTATGTCCTCCAAATAGGCCGAGGCGCACGAGTTTTTAACACTAGATGGATGAGATGGATTTCACATACCAGAGCAGCGAAACCCGTACATTCCCTTCGTTTTAATCTGGGCGGTGAAATAAGGAGTGATGCTGGCCGGGGTGATCACATGGGAAGGGACATATGTCACTCTCAAATGTTGGAAATCGAAATCATAGAGAAAGATCTCCAATTAACTGCTATATAATAAAGTGACTGTCTTTTTCATGATCACATATTCAGGATATCCCCGCCCTTGACACCCCGAGTTCGTACCGGGGCGTAGATGCAAAAACCAACAAATGGCCACGCGAGTGATCCAAGCAGGCCGCCACCACCCCCCTGTGAGTTTCTTTTTGGGACATACGCAAAAAGACAAACACCCCAATCCAACCCATCCATACACAACGACCTATAGAAAGCAAAAAAACAAAAGCAAAGCCACACATTAACATTGACAGGACATGATGTAAAAACGAGAGTTGTAAACAAAAGCAAGAAAAAGCAAACAAAAATGTGCAAAGTTAGATACATCTATAGATACCCCTCAACACCCCCCTCCAATATATACATCATCTTCCTCCCTCTCTCATTACAGCTCGCGCTGTAGCTGTTCTCTTTAAGGCTTGATAACCTGCTCCTTCCTAAAGAACTTGAAGAACCCGAGCGGGATGAGGCACTCCATGATCAGGGCGACCCAGAAGTACGGCTGGCCGATACCGGGCGAGATACCCTGCGAGAAGTCCGGGAACGTCGTGCTGGGCGACACAGCGTTGGGGCTCGTCGCGCGCGCGAGCATGGTGACGGCACCACCGATGACCTGCGAGCCGATGAGCACGCCCATGACGTGCTGCCTCGTCAAGGTCGCGAGGAGCGTCATGCCGATACCAACACCCTGCACGGTATCCAAAAGCCCGAGCCAGAGCCACAGGCAGCGGGACAGTATCGCGCTGCCGACGGGCCCGCCCGCCCAGGGGAGGTACATGGCGATACCCGAGGTGCCCCAGAAGGTCTGGGCCCAGCGCGGGGCGCCCAGGCCGATGGCGAAGATGGGGAGGATCCAGGGATGGCTGGCGGAAGCGCGGGAGAAGCCGTAGAGGAAACCGGACCAGAGGCCGATGAAGAAGAAGAGGGCCAGGAGGAAGGCGCCCCAGGCGGGGATGTGCTGGGAGGAGAAGAGGAACTGCCACGAGCGGCCGTATGGGGCGGACATCCAGTAGTTCTGGATGACGACCATGACGAAGAACCAGGGCACGATTTTGCGCTTGATGAGGGAGAGGTAGAAGCCGGGTATGGTCTCGGGGGACTGGCGGTAGTAGTCGGGGAGTCCCTTGAAGAGGATGAAGCCGACGGACCAGAGCATGACGGCGATGGGGACGGCGATGACGATGCCCTTGGGGATGGGGCTCGTGCCGATGTTGCCGCTGGCTGAGCCCGTGGGGTGGACTGAGTTGGACATGAGGGCGCCCCAGTACCACAGTGCGGACGAGTAGAGCTGCGAGGCGCCGGTGATGATTAGTGCCCTGATGGCCCATTGCTTGGCTGGAGCTCCGCCTGGTTGAGAGAATGGTTGTTAGCAAACCGGACTGGCATGGTTAGGATACAAGGGGGGAGGGACAAAACTCACTCTCGTCTCCAAAGTTCAACGAGAAGTTCAAGGCACCGCTACTGGCAGCCATTGCGTAAAACACAGTGGCCACGTCCTGGACCGCACCACGACCGTTGTACGACTGGATGAAGGAGGCGACACCGAGCAAGAGGAAGGCGAAGCCGTAGAAGAGCCAGGGCAGGGAAAGCGCGTAGACGGCCTTGAAGTTGCGCACCATCAGCCACCAGGCGATGGACGTCGCGACGTAGGTACCGGCAACAATGTACAGCTTCGTGCTGGCCTGACCGGTCTCACCGGTAAGCAGCACAATCTGGTAAGAGTTGGCGGAAATCACCTGCCCCGCGGCGAGGAAGAACGAGTACACAGGCCAGTCGCCGACGCGGAGGGAGAGCAGCCTCTTGAGCCCCTTGGGTTGTTGGTAGTACTCCCCGAGGCGGAACTCGTCGCCGTTGGGGTGCGGGCTCCGGCTGTCGAACCGGCTGCCCTTCATGTTCTCGGCGTTGGACTTGTCGTTCATCATCGTCCTGTCGTCCGTCGACCTCCGACGAGCGCTCCCCGGTCTCGATCCGGGCCTCGGGCTGCCGGCCCGCGATAGACCGAGCTTTGCGTCGCGGTACCTGCCGAAGAACTGCTTCTCGCTCTTCTTCAGGAAAGTGGCGATGCACAACTCGCCCTGCGAGTTGTTCGCGTTGAGGTCGTCGAGCATCTCCTCGTAAAGACGGGCGAGTTCGCCGGTGCTGTCCGTGAAATCGGCGTCCGTCTGTTGCAGCTTCAGATCGCTGCGGTCGCCCACGACGTCCTGCAAGCTGAGCTGCGTGCTATTTCGTTGTTGTTGGTAGAAAGGTTGGGGCGTCGCGAGGCCGAGGCCGTCGAATCCTTGGTCCTCCTGTGCGCGGACCGAGAAGCTGTCTGCTACACTGAGCGTGCTCATGCGCGGCGTGTGAAAGCCCGAGATCGTCGACTGGCGGGAGCTGAGATCGAGCACTCCCGGTGGCAGATTGGTGAGTGTGCTGAGGTGGCCTCCTCCTGGTGGTAGCGGTAGCGGAGACTCTGAGCGAGGGCTCGTCGGTAGGCTGCCGCCTGGCGCTGGGAATCCGGTCAACGGGCTCCTCGGCATCGGCGACTCCGGCCGCGGGCTTGGTGGCGCGGAGTTCTCTCCTCCGAAGATGCTGGACGCGGGGAACACGCGGCTGAGGGCCTTACCCGGGCTGCGTAGCCTCCTCGTCGTCTCCTGGCTGTGAATCTTAATCGCCTCGGCCTGGAGGTGGTCGAGACGCTGCACCCACTGCGCTACAGGGAAGCGTTGCCTCAAACTCCATGCTCGCATTTGCGCCCTGACTTCTGGCTTGGAGTCGAGGGCGGCCAGAATCGACTTCTTGAACTGCTTCAGAAGATGGGCCGGGCTGTTAGACTCGATAGTGTACCAGAAGCCCGGCATCTGTCCCAGTCCTCCGACACGCGCACCAACACCGATAGCACCCTTACGACCGAACTCGACGGCGACGAGTCCGAAGGGCTCGTCTCTTGAGGGAATGAGGGCGAATTCGGCGCCAGAAAACACACATGGTGGCAGGGCTGTGAACTCGGCCTTGACGAACACCCTGCCGGGGTACATCTGGACCAACTTGTTTAGCTTCAGGGCCGCGAACTTGCCGTACAGGTCGATCACGGGACCGACGCAGATCAGCTGCGTCTGCGGGAACTTGGCCAGGATGCTGGGGAAGACATCGGCGATCAGATCCACGCCCTTCTGCAAACTCCACCGTCCCGCAAACACAAAGAGCTGAGCGTCAGGGTTGATCTCCAACCCAGCCCACTCTTGCGCCTGCTGGCGCATTTCGGCACGTCTCCGCTCCGACGTTGGGTCGACATCGATGGCGGGCGGGTTCGCGGGGTCCATTTCATCCGGGTTCCAGGAGCCGGTATCCGAGGGGTCGGGGTTGGGCAGGTGGCCGATGCTGTCGAGGGACCAGAAAATGGGGTACCGGGCAAGAGAGCGATCACCGTACTTCTTAGACACGCCGACAGCTCCGAAGCCGCGTTGGTGAATACGGATGTAGCTCGCTCCTGCGTGGAGCAAGTTGAACACCGAACCGTATTGCACGTACTGTTTGACGATATCGGGTGGCAGGTCGAAAACTTCGCACACTTCCCTCGCCTCCTCGGGTGTCCGCATCGGCCACATGCCCTGGAATTCGGCGTTGTGGAGCGACATGCAGACCGGGATCGTGCGTGGTAGGAGGTACAGGGGCGCTGCGGCACCGTGGTAATCGTTGATGTGGTAGAGGTCGACGGGGAATCGACGGATCGTCTCGGCGATACAGGCGTTCCATGCGGCATACAGAATAGCACTCTCGATGTCGTCCATGCGAGGATGGTAAGGGTTGGCCTTGGTCTGTTTCCTGAAAATCGGGGCGTCGAGGATAACATAGGTAATGTTGCGGACCTTGTGGTACTGAACTTGGATCTCGTACTGCTGTCCAAGACATTGCACGAACATGGGCTCTGCGATTTGGTCAATCGGGTACTCGACGTCACCAACGACAGGGACAACCCAGACGAGATCCAGATGCGGCAGCGCTGTACTCATGAGCTTGGCCATCACACCTAGACCACCAATCTTGATGGTGATGTCCCAATCATCGATATTGTACTCCATTGTCGCGATAAGAACGGACTTGCGCGTCGAGAGGGACGCCACAGCCTGGACGGGAGAAGAGTTGACGGAATCCATCTCGACGAAGCCCTGGACCTTGGGGCCCTTGAAGATGCGTCCGAAGAAGGACCAGAAGCCCTGCGTGGTGCCGACTCTGTTGTGCTTGACCTGGTAGAAGCTGGTGAAGTAGATCCAAGTGGCGAGGCAAGCCGTAATCACGGGGATGATGGCCAGGAGGATGAAGAGTAGGATCTGAACCCACATGTTGCCGATCGGCCGCATCTCGAGTTGACCATTCTGGTCGTTGAGGAACAGTCTGAAGGATAGCGCGGGCATTGGTGGCGGGCCCGTAATATTGAATACGTTGTCCTGTACACGGTTCGGGGGCACACGGTTGAAGAAACCGCGTCCGGTGATGTTACCGTACACGAAACTCTGGTCGGGCTGGTTGTCAGGATTGATACCCCAGACGTTGAACTGGAAGGTGGTCGGCCACTCGTCCATGTAGTGAAGCTCCCAAGAATGGTCGGCAGTCTGCTTCATCTGGTTGGCAACACCGCTGTCGTATCCCCACTTGTTGAAGGGTCCTTGAAGGAACATGTGAGGGAACTTGCGGTTGGGCCCCTGGTAATCCGGGGCGTCGCCATGAACGACGTAGGATGAAGAGCCGATGATAGAGCTCCAGTACTGGACCATGACATGATCACCATCCCACTCCTGTTTCTTCGATCCGTGCCATTCCAGGTTTGAGATCTTGCTCGCACCTCCCTTGTAGACGGACCATTCGCTCCAGCTCGATCCCCAGTTCGTGCTGTAACGCCACTTCGATGCACCCGGGGCGCGGTGGTTGACGTACATAGTGTCACCCTCCTTGGTTAGCATGGTCCGGGAGTAGTTTCCTGAGCGGGGGTAAACAATCGGGTTGTCCCGTTTGCCAACTCTGACGAGGAACTTGTCAATGGAACCCGTCCCAACCTTGCCAACCTTGCTGGTAACGTTGCTGACAGTCAGCGAGTGAATGCCGTCAGAGACACCAACAAGATTTGCACTCCACTCGAAGACCGAGGGGATAGCACCCGTGAAGGACTCCTTCTCACTGCCATCGAGTGTTTTGCAGGCAGCAGATTTCTTGTCGAGCGATGCCGTTCCGTTGCTCCCTTCCACAACCGATGACAGGAGGATGCCTTCGGTGATTGTGTCGCAGTCCATCTCTTGGGAGAAATGCAGCGCGACCGGAAGAACGCTGTTTTGAAGAGTGTCGGAGTCGACCGGGTGATCGTGGCCTGGGACGAACTTGGTAATCACGGGGGTATCCTCGACGAATGTTGTCTTCCCATCCGGCACGTACAACCGAAATTCGAAGGGGGCCATGGTGAACGAGTCGTGGCAGCCGGGCGTCGCGCTCAAACCAGTCTTCCTGGCGGATGCCTTCAGCGTGATCGTGTCGTAAGGCGCAAACAAGTTCTTGACCTTGATTCCGGCATCGAAAGGCGCAGCAAAAGCATCATCGGCGTTGGCGCAGTCGAAGG
Organism: Coniochaeta sp. 2T2.1; assembly: GCA_009194965.1. Lineage (NCBI taxonomy): Eukaryota > Fungi > Ascomycota > Sordariomycetes > Coniochaetales > Coniochaetaceae > Coniochaeta > Coniochaeta sp. 2T2.1. The sequence continues at coordinate 586,503 of VSMA01000032.1, forward strand.
TGTAGGTCGTCTCGTTCTGCTCGTTGTGGTACACCAACCAGGCATTGGTCGCCGTCGTGTCGTTCTGAACGCCGGGGTACATGCCACGGACCACACTCCAGATGCCGAACTCCGTTGGCGTCGTGCTACCGGACAACAACCGAAACTCTGTCTTGTTCGCCAGCTTGTCGACCAGCCATCCATCATTGACCCCCGGAAGCTCGGCTCGGAGCTGAAACATGCGACGCACCACGTTACGCACCGGATGCGACGGGTCGCGATGATCGTATGAAACAGTATCGTCATGGCAGGCTTCGCGACCCTTCTCAACCGGCCAGTCCACGTAAAGCAAACTGGTACCCTGGTAGCATCCGAATGTCTGCCACGCAAGTGCAGGCGACATGGCTTGTCGACCGTAGACGTAGTTGTCGGCTGTGCCGTCCAAGGAATAGAACGCCTGCTCCTCGCCATAGTACACCTTGGGGATACCGGGAAGCAAAAACGTGATGATGAAGTAGGCCATCATTTGCCTCTCGATACCCAAATGAATAGCAGGCCATCGGAACACATCCTGGTTGGTGGCTCCGAACATGTGACGGGGATCGAAATAGCCGTTGACGTTATACATGTCGTTGGTCAGAAGCATCTGGTTCCAGGCCTCAATCCAGTCCAGTGGGAGATCGAAACCGGCCTCGAGGTTACCACTCATGCCCAGGAAGCGGGTCATGAAACGGTAAATGGAATAATGGAAGGCACCAGCGTCAAGGGCCTGCAGTCCATCTTTCCTCAAGAAATACTGCGAACCGCCCTCCTTCGGATTGATGGTCATGGCCTTCTCGAGCGTCTCCGGGAGCATATCTGGGCGACGGCCCCGACCAAGGTAAATCGATCCGAGGGTGTTGCCAGATGTGATTTCGCCGGGAATGAAGAAGTTCGTCTTGTTATACTGCGCAGCACACTCGCGAACCGACTGGCTCCAAGTTGCCTGGGCATCGACCGTAACTTGCACGCCCTTGTCGATACGGAAACCGTCGATATCGAGTTGAGCAATCGTGATGCAGGTAAAGACCTTGATGCGATCCATGACGCTGGGAACCCATTCACGGAGACGATCCTGCACGGAAGCGAACTTTGCGAGCTGACGCTGCCAATCCGGATGCACACCGAAAGCCTCGATATCACCGTACTGGTCGAAGTCGCTGTCGTAGCATCCCACGAGTTGCGATGTGACTTCCGTCGAGACCGGATAACCTGATTCATCCCACAGAGGCGGATACTGGCAGTACTCCTTGTACTCGTTGCCGAAATCGAAATCCAGATATCTTCGCTCGTTTTTCCACACCGCCTTGTGCTCCTTGGGTTCGAAGGGGGTCGAGGAGTTGAGATGGTCTTCGAAACCGATCAGATCACCCATGCTGCAGGCCCCAAGTTAGGAAGGGGTTCGCCACCTGAAAAACGCAAACCAAGACAGCTTAAGATCGTGGGCAGGACAAGTACTTACGTTGACATTGTATGGTCGAGGACGACATACATCCCCTTCTTGTGGATGGCATCTATGGCAGCTTGCCATTCTACCAACGTGCCAAAATGGGCGTCTAGTAATGTCAAGTCGAGGGGCTGTGAATAGTTAGCAAAGACGCTTCCTGTTGCGTGCCCTTGTCCAACGGCGGACGATGCGTTTCCCCAACTAAGCCAGACATGGCTATACCACGCGAAGGGAGACACTTACAGAATATGAATCTGCACCCCAGGGTTGATTGATGAAGATGGAACCAGCAATGTAGATAACCTTTATGCCCATGCCTGCGATGTAGTCGAGGGAGTCGACGAGTCCCTGGAGATCGCCTCCATGGCGCATTTGGTTGCTGTTCGGGTCGTGTTCGTAGATGGTTCCGTTGGCATTATCGTTTGTCGGGTCTCCGTTTACCCAGCGATCGAGGAAGAGTGTGTAAAATGGCACCCGCCAGTTCTTCGGTGAGGGGGTGTAACCGAATGAAGGATCCCTCTCACCCCAGTATTTGAGGGGATCTGTGGCTTCTTGATTCTTGTTGAGGTTATATTTATCGAAGTCGGGGTCGTAACGTAGGCCGTTGACGAGGGTGGTAGCGACCGTGAGCAGTAGAGAAGCACGAAGCATCATGACTGCGGCGCCCTGTGGGCGGGAAATGGATCATAAACCGAGTAAACAACACATGAGGAGGAGCGACAGGACGCGGAGGATATCCCAGGAACGAGAGGACAAAGAACGGAAAAAGACGGCCACGAATAACACAGCGGAAAAGACAACGTTCTCAAACAACCAGCGAGTGTGAATCTGCAAACAGAGGCAGAAAAAGGGTAGTAAGGAAACAAGGTGTGGTGAAGTTGGAAGTTGGGTATGTACAACAAAAAGACGGTTAGAATCCCACAGCAGTAGAGAACCGGGAAGAAAAACTCTTGGGCTAAACCAGCCTGCCGCATTCAAGGCGTAAAAGGGGGCGTCTTGGAAGTTGGGGCCGCCTGTTCGAGTCCTAAGCTAAGATCCACGATCGGGACCCATTGCTACGTCTATTCATCCACCCAAGCCATACACAGTTCAGAGAGCAAGGCAATATTCATGAGTGATGACCCTGCTTTCCAGCCTTCCATGGACATGTCGCTGGGGGTGATTCCAGCGGAACAGCAGCCCACGGGTGGCTGCATCAATGGCTTCTGTCTGGCTCTGGCCTGGCTGCACCAAATGTGCCACTTGGCACATCGCTTTCTTCCCCTTCAGGAACACCCCTGGCCTCTCTTCCCCGGTTGATTGTCGAGATTGGATTGTGGGCACTAGACCTAAGCAATGACCAGGCCTTCGCCCCAGTGGACATGGTTGAGAATTGGACACACCCCTGGCTCAATGCCGTACCGATCCACACGGAGGTCTTCATTTGCACGGTTCGGCCAGAAACGACGACGATTGACGGTGGTTGACAGGGGTTGCGCCATGGATTCATCGAGGATCTCTTTCTGAACGGTAGTAAAACGTGTGGGGTTGTGTCCGTCGCGACTCAAACCTGGAGCAGCCCTGGGCCACTTGTTGGCCACAGCCTGTCATCGGAGCCAACCCCATCATCATCATTGATGACAGTCCTCTCCCTTTCGAACATGATATCTCGCAGGCAAGCGAGACACTGCCGCGATAGGGAGACAGGGGTTGGTCGTGTCGATAAGGTACCCGAACATATGTAGAGGCAGGTAGTTCCGCTGATAGTCTCGACGTACCGCAGTAGTTCGATGTGCTCAGGTGCCAGAAATGTTAAGGTCTTGCAGGAATTGGACTTGCCTCTGCACGCATGACGTCGCGTTTCACAGAGGGATCGGGTACCTTGCACCGGTACTTGCACTAACAGGCACGAAGGTGGGATGATCCATCGGTCCGCTTCAGTGTGCCGCGTCGGACCAATCAGGGTCGCACAGCTGAGGCCCAAGTAGTCTCGTTGTAGCTTGTACCTTGAGGCGGATCAGGGGTTGGGTGCTTGTGGCGCGCTGTGCCCTGACTGCTGAAGTCGACAGGCATCAACACAATTTGTTCCACGACAGCATGCGATGAACAATTGACAGATTGATGACAGCTTAACGGCTCTTCAGAAGGTCACTAGTCAGTAGTCAGTTACCCGTTGAATAATTGCCATGAGTTATTGTTAGAACTTACACTGTACTGTACATTCGCATATTTTGGAGAAATGGCAGATGCTGGCCAGCCATTCGTGATCCATCCATCTCGAGTTAGTTGCGTCGAGAACAATGCGAGCATACCAAGGCAATTTCGCGCCATGACCAGAATTAGGATTCCAATGCTGCCAACCCCGTATTCCCAGAAATTGCAGTCGCGCGTTGAAAAGAGGCGAGGTCGAACCGACGAAAAGAATGATGACTGATGAGAATGTGAGGAAAAAAGGGGCGGAACGTTCTGACTGGAACTCCACCAAATCGAAGGTTCGATCTGAGTGCGCCTGCGTGCCAGCCAATGCCATTGCTGCCCTGAAAGTCAAAAACGCGCCTGCCCGCTGGCTGCCAGATCGACCCTCGGTGATGTGCATCTTCTGATTTTTCAGGGCTGAGTCCTTGCTTCTGATTGGTCTACCTGTTCGTTACGCTTGAAAAGAGGGACCACCGGCTCGCTCCACTGCCAATGCAGGGGCCGCTAGCAAAGATTTTAATAGCTCCTGTTCCTGCTTATTAAAGAAGGCTGTTTGTCTTGTCTCGCTCCTTCTTCTCCGTTGTCCGATAATCACTAACGCGAACAGTGCGAACAGCATCCGACTCTTCAAGGAGGGGATCGTGTCGTCATTTGCACAAAACCATGATTATTCGTTGTGCTGGTTGTGCATCAGGAGAATCCTGCGATCAACCGATTTAGCACTTGCATCTCCAAGTTGGTACTGGGCCGGTACAGTGAACCACAACTCTGACCACGCTCCACCAAAACCACCTCAATTGGGCCAAGCCCCCACCCCTCCTCTCCTCACATTTTTGGATTGTCTTTTCCTCGTATTCAGGCGCTCTAACCACACTTGCCGACCGCCTTTCATTCGTCAATTTCCCAGGCTCTGTGCAGTAGGCTCTATCATTCGGGCTTATCTCTTGCTTTTAAGCCCGCCCTTCTTTGTGCCGTACGGCGGCGGCAGAGCCGGAGAGCACCTCAATTCTTATCCCAGCTGATACCGTCGTGCCGGTTAAGATGTGCCACCCTTCACTGTTCACTGTGTTCAGTGCCCTCACTGGCCAGAATAGCATGTTTCTGGCAACTATCGCCTCCCACCTCGTGATATCTGAAGATTCTGTTGGCTCCTTTCCAGTTCCGGCGGGGTTGTTCTGCTTGTGAATCAAGTGATTTGATGATGATTCATGGTGGTGGTGTGTATGAAAGGAACAGAAAAACTTATCCATCGCTTGGCAATTCGTTTCCTGATTCCTTCTCCTTGATTTCTTCTGATTTCTTCTCTTTTTTCCGTGATTCTCTCGCTTATTTGCACTTGCAAAAATCCATCCTGTACGTTGTTGATACCCCGTTTCCTTCAGCGTATCGGTCATTGATGATGGCTTGTGAATGTCCCTCAAACTGTTCCTGAACCGCCAAGTGGCAACCGGAGATTCACCAAGCGCGCTTCAAGCTGCTGAGCCCCAATGCTCAAGCGGATCGAGTGCCTCGGAGTGTCGGGTTCGGTATCGATATTGTGGAGCCAGCAATCTCAGGAGTCAGAAAGGTGGTGTCAGGGGGGCGTGGTGGTAGAGAAGAAAAGAAAGGGTTGTCTTGGCTCGGGGGACACCTCTGGGCAAGCAGATCTCATCTAATGCGCGTCACAGAACCATTCAACCGCCACTCACAGCTTACACTCGCTTCATTTCCTCCGTCTATCCTAACTTTTTCTTGTTTTTGTGTAGCCCTTGTTGCAGTCGCTCGTTAGATATTCCCACATGGTTCAAA